>CANHGI010000002.1:10592344-11799369 GCA_947459285.1 Caenorhabditis angaria | reverse complement strand
CAAAAATTTTTAAAAAAAGTTACAGATTTGGACAAATCCAAAAATGTAAAAAAAAGCTTAGTAAGCCACCCAGAAGCAACTTTAAAGCTAAAAAATTGAAAGAAAATTTTTAACACTGTTAAAAAAGGCTTAGGCTTAGTAACCACCCAGAAGTAACTGTGAAGGCGAAAACCCCAATTTTTCATTCCAGATTTTTATTAAAAATTTAAAAAAATGCCTCGAATCGATTCGAATCGATTCGAATCGGCTCGAATCGACTCGAATCGGCTCGAATCGGCTCGAATCGACTCGAATCGGCTCGAATCGACTCGAATCGACTCGAATCGACTCGAATAGACTCGAATAACCACCCAGACTCGAATAACCACCCAGAAAAAATTAAAAAAAATGCCTCGTATCGATTCGAATCGATTCGAATCGATTCGAATCGATTCGAATCGGCTCGAATCGACTCGAATCGGCTCGAATCGGCTCGAATCGACTCGAATCGACTCGAATCGACTCGAATCGACTCGAATCGGATCGAATCAAGCGGGTAGCTAACAAGAGTCAAGCGGGTAGCTAACAAAAATTTTTCGAATCGGTTCGAATCGGTTCGAATCGGTTCGAATCGGTTCGAATCGGTTCGAATCGACTCGAATCGGTTCGAATCGGTTCGAATCGACTCGAATCGGTTCGAATCGACTCGAATCGACTCGAATCGGATCGAATCAAGCGGGTAGCTAACAAGAGTCAAGCGGGTAGCTAACAAAAATTTTTTTCGAATCGGTTCGAATCGGTTCGAATCGGTTCGAATCGGTTCGAATCGGTTCGAATCGACTCGAATCGGTTCGAATCGGTTCGAATCGACTCGAATCGGTTCGAATCGACTCGAATCGACTCGAATCGACTCGAATCGGATCGAATCAAGCGGGTAGCTAACAAGAGTCAAGCGGGTAGCTAACAAAAATTTTTTTCGAATCGGTTCGAATCGGTTCGAATCGGTTCGAATCGGTTCGAATCGGTTCGAATCGACTCGAATCGGTTCGAATCGGTTCGAATCGACTCGAATCGGTTCGAACCGATTCGAACCGATTCGAATCAAGCGGGTAGCTAACAAGAGTCAAGCGGGTAGCTAACAAAAATTTTTTTAAAAAAAAGTTACAGATTTGGACAAATCCAAAAATGTAAAAAAAAGCTTAGTAAGCCACCCAGAAGCAACTTTAAAGCTAAAAAAATTGAAAGAAAATTTTTAACACTGTTAAAAAAGGCTTAGGCTTAGTAACCACCCAGAAGTAACTGTGAAGGCGAAAACCCCAATTTTTCATTCCAGATTTTTATTAAAAATTTAAAAAATGCCTCGAATCGATTCGAATCGATTCGAATCGGCTCGAATCGACTCGAATCGGCTCGAATCGGCTCGAATCGACTCGAATCGGCTCGAATCGACTCGAATCGACTCGAATCGACTCGAATAGACTCGAATAACCACCCAGACTCGAATAACCACCCAGAAAAATTAAAAAAAATGCCTCGTATCGATTCGAATCGATTCGAATCGATTCGAATCGATTCGAATCGGCTCGAATCGACTCGAATCGGCTCGAATCGGCTCGAATCGACTCGAATCGACTCGAATCGACTCGAATCGACTCGAATCGGATCGAATCAAGCGGGTAGCTAACAAGAGTCAAGCGGGTAGCTAACAAAAATTTTTTTCGAATCGGTTCGAATCGGTTCGAATCGGTTCGAATCGGTTCGAATCGGTTCGAATCGACTCGAATCGGTTCGAATCGGTTCGAATCGACTCGAATCGGTTCGAATCGACTCGAATCGACTCGAATCGGATCGAATCAAGCGGGTAGCTAACAAGAGTCAAGCGGGTAGCTAACAAAAATTTTTTCGAATCGGTTCGAATCGGTTCGAATCGGTTCGAATCGGTTCGAATCGGTTCGAATCGACTCGAATCGGTTCGAATCGGTTCGAATCGACTCGAATCGGTTCGAATCGACTCGAATCGACTCGGAATCGACTCGAATCGGATCGAATCAAGCGGGTAGCTAACAAGAGTCAAGCGGGTAGCTAACAAAAATTTTTTTCGAATCGGTTCGAATCGGTTCGAATCGGTTCGAATCGGTTCGAATCGGTTCGAATCGACTCGAATCGGTTCGAATCGGTTCGAATCGACTCGAATCGGTTCGAACCGATTCGAACCGATTCGAATCAAGCGGGTAGCTAACAAGAGTCAAGCGGGTAGCTAACAAAAAATTTTTTTAAAAAAAGTTACAGATTTGGACAAATCCAAAAATGTAAAAAAAAGCTTAGTAAGCCACCCAGAAGCAACTTTAAAGCTAAAAAAATTGAAAGAAAATTTTTAACACTGTTAAAAAAGGCTTAGGCTTAGTAACCACCCAGAAGTAACTGTGAAGGCGAAAACCCCAATTTTTCATTCCAGATTTTTATTAAAAATTTAAAAAAAAATGCCTCGAATCGATTCGAATCGATTCGAATCGGCTCGAATCGACTCGAATCGGCTCGAATCGGCTCGAATCGACTCGAATCGGCTCGAATCGACTCGAATCGACTCGAATCGACTCGAATAGACTCGAATAACCACCCAGACTCGAATAACCACCCAGAAAAATTAAAAAAAAATGCCTCGTATCGATTCGAATCGATTCGAATCGATTCGAATCGATTCGAATCGGCTCGAATCGACTCGAATCGGCTCGAATCGGCTCGAATCGACTCGAATCGACTCGAATCGACTCGAATCGACTCGAATCGGATCGAATCAAGCGGGTAGCTAACAAGAGTCAAGCGGGTAGCTAACAAAAATTTTTTCGAATCGGTTCGAATCGGTTCGAATCGGTTCGAATCGGTTCGAATCGGTTCGAATCGACTCGAATCGGTTCGAATCGGTTCGAATCGACTCGAATCGGTTCGAATCGACTCGAATCGACTCGAATCGGATCGAATCAAGCGGGTAGCTAACAAGAGTCAAGCGGGTAGCTAACAAAAATTTTTTTCGAATCGGTTCGAATCGGTTCGAATCGGTTCGAATCGGTTCGAATCGGTTCGAATCGACTCGAATCGGTTCGAATCGGTTCGAATCGACTCGAATCGGTTCGAATCGACTCGAATCGACTCGAATCGACTCGAATCGGATCGAATCAAGCGGGTAGCTAACAAGAGTCAAGCGGGTAGCTAACAAAATTTTTTTCGAATCGGTTCGAATCGGTTCGAATCGGTTCGAATCGGTTCGAATCGGTTCGAATCGACTCGAATCGGTTCGAATCGGTTCGAATCGACTCGAATCGGTTCGAACCGATTCGAACCGATTCGAATCAAGCGGGTAGCTAACAAGAGTCAAGCGGGTAGCTAACAAAAATTTTTTAAAAAAGTTACAGATTTGGACAAATCCAAAAATGTAAAAAAAAAGCTTAGTAAGCCACCCAGAAGCAACTTTAAAGCTAAAAAATTGAAAGAAAATTTTTAACACTGTTAAAAAAGGCTTAGGCTTAGTAACCACCCAGAAGTAACTGTGAAGGCGAAAACCCCAATTTTTCATTCCAGATTTTTATTAAAAATTTAAAAAAAAATGCCTCGAATCGATTCGAATCGATTCGAATCGGCTCGAATCGACTCGAATCGGCTCGAATCGGCTCGAATCGACTCGAATCGGCTCGAATCGACTCGAATCGACTCGAATAACCACCCAGACTCGAATAACCACCCAGAAAAATTAAAAAAATGCCTCGAATCGATTCGAATCGATTCGAATCGATTCGAATCGATTCGAATCGATTCGAATCGGCTCGAATCGACTCGAATCGACTCGAATCGACTCGAATCGGATCGAATCAAGCGGGTAGCTAACAAGAGTCAAGCGGGTAGCTAACAAAAATTTTTTTCGAATCGGTTCGAATCGGTTCGAATCGGTTCGAATCGGTTCGAATCGGTTCGAATCGACTCGAATCGGTTCGAATCGGTTCGAATCGACTCGAATCGGTTCGAATCGACTCGAATCGGATCGAATCAAGCGGGTAGCTAACAAGAGTCAAGCGGGTAGCTAACAAAAATTTTTTTTAAAAAAAGTTACAGATTTGGACAAATCCAAAAATGTAAAAAAAAAGCTTAGTAAGCCACCCAGAAGCAACTTTAAAGCTAAAAAAATTGAAAGAAAATTTTTAACACTGTTAAAAAAGGCTTAGGCTTAGTAACCACCCAGAAGTAACTGTGAAGGCGAAAACCCCAATTTTTCATTCCAGATTTTTATTAAAAATTTAAAAAAATGCCTCGAATCGATTCGAATCGATTCGAATCGGCTCGAATCGACTCGAATCGGCTCGAATCGGCTCGAATCGACTCGAATCGGCTCGAATCGACTCGAATCGACTCGAATCGACTCGAATAGACTCGAATAACCACCCAGACTCGAATAACCACCCAGAAAAATTAAAAAAAATGCCTCGTATCGATTCGAATCGATTCGAATCGATTCGAATCGATTCGAATCGGCTCGAATCGACTCGAATCGGCTCGAATCGGCTCGAATCGACTCGAATCGACTCGAATCGACTCGAATCGACTCGAATCGGATCGAATCAAGCGGGTAGCTAACAAGAGTCAAGCGGGTAGCTAACAAAAATTTTTTCGAATCGGTTCGAATCGGTTCGAATCGGTTCGAATCGGTTCGAATCGGTTCGAATCGACTCGAATCGGTTCGAATCGGTTCGAATCGACTCGAATCGGTTCGAATCGACTCGAATCGACTCGAATCGGATCGAATCAAGCGGGTAGCTAACAAGAGTCAAGCGGGTAGCTAACAAAAATTTTTTCGAATCGGTTCGAATCGGTTCGAATCGGTTCGAATCGGTTCGAATCGGTTCGAATCGACTCGAATCGGTTCGAATCGGTTCGAATCGACTCGAATCGGTTCGAATCGACTCGAATCGACTCGAATCGACTCGAATCGGATCGAATCAAGCGGGTAGCTAACAAGAGTCAAGCGGGTAGCTAACAAAATTTTTTTCGAATCGGTTCGAATCGGTTCGAATCGGTTCGAATCGGTTCGAATCGGTTCGAATCGACTCGAATCGGTTCGAATCGGTTCGAATCGACTCGAATCGGTTCGAACCGATTCGAACCGATTCGAATCAAGCGGGTAGCTAACAAGAGTCAAGCGGGTAGCTAACAAAAATTTTTTTAAAAAAAAGTTACAGATTTGGACAAATCCAAAAATGTA
This sequence comes from Caenorhabditis angaria, assembly GCA_947459285.1. Lineage (NCBI taxonomy): Eukaryota > Metazoa > Nematoda > Chromadorea > Rhabditida > Rhabditidae > Caenorhabditis > Caenorhabditis angaria. The sequence continues at coordinate 11,794,142 of CANHGI010000002.1, read as the reverse complement.
AAAAAAGCTTAGTAAGCCACCCAGAAGCAACTTTAAAGCTAAAAAAATTGAAAGAAAATTTTTAACACTGTTAAAAAAGGCTTAGGCTTAGTAACCACCCAGAAGTAACTGTGAAGGCGAAAACCCCAATTTTTCATTCCAGATTTTTATTAAAAATTAAAAAAAAATGCCTCGAATCGATTCGAATCGATTCGAATCGGCTCGAATCGACTCGAATCGGCTCGAATCGGCTCGAATCGACTCGAATCGGCTCGAATCGACTCGAATCGACTCGAATAACCACCCAGACTCGAATAACCACCCAGAAAAATTAAAAAAAAATGCCTCGAATCGATTCGAATCGGCTCGAATCGACTCGAATCGGCTCGAATCGGCTCGAATCGACTCGAATCGACTCGAATCGACTCGAATCGACTCGAATCGGATCGAATCGACTCGAATAACCACCCAGACTCGAATAACCACCCAGAAAAATTAAAAAAAAATGCCTCGAATCGGCTCGAATCGACTCGAATCGGCTCGAATCGGCTCGAATCGACTCGAATCGACTCGAATCGACTCGAATCGGATCGAATCAAGCGGGTAGCTAACAAGAGTCAAGCGGGTAGCTAACAAAAATTTTTTCGAATCGGTTCGAATCGGTTCGAATCGGTTCGAATCGGTTCGAATCGGTTCGAATCGACTCGAATCGGTTCGAATCGGTTCGAATCGACTCGAATCGGTTCGAACCGATTCGAACCGATTCGAATCAAGCGGGTAGCTAACAAGAGTCAAGCGGGTAGCTAACAAAAATTTTTTTAAAAAAGTTACAGATTTGGACAAATCCAAAAATGTAAAAAAAAGCTTAGTAAGCCACCCAGAAGCAACTTTAAAGCTAAAAAAATTGAAAGAAAATTTTTAACACTGTTAAAAAAGGCTTAGGCTTAGTAACCACCCAGAAGTAACTGTGAAGGCGAAAACCCCAATTTTTCATTCCAGATTTTTATTAAAAATTAAAAAAAAATGCCTCGAATCGATTCGAATCGATTCGAATCGGCTCGAATCGACTCGAATCGGCTCGAATCGGCTCGAATCGACTCGAATCGGCTCGAATCGACTCGAATCGACTCGAATAACCACCCAGACTCGAATAACCACCCAGAAAAATTAAAAAAAAATGCCTCGAATCGATTCGAATCGATTCGAATCGATTCGAATCGATTCGAATCGATTCGAATCGGCTCGAATCGACTCGAATCGACTCGAATCGACTCGAATCGGATCGAATCAAGCGGGTAGCTAACAAGAGTCAAGCGGGTAGCTAACAAAAATTTTTTCGAATCGGTTCGAATCGGTTCGAATCGGTTCGAATCGGTTCGAATCGGTTCGAATCGACTCGAATCGGTTCGAATCGGTTCGAATCGACTCGAATCGGTTCGAATCGACTCGAATCGGATCGAATCAAGCGGGTAGCTAACAAGAGTCAAGCGGGTAGCTAACAAAAATTTTTTTAAAAAAAAGTTACAGATTTGGACAAATCCAAAAATGTAAAAAAAAGCTTAGTAAGCCACCCAGAAGCAACTTTAAAGCTAAAAAAATTGAAAGAAAATTTTTAACACTGTTAAAAAAGGCTTAGGCTTAGTAACCACCCAGAAGTAACTGTGAAGGCGAAAACCCCAATTTTTCATTCCAGATTTTTATTAAAAATTTAAAAAAAAATGCCTCGAATCGATTCGAATCGATTCGAATCGGCTCGAATCGACTCGAATCGGCTCGAATCGGCTCGAATCGACTCGAATCGGCTCGAATCGACTCGAATCGACTCGAATCGACTCGAATAGACTCGAATAACCACCCAGACTCGAATAACCACCCAGAAAAATTAAAAAAAATGCCTCGTATCGATTCGAATCGATTCGAATCGATTCGAATCGATTCGAATCGGCTCGAATCGACTCGAATCGGCTCGAATCGGCTCGAATCGACTCGAATCGACTCGAATCGACTCGAATCGACTCGAATCGGATCGAATCAAGCGGGTAGCTAACAAGAGTCAAGCGGGTAGCTAACAAAAATTTTTTTCGAATCGGTTCGAATCGGTTCGAATCGGTTCGAATCGGTTCGAATCGGTTCGAATCGACTCGAATCGGTTCGAATCGGTTCGAATCGACTCGAATCGACTCGAATCGGATCGAATCAAGCGGGTAGCTAACAAGAGTCAAGCGGGTAGCTAACAAAAATTTTTTTCGAATCGGTTCGAATCGGTTCGAATCGGTTCGAATCGGTTCGAATCGGTTCGAATCGACTCGAATCGGTTCGAATCGGTTCGAATCGACTCGAATCGGTTCGAATCGACTCGAATCGACTCGAATCGACTCGAATCGGATCGAATCAAGCGGGTAGCTAACAAGAGTCAAGCGGGTAGCTAACAAAAATTTTTTCGAATCGGTTCGAATCGGTTCGAATCGGTTCGAATCGGTTCGAATCGGTTCGAATCGACTCGAATCGGTTCGAATCGGTTCGAATCGACTCGAATCGGTTCGAACCGATTCGAACCGATTCGAATCAAGCGGGTAGCTAACAAGAGTCAAGCGGGTAGCTAACAAAAATTTTTTTAAAAAAGTTACAGATTTGGACAAATCCAAAAATGTAAAAAAAAGCTTAGTAAGCCACCCAGAAGCAACTTTAAAGCTAAAAAAATTGAAAGAAAATTTTTAACACTGTTAAAAAAGGCTTAGGCTTAGTAACCACCCAGAAGTAACTGTGAAGGCGAAAACCCCAATTTTTCATTCCAGATTTTTATTAAAAATTTAAAAAAATGCCTCGAATCGATTCGAATCGATTCGAATCGGCTCGAATCGACTCGAATCGGCTCGAATCGGCTCGAATCGACTCGAATCGGCTCGAATCGACTCGAATCGACTCGAATCGACTCGAATAGACTCGAATAACCACCCAGACTCGAATAACCACCCAGAAAAATTAAAAAAATGCCTCGTATCGATTCGAATCGATTCGAATCGATTCGAATCGATTCGAATCGGCTCGAATCGACTCGAATCGGCTCGAATCGGCTCGAATCGACTCGAATCGACTCGAATCGACTCGAATCGACTCGAATCGGATCGAATCAAGCGGGTAGCTAACAAGAGTCAAGCGGGTAGCTAACAAAAATTTTTTCGAATCGGTTCGAATCGGTTCGAATCGGTTCGAATCGGTTCGAATCGGTTCGAATCGACTCGAATCGGTTCGAATCGGTTCGAATCGACTCGAATCGGTTCGAATCGACTCGAATCGACTCGAATCGGATCGAATCAAGCGGGTAGCTAACAAGAGTCAAGCGGGTAGCTAACAAAAATTTTTTCGAATCGGTTCGAATCGGTTCGAATCGGTTCGAATCGGTTCGAATCGGTTCGAATCGACTCGAATCGGTTCGAATCGGTTCGAATCGACTCGAATCGGTTCGAATCGACTCGAATCGACTCGAATCGACTCGAATCGGATCGAATCAAGCGGGTAGCTAACAAGAGTCAAGCGGGTAGCTAACAAAAATTTTTTCGAATCGGTTCGAATCGGTTCGAATCGGTTCGAATCGGTTCGAATCGGTTCGAATCGACTCGAATCGGTTCGAATCGGTTCGAATCGACTCGAATCGGTTCGAACCGATTCGAACCGATTCGAATCAAGCGGGTAGCTAACAAGAGTCAAGCGGGTAGCTAACAAAAATTTTTTTAAAAAAAAGTTACAGATTTGGACAAATCCAAAAATGTAAAAAAAAGCTTAGTAAGCCACCCAGAAGCAACTTTAAAGCTAAAAAAATTGAAAGAAAATTTTTAACACTGTTAAAAAAGGCTTAGGCTTAGTAACCACCCAGAAGTAACTGTGAAGGCGAAAACCCCAATTTTTCATTCCAGATTTTTATTAAAAATTTAAAAAAAAATGCCTCGAATCGATTCGAATCGATTCGAATCGGCTCGAATCGACTCGAATCGGCTCGAATCGGCTCGAATCGACTCGAATCGGCTCGAATCGACTCGAATCGACTCGAATCGACTCGAATAGACTCGAATAACCACCCAGACTCGAATAACCACCCAGAAAAATTAAAAAAAAATGCCTCGTATCGATTCGAATCGATTCGAATCGATTCGAATCGATTCGAATCGGCTCGAATCGACTCGAATCGGCTCGAATCGGCTCGAATCGACTCGAATCGACTCGAATCGACTCGAATCGACTCGAATCGGATCGAATCAAGCGGGTAGCTAACAAGAGTCAAGCGGGTAGCTAACAAAAATTTTTTTCGAATCGGTTCGAATCGGTTCGAATCGGTTCGAATCGGTTCGAATCGGTTCGAATCGACTCGAATCGGTTCGAATCGGTTCGAATCGACTCGAATCGGTTCGAATCGACTCGAATCGACTCGAATCGGATCGAATCAAGCGGGTAGCTAACAAGAGTCAAGCGGGTAGCTAACAAAAATTTTTTTCGAATCGGTTCGAATCGGTTCGAATCGGTTCGAATCGGTTCGAATCGGTTCGAATCGACTCGAATCGGTTCGAATCGGTTCGAATCGACTCGAATCGGTTCGAATCGACTCGAATCGACTCGAATCGACTCGAATCGGATCGAATCAAGCGGGTAGCTAACAAGAGTCAAGCGGGTAGCTAACAAAAATTTTTTCGAATCGGTTCGAATCGGTTCGAATCGGTTCGAATCGGTTCGAATCGGTTCGAATCGACTCGAATCGGTTCGAATCGGTTCGAATCGACTCGAATCGGTTCGAACCGATTCGAACCGATTCGAATCAAGCGGGTAGCTAACAAGAGTCAAGCGGGTAGCTAACAAAAATTTTTTTAAAAAAAAGTTACAGATTTGGACAAATCCAAAAATGTAAAAAAAAGCTTAGTAAGCCACCCAGAAGCAACTTTAAAGCTAAAAAAATTGAAAGAAAATTTTTAACACTGTTAAAAAAGGCTTAGGCTTAGTAACCACCCAGAAGTAACTGTGAAGGCGAAAACCCCAATTTTTCATTCCAGATTTTTATTAAAAATTTAAAAAAAAATGGCTAAGTTTTGAAATCGAAATTCTGAATATTGTACGTTGTTCAGAATCTCCAGGCGAACAACTTTGAAAAAATTTTTATAATTGGACAAATTTTTTTTTTCATTGATTTTCGGATTTTTGAAAAATCGATTTTTTTTGTGTTCAACCGCCCAAAACTCGGTTCATTGAAAAGATGGACCTAAACATTTTTTTTTTAAATTGTAGCTCTAAGCGAGCTCTATAAGCCTGATTAGAGCTCGCAAGATAAAAATGAAAATTTTCATGAGTTATGAAGGTGGCAACATTTTGGTACATCACATATCATGGTATGACTATCAAACCTAGGCATGGGATATTGAGAAATTCTTCTGAAACCTTGCAAATACCCTTATAATGAAATTCCCTAAAGGAATTTTTCAAATATTGATTATTGGTCTTGTAAATATTTGTTTCCCAGAACGCATTTTTGAAATTTTGTTTTTTCTACATCAAAAAGCTGTCAAAATCAATTATAAATGATTTTTTCGTGCTTAAAATCGAAAAATACCCCTAGGTGAACATTTTCAGAAAGTTTCAGTCACTGGGAACCTGAATTGGTACTTTTTTGTTTTCGCTCCATAACTCAAGAACCGTTCGTTTTCACGAGAATTAGATGCTTCCAGCGTGTTCAGCACACTCATTTACCCCTAGGGAGATATTTTTTACATCATATAGTCCATTGGGACCATTTTCGAAAAAAAATTCCACAAAAGATTACTGTAGTTGATCCATTTTTTCGGAAAAAGGGAAACACGGATAGAAAAATAGGATAAACTATTATTTTTTTTCTCTCAAAAATTGAGAGAAAAGGGGAGGAAAATAATAATAGTTTATCCTAAATTTCACGATTTTTTTCGATTTTTGAAAAATTGATCAAACCTTCTGAAATTCATGGGTGGGGGGTTTTCGGCTCCGTGGAGCATCATGGTGATAATGATTTTACACGAAAATGAGCTTATCACCTCTTATCAGTGATTATCAAAAAAATATCAAAATTATCAGAATAAGCTGGAAGTTGGAGGAAATGATGTTTGGTGATAGTAGATGACATTTTTGATAATTTTAGAGCTCCAGCTTCATCCTAGAAGCTCTTATCAGTTCTTATCACTAAATTATCAATATGCTCGGATTTCGCTGAAACTTACAGAAAATGATGTCTGGGGGTCGTAGATACTATTTTTAATAAGTTTGGAACACTAGCTTCATCCCAGAAGCTCTTATCATTTGTTATCACTGAATTATCAATATGTTCAGATTGAGCTGAAACTCGGGAAAAAATGAATCCACGTGGCACTGGAATTAAATTTGAAAATTATTTGACAAAAAATTGATTTGATAACCTCGTTCAATTGAGATGTTCAAGATTTGAAGAATTTTGAAGATTTTCCATTAAAATTTTACACTGGAAAAATTTTTTCACCCAAAAAATAAAACTTCAAAGCAAACGTTTTATGAATGATTTTTGATATAAAACTTGTTCTTCTGAACTTTTTTCTCCCTCAAAAACTTTTCAATAAATAACTAATTTTTCAAAATCGAAAACCCTTTTTTGAAAAATATTCCCATAAATTCTCACAGTACTCAATCGATCGAAAAAATGGAGAATGATGGAGAATCCGGAATTCTCATTGTCAGGTAATTTTTCAAATTCATGTATATTTTCAGAGCTTGTGTTTGTGGCTGTGGAACATGTAGTATAAAATTCAACTGGGGAGCTGAAACATTTTCAATAGAATCCAAATTCATTAAGCACCGCATTTCATAAATCAAACAAAACCTGACGCCATTTATTTTGGCGTCAAAAAATATCACAAGAAAATAAATTATTGATTTTTTCGTTCACATAATTGAGCAACTCTCGTCATCCACTTTCTCTAGAACATCTTCAGCACAGACAACATCATCATATCTGCAAAAATGAGATTTATTTTTGTCTTTTGAGTTTAAGATGAGCAATTCTATATATGAGTGTTGAAAATTCCCATACCTCTTCACATTTTTCTGTCCAATTCGATCAACACTTCGACTTCTCGCTCTTCCCCCATTTTTTCCAGCACTTTCACGAGTTTTCCGCATTCGATCCGCCTCATTTTCCGCAACATATTTCACATCAGCGCATCCGGATTGTTGTGCAACTACCGTGAGATGTGCGTCAAATGCCTGAAGTAGTGCCACGTATCCACAACATTTTTCGACCGCCCATCTCGCGAGTTCTGCACAAGCTTTTCGAGTTCGCGCAAAATTTCGTACACCGCATTTTTCGATCAATGATGGTTGAACTTCGTGCCAAAGGCGACGTTCGTCACGACTCAGAAGACATAACTGCAAAAATGTTTATTCCACAAAATTACGCCGCTACATTGAAAAAATCGGGAATTTTCGCTGATTTTGAGCCAAACTCATAAAATTCGGAGACATTTGCTCATCTTAACCCGTTTTTTAAAATTGAAATTTGAAATTTTTAACCTGGAAATACTGAAATTTGGGATCTTCAGCTTATTTGAAGCCAAAAATCATGCAAATTTGATGAATTTTGACCCAGAAACTCAAAATTTACAAAATTTGAACCATTGATCATGTTAGAAATTGGAAACCGATCATTTTTGGTGGAATTTTCACAAAAATTGTTAGTTTTCAGAGCATTGCTCATAATAACCCATTTTTTGAATTGAAATTTGAAATTTTTAACCTAAAAATACTGTAATTTAGGATTTTCAACTGATTTGAAGCCAAAAATCATGAATAATTGATGATATTTGACTCAGAAGCTCAAAAACTACGAAATTTGAACCATTGCTCATGTTAGACATGGGAAATTAAAAAAATTTCATTTATTGACCTGAAAATCTAGAACATTGTTCATCTTAACCATTTTTGTTACAAAAAATCATAATTTTCGAATTCCCAATCTCAAATGGATCAAATTTTGTGTTTTTCGAGCTCCAGACTTCAAATTCTTCCGAATATTCATGATTTTTGGCCTGAAACCATCTGAAAATCCAAATTTTCAGCAAATCGATAACATGAGCAATGCTCGTTAGTGAAAATCATAATTTCTAATTTTTTAATATGAGCAACGTATCAAGTTTCGAGCTCCTGGGGTCATGAAATTTGACCCAGAAGCTCAAAAAATTACCAAATTTGAACCATTGCTCATATTGGATATTGGAAATGCAAAAATTATGATTTATTGACCTGAAAATCTAGAAAATTGCTCATCTTAACCAGTTTTTCTTACAAAAAATTATAATTTCTTATTTCTAATATGAGCAATGCAGAATTTTGTCCAGCACAAAAAAACTCACCAAAAACACCCAATCAATAGCTCCAGCTTGCGCAAACATCTTCAACAAGAATTCGAGTTGCGCAGCGTTGCGTAGGCTTCCGCGCGGTGCCGCGACCAAAAAATCGGGCGCGGAAACCGCATCCTCCGCCGCATACGACGCGATACTGGGCGACTTTGCGAGTGACGCCGCATCGCATGACGTGGATTCGGAAGCGTCGACGCGTCGCAATTCTTCCACGTGTATCTCCTCATCTTCCGCTTGCGTTGTTGCTTGCGTCGAAATGCGCACTTTTTCCGCTTCCGTCACAACACCATTCGATTCGAACATTTCCGATGTTTCAGATAGACTTGCAGATGATCGACTAGTTCGCAATGCTCCCAATTTTTTCTCGATTTGGTGCACAAATTTCGCTCCAACTAGAGGATATGGCCATTGGAATTGGGCGTGGAGGCGAGTTAGGGCCAGCGGAAAATCGAGAATTTCACCGGATTTTTGATGTTGATTTTTGGTGTGGCGACGCGATGATTCGAGGAATGCGGAAAGATCGAAATCCAATTCGGACGTCAGATTTCCTGGAAGAAATTGGGGATATTTTGAGCCAAAAATAGGATATTGCTCATGTTAAACTTCAAAAAAAAAGCCAGATTTTTCGAATATTGACTTGAAATGCTCCAAACTATTTTTTGAATCAAATTTTTCACAATTATCATGAGCAATGCTCAAAATTCCTTGAAAATCACGATTTTTTGGCTCAAACTATCATATTTTTTGCAATCTAACATGAACAATGCCTGAAAATTCTGAATTTTTGTTATTGCTCATGTTTAACTTCAAAAATTCCAGGTTATTCGAACTTTTTCTTGAAATACAGATTTTTTGCAATCTAACATGAGCAATGCCTGAAAATTCTGAATTTTTGTTATTGCTCATGTTAAACTTCAAAAATTCCAATTTATGCGAAATTTTTCTTTAAAAAACAAGATTTTTTGCTATCTAACATGGGCAATGACCAAAAAAGTGCTCACCCAAATCTAAAATCCAATATTCATTCAACAATTGCCAACAATGTTGCTCGAGAATCGCATAAATCCGCGTGGCAAGGCGATTTTCTGCGGCAAGCGTTGCGGAAGCCTCGCGACTCGCCGCAACTTTTGAATCTTTCCGCGTTGTTGTCGCCGCATCCGAATGTCGCATTTTCGTCAATTTTCCAGCCGCCGCTTGAAATCGATTCACGAAAAATTCATCGTTTGTGGTTGGTGATGGGGAACCTGCGGCTGTGGCGCGGCGAGAAGACGCGGAAACCTTTGCGGAAGGCGGAGGCGTCTGCGGGGTTGCCGCGACGTTTTCCGCAACCATATCTTCAGCTCCAATCGATTTGGCAAATCGCACCATCTCTTTAACAATCGACCATTTTTTGGCTGCCAATGCGGCGTCGACAAGTCGCGCGGCTTGCTGAAAAAATTAGGTTTCAGACTGAAAATTCAGTCATTGCTCATTTTAGTCTAAAAATTTTGATATTTTGAGACAAAACTCAGAAAAGTTTGCAGAATTTGACCAAAAACTAAGATATTGCTCATGTTAAAATTTTCAGGAAATAATATAAAATTCAGGAAAAAAGCCTAAAATTTAGTGAAAGGTTCAAAATTCAGGAAAAAAGCCTGAAATTGAGGCATTGCTCATGTTAAGAATCGAGAAAATGCCCGAATTATGATATTGCTCATGTTGGAGTTTTAGAAAAAAACCTGAAGCCTGAAATTCAGGTCCGAAAAGTCTAAACTATAAAAAAAAGCTTGAAATCAATAGCATTGCTCATATTAGTCTAAAAATTGTGATGTTTTGAGTGAAAAATCGAGGGATTTGAGCAAAACTAAGATATTGCTCATTTTAAGCTGTTTTTGAAGAAAAAAATGTACCTCCATACTTGTTTCCAGACTCTCGAAATTCTGCAGAACAATCACAAAACTCGCAGCATTTTCGAGTTGTCCCAATTTCAAACATTCTTCGAAAAGAGCAATTGGCGAGCCGGTGACATCAAAAAGAGCCGGCCAGAGAGCGAGTTCGGTTTTTCGAGCACAGTGGGCGATTGTCTGAAAAATAGGAATGTTTTGAGCCTAAAATATAATATTGCTCATGTTAAACTTCAAAAAATTCCAGGTTATTTGAAATTTGGCCAAAAATGCTCAAAACTATATTTTAAATCAGATCTAACATGAGCAATGCCCAAAAATTCTGAATTTTTGATGAAATTAATGGCGTTGCTCATTTTAGTTCAAAAATTGCGGAATTAGTGCAAAAGTAGAATATTGCTCATGTTAAACTTCGAAAAAAATTCCAGGTCATTCGAATTTTGGCTCAAAACGCTTCAAACGATTTTTTAAATCAAACTATAATGAGCAATGCTCAAAATTTGCATTAAAGGGTTGGTGCTCCGCCAGGGAATCTTGTTTGGTTTAGATAGGAATAAGGTGCTCCTGGAAGGTTCCAGTTTTAGAAAAAATTATAGTATCAATTCAGCCCATGTTTTTCCTCAAAAACACAAGCGAGTTAAAACCTACGAAATAAAGCATGTAAATGCGCTCTAGCGCACAACTTGTTTTTGAATTTTCGTGTGTGTGTTTGCACACAACTTTGAAAACAACACTGTGACGCCTTTTTGCAGACGATTTTTTCACCAGGAAAGCACCAACCCTTTAATTACGATGAAATTTGTGGCATTGTTCATTTTAGTCGAAAAATTGAGGTTAAATTTTTAGGAAAAAGCACTCTAGCTCAAAAATCCTCAAAAAACTACGATTTCTGGGCTCAAAATGCTCAAAATTTCAGATTTTTGACCCAAAATCCCCCTCAACTCACTCTCAAAAATTCGGGAAATTCATGAATAAACGCAACACATCTTGGTAGTAATGGATCGGGAATTGGTTCACTACTCGTCGCTTCTTCTTCCAAAACACCATGTAATAACAATTCCAGACTATGCGAAAAATACGGCAAATTACGGCACGAAACGCCGAGTTCCAACGCAAAAACGCCCAAATTTCGTTTGAGAAGTTGACGCAGTAAATGATGTATGAAGACTTCGGAATTGCGCGAGATTTGGAAAATTTGGATTTTTTTCGACTGCGCAAAAATCGCTTGCGTCTGAATTTCGACGCCGGCGGCAAGACAATTCGTGGCTGAGATTAGAATTGGATAAATCTCGAGATCGAACGGCAACATTATTCGTTTTGCAATAAATTGCATTTCCTGGGTGGAGATTTGATTGCGTTTTCCGGGAATTAGAGGCATCCAAACCTGAAAAAGTGGAATTTTTGTGAAAATTTGGATTTTTCTGGGAATTTGCAGCATTTTGAGCCAAAAAACCCAAAAGATTGCTCATATTATACTATAGCATCCATTTTTTCAAAAAAAAAATCATTGGATTGCTCATCTTAAGCTCAAAAACTCTCAAATTTTCAATGAAAACCCGAAGAATTGCTCATTTTATACTGAAAAATTCAAAAATCATAAGATTGCTCATATTAAAATCAAAATTCTCGAATTTTTAAAGAAAACTTGAGCATTGCTCATCATAAACTCAAAAATTCTCAAACTTTCGATGAAAACCCGAAGAATTGCTCATATTATACTAAAAAATTCAAAAATCATAGGATTGCTCATATTAAACTCAAAATTCGCAAATTTTAAATGAAAACTTGAGCATTGCTCATGTTAAACTCAAGTTCGAGTTTTAGTAAAAACCTAAAGAATTGCTCCTATTATACTGAAAAATCCAAAAATTATAGGACTGCTCATTTTCAACTCAAAATGTTCGGCTTTTCAATTTGAGTTTAAGATGAGCAATCCTATGATTTTTAGAGGAAATTTGGATTTTTCAGTATAAGATGAGCAATTCTTCAGGTTTTCATTGAAAATCACAATTTTGCGGCTCAAAATGTTGCAAATTTCTCGATTTCATCAAAAAATGAGCATTGCTCATGTCAAATTCCAAATTTACCTTAACTCCTTTGGCTCCACACGCAATCCAAAGTGCATTTTCCAAATGCCGGCCATTTTTCGCGGGTTTTTTCGCTCCAACACAACCCATATGCCACATTTTCTCCACAAAACTCGCAATCACAATGGGTTGGTGCAATTTTCCATTTTCGCCCACAGACAGGGTGATCAATCGTCCGCCAATATTCACCAAAATCGTATCGATTTCTCCAAAAAATGTGGGCATCGGTGATTTTCGACCGTTTTTCATCGATTTTTCATCAGAAGGCTCCGAATTTTTCGCATTTTCCACTGGTTCCAAATTCAAATTCGTCATTTGGATCGATAGAATACAGGCTGGATGTGGAACCAATTCATTGATGCGAATTACGCTAACTATGTCGGCCGAGATTTTTGGCCAAGTGGAATTTTTCGGGTCCACGTGGCTTTGCAGTTTGAAGAGGGTGATTTGAGCATTGATATCGAAGATGGCACAAATATCGTCTCTGGAAATTGAAAATTTCAGAATTTTTTGATTTGGGCCCTAAATTTCAGGAGGAAATTCGCAAATTTCACGAATTTTGACACTGGAAAGCTTAATTTTAAGAAAAACCATTGCTCATGTTAAAAATATTATGAACTTTGACTCAGAAGCTCGAAAATTACAAAATTCCAGCCATTGCTCATATTAGAAAGCAAAAATCGTCATCTTCGGTGAGTTTTTACAAAAATTGTTGGTTTTCAGAGCATTGCTCATGTTAACCGATTTTCCAATCGAAATTTGAAATTTTTAACCTGAAATTTAGAATTTTCAGCTGATTTCAATTCAAAAATTATGCAATTTTGATGAATTTTGACTCGGAAGCTCGAAAATTACAAAATTTGAACCATTGCTCATATTAGAAACTGGAAAATCACATCTTTTCATAATTTTTAGCTTAAAATCAGCTGAAAATCCTAAATTTCAGTAATTTCAGGTTAAAAATTTCAAATTTCAATTGAAAAAACGGGTTATCATGAGCAATGCTCTGAAAACCAACATTTTCGTCAAAATTCATAAAGAATTCTCCAGAAACTAGAAGTTCAGGTCAAAATTCATCAAAAATGATGATTTTTGATTTCTAATATGAGCCATGGTTCAAAATGTGTAGTTTTTGAGCTTCTGGGGTCAAAATTAATCAAATTTCATGATTTTTCGACAAAAAACCACCCAAAAATCCAAAATTACCTGACAGTAACCATAGTAGATTTCGCCTCCAACTCAATCGTGCTCACAAATCGATTATCCAATTTTTCGGCAATCGGATAAAACGACATTATCGATTTTTCGCCATCCATTTCGACACCAATTGCACCAATCACCGAATCGCGCCAGAAAAAACAGGCCTCCGGTTATGATCAGATTTTTTTCCTGACTTTCGTTGCCGAAAATTTTCCAGCGTCGTGAACTTTGCGAATAATGGGCGAATCCGCGCTCGCCGGCTACCGCCAGGTTCGAAAAATTCGGAGATGTTGTGACGTACTGAAATTAAATTCAGGCTTTTTGGGATTTTTTGACACCAAACATGACTATTTTCTGACTAATATGAGCAATGCTCAAAAAATTTAGGATTGCTCATGTTAATCTTGAGGCTAGAAATCAAGGTTTTGGTCTAAACATGAGCAATGTTTCAAAAAAGCTTGATTTCAGATCATTTTTTAAATCTAGCTAATATGAGCAACGCTCAATTTTTTTTTTGAATCACTCATGTTACTCTTGAGGCTGGAAATCAAGTTTTTGGTTAAAAATTTGAGATTTTTAGTCTAAATTTGGATTAACTTGAGCAATGTTTCAAAACAGTTCAATTTCAGGTCCTTTCTGGTTCAAACGTCATCTAAAATGAGCAATGCTCAAAACAATCCAATTTTTCACTAAAAATCATAGGATTGCTCATTTTAAACTCAAAATATTCGGATTTTCACTGAAAATCTGGAGAATTGCTCATATTATACGGGATAATCCAAATTTTCACAAAAATTTATAGGATTGCTCATTTTAAACTCGAATTTTCAATGAAAACCTGGGCATTGCTTATGTTAAACTCAAGATTTTCGATTTTTAATGAAAACCTAAAGAATTGCTCATATTATACTGGAAAACGAGTTTTTGGTTCAAAAAATTGCGATTTTTTCGTTTTAACATGAGCAATCCTGTCGAAATTGCTCAAAATGCTCCAAATCTCAAAAACTCACTCGAAGCGGCCAATTCGCCGACAAATACTCGTGCGTCACCGTAATTCGATCCCAAACCGCATGCGGTGCACACGCGTCCGCTTCGCGTTCTCTTGCCGGACTTATGAGCACTTGAGAGTCGCTGAGCAAAACTGCTCTTGAGCAATGTTCCATGATTGGCGAAGAAGATGAAGAGGTTCGGACCATTGGCTGAACTTTTAGAGTGTTCGGACCACCAATCCAGATGTGATAGCCTGCAAAAAATGGGTTTTTAGTGCATTTTGGAGCATCTTGAGCCCAAATTCGTGCTTTTCGAAGAATTTCGACATAGGAATCCTGAATTTTAGGTTTTTTTCAAAAACTTAACATGAGCAATGCTCTGAAAACTGACAATTTTGATCTCTAACATGAGCAATGGTTCACATTTTGTAATTTTTGAGTTTCTGGGTAGAAATCCATAAAATTTCACGATTTTTGGCTTGAAATCAGCTAAAATCGCAAATTTCAATGGAAATTCACCAAAAAAACATTGGTCATGTTAAAAAAATCAGAAAACTGAAGAATTTAGATTTAACAACACAATTCCATTTTCTAATATGCGCAATAGCTCAAAATTCATCAAATTTCACATTTTTTCGGCTTGAAATCAGTCATGTTTGGTATCAAAATTCTGCAAATTTCAAAAAAATTCGAGTACTTTTCGAGCATTGCTCATGGTAAACACTCACCTTCAGGTCCCCATTCCAACTGTGTCAAGCTCCAATTTCTCTCCTCCTTCTTTTCCTCTTCTTCCTCTTCAATAACTCCTTCCAAACTACAAAATGTTTGTGCGCCGAATGGCGTGAAGACGGCCAAAAATGGCGTCAAACTCGACTTGTGCCACGTGGCAGCGAAACCGTGGCCATTTGAGGCGACTCGAATTGCGCTAACTTGACCGAGTCGATTTGTGAAGTCGGGACCATTTTTGACTTTTGGCGTGATTCGGAAGGTTTGAACAAGACCGCCCGTCATTTCGTCAATATTAAAGGCACAGATATCACCGCTGGAAAATTTTTTGAGTTTGAAATGAGCAATCCTATGATTTTTTTCGTGAAAAAATAGTTTTTTCAGTATACTATGAGCAATTCTTCAGATTTTTATTAAAAATTCGGAAATTTTTGAGTTTAAAATGAGCAATGCCTGAATTTCATGATTTTTCATGAGCAATATCCTATTTACGCTCAAATTTGAGCTAATATGAGCAATCATCAAAAAATCTCTATTTTTTAAATTTTATAACATAATAATTGATATGAAAATTGTTCGAATTCTCTAAAAATTTCAAAAACATACTATTCATAGTGAAAATTAAAGAAAATTCGACCTAGTTGACCAAGTATCTGAATTTCTGAAATTTTCAGTGAATTTGAACAATTTTGATACTGAATATGCTAGTTTTCAGTGAAAAAATCGATTTTTTGGACCTCAAGGTCGAATTTTCCAAAATTTTCACTATGAACGGTAAATTTCTGAAATATTCAAAGAATTTTGAAAAGTTTAATACTAAATATGCTAGTTTTTAGTGAAAAAATCGAATTTTTCATCAATTTTTAGACCCAAAGGTCGAATTTTTCAAATTTTCCCACAAAATTTCCCAAAACTCACTTTTGACATCCAAACATGAGCAACAAATATTTATGATTAACATCGCAACACGTGGCATCCACCAAACCATGCGCCCAAACACCCAGCACAGTGTTGGGAGCGAAATTCGGTGCCAAACTCGTCAAAAGTGCCGCTCGTCCGTCCGACAAAACAATACAGTATCCTCCGATTAAAGGCGCATATACCAGATCTTTGATGAAAATCGAGTTCGACTCGATTTTTTCGGATTTCGAGTTTTCGAGTTGATCTTGGGAGAATGGTATGGAAATTAGGCGAAATGATAGGTTTATATTGATTTGACCCGTCCAATCAATGTGATGTGTGAAACCATTTGTGAGAGTTACGATAAGTTCGTCGCGCAAAGGGACACAGCTGAAAAATGGAGGTTTAACATGAGCAATGCACGTTTTTTGGGTCAAATTTCGAGTTTTTTAGGTGATCATTTTCTGTCTAAAATGAGCAATCCTGTAATTTTCTGTGAAAAATTGGATTTTCCATATAATATGAGCAATTCTTCAGGTTTTCATGGAAAATTTGAGTTTAAAATGAGCAATCCTATTAATTTTTGTGAAAATTTGGATTTTCCGGTATAATCTGAGCAATTCTTCAGGTTTTCATGGAGAATTTGAGAATTTTGAGTTTAAAATGAGCAACCCGCAATTTTTTTCTGTAAAAAATTGCATTTTTCAGTATAATATGAGAAATTCTTTAGGTTTTCATGGAAAATTCGAGTTTAAAACGAGCAATCCCATAATTTTTTGGTAAGAAATTGGATTCTTCAGGTTTTCATGGAAAATTCAAGAATTTCAAGTTTAAAAGGAGCAATCTTGTCTAATTGCTCATGTTAATCCAAAAACTAAGGTTTTTGGCTCATTTTGAAGCTAAAATTTCATGAAAAATAGATTTTTAGCCCAAAAAATCCCACCATTTCGCCATATCCGCCAAATTTATTACAGTTTGTGTTTTGAGATTAACAATCGGCCGAGAGCCCTTCAAAAACAGCTCTTTTGCAGTCCTTTGAAAATATGGATCATTTGAATCGATGAAATTGTAGCAATTTTCATCGAATTGAATGTCCAATGAATAAATGAAGATTTGATTTCGATTTGTCTAAAAATCAACTTGAAAATGCGGTTTTTTTGAGTCCAAACATGAAAATTCACAAATTTTAGCAGATTTTCAGCCAGAAAATATGAAATATCCACTTACGGTAACTGCAATCGCTTGAGAATCCGGTCTCCAATAAACATTTCTCAATTGACCTTTGGGGTGAGCATCTCCCCAAAGATTATCATCTCGGAGTGAGCAAAGAAGAAGACGAGGCTGAAAATATCGATTTTTATTGATTTCCCAGCCAAAAACCCAACTCACATTTGCTAACCAAATATAAACTGTTTCATTCGTCGTGATCGCAATAAATTTCCTCTCTCGATTCGCACAAATCGATCGAACTTCAAAAAAATCGCCACTTTCAGCAAAGCACAAGTTTTCCTCTCGATTATGCTGAAAATTTGCGAAATTTCAAATCTGAAATCGCTCGAAACACTCACCGGCAAAAACATATCAGCTCATTTGTACCCGGAATCTATAAATGTCGCTGAAAATCGTGGTTTTTTGGCTGAAAAGGCGCGAAATTTGAAAAAATAAATCTGGCATTCACAAAAAATGCGCCAGTGTTCTGAACACTGACGAGTTTTTTGTTGACACACAAATTGTTTTCAAGGCTTTTTGAATGAATGTGAAATTGAGAAATGAACAATGCTGAATAAGAGCACGTCCACGTGGTTTCTCGCTGAAAACAGGAAAAAGAAAGAAAAATAAATAAATACCGTAATATTTTCAAGGCGCACAATAAAAACACACAGGGTCTCAAAGCGCTGTAAATGGTTTCGACACGAATACAGTATGCGAGCTTGCAATTTGGGATTTGAAAAAAACATGTTTTTTGTTTTATTTTTCGCTGAAGAACGAGCAAGATAATGGATCTCGAAAAGGAAATTTGGATACACATCTATCAGTAAGTTTCTTCTTGCTCTTTGCGACCCCAAGAATCAAGTTTTTGCAGGCAATTAATTTATCATCACAATTTCGAAGCAGTTAACGAAGATTTTTGGAATAGTTTCAAATTGGCGAATTGTTGTCAGCACACCATTGAGGATTTAAAACAATATTATGAGTCCGCTATGAAGAACAATTTGCACAAAATGAAATTGGATGGATGGATTATTTTGGATTTATATAAGTACATGAAAATTCCGATTTCGAACATCGTCCAGCCGGAAATTGAAGAAAATTTCAAAGTTGTGATCAAATTGGATGAGCAAAGAATGATGGTGGATTACGATTTTGTTCAAACAACACCTGTCAACCCAAAGCACCCAACTTTGAGTAAACGAAAGGCCACAAATCGAACAATCCAACGTCGTAAAAGTTTCACAATCAGCGACAAAGTGCAAATGGCCGAATATTTGTTTGAAAAAATGGTTAAGGCTGAAGAAGAAGGTGAGACGATCTCACCACGTGGAAATTCGATTTGGCGCAATTATCGATGTGATGTGAATGGTGGAAGAGGTGTTTATAATTATCAGAGCCAGTTAGTTTTTTTTTTTTGAAAATATTACATTTTTATATAGAAAACTTTTTCAGCTTCACTCGCCAAATGACCAAATACCTCTACACTCTTCCAATGAACCGCGAGAAAATTCTTCGAATGTACCACGGATTCCGAATCGAAGTCAATGCTAAAATGCGTCAAAAGATCGCGAAACTTTTGAAAGTCAAATTGGATATTCGTGAAAATATGATTGTTGGTTGGAAAGTTGTTGAAGGAGGAGAAGGAAAAGAGGAAAAAGAAGAAGAAAAAGAAGACGATGATAATGATGATGAAGAGGATGATGATGAAGAACAAGAAGAAGATGAGGAGGAAGATGGTAGCGGAAGCGACTAACAAATATTTTTTGTAAAAAGTATGTTTTATTGTAATGTTAATAAATTTTTGTAAAAAAAAACATTGCTCATATAAATGGGAAAAATAATTTATTCATAATTTGAAAAATAAAATCGTCGAAATAATGAAAACCACGGAAAAGTGCGGAGTTTTCGAAAAATTCTCTCGAAAATCGGAATTTTTTCGGGACGTTCGTTGATTTTTTGTGTAGATTTCGTTCAAGTCGGCGCGAGTTGCCACGTTGCAAAAATTCGATTGACAGCAGCAAAATGAGAACTGAAATTCAGGTTATAGAGTGTGCGGCATGGTTTTGGGGCGGGGCTTAGTGAAATCAATGTTCCTGGTGAAATTTGGAGAATTTTGAAACCAAGAGGCATATTTTTGCATAAACCACGCCCTCAAAACCGTGTCGCACTCACATTTCCACGCATTCCATCATAAAACCCGATTTTTTCACAAGTGCCCCGGGTTTTTGAGCAAATTTGCCTGTCTCCACCAGTATAGGCGCATCTTGATGAAATTCCCTGTTGATAAATTCCTTCTGGAAAAAAATATCTAGGATTACTGTATCGCGGCGAGACCCACCGTCATCAATTGCGGAATGGATGATGACTTTGATACAGTAAGATGCTGCGCAATTTGCAGTGTCGTTGAGATTCAAAAAATCGGTGCCTACTGAGCCCTGCAACGAAAATTTTCGAATTTTCGCCCATTGTTCCTTTCTCCCCTCCTAAGCCTAACTAACAATAAGTATTTCATAAAAAAAGAAAAAAAATTGCGCTAAAATTCAATCAAAAAATTCCCAAGGGAAAATTTTACGACTTTCTTCTCCATCCTCCAAATTTTCGCACCAAAAATTATTTATGCAAATTTTTTTGTTGCGCCAAAAATTATTATTATTATTATTGTGGGTGAAAATTGCGCAACTCAAAAAGAGTTAGGCTAATTTGAATAAATTGCGGCGAAATGTTAAAAAAATATTTTTTTTTAATTTTCGCGTGCAGAGGGATTCGAACCCGGGTCTTATGCACGGAAGTCAAAAATGCTAACCTCTCGGCCATATCTCTCTTCTCTCACGTGCACGCTGGGGAAAATGTTGGTGAAAAGGTCGCTGCTCGAAATTTTTGGCTTTAACGCGAAAATGCTGATCTATGACGTGGCAAAAAACTGAACTTACCTGAACTCGTCCCACAAATCCACTAAAACAATCAAACATCGAAAAAACTCCGGCGAAAAGTTGGAAAAATGTCAAAAAATGACAAATTCTGGGGCTTAAACCCATTTTTTTTGAGCTTCTGAGTTCCTTCAAAACAAAAAAAAATTTCGGAGCGAAAAACCTTCGAACACAAAAAAATGGGGAAAAGAAGGGAAAAATTTGATTTTCCTCACTTTTTCAAGAGTTAGGCTAAATAAAAAGGGGCGGAGCCTAAGGGGCGTGGCTCAGATTTTTATTTTTATTATCAAAATTCAATGAGCCGCGCAAAACCGTGTTTACTTTTATCTTTTTTTTTTGAAGAGTAAAATTGGTGCCAAAAAATAAAAAAGGAAAAATTAGCCAGCAAGAAAAAAGTATCGAATTTCTTTTTGAAAAAAAGAAAAAAATGTCAATATTTGAGAATTTGGCGTTAGATTCTTAAAAAATCTCATTTATTTTCAGATTTTCATACAACAATAAAAACACAATTTGTAGCCCGTAAAAATCAAGAAATGCCTATTTTAAAATATTTTCAGCTATCCAAAACTATAATTTTTTCACGTGTACAACCATCGCAAGCCGGAAGACGTATAACAATGTAGCTCGGCTCTTTTTGGTAGACCTGAAATTAAATTTTGAAAATAATTAGAGATTTGAATTTTTGAACGTGACATTTTAGGGCAAAGAAAAATTTTAAAATTTCACGGAAAACGTGACCCAATTCAAAATTTTCTATCCATCTCACAATCAGATTATTTTTCGATTATGGGAAAACAAAAAATGACCGAAATTATTTGTGAGTTTCTTGGGCACTACCGTAGTTTGGGAAGGTTCTAGAAGAATTTGACCCGCTGATCATAATTCCGTTGTAAAAAACTGCAGAAAACAATTGCTAATATGAGTTATGGGGACTTTCAGAACTAGATTTCCAAATGGTTTTCATGAAAATCTGATATCACAGTGTTGTTCAGGAGGCTAGATAACAGGTTTTTTTTTTTAATTTTGAATTTATCAGATTGCTCGAAATTCAATTCTTGAATTTTTAATGAATTAGAGGAAAAAATGTTATCTTGTCTCCTGAACAACACTGTGATATCAGATTTTCTTGAAAATCATTTTGAAATTTAGTTCTGACCTCCTAAAGTCCCCAGGAATTGTTTTCTACAGTTTTTGACAACGAAATCGTGATTAGCTGATCAAATTCTACTAGAAAACATATATTTCAAAAAAAAATCCCACTTTTTTGTCACAAATCGGGCAGCAAAAATTGGGCGGCGGTTGATGGTGCACAATCTGTTGATGATGATGATAACTTCGCTTCAAAACAGGCGGATTATCGATTTCTTCCACTTGTTGTTGATCTACTTCCTCCTGATCTACAGTAAGCGCGCGTTTTCGTGCCGAGACCAAATGTCGATGGGTTACTGTAGTGGAATTGGTGGCGGGAAGATGTTGGGGTTTTGGTTGGGCTACTGTGGATGATGACGTGGAAGCTGATGGTTGAGGAGAGTAGCTGCAACGTGTGGATTTTTGAATTTTGAAAAAAAAACGAACTTTTTTGCTCACTAAATTGAATTGTCCAATTTTCCCGGTTGGAGGAAAATTGAATTTTTTGAAACAAAACTGATTTTGATTTTTGTCGCAAAAAAGCTTACCTCTCAACTTGCTCCCCGCCTTCCGCATCCGCAACTTGCGGCAAAATCAGCTGATCCATCGTCGCGTAGCCAAATTCACCATCTTCGAACTGTATCTTGAGTTCAGAGTGTCCGCGGATGTAGCGCACGGTTGCGACGCGTACGTGGCCTTCCGCGTCGCGGATCTGCACCGTTTCACCAATCAATGCGAGGCGCGAATCGTCGCCAGTTGAATAGGAGGTGGAAGGAGTGTTTTTTGAGGGGTCTTTTCTGGAAAAATCGATAATTTTCGAAATCTTTCTAAGCAAAACTCACAAGGATATAGAGGGAAGTGTCATTTGAACCAAACTTTGCACATTTTCTTCTGTCAAATTATTCACATTTACTTTTAATTCATCGAGTTGCGCGGGAGAGAACTGAAAAATCATTTCTCATTTTGATTAATTGATTTTCGCTTCAACTCAAAAAAAAAACTAACATAGAACTCTTGATGTGAATGATCAGTGATCTTCAATCCTCCATCATCCGTCAAAATAATCGCCACCGAATTCTCATCCGGGAAAGCGTTGGCTTTAGCCATACGTTGCTCCGAAATCTGAATCAAAACCGCCAATTGTTCATCGGTCAAACTCTCCAGGTTATCCACAACAAATCCAGCCTCATACAAATCTTCTTGAGTGATAACGATTGAATTGGGATCACTTATTATATGTTGCGGGATTTCTTCCTCCAGGATTGGAAATGCGACCTCCGGTGAACTTCCGGGTGGCTCCAAAAATTGCTCCTCTTTTTCAGATTCCATTGCTAATCTGAAATACATCAATTTCCTCTTTGAAAACCCTGAAAACCACGTGAAAAAACTCGAAAAATAAAAAAAAAGTGCGCGTCGTTTGTTGGGTTGTGTTGAAACACGGCGACGCGCAATTGCACACTTTTGCTTTCCCGCCAACCCACATTTTCAAATTGTCCCCTGTTTTTTTTCGCCAAAAGTCCCGTATTTCAACTCAAACCTCTGATTTTTGCAGATGTACATCAAATCCATCGAACTTGATGGTTTCAAATCGTACGCAAAACGTCAATTAATCCAGGGATTCCACAAACAGTTCAACGCAATCACCGGTTATAATGGTTCGGGAAAATCGAATATTTTGGACGGAATTTGCTTTTTGTTGGGATTATCGAAATTGGAGAATATCAGAGCTAGTAAGAAAGATTTTCTTTGAATGTCAAAAATCGAAATTTCATGGGAATTTTTGCAGAAAACATGACAGATTTGATTTTCAAACAAGGTCAAGCTGGAGTCAATAAAGCGGTAGTTACGATAACTTTCGATAATTCTGACGAATCAAAAAGTCCAATTGGTATGAAAGACACCAAGGAAATCATCATCCGCCGGCAAATTGTTGCAGCTGGAACCGGTCGAGGTGTTTCCAGCTCATACACTTTGAATGGAATGCCAGCCACAAATAATCGGGTAGGAAACGTGGCAAATTCATTGATAATCATCAGAATTTCCTTTTTAGATTCACGATTTCTTCCGTGGAATTGGATTGAATGTGAATAATCCGCATTTTTTGATTATGCAAGGACGAATTACAAAAGTTTTGAATATGAAACCGGAAGAGGTAAGTTTTTTTTTAATTCTAGATTATCAGCAAAATAAAATTTTTCTAGATTCTTGGAATGATCGAAGAAGCTGCTGGCACAAAAATGTACGATCAAAAGCGAAAAGATACAGAAAAAACGATCTCGCAAAAAGACATGAAATTGGAAGAATGCCAGAAAATCATTGAGGAATCTCTCGATCCAAAAATTGAAAAAATGCGCGAAGATCGCAAAAATTTGATTGAAATCAATCGTTTGAAAAAAACGAAAGAAGGAATGCAAAGAAAATTGGACGCCTATGTTTATTGGCAAAATTTGAAGGGCGAAAATGAGAATCGAAAATTGGGCGAAGAAACGAAGGCGAAAATCGAGCAAAGTCGCGAGAGAATTGAGGAAATTGAGAAATTGATTGGGGAAAAAGAGAAAATGTTGGAGGATTTGGAGAATCATAAGGTTCGGCAGTTTTTTTGAGCCCAAAATAAAATTAACCTGAATTTCAGAATGATCAAGACTCAAATACAGAATTGGAAGAATCATTGAAAGCAAAAACTGAAGAAAGAGTGAATAAAGAAGTGGAAAGAGATGAAATTGCTGAACATATGAAACAAATTGAAGAAGATCGAAAAAGAAAGAAAATATCGATTGAAAAGGTAGACATTTTGAGATTTTAAATCAAATATATATTTCATTAAAAATCACGAATTCTAGTTTTTTAAGCTGAAATTCCACGTTTCCTCTTTTTTCCAGGATCAAAAATTGTTGGAAAAGAAGAAAAAAGAGCACGAAAAAATCCTATCCGACCACGATTCCGTCGATAAACAACAGAAAAAAGATCAGGAAGACGCGCAAAAATATCGATCCGAAATCGAAGCATTGACACGTGGCACAATGGCTGATGAGAATGGAGAACAAGTTTCGATTGAACAAAAAATACAGGAGAGTCGAACGGAAACTGCCGAATTGGAAGCGGCTATTAAAACTGCGCAGAATCGGTGAGCATTTTGAGAAATTCTGGAAATTTTGAGCTAGAAAAATCTGCTCATAGTGAAAATTGAAGAAAATTCGAGCTAGAAATCCAAAAATTTATGAAAAATCCAAATTTTCACTGAAAACAGCATATTTGGTATCAAAAAATTCCGAAAATTTTGAAAATTTTACCTGAAAATTTCCAATTTTGCAGCCAAACCCGACTTCGTCCACGAATTCAAGATCTCACAAAAAATGTGGATCGCCTCAAAAAACAAAACACCAGCGAAATGTCGGACATCAAATCGCGAGAGCTCGAAGTGCAAAAAGCCACAGAACAACTCAAAAAATTGAAATTCGACGAGGAACACGAGGCTCAGATCAAGGATCGTGTTCAGATTTTGCAGCGCGAAACACAGGATTTGGATCAAAGATGTCAGAAATTGATTCGGACTGCGCAGTGAGTATTCTGTTGTCAAAAAATGTAGAAAACAATTCCTGGGGACTTAGGAGGACAGAACTAGATTTCAAAATGGTTTTCATGAAAATCTGATATCACAGTGTTGTTCAGGAGGCTAGATAACATGTTTTTCTAAATTTTGAATTTATCAGATTGCTCAGATTAGGAGCTGTAATTCATTAAAAAATTCAAGAATTGAATTAAGGTTCTATTGAATTTTTAAATCCTGATCTGAGCAATCTGAAAATTTCAAACTTCAGAAAAACCTTCTGTACTTATGTTATCTTGTCTCCTGAACAACGCTGTGATATCAGATTTTCATGAAAATCATTTTGAAATCCAGTTCTGACCTCCTAAAGTCCCCATAACTCATATTAGGAATTGTTTTCTACAGTTTTTGACAATGGAAACTACTAGATCTCGATTTCAAGATTCTTCAAAACAATTCTGATATTTTCAGCAAAGGTCGTTACGATTTCGTATTTCGTGATCCACCGATTCCAAATTTCGATAGAGCTCGAGATGTTCGGGGTACGGTAGCCACGTTGTTCAAGGTCAAACCAAGTGAGGAGAAGTATAATTTTGCGGTGGAAATTGCGTGTGGAAATTTTGTGAGTTTTATTTTTTTTTGCTCAAAAAATATGCTCGAAAACTGATTTTCTGATAGTAAAATTTTCAGAATCGCTTGATTTTTGAGAAAAATTGAATTTTTTACTGAAAACTAGCATATTTGGTATCAAAATTCTTCAAATTCCATGAAACTTTCAAAATTTCAGCCTCTGAAACTGTATTTTCCAGCTCCAACAAGTTGTTGTCTCAAATCAAAACATTGCGCGAAGTATGGTTGAACATCGAGTTTTTGTCAATCGAAAAACGTTGATGCCAATTGCGGAAACCCGGAAAAAATCGCCACATTGGCAAGCGAGACTCGAATCCAATCGATTTCAACACGCCAAGCAGATTGTGAGTTTTTTTAGGGTTAACTTTGATGAAATTGGTGAATTTTGAGCCCGGAATTAAGCTGTATTTAAAATTGGGCTCAAAATGAACCAAAATTCATGTTTTATGACCGAAACCCCCTTATTTTTGAGCTGAAAATGACCTGAAATTAATTTCAGGCCGACAAACATAAAGAAGAAGTGAAACATATGATTGATTTGATCGATTTTCCGCCAGAATTGACGATTATCATGGAGAATTTGTTTGGAAGCGTGAGTTATGACGTGGCAATGCACACAATTTCGATTTTTTGCAGATTCTCGTCACCACCTCGTTGACATGTGCCAAAGAAATTGCCTATCATCCAAAGATTCGAACTCGAGTGGTTACTGAAAGAGGTACGGTGTTTTTTTTTGGCTGAAAATTTCAGATTTTTGGTGGATTTTAGCCTAACTAGGGAGCTGAAATTGAGATTTTTTATAAGTTGTTTAGTAGACTTTGATGTGCTGATCACGATTTTGTTGTTGAAAACTGTAGAAAATAATTTCTAGAATGAGTTATGACGTGTTAAAATTTGGATTAAAATGAGCAATGCTCGAATTCTTACAAAAATCTAGAATTTTCCGGTTAACATGAGCAATGTCCCACTTTTCCAATAAACTAGAATTTTCCGAAAATTCTGAATTTTCTGGTTAACATGAGCAATGCTCAACTTTTTGGAATTTTTCTGAACATGTTGAAATAGAGATTCAAGTGTAATATTTATTAGTTTCAACGAATTAAGGCAATATTAAGGCACAAATAAATGAATACAAAAAATACATTTAAATTCAAAGTTCCAATCGATATTCTCCAAGCAATTTGCGATATCTCTCCATGAATTCTTGACTCGGAAATTCGTCGATATTTTCTTCTTTTTCTCCATTTTCTCCCCGATTTTCTCGAATTCGTCTAACTTCCCTTCGAATTTTCTTCAAATAGTCATCATAATTCTCATCAAAATCATCAACTTGTTTTTTCAATTTTCGAGCTTCGCTTGAATTTGGAGATCGTCGAAGAATTTCGTTCAAATTCGCACTGATTCCATCGATTATATCATCATAATCAGTTCTCAGAATTTGTTCCAAGTTTTTCAATTTTTCTTGCGATTTTGAAGCACTTTTCATCGATTTCAGTCTCTCCAATCCTTCTTCAAACCATTTTTCGAATTCTTCCAGATTTCCAGTTGTTTCATTGTTGTTTTTCAATCTTTCAAACTCTTGGGTTACTTTAGCTAAGTCATCTTTAGTTTGTTCCAAACTTCCAGAAAGTCTACAAAAATATTCAGAAACTATGCATAATTCTATGCTCAAAATCTCACCGTTTCAGCTCATTTTCAGCCGTCGATTGTGCAATTTCAGATTTGCTCAAATTCTCAGCAAGTTGAGCATTTTCTTCTCGAGACCTTCTCAATTCATTTTCAACCGCCAATTTGGAATTTTTCAAATTTTCAGCAAGTTTTCCATTTTCCTCTTGAGACCTTCTCAATTCATTTTCAACTGCCAATTTGGAATTTTCCGAATTTTTCAAATTTTCAGCAAGTTTTGCATTTTCCTCTTGAGATCTGTTTGAAAATTGATTATTGAAAGATTTTTTTTCAAAAAAAAACTCACTTTTTCAGTTCATTTTCAGCTGCCAATTTTGCGCTTTCAGAATTTTTCAAATTTTCAGCAAGTTTTGCGTTTTCCTCTTGAGATCTGTTTGAAAATTGATTATTGAAAGATTTTTTTTTCAAAAAAAAAAACTCACTTTTTCAGTTCATTTTCAGCCGACAATTTTGCGCTTTCAGAATTTTTCAAATCTTCTTGGAACCTGGAAAAAATGACATTTTTTGAGCAAGAAATTGTGAATTCTGAGCCAAGATACCCCAAAATTCAAAATTAGTATTAATTACAGGTTGTATTGATTACAGGTTAAAACTTGTGATTTTTGGATTATTTTTGAAGTGTGAGGTATCTTGGCTCTCAAAATGCACAATTTCTTGCTCAAAAACATAAAAATATCATTTACTCACCGTCTTTTCTGATTCTCAAGCTCTTTTCTCAAACTTTTCAATATTTCGGATAATTTCGATTTCTCATTTTTAGACTCTTCCAATTCTTTTCGTATTTTCTCCAAATCTTCCAATTTTTCTGTTTTGATTTCTGTCGGTTTTTGATTTTTTCGAATATTATTCACTTCAATCATCTCTTCCTCTTCAATTTCTTGAAACAACATTCTTTGCATCTCATCAAGTTTATAAACTTTCAATTTTTTGAACATCAATCCCAATTTCTGATCCTCTTTTGTCTCATACAAATGATCGATACATCTCATCAATCTTCTCATTTCTTCGTCATCCTCAAAAATACTCTTCAAAATATTCCACAATTTAACACTGAAAAAATCTCGAAAATGCTCCTCGATTGTAGTTTTGAACTCCCTAATCGGTCGAAATTCTTCATTTGAAAAATAAGCGAGAGTTTGTGGACTGAATCCGAGAATTTGATTTGCTGCCGCATCGAAATCTTTTGTAGTTATCTTCTTTTTATCCGGATTTTTATTATCTACAACTTCCAATCGTTTCGATTTCAAAAATCCCTTTTTGAAACATGAGAATTCTTCGTCTTTTTTCACTTTTGGAGCAGATATTGAAGGTTGAGGTTCTTGTAAATATGATCCATCTGGAACAATTATTGCACTTTGTCCATCGCTATCCGCAAAAATCGCAAGTTGACTTGTAATAAATCGCATAAACGCCATATTTTGATTATTAATTGTCGTAACAACAAAATTATGATATATTTCATAAATATCGTGATAAACGAATGGACATCCCGGCTCGTCTAAATTTTGGTAGAAAGTTTCGAAAAGTTGGGCATTGAACTGAATGTTTGATCCGAGCAGTTTTCGAACATGGTTCAAAACTTCAGATTTTGTGTATTGAACTGCATCGGGAACCTGGTAAAATGGTTGATTTGTAATATAAATCGACAAATCTTGTCTAGCTTGATTGATTATTTCTCTGATTTTCCAAGTTTCGATAAGATATCGATATTTTTTTTCCGAAAATAAATGAGTCAAATTCACATTTATCCAATCGTAGATCTTTGGCAATTGATCTTTTTTGCAACGTTGAAAAACTTTAAGAATCTTGCTAAGATATTGCATAATTTCACGGAATGCATCATCGGAAAACATGCAATGTTTGCCATAAGTTGAAATTATTGGAAGATATCCGCCGTGGATTTTTGGTTGAATTGGAGCGACGACAAT
Source organism: Caenorhabditis angaria (assembly GCA_947459285.1). Classification (NCBI taxonomy): domain Eukaryota; kingdom Metazoa; phylum Nematoda; class Chromadorea; order Rhabditida; family Rhabditidae; genus Caenorhabditis; species Caenorhabditis angaria. The sequence goes on along the minus strand of CANHGI010000002.1, from coordinate 11,764,924 downwards.
CTGAAGGGTTATAGGTGAACATCGACTAAATCGGGTTGATATTTTGGGTTTTGATGTTACCAGAAGGTCTCCGCCGGCTAACGCCGGCTCCTCCTTCTGGATTGTCCCGGCTTCGCGCGTAGTTTTTCTTAGGTATAAAGTTTTCAAATGGTTTGATTCCTGAAAACCGTGCCCATTGAAAAAAGGTGGAATGGTGGTTCCTGGGACGTGCAAACTTGAACTAACTTTCTCCTCCGTATTTTTCAACTATAAAAATAATTTGCAGACATAGCTCATTCTGAAAACTGTTGCGGAAAAATGTTTCCCTGAAATCTGATTTTTCTAATTTTGAAGTTCAGAAAGCAAAAACACAGAATCTACGGATTCGATACAGAAATTTGATAGAAAAACATTTGGATCTGAACTGAACTTTTAAGGGGGAAAAGAGGGGTTATGAAAAAGATGGGGTTCAGAACCTGAAGGCTTGGATTTAGGAAAAAGTAAGAAATTGAACATCTAATTATATAGTTTTCCAAACCTCTCTTTTCCGTCAATACTCCTTATTGCTTCTGAAAACCCCTATTTTTTCCAAAACCCTTATTCTGATCGAAAAGTCACAGAGTAATTTACTATCCAAAAAAATTTCACGCAGATTTAGAGGAAAATTATCGAAAAATTTGAAGTCTATTTGGGGCAGTGAATACGGTGACACCCTTTTTTTTGTACAATCTTATTTTCTTATTCAAATCCAAATTTTCTACGTCTCAAAAACTAAACCACAACATTTGGAGAAACTGTTCCAAAAATCTATATTCAGAGAGCTGAGAAATGCAACAGCCAATGGTTGTCCGAAAGTTATCTAACATGTTATTTATTCTGTTGGTTCTCTGCCTTATTTTCTGAGTAAGCTTCTATGTTCCATCCGAAATTTTTGGAGCCGTGGAAGATAAAACCAACAGTCAGTAAACTCTGCCGCCCTTTGTTTACTTTCATTGGAAGAGTTTTCTCGGTCATATCTGTTCTCTTCCAAGGCTCACAAAATTTCGGATTGACAATAATTGTTTGAGCTTAACTGAATTGATACTCCCAGACACATCAAAACTCACTATCAAAAATTCACATCAAAGTATTTGTTCATCTTCTTGTAAAAGACATTATTCAATATCTGAAAGTTCGAACAAATTGTGAATTTATCCACAGTAATCTAACTCACTTTTTTTCTATTTATTTTTCAAACCGATTAGGAATAGAGTAACAGCGAGAAATGATTAAAAATGTCCCCCCTCTATGAATGAAATAGAAAGATCAGATAAGAGACGTGACCTAGCCATTTTTTCCGATAAAAAACGTGATCATTCTTTTTTACTTGAAAAAAGTTTTGATTTTACACGCGACAACTTGCGCACTTTTGAAATATTTCAAATATCGTGCATCATCTACGAAGAATTTGAAACATATCGTTCCAAGTCTCATTCAAAACGGTCTTCTAGAAATTGAGTTACGGTCGGCGACACATTTTTATTTTCAAAAATACATTGAATTTCAGGAGTTTTTTCAGTTAAAACTTTCCCCGCGCACTACATAGAATTATTTTTGAACTTGATAGAGCTCCCCACCATGCTGCCAAAATTTGGAATCTTTTTCATTTTTTAACCGAAACTTTTCATGCAGTGGGAGTTGAGAACGGGCTCCGGACATACGCACCTCTTAAAAAGCAGTTTCCAATTAGTATATAGTAGATTCATGGGATAGACCTAAGACAATGCTATCAATTTTTATGACTTTACCTTATCCTTAAGTGATTTAGCCTATATTTTGTAAATAAGCCGCTAAATCACTTAAGGATAAAGTAAACATCAAAACCTAAAATATCAACTTTTTTGCTCAAAAACTGAACTTACATTCAAATCTTTCGGTGTCAATCCAAGAATTTCAATAGTTCTATAGAACACGTCGATTTTCATGGCATTCAATATTCCAAGTTTTCTATCATCCTCACTTTCATAATTGAGCAATCGGGCGCATTCTTTTTCCGGATACTTTTTCCTGGTCGCTATAATCAATGCATTTTCCGCCTCTTTTGCTAACACAAATTTGAATTGATTTTCGGTAAACACACGGACTATTGGATATTCTCCAAGAGAAGTTCGTGGACTCAAGAGACTTTCGTATTTGCGCATTTTTTGGATTGTTCCAAGAATATTTTGATATTGTTCCATGTACCATTCTTGATTTTTTTCGATCGGTTTCACTTTATTCCAGTTTTCGAAAATGCTCATTAGAATATTGAATGAAGTGTCAGATTTGGTGTAGTATTTTCGAAGATCTTCGAAATCTTCTCGAGAAATTCCTTTATCGTTTCCTTCAACTGGTTCTTTTCCAATTAAAATAGTCAAATATTCCCTCTGAGATTCGAGTTGAAAAGTTCCTTCCAATTTTTGATATTTCTCATAGGCAAACATGTGTACATATTCGCTACAAAACATTGGAGATAGATTTGTAGTGCGATCAAATAAAATCGGATGCTCAAAATATTTCTGCAGTGATTGGCACATGTCTTGTTTTGACATGAATGTGACATTACTTTGATTCTCATCCGAATACGCAAACGCTAAATCCAGATTTAATTGATTTTTGAAGTCCTCGTAGGATATTTTTGGATCTTTGTGGAGTTCGGGCACTTTTCGAAGATCCATTAAAATCTGCTCGAATTGTTGCGGAAGTCCATAGTAGAGCATTTTTTGCGGCCATTCTTGGTATAAATAATCCATGAAGTTTTGTAAATCAAGGACGCTTCCCTTGAAATCGTCGATTTTTATATCAGGAAACATCTGGAAGATGAACATTTCTGCCAAAGTTTTCGAAAGCCGCGAGTGTAGACCGCAAGCTTCCGCGTTAGCGGCGGATTGCCAAAATATGTTTCCACGGTATTGAGTGCCGCTTACGCGGAAGCTTGCGGTACAACTAACCTCTTCGTGCACGATTTCTTTCATACATCTCACGATTTTCTCAATAGTCCACTCTATATCCATCATTGTTTCTTTCTGCGCCTGGAATATAAACAATTTTGCTCGGAGCTTCGAGAGAATTACACAAAGTGTGGCCGAAGATTTCGAAAATCTTCGGCCCCACGCTTTGTTGTAATGTTTATTGCTCATGTTAATTGAAAATGTTGATAAAATCGGAAACGGTTGAGAAAATGCTCATCTCGGCGTGATAAGATAATAAACTTGAATAGTTGCATCAGACGCGCAAAAATTGCACACAAAATGCGTCAATAATTGAAAGGTTGGCGCATTTTGTGTGTGTTTGGAAATGAATTGAGATTAGGGTGATTACAAATCAGTGGTTTTCCAAATTTTCCACATCAAAACTCATATTAGAAGTTGAGATTTGCAAATTTTAACTGCGAACTACTACAAAACATAAATTTCAAAAAAAATCAATTTGTTGCAGGAGACGATGTGAAACCGAATGGTGTAATGGCTGGTGGACATACTGATCGATCAGAGGGATCAGTTTTCACATCATTGCGACCACTTCACGAATGGAGAGAGGAATTGGAGCAAAAACGACGCGAATTGGTGGAATTGACGGGTAAATTTTGATTTGCACAGTATTTTTTGTAAAAAATGATTAATTTTGACCCGAAAATCGTGATTTAAACCCGAGCAATGTTCTCATTTTCTGAAAATTAGACTGAGAAATGCCTTATTTTCCAAAAATCTAGAGGTTTTAGGTTAACATGAGCAATCCTTAAATTTTTCAAAAAATTGTTTTTTTTTACTGAAAATTCAGATTAACATGAGCAATGCTTTTAATTTTCAAAAATCCATAATTTTCTGGTTAACATGAGCAATGCCCTTATTTATAATTTTTAACCAAAAATTGAGAGCCCATCAGGTTCAAAATTTATGTATTTTTTCCAGCCGAAATCGAAAAAACGGCCGAAATTTCTCGAAAATGGCACGAATTGAAAGAGGTTCTAACAACTGCTCAAAGACGATTGAATGCAATCAATGAGAATCTGAAGAATTCCGAACTTGGAGTTGTGCAAAATGAATTGGAGCAAGCGAAAAAGGTTAGTAATTTTTCGTCAAAAATAGAGGATTTTGAACTGAAATTCGGAATTTTCAGGTAAAAATTATGAAAAATAAACTCAGGAGCTTGAAAAATGCGATTTTTAAAAGAAAGTTGATTGAAAACAGCAAACGCGCTCTATTGAACTTTTAGCTTTTTGTTGAAAAATTCAAATTTGCTTTTTTTTTTCAAATTTCAAACTTCACGGTATTTTGAGTCGAAAATCTAAAAATGTCAAATTCTAGGCTAATTTTCAGCCGAAAATCTCAAATTTCACCTCAAAACTGGCCAAAATCCACCCGAAACCCCTAATTTTCCCAAATTTCCAGGAACTCGAAGAAGTAACCGTCGAAGTTGCTGATAAAAAGAAGCGTTTCGATGAAATTGGAATAATAGTCAAAGAATTGGAAAGTCGCAAGAAAAATGATAAAGGATTTCAAGAGAAGGAGAAGAAAAAATTGCGAGAAAAATTGGATGAAATTGAGCAAAGATCGGCGAAAAATAAGGATAATCGAGAATCGGCGAGTCGAAATATTTTGGCGAAAAAAGCGGAAGTCGATGAGTTGACTGAACAAATTCGACTGGATTTGGAGAATTTGGAAGCGAAATTGGTGGAATTGGAAAATAAGAAGAAGGATTTGGAGGACAAAGGAAAAGAAGTTGAGGAGGCGTTGGTGAGCAATTTTTTGTTGCAAAAATCATTAAAAAATGGTAGATTTTGAGCTGAAATAGCTGAAAATTCATGAAAATTGACCTGAAATAGGCTGGGGACTAGTTTTGGTTTTCTAGGCCACCAAAAATCATGTTTTTCGGTCTGATATGGCCCCGGGACTAGTTTTTCACCAATTTGGTTTTCTAGGCCACCAAAAATCATATTTTTCGGTCTAAAACAGGCTAGGGACTAGTTTTTCACTGGTTTTCTAGGCCGCGAAAATTCCAATTTTCCACAAAATTCGGCCAGAAATCAGGTTTTTAGTCACAAAATGAGAATTGTAATACAAATTTGAGCATTGCTCATGTTAAGCACAATTTTTGAACAAAAATTTTATTTTTTGAAAATTTCTAGCATTGCTCATGTTAACCTGAAATTTTTAAAAAAAAAACCCATTTTCTCTTTAGAAAAACGAAAAAGTTGTTCGAGATGAGCTGGATTCGCTGAAACGAAAAGTTCGCCAACAAGACGAAGAAATGAAAAAAGTGATGAAAATGGTGGATTCGCACAAACGGGAAAAACTGAAAATTGTGAGTTTCAGCCAAATTTTGCGGTTTTTCTGACTGGAAATTTCAAAAGTTGAGAAAATTTGCGATTTTTGAGTCCAAACATGCTTTGGTTTAAAAAATTGTGAATTTTTACTGATTTTCAGCAAAATTTTGGGTTTTCAGACATCGAATATTGAAAATTTCGAAAAAGAAGTTCAAAGATATGTGGAATGCGAAAAATTGTGCAAAACGGCGGCGCTGAAGCAAAAAAAGCGGTGTGAATGGATCGATCAGGAAGAGCAACATTTTGGAAAGAAAAATACGGAATATGATTTTGATGGGTGAGTTTTTGAGCTGAAAATTGTGAAAAATGACCTAAAATTGACCGGGGGACTAGTTTTGGATTTTTAGGCCACCAAAAATTGAAAATAAGGTTGTTTTTGATGAAAATTGACCGGAGGTCTAGTTTTGGTTTTCTAGGCCACCCGAAAATGGCAAAAATTGAATTTTCTTCCAGATTTTCCGAAGAACGCGGACAAAATAACATCAAAGAGATCTCATCAAATCTCGAAGCTATGGAGCGAAAAATCAACACCAAAGCCAGTCAAAATTTCGATGCTGTTGAGGCGAAGGTAAAAATTATTAAATTTGTGCTCTACTCGATTTTTCGCGCTGAAATTCGGCGCATTTTGAGTTATTTTTCGTTGAATTAGGGCTACTATGAGCAATGGTGTTAAAATTTTGAATTTTTTTGCAAAAAAACCACGTGGATTTTCGATAGCTCAAAATCCACGTGTTTTCTCTGCTCTCTCTCAAAAATCTACCATCTTTCACCTCTAATCTATTTCTCTGCACTCTCTCAATTTCCCTCACTATTTCCTCTATTTTTCCAGCTACAAGACATCAAAGTGAAAAGAGGCCGTGTTCAACAAGACCGAACAACCCTATTGCGAACAATCAATGTGTTGGACGAGAAAAAAGTGGAAGAGATAGAAAAGGCGTATAAATCGGTCAATTCGGTGAGTGCTTGTGTGACCGAGTGGATAGCGCGCGTGTCTGCGAAACAGAGGGCTGCGGGATCGACCCCCGCCCGGCCCTATTTTGTCTGTGTGTCAATGATGCTTCAAAAATACTACGATTTAATTTGAATGACCAGTGAGATCAAAGATGGCCTGTAGCAGGGTCACTGAGACACTTTTTAGCTGGAATTTCAGGTTTTTGGCTTTTTTTTATCTGAAATCAATATTTTTCCAGGATTTTGGCAATATTTTCTCAACCTTGCTTCCTGGAGCCCATGCACAATTGGTTCCATTGGAGGGAAAAAGTGTTTTGGAAGGTGTGGAAGTTCGTGTATCTTTTAATGGACAATGGAAAGAAAGTTTGCAGGAATTGTCTGGAGGTTAGTTTTGGGTTTAAATTTGGGAAATTTTATGGGGTTTTGTGCAAAAAATGATCAAATTTCCAGGTCAACGTTCTTTGGTGGCACTTTCGTTAATCTTAGCAATGCTCAAATTCAAACCTGCTCCATTGTACATTTTGGATGAAGTTGACGCTGCGCTGGATTTATCGCATACAGCAAATATTGGAAAAATGATTAAGACACATTTTACGAATAGTCAGGTAGGGGTTTTGAGCCTGGGAGCTGAAAATTTCAGCAAAAATTGACCGAGAAACTTGATTTTTTCGCATTTTAAAGGAACCTTTTTGCAGTTCGTCGTTGTTTCGCTGAAAGAAGGAATGTTCAGCAATGCGGATGTTCTTTTTCAAACCAAATTTGTGGATGGAACTTCGACTGTCAGAAGAACCGAAAATCATCAATTAACCTAATTTCAAACTATTTTTGAACTACAGTACTACGAGGAGTACTGTAGATTAATTTTTTGATCTCCTATATTTATGTAAAATTGCATTTTTTTTAACTGATGAAAATATTTGATTTTTGTGACGTGGCTATATTTTTCTATTCTTGTGATTCCTAGCGCATAATATCAAATAAGCAATATTGTAAATCGATACTTCCCAAAACTCGTCCACCACAATAATTTAGGCCACGCCCACACGCTATGGTGTCAAGGTGTGCATGTTTTTCCCGCCAATTATTTAGGTGTTTTTTTCAGGTTTTTCATGTAAATTGCGAATTTCAGCTTTAAAAAATGGATAATTGGAGACGAAAATCGGCTCAAACTGTTTCAACAACAAGAGATCCAAGTGCTGAATTATTTATTGTAGTAGTAGTTCTCGTTTGGTTGCTCATTTTGTTGTTTCCACGACAAACAACGAATCAAGAAATGCAATTAATCACCATTTTATTCTTCCTCATGGCATTTTGCTCGTAAGTTTTCTTATTTTTGAAACATTCATGAAATTTGGAGCATTTTTGAACTGAAATATGGCTAAAACATAGTTTTTTCATAATATGAGCAATGTTTAGAGTCGAAAATAGCAATTTTTAAAATGAATCTATAATCTGAGCAATGCCTGAAACTCACAATTTTTGCTCAAAAATAAAACATTTTATTATCGAAAATCTCATCGGTACCACGCGCTCCACCGAAATAAACACGCAACGCAGACCGCGTCGCGCCACAACACACACAAAAAAGGGAGGGAATTTGAATCGTTATCTTATCTGTGTGTGTTGTGGCGCGGCGCGGTCTGCGTTGCGTGTTTATTTCGGTGGAGCGCGTGGTACCGATGAGATTTTCGATAATACGGTTAAATTGGAATTTCCGCAAAAAACCCAACGAAGGCTCAAAAAATCGAGGCATTGCTCATATTACTCGAAAAATCCATTTTCGCGCTGAAAATATGAGATTTACACTCAAAAAATCGCAAATTTTAAGCAAAATCTCAAAATTTTGCAGAAATCCTCGAAATACCCGACAAATGTCTCGTCGTCAACTCGATCTCGTTGAGGAAATAATTTCTCTTATGATAATGATTGTACAAATGCTTCTGATTGAAAGAAATCAGCAACAAACACTTGCTATTGAACAATAAATTTGATTTTTTGTTGTTTTTATATGACAAATCATGATCCGAAAATCATCAATTAACCTAATTTTAAACTATTTTTGAACTACAGTACCACCTGAACTACAAGGAGTACTGTAGATGATTTTTTTGATCTCCTATATTTATGTAAAATTGCATTTTTAACTGATGAAAATATTTGATTTTTGTGACGTGGCTTTATTTTTGATACTTTTGATGTCAGCGCATAACGCATCGTTTTTTTTTGTTCAAAAATTTACTACTGTAGCCTCATAGGTTTTATTTTGCGAATTTTCAGCCAAAAATGGATAATTGCAGGCATGTTCATTTCGCCGGCGAACGCCGGGCGTCGCCTTTTTTATTGAGGCGAAGGCGAGGCGTGCCTCTTTTTATTTTTCAACGAACAAGGCGAGGCGAGGCGTCGCCCGGCGATTCGCCGGGCGAGTTGCATTTTGCAAGTGAGAATATATTAAATTTTCTTCGATTTTTTCGTAAATTCGGTTGTCGGCGGGGTTTCAGCTACCTATTAGCAACATTTTCAATCAAGATTTTGCTTTAGTTTTCACTAAAACGTAAATATGGAAAAGAAACAGCTATTTTTAGATGGAAAACATATCGTTCAAATGTTCTCATGTAACTGTAAGGCGATATATTTTTATTTCTAAGCTTACAAAAACATTTTGCTGAAATTGAATGTTTATAAATACAGTTTTTCACAAATTGGGTAAAAAAACTAGGTTTTCAGTGAAAATGACTCTTTTCTTCACTTCTTTAACCTTAATAATGTGTTTCAGAAGAAATCTTAGCACATAACGTTAAAATATGAGTGAAATTATGCCGATTAATCGTTTTTTATGCAAATAAATTACGTTTCTTCATGAAACAGACAACACACACGCGTTTTCTCGCCGCGGCGAAAGCAGGCGAAGGCGAGGCGTGCTTTTTTTATTTTTTCAAATCGCAGGCGAGGCGAGGCACGCCTGCACAAATCTTCGCCGGGCGAAAAGCAGGCAAGCAAAATGAACATGCCTGGATAATTGGAGACGAAAATCGGATCAAACTGTTGCAACAAGAAGAGATCCAAGTGCCGAATTATTTATTGTAGTAGTAGTTCTCGTTTGGTTGCTCATTTTGTTGTTTCCAAGACAAACAACGAATCAAGAAATGCAATTAATCACCATTTTATTCTTCCTCATGGCATTTTGCTCGTAAGTTTTCTTATTTTTGAAATATTCATGAAATTTGGAGCATTTTTGAGCTGAAATATGGCTAAAACATAGTTTTTTCATAATATGAGCAATGCTATAGCACACTATAGTGTTTAGACTCGAAAATAGCAAATTTTAAAATGAATCTATAACCTGAGCAATGCCTGAGCGTTTAATTAGTATCAGCAATGTTCTTCGAAAATAGGGTTTTTCATGAAATTTGGAGCATTTTGAGTCGAAATATGGCGAGAGAACATCATTTTTATAATATGAGCAATGCTGCAAAATCTCAAATTTTGCAGAAATCCTCGAAACACTCAACAAATTCCACGTCGTCAACTCGATAAAATTGAGGAAATAATTTCTCTTATGATATTGATTGTACAAATTCTTTTGATTGAAAGAAATCAGCAACAAACACTTGCTATTGAACAATAAATTTGATTTTTTGTTGTTTTTATATGACAAATCATGATTTTAGACTTATAAATATTCATAAATTAAAATAAAAATACATAATTAATTTTCTCATCGAAAAACAACAGTTCTTAGCACATCTTCGGGTTTCACTTCCATTTTTGCCTCAGATCCATCATTAAATCGATATGAGATTGCACCGTCGATGACTAAATGCGCATCGTATCCACGTGATTTTATACAAATTTTATCGGCGAATCCACGTGGATTTGTGGGCGGGAAAGTGGCATTGAAGATTGGATCACGAACTGTGAAGGCGAGTTCTGCAAAAATTGGAATTTTCTTCAAAATTTGGAGCATTTTGATACATGATAAACCTAACTTTCGAATTTTTCTTCAAAATTTTGATAATTGTTTCGAAACTGAATTTCCCGTCAAATTCAAGCCCCGGCACATTTATATTCAAAATGCTCCAAATCATATCGCGAAAAAAACTCACGTTTCCGATCGGGGTCAAAAATGAGTTGCTGATTGAATTTCGTGCAAATCTCGCTGACCGCATTTTTGTCATCGGCCGGAATTTGAACGTGATATTCTTTGGAAATTATTCGCATCAAATCCTGTACACATTGTTCGGTGAGTTTGTTTATATTGAAATGCCATGAAGTTGAACCGGTTCCTGTGGAAAAATCGATAATTTTTTGGGGGAAAGGGGTACTGTAAAATAAGCCACGCCCACAAAACCGTGCCGCATCAAATTTAGGCTTAAAATGATGCAAATTTGACCAGGAAAAATAAACCACGCCCCAAAAAGCATGCCGCATTCAAAAAATCCAACCTGTACATATCGTGATTCCCGAACTCTTCTGCTTCACCATTCTCTCGTCATTTAGGCCAATTTCATAGTAGGAAACACGTGAGGAGAGACTTTCGCCGACAAAAACTTCGTTGAGAGCCAAAACTGGCAATTCGGCAGTTTCCAGAACTCGTTCCTCACTCAAATCGTCCGATGAGATTGTTCGTTTTTTTCTGGATAACAATTGAGGGTTTTTGGGGATCAGGATAATGTTCGGCTCATTTTTTGGAGCATTTTGAGCTCGAATATGGAATATTAGAGGCTCCGCCATTTTTTGAAAAAAAGGCACAGTTTTTGGAGCATTTTGAGCTCGAATACGGTATGAAATAGGCTCCGCCCCTTTTTGCAAAAAAGAACATCGTTTTTGGAGCGTTTTGAGCTTGAATACGGTATGAAATAGGCTCCGCCCCTTTCTGCAAAAAAAAAACAGTTTTTGGAGCATTTTGAGCCCGAATACTGTATGCAATAGGCTCCGCCCCTTCTTGCAATGTCAGGCACAGTTTTCCTATCATATTTAGTCTCAAAATGCTCCAAATTCCTCAAAGCTCCGCCCCTTTTTGCAAAAACCCTGGCACAAAAAACTCACAACGGCGGCGAAAGTGCCATACATTCTTCCTGATCCGCTGCGGGACAACGTGGATTATCTGTCCAGCGAGTCGTCGATGGATCGCGATTCAGTTGTTGATCGTGAAGTTCGATGGCGTCACCGATTCCAGCCTCGCCAGTCACAGTTATTCGAATTCGCTGGCGATAGAGCCATCTGCAAAATTTTTGGTTGCCACGTGGATATGTGTATTTGCAAAAGATTTCATCATTTTTGATATGAAAAATATTATAAGAACCGGATTATATCATCAATCAAACTAGACACTTTTCGAAAACATCACTTTTTGATCGAAAAAATGATGAAAATTTAAAAAAAATTCACTAGCGGGATCGAACCCGCGACCTATTACTCAATAGAAAAATTTTGAATTTTTCAATTTTCGCGGTAAAAAAGGGGGTGTAAACACGGAGTGTCGTAACAATGATCATTTTTGGTGTCTAACGACGTGATTTTCGAAATTTCACACACTTTAAACGCGGAGCATCGTTTAAAATTCGAAATATAGCAAGTCTGGTGTCTAACGACGTGATTTTCGAAATTTCACGAAGTGTAAACGCGGAGCATCGTTTAAATAGCATGTTTAGTATCAAAATGTCAACGCGGAGCATCGTACTCACTCGAAATCTCCGCTAAAAAGTCGTCTGAGCGCGGCTGCCAAATTCTCCTCGGGCAATTTTCGCATCAGACACATATATCCCTCACTTCCACTCGGATCCGTATTGATTCCAATCACCGGCTTATTTTTTGTCTTCACTTTACTGCTGGCCATCAAAAATGTGCCATCACCGCCCGCCGAAAATACAGCATCAGCCCAATCGACAGCTTCTTGAGTGTAGCCGAACCTTCGGACTAATCGAGATTCGATTCCAGCGTTTCTGTAAAAGCGTGGTGTAAACACGGAGCATCGTTTGAACACTTACTTCAACTCATTTTGTAGGGTGTTTAGGTAGCTATGATGAATTTTGTGTTTTTCGAGTAGACGATTGTAGTCACTGCCACGTTTTCGGAGCTGTAAATGCGGAGTGTCGTTTGGTATAAAAATGCTCGCCTTGACCCGTAGATCAAAAATATCGCGTCAACGCGGAGTGTCGTTGTAAAAAAACTCACAATTCCCGCCAATTGTGCATCATCGCATCCTTTATTGACTTTCTTCTCGAATTCATATCTCGTCAGTTTCGACAAAATCAGGACTTTTTTCGGGCGGAATTCGGGGGCCTAGAATTTCTTGTTGGAAAATTAGGTCGTGGCCTAGGAAATTCGCTCACCTCCATATTTCCAAATGTTCGTTTTGACACGGTGTTTTGCGTTTGATAGAGGGCTTTTGCCAATGAATTTGGCAGGCGCATACAGCCTGAAAATATACGAAAAATTTGTTTCGAAATGCAAAAATTGTCCGAGAGAAGTACACAACAGTTGTTTTGTGTACTTCTTTCGGAAAATGAGAGCAAAATCGTGTAGTTCTCTCGGAAAAGACGAACAATTTAGAAAATTAAATTTTTAGCTCTGAAAATTCGTGTGTAGTTCTCTCGGAGAAGCTAAATTTTCTGTTTTTGCATTGTCCGAGAGAAGTACACGAAAAATACCAGGCGAGACCCATCCTCCCTTTAAGAAACTCACTAGTCGGATCGGTCCAAAGTGTCGGATCGGGATTTGGGTGCGATGTTTGACGTGGCGCGACAGAAGGACGTGCTGAACACGGTGTTAAAATCGCGCTTCGCAATTGATGAAGCTGCAAAATTCAATTTTCCAGCTTATTTTCATTTTGAGCCAAAAAAATCGATAATTTCAGACCTGATTATGTCGAATCCTGAGTCTCATTCTCTCTCTCTATCAGGCAAACTTTTTCGATTTTTTTCGAATTTGAACCAATTTTTTGTGATTGCTGTTGGATTTTAAGAGCATTCGCGAGATGCGAAAATGACTGCAAAAATTCGAAAAAATCGTATGTTTTGGGAAGGAAAATAATGATAAAAATACGAAGAAATAATGATAACGTATCATTTTTCTTTCTCTAAATCTCTCCTAATTTAGATAATGTGGAAAGGGGCGGGGCTTTCACATGCGCACGTGGCAAATTTAGCCTAACTTCAAGACCACCCAGATCTTCCAACAATTAGAAAAATATTTATATAGAAAAATACATAAGCTCCGCCTATTTTCAACTGAAATTCCAGAGTTTCAGTTGAGTATATCACATGAAAAATGTGTACTTTTTTGGAGTGGGGAAAATGGTAAAAATACATATTTGTTATCATGAGGTTTTGAGGTTTTTGGCAAAACATTGATAAGAAGAGAGTTAGAGACGCAGAGAAAAATACTAGGCTAATTTTGAGGATTTTTCAAATACTTGAAAAAAAATTGACGATAGATTTCCCTGCGCGAGAACCCGGAATTTTCAGCCAAAAAATCGAATTTGGCTGAAAATTTCAGATTCAGGCAGATTTGCAGAAAAATGTTCACGGGGTGTTATTTTTTTTTCTCGAAAAAAAATTGACGATAGATTTCCCTGCGCGAGAACCCGGAGATTTCAGCCAAAATCGAATTTCTTCTGAAAGCCGAGATTTTGGATGAAAATTCAAGGTTCAGGCATGGTTTTTTTCGAAAATTTGAATTTTTGGTGTTGGAAAAATAACTCCAGAATTCTAGATTTCAAACTCACTAAAAAATAATTTCGGTCCTTTTTTTCGAAAATAATTCAAAATGATTAATTTTCTGGGTCACGTGGAATTTTTCTTCAAATTGGCACGTCATAAGTTCACGTTAAAAATTCATCAAATTTTAATTTTTTTTTAATTTCCGATAAATTTCCCTGCGCGAGAACCCGGAATTTTCACAAAAATCCAATGATTTTGATGAAAATTCAAGGTTCAGGCGAATCTTGCAAAAAAAATTCCCAATTTTTGAACTTTTAATCTTTCAACGTCACCGCGCAAAACTTTTTATCACAATTTTTGTTCAAAAAGACAAATGTCACGTGTTCGGAAAATTGTCTTACCTGACTACGAAAATAAACGAAAACAAAGACAAAAACTGGTTTTCGTCTTGTCTTTTTTTTGGGGAGTGATCTTCAAAGATTGCCCAGGTTATTTATGTTTTATTTACGACTCAAATTACATCATCTTATGATTTTTTCGAGAAGAAGGGAAGGGGAAAATATGATTGATTTTTTTGTTTAACAAGGAACTTCTCAGAATTCTGGTTTAGCCGACATCAAGCTAAATAATTGGCGATTTCTCGAAATTTTCACCAGAAATCGATTTTTGATGAACATTCCAGCTCAAATTCCAGATTTCTGATGAAATTCTCAAATTTCTCGCAACACAAAGAAGATCATAAGGTCAAACCACTATCAATTTGTCTCAAGATCAAAATTCATATCGAAAAAGGAATTCAGGTGATGTGACTAAATACCTGGAACATGTGATAACTCAAATGATAGGAAAAATTCGAGAATTTTTTTCTAGAAATTTCTTTCTTGAAATAGAAAATTGACGATAGATTTCCCTGCGCGAGAACTCGAAATTTTCAGTCAAAAATTGAATTTGGCTGAAAATTCTAGGTTCAGGCAGGTTTACAGACACATTTTCGAGAGATTCAAATATTCTGACTGACTAAATTACAAATTACATCACATTAAATCATGTTTACACAAAAATTTCGCATTTTTTGGTTTTTTCAACAAATTTTAAAAAATTAATTAACCAGTTTCGAAATTACATATCATTTCATTTCAAAGTTGTTTTGATTGATCAATCAATCAAGCCAAATTTCGAAAATAAAATTGTCACGGAAAAAGATGAAAAAGACAAAGTCGTGTGTTGCATCAGACTTGTTGTTGTTCTTTTTTTAGTGATATATACGTCCAAAACTGGAGACTGGTTCTGTTTTTTGCAAGAAAAATGAGAGAAATTCGATTTGGATTGGGAACGAAGAACGGTTTAGACTATCTCTAAAGATTAGAGGGATTTCAGTCATTTTTGATATTCTAGGTCATGAAAATTCGGTCATGGTACATTTCTGGGTTTCTAGGCCATTCGCCCATTTTAAAAAAAAAGACGATAGGTTCCCCTGCGCGGGACCTCTGAAATTCCAGCCATTTTCAGATTTTTTCTGTAAATGACAGGAATTTCAGGGTCCGGCTTTTTTCAAATCAAAAATTGACGATAGATTTCCCTGCGCGAGAACCCGAAATTTTCAGCCAAAAATTAATTTTCTTCGGAAAATCGAAATATTGACTGAAAATTCCCGGTTCAGGCTTGATTTTTCGAGAAATTTTCAAAAATAATTTTCTAACTCACTTCAAAAATAATTTCGTCGACTTTTTTTCCAAAATCAGATTCAAAATGAGCAATTTCCTGGGTCACGTGGAATTTTCTCAAATTTGCCACGTGGAAAATTTCAATTATCATTTTTTATTTCAAATAAAAAATTGACGATAGATTTCCCTGCGCGAGAACCCGAAATTTTCAGCCAAAAATCGAATTTGCCTGAAAATTCCAAGTTCAGGCATGATTCGACATTTTCAGGCCCAAAATTTTCGACTTTAAAATAAGAAGAACGCGTGCAGACGCTTTCCAAAACTCTGAAAATTTCAAAAAATCTGCAAATTTCATTTTTGTAAGGCAAGGAATGTATTGATTTTTGATTAGATTTGGGTCACAAAAGATTATGCACAGGGTTCTGGACAAAAAAAAACGATAAAGTGATATGATTTTGGAGGAAGAACAATAAAAACAACCAATTATTCACAACATTCAGAAATTCCACGTTGATTATGTCGAGTTTCGGATTCGAGTTTGATCAATTTCGCGCCCGACATAAAACGGGAATAGGCGTTTATTAGATTTTTCGGGGTTTTCGGGTCGAGATCCACGATTTTGATAGAGTAGGCGAATTGGCGACCTGAAAAATTGGGAAGAGTTAGGCTAACTTTGGGCTGAACTCACCATTGTTTAATCTCAACACATTTTCCCCATTGAATTCCAAATTCCTTGGAATCAATCGCATCGAGACCATCACAGAGCAATCTTTCATCGTTGCAGCCACAAAATATCGTCGCAATTTTTGCATTCTCTCAAAATCCTCCAATCTCATTGTGCATTTTTTGGGTGGACAATTTCCCAAAATCGATTCAATTCCGATTCTCGATAGAGCACTTTTGTCCAATAGTTCGGATTTTGAGGCGGTGTCCAGTTTTGCGTAGATCTCGTGCGCTTTGACAATTCCAATCTCGTCGATTTTTTGAGCTTGCAGGATTTGACCGAGCACTGAGGTTTTGTGAAGTTTGAAACGTTTTCGCGACGAACTTCCGGACATTATTAGAGAGAGCTGGAACATTGATAGTTATGACGTGGCAAAACAAATTGGCGATAGACCCTGCGCGAGAACCTTGGAATTTCAGAAATTTTTCGATTTTCAGTCAAAAATCCCTGTTTTGACTGAATTCAATCGCGAATTGCTGAAATTTCAAGGTTCAGGCATTTTTTAGGTTGATTTTAGACCAAATTTTCAAACAAAAAATTGGCGATAGATTTCCCTGTGCGAGAACCTAAAAATTTCAGAAATTTTTCGATTTTCAAAAAACAATCCATTGGTTTTGATTGAACTTAAATCGAAAAATCGCTGATATTTCAAGGTTCAGGCTTAGTTTTCAAATTAAAAATTGGCGATAGGTTTCCCTGCGCGAGAACCCGAAATTTCCAGCCAAAAATCGAATTTGACTGAAAATTCCAGGTTCAGGCAGGTTTACAGACAATTTTTCTCAATTTTTCGATCCCCTGACGCGAAAACTCGGATTTTCCAGCAAAAAATCGATTTTCATCGCCTGAAAATCGAAATTTGGCTGGAAATTCCAGATGACCTCATTTGTACACAAAAATTCCCCATTTTTTTTTTTGGTTTTTTCAATGATATTTGATTTCTAGAATAGAAAAATCTGAAATTTTCAGATTTTCAGCCAGAAATTTCAGATTTTTCAGGCTATCCCTTACAGCAGTGATCAAATCATCCGTCTTCGCCTCATTCCTGGGAAAAAGTGTCGCATCAAACATCTTTTCATCCAGCGGCTTCTCATCCGAATGCACCAAATTTCCATCGCGAAAAATGCGCAAATTCCGATGTGGCACGAGAAAAAGCGAAAAAATTGCGGATTTTGAGCGAGAAAATGAGGAGGAGAACAAGTCCAGCGGGCAAAAATCGTACATTTCCGAAAAATGCGCGGAGCCACATTTTTCAAATTGCATTATACAATTGTTGCAGTTTTGAATTGAGATATTGTCGTGTTTTTGCAAAAATCCTTGTTTTGGCTTGATTTCGATCTGCAAAAAAGGATTTTTGGCTGAAAATTCCCCAAATCTCAGCTCAAAAAGTTCCCTACAGTAATCGTTGAGCATCCAAAATCGTCCAAGACACTCGAATTCGGTAATTGTGTCGCATCCAACATTTGCAACGAGCTCAACCTTTTTGGATGTGTTATAATTGAGTCACCATTGGTTTTTTGAAATGCGGTGATTGGTAAAAACGAGATTTCTTCTGGCAAATCGAACAGTTCTTCGAATCGCTCGATTTTCTGATTTGCTGGAAGAGCGGGGATCTGAAAAGAGGGTTTTTGTGAAATTAAAAATTGGCGATAGATTTCCCTGCGCGAGAACCCGGAAATTTCATCAATTTATCGATTTTCAATAAAAACCCCCAGGTTTTGACTGAATTTGATGAAATTTCAAGGTTCAGGCATGTATTCAGAATATTTTCAGACGCTACCTTTGCTAAATGATGCACATCAATTGTGTCAAACTCAACAATGCTCATGTTAACCAAATATTTGTCGTCGAAAAATGGAGAAACGATTCTGAAATGCATCAATTTTTCCATGAAAATCAGATAATTTCTAACCTCTCCATGTAATCATTGACCATTTCACTTCGGGCCTTCACAGTCATCAGACCGCTTTTCCGCTCTTTCGCAAATCGCCAAACAATTCGCGAATCATTATAGCGATGTTTGGCGGAAATCACGAAATTCGCGCGACCTTCGCCGCGGAAACAAAACGATCGGAAGTCGCGCGGGTCTATCAACACTTTTTCGCCACCGCTCATCGCTGTTTTTGCATCTGAAATTCTCTTATTTTTCTTTTTCAGCAGAAAAGTGGAGAAATAATGAAAAAAAGAGGAAAAATTGTGGAAAAGGGGAAACATTTCATGAATAATTGCTCGGAATCGGGCCGGAATTTGTATGTATTTTTTTCGTTGCGGGGAAACTGAATTTTATGTTTGTTTTTTTTTCAAAAAAAAAATTGACGATAGATTTCCCTGCGCGAGAACCCAGAAATTTCAGCGATTTCTCGAATCGAGGGAATTTTAAGGTTCAGGCAAGTTTTAGAGCTAGAATCTGGGCTGAGCAACATGAAAATGCTCAAATTATAGCTTATTCAAACAAAAATCTAACCGATAATTTGAAAAATCACATGATTTTCAGAACTAAAAGTTTAATTTCTTTCAAAATTTTATCATTTCGTAAATGATAAGCAACAAAACGTGACCTATAAAATTTCATTTACAAAAAAAAAACGGAACCTACTCATTTTCTGAACAACAACTGCAAAATAAATAGAAATTCCAGCTGTTAATACAGTTTCAGTGAATCTAGTTTCTTCTTTTATACTCCCAGCTGACGAACAAAACGAAAAAATGAGTCAGATAATTACGAAACCCGAACGAAAAAAACAAATACGATTTTGGTTGTTTATCTAAAGAGACACTCTCTAAGCAACATAAAATGACGAAAACCTTGTGACTGAAATAAAAGTGCGTCTTGGCAATTTGTCAAGACAGTTCTTGTGACTGATAAAATCTAATCGGTCGGAGAACATGAATTTTTCGATAAAACGCCGAAAAACGACGAATTTCATGGTTTATATAGGCAAAAATTGAGGGCGCCTGGCCGGAAACATATCGAAAAACAACAAAATGAAATCATCAAAGTCATGAAACATTTTATTTCTATATTGTTTTTGATAAGAGAGACAGAAATGAGAAAAATGAGGAAACGCCTTAAATAATACAAAAAAAAACGAGGGAAATTCAACGGTTCAATGCATAAACTTGTTTTCCATACATTTTTCTAGTTAGTTTTCTAGTTAGTTCACGCAGAACAAAACTATACACGCCTTATTTCAGGGTTGCCAGCGACGAAAACAAAAAAATAAAAAATGGAAAAATTGAGAGGGGCAAACGCGCGCTATTGCAACTGCACTCTCCTCGTTTCGCACACTCTCGCCGCGTTTGGCTACTGTGTTGTGAAAAATGTGTATCGTTGCGTCGCGGTGTTTGCGGGCAGTGATTTTTACTTTTATTTTTTTTTTTGTTTTTTGCGTCCAAAACAATTTTTCAATGCTTTTCACTCTAGTTACTCAAATTAGGTTATTTTATTGAATTCAGGTGGTTGCTAGGTTGTTTACGGAGCTGAAAATTACGATTTCAATATGTTTTGGAGCTTGATATGTGTGTTTTTCTTAATTAAAGATTTTCAGTGAAAAACGGGAGAAACACATCCCTTTAAAAAAATCCATAACCGTGATTGTCCAATTTTCATCAAATCAAGGTTTACCGCCATAATTCCACCTGAAAATCTTCACATGTTTTATGCTATAAAAATGCCTCTCCTCTCGAAAATAACTTCAATAATCCTATTCCATTTTTTCGTCGTTCTCTACGTGCCAATGGCAAATCCAAACCAAAATTCCGCCGTCTGCATCTCTCGATCTCTCGTCTATTTTGTTGTTTTCTTCACTTTTCTCTCTGCATTCGAACCGCTCTTTTTTTTAGTGAGCGCATTTCACACACAAAGACAATCAATGTTGATATTTTGTTTTTTGTTTCGGCATTGAAAACAAAACATTTTTCAGTGTTTCATTTTTGATAAAGAATAGTTTTTTCGTTATCATTCGCTCTTTAAAAATCGGAAAAATACGATTTTCTCGAAGAATGATGCAATTTTTGACGAGACCCTGAAGCCCCACTTACTTTTTATTCGAAAAAATCTAGAAATGCTCGTTGACGTTGAATTTTCTAAATTTAAAATTTTCAACGTGAACTAGGAATTCTTCAAATTCATTTCTGATTTCGTACGAATCTTCATTTCTCATTTTTATCTAAAAACCTGCCTGAACCTCGAAATTTCATCGATTTTCTGAAAAAATTTGGTCAAATCTCGTAGTTTGACTGAAAATCGAAAAATCGCTGGAAATTTAGGGTTCTCGCGCAGGGAGATCTATCGCCAATTTTTTATTTGAAAAAAGCCGGACCCTGAAATTCCTGTCATTTTCAGAAAATCTGAAAATGGCTGGAATTTCAGAGGTCCCGCGCAGAGGAATCTATCGTCAATTTTTTATTTGAAAAATTTAAAATACTGAATTTCTCAAATTCCACATTAAAGTTCACAACCTGCCTGAACCTGTAATTTTAGGCCAAATTCGATTTTTGGCTAAAAATTACGGGTTCTCGCGCAGGGGAATCGATCGTCAATTTTTCATTTTTTTTGTGAAAAAACTTGTGTTTTAACTCTATTTGTTTCCAGAAAAATCATGTCTCGCAAATTCTTCGTCGGTGGAAACTGGAAAATGAACGGCGACTTCGCGTCAGTCGACGGAATTATCTTGTTCCTCAATCAATCCGGCGGAAACGATCAAGTCGATATTGTTGTCGCGCCACCAGCACCATATTTGACCCATGTGAAAGCCGCCTTGAAAAACAACATCAAGGTTGCCGCTCAAAATGCGTACAAAGTTCCAAAGGGCGCTTTCACCGGTGAAATTTCGCCAGCCATGATTAAGGATTTGGGATTGGAATGGGTTATTTTGGGACACTCGGAAAGAAGACACGTTTTTGGAGAAAGTGATGCGGTAAGTCTTGAATATATATTCCTTCTCTAAAAATCCCCCATTTCCAGCTCATCGCTGAAAAAACCGTCCACGCTTTGGAATCCGGAATCAAAGTGATCTTCTGCATTGGAGAGAAATTGGAAGAGCGCGAAGCCGGTCACACAAAAGACGTCAACTTCCGTCAACTTCAAGCCATCGTTGACAAAAACGTCGATTGGACCAATATTGTTATTGCTTATGAACCAGTCTGGGCGATTGGAACTGGAAAAACTGCGTCGCCAGAACAAGCGCAAGAGGTAGGATATTTTTTTTTAAAGATTTTCTCAATTTTTAATTTGAAATTCCAGGTGCATGAATGGATTCGTCAATTTTTGCGCGAAAAAGTTTCGCCAGCCGTCGCCGACTCGACTCGTATTATCTACGGAGGATCCGTAACCGCTGAAAATGCTGCCGATCTCGGAAAACGCGCTGACATTGATGGATTCTTGGTCGGCGGAGCTTCGTTGAAACCAGATTTCGTCAAAATCATCAATGCTCGTCTTTAATTCCCTTGTTTTTTGCTGAAAATCCCATTGCCCATCCTGAAAGTCACCGTAGTCCTTTTTTCTTGTGAATACATATTTATATTTTTATTGCATTATTTAGAGAGAAATGAATCGATTTGTATGAATTTTCATTGAATTTGAAGTTTTTAACCGTCAAAAATCGATATTTATTACAGTTTCCATGGAATTCCAGCAAATTTTCAGGCAAACAAAAAAATTCAAATTTTCCTGTTTGTTCGTTGGAGCGCACTTACCCCTTTCACTAGGCGTTTTTTTATTTTTTCTTTTTCGAAAACCGCAAAATCGTGTTTTTCGAGGAAAACCGCAGTTTCCGATAATTTCAGAAGTGAAAAATGAGCACACAGTATATTAATGAGCCGATTACCAGTGGAAAAGTGAGTTTTTTGGGGAGGGGATTTTCGTAAAATTTGAAGAAAATGCGAAAAAGTCAAGAAATTTGACTCGAATTTCCCAGGTCACCCTCGAAACCACCGCTGGCGACATCGAAATCGAACTTTGGACCAAAGAGGCTCCCCTGGCTTGCCGGAATTTCATCCAGCTTTGCATGGAAAACTACTATAAAGGATGCGTTTTTCATCGACTTGTCAAAAGTTTGTATTCACGTGTTTTTTTTGGCTGAAAATAATGGTTTTCTAAATTTCAGATTTCATTTTGCAAGGCGGAGATCCGACTGGAACTGGACGCGGTGGAGAAAGTATATGGGGAAAGCCTTTTAAGGTGAAACATTTTTTTGCCAGTAGTTTACTATTTTTGTTTTAAAAAAACCTGCCTGAACCTTAAAATTTCAGCAATTTTCGATAGTTTCAGTCAAAGTTGGGGGGGGGGGTGTACTGAAAATCGATAAATTGTTGAAATTTCCAGGTTCTCGCGCGGGGAAATCTATCGCCAATTTTTTATTTGGTCAAAAATCCACCTAAAACCGGCCTGAACCTTGAAATTTCATCAATTATCGATTAATTTCAGTCAAAACCTGGGGGTTTTTATTGAAAATCGATAAATTGTTGAAATTTCCAGGTTCTCGCGCAGGGAAATCTATCGCCAATTTTTTATTTGGTCAAAAATCCACTCAAAACCTGCCTGAACCTTGAAATTTCAGCAATTTTCGATAATTTCAGTCAAAACCATGGGGTTTTCATTGAAAATCGAAAAATTTCTGAAATTTTTGGGTTCTCGCACAGGGAAATCTATCGCCAATTTTCTTATTTCAAAAATTTCCAGGACGAATTCCACCAACGTCTAAAATTCAATCGCCGTGGAATTGTTGGAATGGCAAACGCTGGAAAAGACGACAATGGCTCGCAATTCTTCTTCACAATAGGCGATCGCGGAGCTCCCGAACTCAACAACAAACACACCGTGTTCGGCAAAGTCACCGGACCAACCCTGTTCAATATGCTAAAGATCACCGAAGTTGAGACCGAAAAATCGACTGATCGACCTGTTACAATGTATAAAATCACTGGGGCAAGAATTCAGAACAATCCTTTTGATGATATTCTACCAAGGGATTTGGGAAATTTGATGAAAAAAGAGAAGAAGGAGAAGAAAGAGAAGAATTCGGGGGGAACCGGAACAACGAAGAAAATGGGACTTTTGTCGTTTGGAGATGAAGCTGAAGAGGATGAGGAGGAATTGAGCACTTTCAATAAGGTAAACTTTGGGTTTGCGCTAGATTTTGCGCCAAATAAATTCAAAAATTTCATTCAATTTCGAAACATTTCACAGTTTTTCAATAATTATATCCAGAATTAAACGAATAACTGGGAATGGGCTGGACCTGAACTTCTGATCCATTTTTCAACTGTAAAAAAACATAAATATTTTTAATTAAATCATTAATTAACTAACCCCATAATAATCGATCGTTTGATCCTCTTCCAATTTCTGACCGTCAAACTCCATCCTAACTTTTGACATAAATACGACACATTTTGATTTGAGAGATCCAATTGTGTCAGTTTTTCCAACTTGAAAACAGCGCAAATTGTGTCGGTAACCATTAGTGGAAGGAGTTCTCACGGTGATTTCGATTAACTAAAAAAAATGCATGACTTGATAAATAATAATTGTTTGCACTCACATATTGATCCTCTTCAATCTTCTCCAATCTCTCCTCAACTTGCTTCACAGCCTCCTTCCAATTCTCGAATTTCCCCACATATTCCAGGATTTTTGGGCACCGTGCGAAATCGTGAATCGCCTTGATTTTATACTCGATTTTTGGGTCGAATTTGGTTTTGTGAGCCCAAAGCAAAACTTCAGATTCGCTGAATCTCTTCGATTTTTGGGTGATCGTATAGATCAAACCCGCGATTCTTGGGGAAAATACTTGGATTTTCTCGGTGTAGTATGGGATTTCAGCCGAACATTTTGAACGGCATCCACAAGACGAAGGTCTGAAGATTTTTTGGTTCAAGGTCAACTAAATGACATTTTCAGGGTTTTTTAAGCAATTGAGTTGAAATATTGGGTTCTAATGTTATTCATATGATAGAATGGTCGAAGACGAACAGAATAATATAAATGTTGATGACTTTACGTCATCCATAAGTGATTTAACGACGTTTAGTCGATATTCAGTCGATAAGCCCTAAACCTCGCTAAATCACTTATGGATAGGTTAAACTCATCAAAATTTATATCATTCTGTTCGTCTTAGACCATTCTATCATAGGAACAACATCAGAACCCAATATTTCAGCTTAAAAACCCTGGAAATGTCATTTAGCCAATGTGTAAAACTCACTCGTCCTCTGATTTTTCGTTGATCGCAATTACTGACATACTGACGTCAATAACATCCATTTTTGCTCTGAAAATTACAAATTTCTCGCTAAATCCAGTGGATTTGAAAATATTTTTGTTAAAAATAGAAAAAAAAGTTGGACACTTTTCTGGACCGCTTGAGACGCTCAATATATGTTTTTTTGTGTGGGCGTGTCCATCTGCACGACCTTTTATGCGGGAAAAATGTATGAACGCTGAACTTGTATATGGGAAGGAAAATAGCGTGTTTTTGGGTCCTTTAGATGGAAATTGTGGGAAATTATGTGCAAAATTAAGATGAGCAATGATTTTGGGTCCTACCACGATGTGTGTGTGCTTCTAAATCTACCGTAGTAATTTTTTGAAATTCGACTCATTCACACACGTTTGAAAAAGAAGAAAGTTGTGCAATTTTCATCGCGCATCCGACAAAAACGGTGCAACGCCTAGCGGTGTAATTACCCCCACTTCATCAAAAACAAAAAACATAGCGAAAATCAGCGTATCGAGATCTGTGCGAATGACTTTGTTTGGAATTTTTAGGGGTCTTGGGAAGAAAGTTAGCCTCCGCTGCGAGACCAATAGAAATTAAAAACACACGCGCCTTTGATACCGTACCTCTTTTTTTTTTCAAAATGAAAAATAGAGAGCGCGGCAAACGAGAGAGTGCGAGAGATGTGTGAGAACAAAATGTGTGCAAACACATGTCCGCAAACACCGTTGTCACTGCTTACCATGACTCTTCATTGCATGGGAAAAACGTGTGTGCATTTTGACGTAAAATTTGCAGCCTACCAAAAATGTGTCAGCATTGAATGATTCCAGAAAACCGCGGCCAAACCAAAATCAGCGCACGATGCTTTGAACGACGAAAGACTGAGCAAAACTGCGGCAGTTTCGAAAAATGAGATGAGCAATTATGTGGCGGAAGATGATGATTATGAGAGGGATTCTTCGTCGGTGTCGAAGATTCGAGAAAAATTGATGAAACGCAAGAGAAAGGTGAGGTTGACGCGATTTTTGTAGGCTACAAGAAATGTGTCAGCATCTATTTTTCATGGCGCATTTCCTGAAGCTCACCAAAATTCCAAATTTTCCAGCTCGAAGAATCGTCTGGAAGTGATAAAAAAGAGCAAGAAGAAGAGCAAGATTTGGAAGAAATGATTGAAAATGAGAAAAAAGCCAAGGAAAAAGAGGAAATATCGAAAATGTCGGAAGAATTGACAAAAATGCAAAAAGAATATATGAAAGCGTTGCGGCCGGTCAAAGAGAAGAAAAAGAAGGCGAAAAATGAGGAAATTAGTCAAGCGCTCAAAGATTATGCTGATTTGAAGGAGAGTTTCAAGTCGAAAACTAGTGGATTGGTTAAGAAGAAGGATTCGAGAAGGGAGCAACAGGTGAGCGATTTGGGGAAGGTTTTTGGTGGAAAAATTATTGAAAATGAGCAATTTTGAAGATTTTTACTGAAAAATCATGAAAAATGAGCAATTTTGAAGAATTCTAGTGAAAAAATCATTGTAAACAAGCAATTTTGAAAATTTTTCCTAAAAAATCATGAAAACTGAGCTATTTTGAAGAGACTACAAAAAATGCGTCAGCATCTGTTTTGTTGGCCCATTTTTCGTAGCCTACAAAATTCACGCAAAGCTACCAAAAATGCGTCAGCATTGATTTTTTGCAGACCATGCAAATGTTGGATCGTTTCAAAAAACGCCTTGGCGCCTCAAATCAAGAAGCCATTTTGCACGACAAAAAAGTCGAAATTTCGAAAAAAGAGGAGGAATTGGAAGAGGAGAAGAAGTTTGGGCTCGATTTGGATGCGGAAGATATGGCCGGAATTTCGTGGTGAGAATTTCTAGCAAAAATTCTGGATTTTTTGTGGATTTTGAGCCGAAATCCGGGATTTTTGAGAAATTTTACCCTAAAATTCGAGATTTTTTCCAGGATGGCTCACAAATTCAAAGCCGAAGATCAGGATTTGTCATCCAAAGCAAAAGATGCGAATTTACGAGAGGAAGATGAGGATTGGTATTCGATAACTGATCCAAGAAATCGACTAAATCGTCGAAAACGCGGGGAATTGGACTGAAATAAAGGTTTTCATCTTTTTCACCGTGAAATTTGCAGGAAAACGAGTCGAAATTCGATTTCTGAATATTTCTTAAAGGCTCCAAAAATTACGTCATCAAATTAGATACTAACGCAAAATTTGTAGGCTTCATTTTTGTTGGTTACAGAAAAGTTCAGAAAAACCCCTGCCTGAACCTTGAAATTTCAACGATTTTTCATAAAATTTCAGTCAAAATTTGGATTTTTGACTGAAAATCCAAATTTTAACTGAAATTTCCGGGTTCTCGCGCAGTGAAATCTATCGTCAATTTTCATTTGAAAAAAAATCTGAAAAAACCTGCCTGAACCTTGAAATTTCAGCGGTTTTTCATGAAATTTTCAGTTAAAACCTGAGGGTTTTTATTGAAAATCAAGAAATCGCTGAAATTTTCGGGTTCTCGCGCAGGGAAATCTATCGTCAATTTTCATTTGAAAAAAAAATCTGAAAAAACCTGCCTGAACCTTGAAATTTCAGCGGTTTTTCGATTTTCAGTCAAAACCTGGGGGTTTTTATTGAAATCAAAAATTCGCTGAAATTTTCGGGTTCTCGCGCATCTATCGCCAATTTTTTATCCTACATTTTTTGCGTCATGAAAACCATTCACTGGCGCATTTTTTGTAGTCTTCATTTAAAAAAAAACACAGAAAATTCAAACTTTTCATCCACTTCCATAAAAACACTGATAATATTGATAATTCGGCGCAATTGGCGGACAATCACACCAAAATCTTGGCACATTTCCAACATAATCAACGAGACGGGTTACTGTAGATTTAAAGGAACATATATAATTTTTTTTCAAATTTAAAGGTACATACCACGACATTTGGACCTTGTTGCTGGGGCTCTCGAGAGCAACCGCGCTCCACGGACAATCAGACCAAGTGGAATGTGAAAAACACGTTTTTCACGGATTTTTTGGGCTTCAGGAGTACTGTAGAGTACTGTAGACGTGGCGATACATGAAAATAGGAATAGGAGAACGAACATCAGAAATTTGAACATTTTTTCAGAAATGTGATGGTTTTTGATAAACAGTTTTTGTTTGACCTTGGAAAAGTTCAGCGAAACAAAGTTTGTCTGAGGCGAGAAATGCGCAAGGAAGGCATGCTGACGTGTTTTTGGTAGTAGGATATATATGTTGCTATATTTTAGTGCAAATTTTAAAAATTGCACCAAACCATATCAATATGGGTGTCAAAAATCTCCAAATTTTACGGGGAATCCAAAAATCACCACGAATTTCAAGAAATTTCTAGCAGATTTCGAGATCTGAAATTTTCCAAGTGTTTTCACCCCTGTGTGTCTTTAAAAATGGAAAAATATTCATTGCGAGGTCAGAAACTCTCTCTCTGTCCCGCTTGCGATAACAACAAGTGACTTTTTTCTCAGAGATAACGAGACAAAGTCCCGTGATGGCCTGCTCTTCTCGCTGCCAGCTGATAAAAAAAAGACATTTTTGGGCCAGAAAAACAATAGAGCATTTCTTCTTATTTACACAGTAATAAACACAAGAAAATATGGTTTAGTCATACATTTTTTCATGGAAAAATGTGTTTGCTGAGTATCAAACGTGGAAATTTGGCTGCGTACTTTTCTAGCACTTTTTATCAGTGATTCAGAAGCGTGTGGTGATTCAGAATGTGGGAAAACACATATGTTTTGAAATTTGGCTGCGTACGTTAGATACGCAGCCAAAACCATATTTTGAGCATGAGATATTCAGTCAAGGGTATTATGAAAATTAGCTGCGTACGTTAGATACTCAGCCTATGATTTGAAGATACGCAGCCAAAACAATATTTGATCTACCAGAAAGTTAATGGAACATTAGATACTCAGTTAAGGTTTTTTACGCAGTCAAATTTATTTCCTGTTGATCATTTGATACTCAGCCAAGAGCCGCCTTCAAAGTACGCAGCCAAAAATTCCAGTGATATCATCATATGTTTTTCCATTACATCAAAAAAATTTCACTTTCAAAAAAAATTCGCCATTTTCGGGTTCCCGGAAGCCGCGAGCCAATTGGTTGGCTCCGCCCATTTTTCCGTATTTTTGGGAGAATTTTTCGCTTTTTCTGCTTTTTTTTGTATGAGCCAGAAATTGTTGATAACAGACTGTGTAAATATTCCAAAATAATATAATGTTTCTTTTTTTTTTGTCTGTTCTTGGTTGGTGTGTAGTTCTTTTGGAGAATATGTTTTTTTGAAAAATTGAATTTTTCAAATTGGTTGGGTTTTTTGTGTAGTTCTTTTGGAGGAAAATTTGAATTTTTTTAATTTCTCGCCAAATTGAGTTGTGTACTTCTCTCGGAGAAATTTTGAATTTTTTCAAATTTCCCCCAAATTTGGTTGTGTACTTCT
Organism: Caenorhabditis angaria; assembly: GCA_947459285.1. Taxonomy (NCBI): domain Eukaryota; kingdom Metazoa; phylum Nematoda; class Chromadorea; order Rhabditida; family Rhabditidae; genus Caenorhabditis; species Caenorhabditis angaria. Next base: position 11,735,901 of record CANHGI010000002.1, on the reverse strand, counting down.
CTCGGGCGAATATTTGAATTTTTCAAATTTCCCGCCAAAAATAGGCTGTGTAGTTCTTTCGGTTTAAAATTTGAATTTTTTGAATTTCCCGCTTGCAAAATTCGTGTACTTCTCTCGAACAAAAATATTTTTTTTTAAATTTGAGTTCCCAGAGGGGTTTTTTGTGTAGTTCTCTCGGAGGACACTCATAATCAAATGTTGAATTTTTTGAATTTCCCGCTTTCAAAATTTCGTGTACTTCTCTCGGACAACCCAAAAACTGTCCACGAAAAAGAGAGTAGTACAAAATAATAAGAAATTTTTCTCGGAAAAACTCGTGGCTTTTTTCCAGAGCGAATTTTCGGTGATAACAGAATTTTCTGCGTAGCGAAGCTGATAAAAACTCGCCGAAAAATTTCACTTTTCTCGATTTTTTCTGGCGTAAACACATAGATTATTACAAATTTTTGGTCTTGTGACGATAAAAACTCGAGTTTTCATTTTCCAGGAAACGAAAATTTAAATTTCTCTAATTTCCCGCCAAAAATGTGTAATTCTTTTGAAGGACTTTTTTTTTAAACATGGAAAAAAGTTTTCGTCGAAAAATCTCATTTTCCAAAAAAAATATTTGAAATTTTTATGCGTTCCGGAAAAGTCTCATTTTGAGAAAAAGCTAATAATTTTTAACTTGTAAGAAAAGTTATTTTTGTTAGGAATTGCCTGCGTACTTAGAGCATTTGATACTCAGTTAACGTTTACTGAATTTGGCTGCGTATCTTGATTAGATACTCAGTCAAGCTCTGAAAATACGCAGTCAAATTTTATTTCACCACTTTCATAAGCTTACACAAAATCCCCCCCAAAAAAAAATTTGTTTCGAAAAAATTGCACGCAAAATTCCCAGAAACTCTGTCTTGGATAATCGGCTTTCGGACACAGCCCCGCTTCGAAAATCCGCGAATTTGTGCCCTTTTTTCAGAGTTTTTTTCGAGATTAAAAACTAAACTAGTCTTCTTCTTCTCCTATTTTTTTCTTTTTCCAGTTTTTCAGTTAAAAAAAATTGTTTTTAGATGGAATTTCAGCCGCAACAAAGTTTGCAGGATGTTTTGAATCATATTGGTGCACTTGGTGTCACACCACCAATTGTCACTTCACAACCGATTCCGGTGCCAGAAGTTCAGAATTCAGGTGAGAATTTGAGAGCTTCAAATCGAGTTTTTTGAAATTCTCATGAAATTTCGAGTTTTTAGATACCCAATTTTGAAAATTTCGAACTTTTCTAACCGAACTTGATGTAACTTGGGAATTCCAGAAGTTTTCAAGAGCTTAGACCAAGTTTTTTGAATTTCCTATAAAATTTCGAGTTTTTAGACACCCATATTCATAAAGTTTCCAAGATTTTCCAAAAATTTGGATTTTTGGAGCAAAAAATGATTATGGATGTCTATCGAACCGGAATTCGGTGAAAAATCCAAATTTTCAGCTCCCAACTTCGCAAATTTCCTTCAAATCCCAGCTCCAATGATCTTCAACCCATTTCTAAACATGAACAACATGCTGAACCAAGAAATCATCAAACAATTCCTGCAAATGAATGCCTGTTCCTCTTCTCCTACTACAGTACTCCCTCAACAAGAACCTTCTGCACAGTACTCAAGTACCGGAAAGATTCGGCGAGATACCGTATCTTCTACCGTATCCGATGAGGGTCTACAGTATGACGCAAATGGTGACATCATAGTTCCCTCAAATGATAAAGAGGGTTGGTGTCGCAACAAAAAATATATTGAAAAAACAGAAAATGGTTTTATGTGTACTGTATGTCGTAAGGTATACGGTAGATATAATTCGGTGTCTTATCACGTCACGATCTACCACCGTAACCCGCCGATACGGTGCAATTTGCAAAATTGTCAATTTACGACTCGTGAGGCAAGATATATTCATTTTCATAAATATTATCGACATGGTGTACCGTTGCCACAAAGTATTGATCAAGGTGGGTCTTGAGGGGAAAATTCGGGTACTGTAGTTTTGATCTACACAAAATTTGGAACATTTTCATATCTCATAAGGCTAGGGTTACTGTAGTTCTGACTACCAAACGAAAAATTTGGAAATTTTTTGAAGAAGTCTAATTTTGATCCTAATTTTCAGGTTACTGTACATGGCTTTCCTTGGGTTACTGTAGCTCAAAAATAAGCATGGGGTACTGTAGTTTTGATTTACCAGAAAAAATGTGGAAGTTTTTTGAGGAAGTCTAATTTTTGCCCTAATTTTCAGATTACTGTATGTACATCGCTTTTCCCGGGTTACTGTAGTTTTGATCTACACAAAATTTGGAATATTTTCATAGGGTTTCTGTAGATCTGATCTACCAAACAACAATTTAAAAATTTTTGAGGAAGTCTAATTTTTGCCCTAACTTTTAGTGCAACTTTTTGGGTTACTGTAGCGCCTACAGTACTCCCTATTTAAAGCAAAATTGAATTTCAAAGTACACCCAAAAAATTTCCAAGAAAATCGAAAGCTGACGAAATTTTTGCAGATAAGAAAATATTCTGATAAAAAAATTTCCGAGAAATAAAATTTTTCAAAACAAAATTTGCAGGCTCTCGAAAATGCCCACACTGTCGCCACGTGTCAAAATCGCCAGCAATGTTGGAGAAACACATTCGAAGACATCAATTGAAGTGAGTACCCCTACAGTAGTCCTACAGTACCCCCAGTACAGTAATGTTTCCAGAGATGACGACTTGTCCAACAACTCGATGCGAAATCGTACTGTAACCATTTCCGAGGAGCCGATGGAGGAAGAATTGGAGGAGGAGATGGAGATTCCAGTCGAGACCAAACCCAGATCTTGCACCATGTGATATAGTTCTACAGTAACCCATGGGTACTGTACCTACAGTACTCTTTTTTATTTGTACATATCTCAATATTACTATTTATTCTGTTTTGAAAGTTATATTATTATATTGGAAATAAATATATTTATCTTAGGAAAATCGTGCCGCAAAATTGCAGAAAAGTGGGCGGAGCTTATATTATTATTTATTTACATGTAAAAAATTAACCCGGGAAAATCAAAAATTCAAAAAAAAAGTTTTTTTTACAATTAGAAATCCAATTCTGGCATATAATCCGAATCTTTGGTTTTGATTGGAAGTTCTCTGGAAATACATTTGGTTTTCTAGGCCGCGGCCGAGTTCGCAATAACTAGGCCACGAGAAAACTTACGATCGAATTTTTGCGAAATCAATCGGAATTTCGGAGGGTTGTGGAAAATAGTCGGCGTATGAAATGGCACGTTCGAAACGAAGAACACGGCGTGAAATTGGGTGCTGTAAGAAATCATGTTGGATTTTGCCTACTTGCAGATTCTTGGGAGAAAATTGCAATTCTAGAAGAGGCTGTCAAAAATCCTGACATAATTTTCCTACTTTCGAAAATGTAGGAGTTGGGAAGTGTGATTTTTGACAGCCTGAATTTTTGGGTTGAAATTGAGAGCAGTGTTTGAGGTTGTCAAAAATACTCACATACTTTCCCTACCTACAGAACATTAAGGGCTGTTGGAAATCTCACCATACTTTTCCTACCTACAGAAACTAGGGGTTCTCAAAAATCATAACATATTTTCCCTACCCACTGAACCCCAAGGCTCCCAAAAATCTCACCATATTTCCCCTATTACTCACCTTCTGATTCAATCTCGTATTCTTATCCTTGCTCAAAGTTAACTTATCGAAACTCGCAACTGCGCCCCACAAAATGGCGCAAAAAATCCACAAAAACCACAATTTCGGTTGCATTTTTGTATGAAATGAAATGAAAAGAGAAGAAAGTTGAAAGACGAATTTGGGTCGAAAAAAGTGAAAAGTTTTTTTTTGGTGGGGTGCGCGGTTTTTTCCACTCAAACTGGGTCATCAGGTGATGTTGTGATTGGAAGGCGATTGTAGGCTTCTAGAAGGCGTCTGGAAACTCAACTCATGAATTTGGCTGAAAATTTTCAGGAAATCTGGAATTTACCGTAGTTCTATGGATCTTGCCGCTCCGTTTTGTTGAATTTTATTTTCCACAATTTCTTGCTCACTGGAAAAAAGGGGTACGGGAAATGTGTCAGGATGCTGAAAACGCGTCAGTGAAGCTCTAAGCTGCTGGAAATGTGTCAGCAAATTTCAGAGCTCCTAAAATGTGTCAGTAAAGTTCAAGGCTGCTGAAAACGCGTCAGCAAGGTTCTAGGCTACCAGAATCACGTCAACAATATTTTAAAACTACAAAATATGCGTCAGCATCAAACTCACATATGATGCGAAATCCAACAATACATAATCCATCCAACCGAAGCCACAATATAAAAAAAGAAAATTATCCAGAATTTCTCGGAAACTTCCAGCTTCTCCCAAGTTTCACCAAACATTTTTTCTTCTGCGAAAAAAAAACAATTTTTTTTTCCAAAACTTTGCGGCGCTGCCAAAAGTCAGGCCTAAAATAAACAAAAAAGTTTCGAATTTCTGATGCGCGCGCATTGTTTTTTTTCAAACATCGAGAGAAAAATGGGCGGATAGACTGTCTGGTGCTCTCTCGTTTTACCGTACTCTCTCGCGGCTTATCAACACTTGTTTTGAAGGTTAATTGGTAGTAGAGGAACTTGGTTTTAGGGCGTTTGCATTTGGTTTTCTAGGCCATGGAAGAGCGGGGGACTAGTTTTTCAAAAACTTAGTCCCTCTGCTTTCTAGGCCGCCTAATTTTCCATGATCAGACTCTTAAAAATCAATAATCTTTCAAATGCGGAGACTAGAGGACTAGTTTTTGAAAAATCTAGTCCCTTGGATTTCTAGGCCGCAGAGGGAATAAACTGGTTTTGAAGGCGGGGACTAGTTTTTTTCTAGTCCCCCAAAAACAATACGAAATTTCAAAATACCGGTTCATTAACAAAAAAAAACTCAAAAAAAATCATTATGTTGTTGAAAAATAGTGTGGGTTAAATTTTCAAAAAAAAATTTTGGCTTTTGGGGAGGGGAGGGGGAAATATTTTCCTATCAAAAAAAAACAGTGTGTGGACATAGATTCTCCAGAGTCGCAGAAAAAAATGGTACAGTATAGTATGTAGATCAAATAAATATGTGCATGAGAAACAAAAATCAATATCAAAAAACAGAGGTCGCGCGCGGATCAACCGGGATCGAAAAAAATTCACATCAAAAAAATGTTCAAACAAAAATCGGTGAGGCTGTGGACGAGGCTTGTGTCGTCGAGTTCGTCGAGCACATGCGGTAGAAGATCAGATTGTATTCCTCAAAGTTTCCGGAGGCTTCCGCGTCACCGGTGAAGCAGGAATCGGGGGTGTAGCCGACGCGGAAGCGGTAGGCTGATTGGATGTAGGAGCCGACGGATAGTTCGAAGGTGTTTTCGAGGATCTGGAAGAAGTTGAGATGTGGTAGGTAGTGCCTATGGCTAAGCCTAAAGCTATGCCTGAGCCTAAGACATTATAGCTAAGCCTAAGCCCCCTCTTACCTGATGTGAAGTCGGATATTCCTTCGATGATTGCATACCGCAGAGCTTGTGCTGGAAGTCTGACATATGCCCACAGTTGTTGATCACCTTGTGTTTTGGAACGCTGAAAATATAAAGTTAGGGTTAAGTTCTAAGCTTAGCTTAGAAGTAAACTTACTCAATCTGAATCTCAATTGGTGCATCAGGCATGAATCTTGAAACCGGCACAAATAAATTGAAAATCCCGCGCCTCTTATTACAACTCCTCTCAATACAATATCGCTGATCGAGCGTTGTGTTGAGAAGCGGAATGCGAATCTCGACACCGGTTCCGAATTCACGATGCGCGGATTGCGGTGCGCGACCGATTCCGGATGATGTGACATTGTTGGCGGAGACGGCGGAATGCGGAGTGTCGTTGGTAGATTCATCGTTTCCACCGGCGCCGCAGCAATATGTTCGACAGGACGGCGAGAAGCAGTGGGCTAGTAGGGGAGGTGCGTCGGGTTGGTAGGTCGGCATGAATCGTACTGGAAAAAAAATTATTGAGGTCTAACAGGTACTGTAGTCTTGATCTACACAAAATTTGGAACATTTTCATATCTCATAAGGCTAGGGTACTGTAGCTCTGATCTATCAAAAAAAATTTGGAACTTTTTTGAGAACGTCTAATTTTTGTCCTAATTTTCAGGTTACTGTAAATCGCTTTTCTCGGATTACTGTAGCTCAAAATTAAGCATGGGGTACTGTAGTTTTGATCTGCTCGAAATTTGGAACCTTCTGATATCCCATAAGCCTAGATTAAAAATTTGGAACTTTTTTTTTGGAATTTCAGAATACTGTAGATCACTTTTTGAATTGAAGGGAGCTAGGTTTTACAGTATTCCAAAATATCTCAAGATCTAGAGATCGTCACAATAACCTTCTACAGTACTCTACAAAAAAAAACTCACAAGGCGAGACGACCAAATTTGCGGGTTCACCCTTGGAAGACGGTGTAGTTGAATGATGTGTGTAGTGATGATGATGATATCCATAATTCCGATTATGCCAATCCAAAACATACAACGCACTCATCGCCAACAAACAAACCGCCATCACACCAATCAGCGTAACAATTGTGCCCTGGGTAAAGCGGGATGAGAAGCATAAGGGTTCTGGTGTGTATCCGGAGGCTGATCTTTTTCTTCGGGTATACTTTTTTCGCGATTCCGAATATCCCGTCGCTGTTGATGCCATCGAATAAATACTCCTCGAATCAGCCGAATTCAAATTCGAGCCAACCGAACTCGCCAACTTCTTCTTCCTCGCATACTCGGCCAACCTCTTTGAAATCTCCTCAACCTTCTCATCAATCTTGGTATCCAAATCGCCCGTAAGTCTACAAAGCTCTTTTGTAGCCAGCACGGTCTCATAGAACACCCGCGATTCGTCAATAGTGAGATACTCTCCAATATCTCGCACAGCGTCCGGGAGAACAGTGGCAAGCTCCTGCGCGATGAGCCCGGTACGCTTGCGTTGCTCCTCGGTGAGTCCCCATTTCTCCGCAACTTCTGGTTTGTATTGATAATCAACGATTCGCAACTTCAACAGATTCTCGAGAGCATCCGACGCTGTCTTATCCACGATATTCTCCTTCAATCGAATATCCGAGGGTGTAATAACCTTGCCAGTGGTGTAGATGTCACCATCCACAGTAAGCTTCGCTGCTTGCCGATCAGTTCCAATACTCACCGGGCCATGGGTGAACAAGGTATTTCCATTGCGTTGCCAAGCGATATCCGAATCTGGAGGCTCGAAGGATCCCGGATTCGTAGCTCGCACAATAACCTTCTCCGATGCGTACGAGTAGATCAAAACACTCACATCATCATTGATACTCGCGTAGAGCCGCACAACCAACAAAAAGTATTTCTGCTCCGGGTTGGGCCGATTGTTTTTCCGCTGATTGTTGAGAGTTGTCTCCGAGAAGTGTAGCCTAGGCACAGTGACTTTGGTAACCCGCCGCTCTTGAATATCAAAAACCACCGGCGTGTGTGGATGCGGCTTGCGATCTGCACTTGATTGTCTGATGCAGATCTCCGAGCTAGGCATCTCTGATTTAACACCACAGAATGCCAATTTAAAGTCTCTGATCGGCACCAAAGATCCATTGTAGAATATGAATTTCGGGGGCATGCTATCCGATGCTTCGAGATGAACCGAGACTTGGAAATGATTCTTCTTCTGATTCACAAAACATCCATCGGTGAGCGAGTGATTGAAACCCTTGTCAGCCACAACATGCACTTGAATATGCTGAAGTTCCCTGCCATTCTGATCATACAGCGAGTTCCACTGATCCTCCTGGAACTTGTTGAACTTGATCGCTTGCTGTCCACTCGGCGGACCATAACATCCCGGCCCATAATTCTCATCTTGAATGCCAGGTGTCTCGGTCATCCTGCTTCTCTTCCGATTTCCCGCCGCAGCTCCTGTCGATGTTTCCTCGATGATCGGGCTCGCCAATCCACCCTCATTGGTGGCTTGTAGCATATTATACAAATTTTCCATGTAGGGTTTATTCTCGGCCGGCGTTCGCACGGCATTTGGCCATTGTTGTTGTTGTTGAGGGGCGTACTGTTGCTGTTGTGCCATTTGATGTACACCCAAAATCATACCATTATTATTATTGGCCGTGTTATATCCATTGAATTCATTTGGCGAGAACATCGGATCCGAATGATGTGATGAACTGCTAGCCGAGGAAGCGTTTCCACAGATGTCAGTCATCGGTGGCGATTCGGGAAGTGACCCGGGTGCTCGTTGTTGACGTGGCACACCTTGAACATATCCTTGTTGATGTGGATTTTGTAGGAGATGATGGGAGTGTGGGTGGGAATGGGGGTGATGATGAACGTGTTGCATACTTCCGGCTGATGAGGTTGGGCTGACTAGAGAACCGTCGTCTTCGGGAGTGTCGAATCTGCGAAAAATCAGGAGATGGGAGTTAGGCTAATTCATTTTTTTGGATTTTGAAACTATCTAGGCTTAATTTCAGCCAAAGTCTTTGAGAATTAGGTTTATGTGAAAATCATAAGCCTAAGATTAACCTGAAATTAATTTCTGGAATTAAGAATAAGCTTAAAACTTAGCCTAAGCCTACACTCTATAACTATCTAGACCTAACTTCAGTTAAAATTTAAAATATCTACATTTTAATGTTTTTTTTAAATTTATACCTAAAGCTTGAGGCTAAGATCTTAAGTTGAACTTATAAATCTAAGGTGTAGCCTTTAAAATCTATCTCCAAGCAGTTTTCAAAGTTTCTTAAAATTGATTCCTAAACCTAGATCTTAAGCTAAACTTCTAAGCCTTATCCTAAAGTATAATCTAAAGCAAATTAAGAGCTAAGGCTGAATTTAGGCATTAGGTTTTAACTTAAGTTTTTTCTAGACCTTAAACTATTCTTCTAAACCTAAACTTAAATTAGTCTAACCTATAGTCTTTGAAAAAAAAAACCCAAAAAAATTTCCACGGCCCCGAAACTCACTCAGATTCCCTGAGAAATTGAATGATATTGAAATTGTCGGTGTTCTCGAGCGGATCCAAATTCGTCGTCTGTCTCGAATAATCACCGCCTTTTGACATAACTTATGTGTGTTTTTCGGCACGCGAATCAAATTCGATTTGGGACCAAAAATGGTCGGAAACACAATGAGGGGTCGACCGACTTTTTGAGAGAGTTTTTTCTGCAAAAAAATAATCTTGATGAGATGAGACAAAAAAAGAACAGAAATGTCGAAGTGGCAAAAAAACTTGATAGAAAAAAAGTTTAGGGGAGAAAATCTAGACAATTTTGAGAAAATTTGAAAAAAATTTCAAGGTTCAAAAATTTCCACGTGGCAAAATGAGCCCAGGTTTTTCTGGAGCTCAAAAACTCGAATTCGGATTTCTAAAATGCCACGTGGAAAAATTGAGCACAGGTTTCTTGAGCTCAAAAAATGTTATTTTGAAAAAAAATTGAAATTAAAATTATAGAATTTTTTTTAAATCAAAAATGTTCGGGCTTATTTTCAAAATTAAATTTCTAAAATGCCACGTGGCAAAATTTACAAAAAAAAATCAATATTCAAAACTAATTTAATGAGTCCCAAAAAACTTCCAAAAATTAAATTTTCAACAAAAAATGCACAAAACTTCAAGAATTTCACAAAAACTACCTCACAATCCTAAAATTAGCCGGGTAAAATTTGAAAAAATAGCGAAAAATTCGCAAAAAAAAGCACGGCCAGCACCGGCCACCCGACACAAACACACAAAAAAATGACTGAAAAAGACGCGAGCGAGAGAGACGAGACAGTGTGCGGGTTAGAAGAGACGCGAGACACAACAACGGTGAGAGAGCACACAGATTTGAGAGAGTGCAGACGACGCAGTGAAGAAGAGAGGCTCTGGTCGGCACGCAATTGTCCAGCCTGGCACCACCTTTCTCGCTGTCTGCCTGTCTCTCTTCAGCTTCCTGCACTCTCTCGTCGGTTTTGCTCTCGCTGTCTCGCGTCTCTTCTGTCTGCCGTGCTATTTCGCCATGCAAATAAACGAGGATGACGTTCTGGAATGGATGGCAGCGATTGCGTAAGAGTTCGGGGAACTTGAAAGCTGGAGGGGTACTGTAGATTTTGAGAAGGGATACTGTAGCCTTCAGGTTACTGTAGATTGAATTTCAAAATTCTGAAGTGATTAAGAATTTTGAGGCCTACTCTACAGTACAGTACTCTACAGTAATCTACAGTAACCAAAGATTTTTCCCTAAAAATCCTGAAATTACAGAACTACAGTAATTTAATTTTCTCGCGCTAAAAACTGATCTACAGTAATTTCGTCAAACTTTTTGATCTACAAGATTCCAAAAAACATTTAGCACTAACTTTTGAACTACAGTAACCCAAAATTTTGATCTACAAAATTAAAAAATCCAAATGTTCCTAAAAATGTACAGCTACAGTAATTCAATTTTTGAGCTCCAAAAGTTGATCTACAGTAACTTCGTGGAACTTTTTAATCCAAAAAAATTGGCACTAATTTTTGAACTACAGTAACTTACAGTACTCCAATTTTTAAAATTTGTAACCCAATACAAAAAAAAGAACTGTTTTAGTTAGTTGTGTGTGCCTTGTTGTAACCTTGAGTCGCAAAAAATAGTCGGTCGAGGTCGGAAAATTGTGAGAGAGTGTAGAGATTGGCAGAGACGCAGAGACAATTTGTGTGCGCAACTTGCGGCAAGAATGAGGGAGTGTGCGCGCGGCAAGCGTTTTTCTTTACGGGAGGGGGGAACATTTTCCGCTTGCCAAGATTTTTGGGGAAGCTGAAAATCCACGTGGCAATTCCGAGCAGATGCAAAAAAGTTTATTCATAAAATACACGATTTTTCAGTCGTCTCTCCACAATTTTCCTCAAATTCTGCGAATTCGCGCAATTTTCCGAGGATTTTTCGAAATTCTCCAGAATTTTCTTCCATTCTTGACAGGATTCCCATTCGATTCGATTGAAATCTCCGATCATTTTCAGATGGTCCGAGATTACGGTGGACATTAGTTGGTGCAAGTTTGTGGAACACGAGGCGGCTGGGTAGTCTGCAAGAAAAATTTTGAAATTTTGGAGCTCAAAATTCCACGTGGCACATTTTTATAGTGAAAAGTTTGAGGTCAAAATTTCGGAGCTCAAATTTCACGTGGCAAAACTGATTCTCAAAATTTTTAAACGTAAAATTTCAGAATTCAAATTCCACGTGGCAAAAATTAATCTCGAAATTTTTAATTTCAAAATTTCTGAGCTGAAATTCCACGTAGACAATTTTCATAGTGAAACGCTTGAGCTTAATATTTGAAGCTGAAAATCCACGTGGCATAATTCATTTTTAAAAAATCCACATCTAAATTTTCAACCCCAAAAACCCACGTGGCAACTAACCTTCAGATTCAGTTTCAGAGAATTCCGGGCTTCTAGGCTTTGAGGCCTTCGATTTTCGAGATTTTCTAGGCTTCTCGGACTTCTTTCGGGCTTGTTTAGGAGTTTCAGGCTTTTTCGGACTTCTGGACTTCTTCCGGGCTCTCTTAGGGCTTTCAGATTTTTCAGACTGCAAGTCTGAAAATTCCACTGGGCTTCTTGTGGGCTTAGGCTTTGACCTAGATTTTTCCGAGTCCGCTGGACTACTTTTGGGGCTTTCAAGCTTTGGTCCGGGCTTCTTTGGGCTTTCAGACAATTCTCTGATTGTGGTTTCAGAACTTTCAGATTCGAAACTTTCTGATTCAGATTTTGAAGTTTTGGATTGAGACTCAGATTCAGATTCAGATTCACTAGATCCAGAAGTTCCAGAATCTTCATCTTCAGATTCTGATTCCGAACTTTCAGATTCCGAAGAGCTTTCAGGCTTGGGTTTAGGTTTAGGCCTAACCTCAGGCCTAGTTTCAGGCCTAACCTTAGGCGGAGCCTTTACTTCAGGCTCCTCAAAAACCTCATCAAAAATAATCGATTCCGCATCCGAACTTTCGCTTTCGATTTGTTTTTTGAACGGTGATTTTTTCGGGAGTACTGTAGATGTCTGGGTTACTGTAGGTGAGGATCGAGAAGGTGGTACGCTAGATGTTAGGAAGGAAAATGAAGAGGATGAGGAGGGTACTGTAGATGTGGATTTCTGAAAAGAAGAGAATTGACTGTGGGGGAGGGGATACTGTGGATTTCCACGTGGCAGAAAAATGATCTGAAATTTCAGATTCTGAAAATTCTAGGTCGAAAAATCCACGTGTCAATTTTTTTTTTTTGAAAATTCGGATTCTGAAAAATCTACGACCAGAAAATTTACGTGGACTAAAGCTATTTGAAATTTCAGATTCTGAAAATTTTGGGTCAAAAAAATCCACGTGGCAAAAATTAAACTGAAATTTCAGATTCTGAAAATTTCAGGACCAAAAATTCACGTGGCAAAAAATGATTCGAAAATTTGAAATCTGAAAATTCTACGACCAAAAATCCACGTGGCAAGTTTTTTTTTGAAATTTCAGATTCTGAAAATTCTAAGTCCAAAAATCCACGTGGCAAAAAATTGAAAATTCTAGGTGAAATTCAAGTGAAGTTTTTTTTTTTTGAAATTTTGAATTCTAAAAATTTTGTACCAGAAAATTCACTGGGAAAATAATTATTTGAAATTTCAGTTTCTGAAAATTTTGCACCAGAAAATCCACGTGAATTAAATTGAAATTTCAGATTTTGAAAATTTTGGGTCAAAAAATCCACGTGGCAAAAATTAAACTGAAATTTCAGATTCTGAAAATTTTTGAACAGAAAATCCACGTGGCAAGTTTTTTTTTGAAATTTCAGTTTCTGAAAATTCAAGGACCCAAAAAATCACTCACCTTCTCCACACCAGATTTCTCAGTCCCAACTTTTTTCGGCGGTCCCGAAACATCGGGTATCAGGCTCTGATCGATCGAGTTTCGCAGCTCGCGGAGCTCATCCAAACTCTTCCGCGCGGGTTTATTGCCCGGTGTTCCGCGCGGCAATATTCGTTGAATTTGTGTGGCTTCCGAGTCGGATTCAGTGGATTCGGAGGAAGAAGTTGAGGAGAGAATGAGGAGTTTTTCACCGCGTGATTCGGAACTGTTAAAAGAGTCGCTGTAAAAATATGATCATTGCTCATTTTAAGCAAAATTTCCAAAAATTTTAATCGTCTTCTTTAAAGCCCTCTAATGAAAAGTTACCTTATAACCCCCAAAAAATTTCCCAGGGCTTAAAATTCACCAAAAATCCAAAATTTTCGGTTTAGAAAGCCCCCTGGCTTAAAATGCTCCAATTGTCACGTTTTTCAAAATCATGAGCCCCCAAAAATACTCACTTCAAACCATCAAAATCATCCGAATTTCCCCTTGACAACGAAGTTTGCCGTCTGACTTTCGAAATCAGCTCAGAAATCGATTCTCGCCGTTTTCCTCGCAAAGCTTTCGACGATTTTTCCAGCGATTCCAGATAGTTCTGAAAAAACTTTTTTTGACAAAAAAGAATTCTGGATTTTTTTTCGTAGTAAAAAAACTCACTAGAGCTGAAGAGGAGAGATTCGAAGAGGAGCGCATTTTTTTCTATTGCAAAAAAAATTTTGGGGGAAAGGGAAATTCGGAAAGGCGATTTTTCGTTGCTAGGGTTACCAGATTAAGAAAAAAAGGGGAACTTAATTTTTGAAAAGATTTTGATCTACAAAAAAATTTTTTTTTTTTTTAAATTGAAGAAGCTCAAAAGTTTTCTGATTTTTTCAGAAGCCTGGGAGAATTCTGAGGTTTCTGAGGTTCTGAGCAATTTGAAGAAATTAATTTCAAGAGCCTCAAAAACGTTTTGAAGGAGAATCTTAAGATTTCTGATTCTAAGATCGTAAGGACCTTAAGAATGTTTAAAAGAATTTTCTGAGGTTTTTGAGATTCTTAAGAAGCTATTTTTAATGTTGTTAAAATCTTAAGGACCTTAGGAATCTTTAGAAAATTTCTGTGATCTCTGAGATCCTTAAAAAGCATTTTTAATGTTGTTAAGATCTTAAGGACCTTAAGAATCTTCTGTGGTTTCTGAGATTCTTCAGAAGCTATTCTTAATAATGTTAACATTTTAAGGACCTCAAGAACGTTTTTAATTTATCATTACACTTTGTGACCCCCCAATTATTGTCCAATGTTTTCACAATTTTCTCTTGATGTTACACTTCTGCGCCCTTGGCTCCGCCTTCTCCTTTTTCCCATAATTTTTTGCCGATTTTTTTTTCCAATTGCGAAATATGTTTACTGGTACATATTTTCTGCAGAATTTCTTGTTTTTTTTTTCAAATTATTTTTCTGAATCACTTGGAGATGGAGAAAATGTGTAGCTTAAATGAACTTGAACCTTCAAAAAATTATTCCACACCCAAATTTTATTCTAAAAATAGTTACTAGCAAATAATGTGAAGGTCACATTGTTTTTGAATGTGAGAAGTTTCCTACTGTACCTGCACAAACAAAGCCGAAATAAAAGAATAGGTGACTAATGAGACAACCAAGTCTATTCATACAACCCAATTCCTGCGCTTTCTGACACCCTTAAGAAAATATTTTAATGGCCTTGAGCTTCTGTGGTTCCTTTTGTTAGATAATTTTAAGGTTACTGCGATTCTAACAATTGTTAGGCAGCAATTTTTATTGAACTTAAGGTTTTAAGATTCCTAAGAGCCTCTAGGAGATTTCTGAGGTTTCTGAAACCCAATTTTTTATTATTTTAAGGTTTTAAGGACCTCAAGAACCTTTAGAAGAGTTTTGTAAGGTTTCTGAGATTCTTAAGAAGCTATTTTTAATGGCCTTAAGCTTCTAAGGTCCCTAGGAACCTTTAAGAGAATTCTGAGATTTTTGAGATTCTTAAAAAGCTATTTTTATTGTTGTTAAGATCTTAAGGGCTTCAAGAACCTTTAGAAGAGTTTTCTAAGGTTTCTGAGATTCTTAAGAAGCTATTTTTAATGGCCTTAAGCTTCTAAGGTCCCTAGGAACCTTTAGAAGAATCCTGAGTTTTTTGAGATCAAAGTACAACAATATAAAGCTTTTCATCTGTCTCTTAATCTTCTCATATTCTCAATTTTTTGAACGAATTCAAAGTTTTTTCTCTTTTTTTTTTCTTCTCAAAAATCAATAAATAACAAGATTTTTTCCACAAACTGTTGTTTTTGTACATTTTTCTTTTCCCCACACCAATTATACGCTCCAAAATTCTTGGCAAACTTTTTTCAATATAAATTTTCAGTGAGCACAATTTCGAGCTATGGCAAACGAGAGCGACCGACTCACTGATCGATTTTTGCGATGGCGAAGAGATGATCCGGCTAGGAATTTCAATAATGGACCGCTCTACCAAGAGCCAACAGAAAATCGTGAGTTTTTCCAGGAGGCCGGACTCAAAATGTATGTACATACATTCCAGGAAACTCTCGTCGATTTTATGATGAGAGAGAAGTTCAGCAGGAGATGGAAGATCTACAAAGATCCAGATCTCGAATGCTGGATGATCAGGCTTATGATTTGTTCGAGGATCGGGAAGAGCCAGAAGGTGAGGTATGACGTGGCAAATTTTCAAGATTTCTGAACTTTTACAGATCAATATTATTATCAAAATAACAGAAGAAGAAGTAGAAGTAGATCATTGTAAGTTTTTTTTTCATAATCATAATGTAATGTAATTTTTGAAGTTCCGGAGAGCGTACATACGGAGGAGTTGGGGGTTATTATTTTAATGAATATGGAGATTATACCAGAAGGTGTGAGAACAATCGAGAAGAAGAAGAAGAAGATCGGAGAAATGAGCCAACTGGATTTGAAGATGATGATAGTTATGAAGAAGTTGAAGTGTTTGATAATGCTGGAGGACTTGGTGGGTTTTTTGCGCTGGGTTTGGATTTTTAGCTACCGAGCTTTGAAAATTTGAAATCAGTGTGAATTTTGGGCTCGGAAGAGTCTAAACATCCGTGGATTTACGGATATTAAAAGTTCTAGGGCTTTCAGAAGTTTCTGGGCTGAAATTTTGCGCTGAGCTCGAATTTTCGGCTCCCGGAACTCAAATTTTTTTCAGTTGGGATCGAAAGAAGACCAAAAAACCACCAACAAAAACGAAAAGAAACAGCTCCACGTAATTGGATGCCAACTCACGAAAACATCGAAGAATTGTTCGAAAACACAAGAATTTCTGGAATATCTGAGCATCCCAAAGAACAACAAGTTCAAATCAAAAATTCAGATTTGCATGATCAACTAACTTCTTGGGAGACTTCTGGATTAAATTCTCAAATCCTTAGAAACCTTCAAAAGTTGAACTATTCACACGTTCGAGCGATCCAAGCTGCAGTTATTCCACAAATCTTGCGTGGCTATGATGTTTGCGGACAAGCGGAAACCAGTTGCGGAAAAACAGCCGCCTATGGTTTGCCAATCATCCACAAGATTCTAGAGTACCCAGAAGATCAGAGAAATCTGGTTGCTAAAAGTTCATCGCCCTATTCGATTGTTCTGGCGCCAACAAGAGAATTGGCAAAGCAGATCTATCAAAATTTCCTGATGTTTGCTGATGGCACAGATGTTCAAATTCAGCTCGTCTACGGTGAGATGAATCGATGGGAATGTTTGCAAAATATTCAAAGAGGTTGTCATATTTTGGTTGGAACTTGTGGAAGAATTTCGGAATATCTTGGAAAAGCCGAAATCAATTGTGGCAATTTACGATTCTTTGTTTTGGATGAAGCTGATCGATTGATGAATGATTTGAGAAATGCAACTGAAACTCATCTCAGGAGTATTTTGGAAGATCAAAGTTTTATCGGGACAGATGAAACTCGCCAAACTTTGTTGTTTATGGCCACGATTAATTCAAAAATTGATGGTTTCGCGGGAAATTTTATGAGAAAATTGGAGGGATTTGAAGAGTAAGTTTTTCGGACTATCACTATCCTGATGTTTGAAATTGCAAAGGTCAACTCCTAAAATGGTTTATGACGCTGTAAAGTTCGAAAATCTAATAGCATAGGGGTTCACATGGGTTCAATTATTTCTGAAGCTAATTTTCAACTCCTGACATGAGGATTTCCACGTAATAACTCATGATAGGAGTAGATTTCTGCAATTTTAGATAACGGGATTGAGATCGAAGAAATTTTTTATAAAAAATATAGATATTCAGAAATTCCTAACATTTTCAAGAGGCTGTGATCTCACCAAACTGACCATGCTGAAAAACTCTCAGAATTCAAAAAAAAATTTCTGACAATGAAATTAATTACAGTAGAATTAATAGAGCGTTTTTCAGACAATTCTAAAAGTTGAGAAAGAGGTTTCAGAAAAATTAAAAACATTCCAGTGTTGTTCGAATTGAGGTGGAAAACACGAGAACAATCAATTCTCAAGTTCAACTAAATTTTCTGCAAACCAACAACATCGCGGAGAAAAATGAGGAACTTTGGAAGCTCTTGAGAACTGTCGATGGTGCAACCGGCACCATCCCTAGAACTCTGATCTTTGTTGAGCAGAAAAAACGAACCGATTACTTCGCGATTGAATTGACAAAGAATGGGATAAATGCAAGGAGTATTAATGGGTAAGGGCTTTAGGTTAAGATAACGAGCTTAAAAAACGGTTTAGGGATCTACCCCAAAATGTGCGTGAATCGGTTCTCAACGATTTCAAAAATGGGAATATTCAAGTGCTGATTTCAACTGATATTTGTTCGCGTGGAATCGAGATTCCTGAACTTGAAAGAGTTATAAATTATGATGTTCCAAAGGCAACTGTAGAGGAAGCGATGGCGATTTTTGTTCATCGAGTTGGCCGAACTGGTAGATCAAAACCTGGACATGCGTTTACTTTCGTTAATTTGAGTAATGAGGTACTTAAGCTAGAACTGACAGAACTAAAATAATACAATAATTTCGAATTTCAGAACCCTTTTTATCGTGATAGTCAAAACGATGCATATTTATTGCCTTCATTTATCGAATTATTGGAAAATATGGGAAGAGCTGATCAAATCCCCGGATGGATGAGATATTCTAGAAGTGCAGAAGTTGGAGATGAAGAGGATTGGTGAAAAAATTATGAATTAATTTTATTATTTTGTTTTTTGTTGATTTATTTGTTTATGAATTATTTGGTTTTTGAAATAAAAATTGTCCGAGAGAACTACACGCGCTCAGTTGTTCGCTGGAGCGCGCTTGCATCTTTACTTTTATTTTCCACTTTTTTTTCACAAAATTTTCAATTTTCCCGAAATCCCTCCCCAAAAACTCACCGATCGCTTCTATTTCTCATCGAAAATTCGAAATCCTCCAAGTTTTCCACGTTTTTGTCATTGAAATCCAATTGTCCATCAATATTTCGAGCTGAAAATCAGAAAATTTGAATTTTTCATGTACCATTGAGTTCTGCTAACTCCATTCCTGTTTCTATAGATTTCTGAGGAGTTTTCCTTGGGTCTCACAACAATTTTCCAGCTATTTTTCAGAGGTTCACAGAAAAATCTTACCCAAACCCATTTTCCATTGATTTTTGAGTGAAAAATCCAGTAATAACCGAACAGTTTTCATGAAATCGCTTCAAATTCAACCAATATTCGTTTTCCTCATATTCAAAATCATTTTGACCCTGAAAACTCAAAAATTTCAATTGAAACAGTGTTTCTCTAGAAAAAAACCCACCTTTCTTAGATAATCCTCGGATTTTCGGTTGGAAGCGATTATTCCAGCTTTGTAGAACATCTAAAAATTCAATTTTTCACTGAAATTCACTGATTTTCCCCGGAAAGCTGAAAACCCAGCGAAAAAAACGAAAAATGAAAATATTCTCGTGTTGCGCTAAACAGCGGGCAAACCGGAGTGTCGTTGTAAAAGTCAACATATTTTCATTTTTTGTTTTTTCCGCTGGGTTTTCTGGTTTCCCAGGGAAAATCAGTGAATTTCAGTGAAAAATTGAATTTTTAGATGTTCTACAAAGCTGGAATAATCGCTTCCAACCGAAAATCCGAGGATTATCTAAGAAAGGTGGGTTTTTTTCTAGAGAAACACTGTTTCAATTGAAATTTTTGAGTTTTCAGGGTCAAAATGATTTTGAATATGAGGAAAACGAATATTGGTTGAATTTGAAGCGATTTCATGAAAACTGTTCGGTTATTACTGGATTTTTCACTCAAAAATCAATGGAAAATGGGTTTGGGTAAGATTTTTCTGTGAACCTCTGAAAAATAGCTGGAAAATTGTTGTGAGACCCAAGGAAAACTCCTCAGAAATCTATAGAAACAGGAATGGAGTTAGCAGAACTCAATGGTACATGAAAAATTCAAATTTTCTGATTTTCAGCTCGAAATATTGATGGAATTGGATTTCAATGTTCAATAACGTGGAAAACTTGTAGAATTTCGGATTTATCAAGGATTTCGATGAGAAATAGAAGCGATTGGTGAGTTTTTTGGGGAGGAATTTCGGAAAAATTGAAAATTTTGTGAAAAAAGTGAAAAATAAAAGTAAAGATGCAAGCGCGCTCCAGCGAACATTTGAGCGTAGTTCTCTCGGACAATTTTTATTTTTTTTTTTTGTAATTTTTCAAAGTTTTTTGATGTTTTAAAACAACTTTTTGTCGAGTTCAATGATCTTTATTCAGAAAAGTTTGTCTAGAAGAGTTTGGTATCAAAAAAAAATTCAGAGAAAATTATTTTCGGATGTCGAAAGCCGATGGAAGTTGACGTTTTTTGCGATTATCTCCTGGTCCGGGCAAAATTCCAAAGTTTGACAATTGCAAAGTTTCCAAGCTCACGCCAGATCCCTCGATTTCGATGATCTGAAATTAGTTTGCAATTTTGCGGCATGGTTTTTCAGCTGTAATTTTGCAGCCTACCTCAATTTCTCCAGATTCTGAAGAAGATGAGCTGGAATCGGAATTCGAAGCCGAATCTGATTCAGAAGAACTCGAGCCTGCAATTGTGCTCTGCGAGCTGACAAAGCCTGAAACCAATTTAATTTTTTTTTTAATCTGGCATTCCAAAAACCTACCCAAAATCATTGCGAAAATCCAGAAAAATTTCATTTTCGGAGGGAAAAAATGAAAAATTTCCCAATCGAAATGTAGCTAAATATCGGCTGTAAAAGGCTGTGCAAACAAAAATTTTTTCGAAAAAAAAAGAAGTACTGTAGTTTTTTTGGGGCAAAACTAGTTTATTTAATTTTTGAACTCTCACAAATCAATAAATTATTTTTTTAGTACATGAAAGATTTTTGAATATGGTAAGAACCCGGGTAGATCGAAAAATTAATTAATTAGAAGGTTACTGTAGCTCGCCGTAGCTACAGTACTCTTGAAGAGGTACTGTAGTTTGAGAAGTTGGTGGGGAAAGCATTGGAGGTTGGAGGACACCTGCAAAATTTTGATTTAGCTTAACTTTGCTCCTAGGGAAGATTTCTGGGTGATTTTTTCACCAAAAGCTAGGAAATCTCAAGGCGCATCCTATGACACTAAATATGACCTTAGAGAAATTAGGATATCTAGGGTAAAACCTTAGTGACCTTAAGGTAACTAGCTCACCCAAATTTTGTAAATAAGCAGCATAATCGGCCAAGAGTGACATAGTTATAACTGGTGTATTATTCTGAGCAATGCTCTGATTTTGCTCAGCCACCAAAGGAGTTGGTGCAACTTGTTGAGTTGTTGAAGAATTAGTGGATGATGGTGTTGGCGAAGGAGTTTGTGGATGCGAAGAGGAATGCGACGATTTTCGATCGCGTTTGTCTTTAGCGCGACGATTTTGAAACCAGGTTTTGACCTGGTTTTCAGAGAGGCTCAGAGTTTGCGCGAGAAGTTGACGTTTGTCTCGAGCCATGTAGCAGTCGCTGAGGTATTCCTAGAAAATTCGGAGTGCTGAATTTAATTTCAGCGTGAAATTTGGGATTTAATGAATCTAGATAGTATTAGAAGTCTGAACATCAGTAGATCTTTGAATTCAAGAATCTGGATTTTGCAGAATTTTCCAAAAAGTTTCTAGACTGAAATTTCATGCTGAGCTCGAATTTTCCACTCTCAAAACCTAAAAATCTAAATTCAGTGTGAAATTTGGATTCTGATGATTCTAAACATCGGTGGATCTTTGAATTCAAAAAGTTCTAGATTTAGTCGAGATCTTCAGAATTTCCGAAAAGTTTCTAGGCTGAAATTTTGTATTTTGACTTTTAGGCTCCTGAAACGTGAAAATTTGAATTCAGCGCAAAAATTGGGTTCGGGTGAGTCTAAACATTTGGAGAATACTGGATTTAATTTTAGGTTGGAATTTGCTCTGGGGATTTCTAGATGTCTTCGGAACACATTTTAAAGTTTTTAAATTTTTTCCAGAAAGTTTCTGGGCTAAAATTTTCCGCTGAGCTCAAATTTTCAACTCTCAGAACCTGAAAATTTGAATTCAGCGCAAAATCTAACCTCTAAAATTTCTATCAAACTATATACATTCCAACTAATAATACCCTCATATATATTTCGCTCTGCAAAAAAATACACAATATTTTTTTTCTCGCAACTCGCCTATGTAATTAAATTTCTTATTAGTTATAGTATAGTTGTCGGAGTATATTTTTATAAATTTTTTTCTTTTTGCGCACGCAAAAAAATGAGGAAAAAATAAAATTAGAACGAGAATGAGTGGATCAAAAATCTCTACAAAGATCTGGAACTTTTTTGCGAAAACAAGATTCGAGTTAGGACTTGTCTGAAGCAAAATTGTGAGTTCAAATTTTCAAGTTCCAAAAGCCAACAAATTGAGCTCAGCGCAAAATTTCAGCTTAGAAACATTTTTGAAGAATCTGAAAACCCGGCTGATCCTAGAACTTCTAATATCCATAAATCCACTGATGTTTATACTCATCCGAACCCAAATTTCAAGCTGATTTCAAAGTTTCAAATTTCACCAGTTAGAAATTCAAATTCAGCGCAAAATTTCAGCCCAGAAACGTTTTTAGGGGTTCTAAAAACCCGGCTTATCCTAGAACTTCTAATATCCATAAATCCACTGATGTTTATACTCATCCGAACCCAAATTTCAAGCTGATTTCAAATTTCCACGTTTCAGAACCCAAAAATTCGAATTCAGCGCAAAATTTCAGCTCAAAACATCTACAAACCTGTTCTAATCTCGCCGCCTGATCCGGTGAAAAAGTCGTTCGTTTTCTTCTCGATCTTTCCGGTTGAACATCGGGTGTCGACGATTCTAAGCCCAGGCCCAGGCCCAGGCCTAGGCCCGGACTTGGATCATCTTGCACCACTACACAATTTCCAGCCATCAAAATTGATCTGGAAATTTCAGATTTCCGCGGTGACGTCACGGCTCAAAAACTATACAATTGTAATTATGAAAAATTTCACACGCTGTGAAAAAAAATAGTTTTTTTTGTCATGAAAAAATCACCTGCTTATTATTATTTACGCCTGGAATTTTTTTTTTTTGAGAAAAAGGAGAAAAAAATTTCGAAAATTCAAAAATCACCTCAAATTTTCGTCGTCCACAAAAACACGTCGCGTTTGGCGGATGTAGGGGTGAAAAGCTGACATTTTCTGGAAAATTTTGGATTTCTCGTGAAAAATTGTGCCACGTGACTTTTTCAAATGTAGAAGGATTTAAAAAAAATTTGCCACGTCACCGCTCAAACATCAGAAGCTCAAAGAAGAAGAAAAAATGAATAAATGAATGCACACGGCGCGCAAAAAATAATAATATTGAAAAAATTGAGGGGCGGAGCCTCAAGGCTCGCGCACTCTCTTATTAGTATTATTTCATTCATTCATCGCTAGAAAAAAAAAGAGGGAGAAAAAATTGGCTGGCTGGAAAAATGAGAGAAAATTGTTATAAATAAATAATGAGATATTAGTATTTATGCTAATGTATATTGAAAAAAAGAGATATATAATTTTAGTAGATCAAAAAATAAAAAAGTTTGCGCCCAGCGGGGTTCGAACCCGGGTCTAAAATTTAAAACGCGCGCGTGAAACCAGTTGAGCTACCGGGACCTTTTAGTGCAGACCGTTGAATTGCTTTTTTATAGTCGCTGCGAGCGCAGTCCATTTCAACATTAAAAAATTAATTTTCAAATATATATATTTCCGCGCCGGAAAGAACTTTACATACTACAAATAGCATCAAATCCAAAACTCATTAAATCTGCTCGTCGTATCAAAAAAAGCTTGAAGAAGGAGGAGGAAAAAATAAATAGCTTGTGGCTTGAAAGGGACACTCACTCACTCACTCACTCACATCCAATTAGCCATCTTTTTTTGTGCTATTCATTCAGTGATCGGAAAACAGGGAACTTTATTTTTGCGATATGCGCCTTTGAAAATGTGTACTGTAGAAACATGAAAACCAGCGGGGATCCCCTCGAGGTGCGAGTATAAAAAGGCAATTCAAACATAACGTTGAAAACACACACAATAGCTCAGGCGGTTGCGCGTGCGCTTTTGCTTCACGAGGTCGCGAGTTCGAGTCCCGGCCGGCGCGAATTTTTTTTCCAGATTTTTATAATCTCTGAACTCTGTGAAAAATTCAATTATAGCATCAGAAATATATATAGTAGGAGGAGCAGGAGCAATTTAAATTGAAGAGGAAAATGTAATTAAATTTCGCGCAAAAAAATTCACGATTAGTATGGGAAACGACACATACACACACACACACACACAAAAAAGACGAGTAAATAGCAGAAGCAAAAAAAAGAGACTCGAAATTAAATTTTTTTCGAATTATTGGATTTTCGCTTGATTAATTTGAAGAAAGATGCAAAAAAAAGGGGAGATGTTCGAAAAATTGTGGTTTTTTGGGGCCACGTGGCGCGAAAAGAAAAAAAAACAAAATTTTTTTGCAAATCACATAAAATCAATCATAATGTAATAAAAATTATCGATTATTTTTTGAAAAATAAAAATTTCCAGTAGATCAAAGAAAAATTCTTCATTCACAAAAAACACAAACTTTTGTGTGCGACAAGTAATTGCATGGGATAATTTTGATGATTTTTCACATTGATAGTAATTGGGTTACTGTAGAAGTGTTTAAAGGCGCATAATCGAGTTAATTTTGAATTTTTATTAGTTTTTTGGGATTTTCGTCTGATTCTTCGCCACCACGTCGTTTTTTCGAAAGTTTTTGGGGGGCTGCAAATTTTTTCAAAATTATTTTTTGCCGAAAATAAATTTAAATTTGATCTACCTACAGTACGCCTCACCATTAGTTTCTATAATATTATTATTTTCATCATTGCTCATATTAGGTTCCTCAGGTTCTTCTTCTTGAATCTCATGGAAAATCGATAATTTTCCAACTGGTGCCACGTCATTTGTGACGTCACATAATTTTTGGGTGGCTGAATCTGATGACGTCATCACCATTTTCACCAGGGAAATCTCGAATTCACCATTGGAACTTGTCAGAATATCGGGGAATATGTGATGTTCGATCCACGTGGCGAATTGTGACACGTGGCACATTTTGGAGGTGGCGATGATTGCGCCGTGGCGAATGTTTTCTGGAAAAATTTAGATCTATCTGGGGTACTGTAGATTTTCAAAACTCAAAAATAGCCCTACAGTAATCCTAGAAGCCTAGCGATCAGTTTGAGACCAAACTTGATGTGTTTTGGATAATTTTCAAGTTCTCTACAGTACCCGTTTCTCTGCGAGACTTACTGGGAGTACTGTGGATTTTCAAAACTCAAAAATGTGTCTACAGTAATCCTAGAAGCCTAGCGATCAGTTTGAGACCAAACTTTATGTGTTTTGGATAAATTTCGAACGTTTCGCTTCGAGACCCAGCCAAAAAATGTTTTCGCGCTAAAAAAAAACTCACCATTTCTATCTACATCATATAACAAATGCATGTGAGTATCGAAAAGTGTCAGCGAATCCGAGACACGTTCATAAATCAGTAAAACTGTGCGAATTGAGCCAATGATGACGAAAACGAGGCGAGAATCCGGCAAAAATGCGGGGCTTAAAGGTGCATACAGTATATTTATTATCGTGATGGGACCCACCCAGAATGTTTTGGGAAGGGGGGCTTATGGGGTGTCAAAATTTCGGGAATTTTGTGTAGATCACTCACCATCGAATCGCTGCGCGAATCATTCGCGGAAGCGCCGCGGCTATGCGCGCGTGGCACAATTTGAAGTCGATTTCCGCGAACGTTGTTCCGCAAGCCTTGATAGCGTCCGGAAGGTTGTAGACGCGAGTTGACGCGTCGCCCGCATCACTCGCATACGCCTCATTGCCATCGATGATGCCATTGACGAGAGCGGCGAAAATCGCGGAAGGAATTCGCGGCGAATCTGCGGCGGCGAAAGAAAATTCGCGACGCGGACTTGCGAATTCACGGCCTCCTGGTTGACGGTAGAAACTCTGGAAAAAAAATTTTGAAATTTTTTCCCTATGTTCGGTATCAAAATGCTCCAAAACCACCAACCTGCGACATAAAAACGCGATGATTGTGCAGAATTTCAGCGATTTTCAGCGCGATCAACGTGCACGCATTCGACAGTTCCTGTTTTCCGGCCAACGAGGATTGTGAGATTTCGAGCGGAAAACGCCACACTAGATTTGTCTGCAATTTTTGAATTGGCGCCCAAATTTGAATTTCATTTCAACGGTAAAAAACAAAGAGTTACCTCATCTTCTATTCGAAAAAAATCGGGATTGGGGTTAGATTTCATATATAAAAATTTTGCGAAATGAGCGGGTTTTTTCAAAAATGCATATTTCGTGGATTTTGACCATGTGGAATTTTTACGTGACGTTAAAAACCATTTTTTTTTTGTTTTTTTTTTCAAATTTTTTTTCCAAAACAAATCGGGCTCATTTTGTAGATCTCGTCGAGAGGAATCGAATGGTATTCTTACTTTAATTTTCAGGCCTCTCCAAAGCTATAAAAACTCTGAAAACTGAAAAAGAGTACTGTTTAAAGGCGCACACAGAAAACCAGGTGGGTCTTGAAGCGCTGTGTGTTTGAAAATTTATTATTTTTTTTTCTTTTCATTTTTTTCCGGGTTTTCTAGCTTTTTACAGCCAAAATGAGGGCTAGACTAAAATTCAGGCTTGTTTCCTCTGCG
The DNA here is from genome assembly GCA_947459285.1 of Caenorhabditis angaria. Taxonomy (NCBI): domain Eukaryota; kingdom Metazoa; phylum Nematoda; class Chromadorea; order Rhabditida; family Rhabditidae; genus Caenorhabditis; species Caenorhabditis angaria. Next base: position 11,709,779 of record CANHGI010000002.1, on the reverse strand, counting down.
TCTCTCAAGTCTCATCATCTCTCTCCACCCCGTCCTTTTCATCAAAACAAAAGTGTAGTCGAGCAAATGCGCTCCAGCGAACAGCATCAGCTGTTATTTTTGTCTGTGTTGTTTTCGTTGTGAAATTCATGGGAAAATTGAGTTTTCCATCGATTTTTGACGTTTTTTCCGAATTTCTTGATAAGAATATTGATTTTTTGACAGGTTTTTCACACGTTCCGATGGTATGCGATTTGTTGAGAAGTTGTTGAGTTTGGTGGCGTTTTTTGGTGTGATTTCGGGTGGTGAACGAGATTTGGCAGAGGAGAAGGTGAGATTTTTGGGAAGTTTTTTTTAGAAATGTATCTGCGAGCTAAAATTATAAGCGAAAACCTGAAAATAGAGACACGCAATATATTTTTGAAAAAAAAATTGATTTTTGGTCAAAAATCCCTAATGGCCGAGTCTCAGAGCGAATTTTCACCAAAAATAATGCGAAAATCGCTTCAGGACCCAGAAATTCGATTTTTTCATGGTAAAATTGATCTTGGAGCGATTTCAGGCTCCAAAATTGAAATTTTCGGGTCTATGAGCGATTTTCAAGAGTTTTCGCGCTCAAAAACGAAGAAAATCGCGATGAGACTCAAAAAAATCAATTTTTGAAGCTGAAAATCCTTGAAAATTTGAATTTTCATATTTTCCACCTAAAAATCAAAGAAAAACGGCGGAAAACAAAAATAAAAGAACTACTTTTGCACTTTATAAGATTAGCAGCCAATAAATAAAAATGAGATTGCGTGTGGCTTTTTTTGAGCTGAAAAAAGCTGAAAACTAGGAATTTTTGGCTAAAAATCGATATTCTCATTATTTTTAGCTTCGAGACACAAGAAAATCAAGATTTGGAGCCTAAAATCGTTCCAAGACCAAAATTCTGTTAAAAATTTCAATTTTTGGGTCTCGAGGTGATTTTACTATAATTTTTAGGTACAAAAACTTCAAAATTCGCTTCAAAACCAAAAAAGTTCAGTTTAGGAGCAAAAAAATCGTTCCAAGACAAAAATTCTGTGAAAAATTCAAATTTTTGGGTCTCGAAGCATTTTCTTCGTTTTTTTTTTGCACCAAAAATCGCTCCGAAACTAAAATTTCATGAAAATTTCAAATTTTTGGGTCTTACACCGAATTTTCCATCAATTTTCGCGCCAAATTTCAAGTGTTCAAATTTTCTGTTTGCAGGAAAAAATTCTGGAAGACTCAAGTCTCTCAACATGTGATTTCTCAATGGATTCTCGCGTCCGATTTCAAAGTTTTCTACGTGAGTAAAATGCCACGTGGCAAGCAAAAAATCAATATTTCTCGTTACAGAATTGTACTGTTTGGGTCATATGAAAGAGGTGGATTTGTTTCGAAATTATATTCGATGGGAACGTGTGGAATTTTTGAAGAGTATGAAGGAATTGTGAGTTTTTTTCGGGGGGTATTTTGAAATTTTCACAATTTTTTAGCCCTGGAACTCGGAAATTCGAAATTTTTTGGTCTAGAAAATGATTTTAGAGCTGAAAATTCGAATTTTTCATTGAAATTTAGAGGGTTTCAAGCCTGAATTCAAATTTTCAGATAATTTTCAACTTTAAGCTGAAAATTCTCCAAATTTCAAGCTGAAAATTTGAATTTCTCATGAAATTTGGAGGTTTTTGAACCTAGAATCAAATTTTCAGCATAATTTCGAGCTTAGGCTCAAAATGCTCGAAATTTCAAGCTTAAAATCGATTTTGAGCTGAAAACTTGAATTTTTCATGATTTCTAAGCCCAATCTTGACATTTTCAGACTATTTTTAGTTGGAAATTTGAATTTTTCAATAATTTTCTCAAGTTTGGACTCAAATTGCTCCAAATTTCAAGCTGAAAATCAATTTTCAGCCAAAAACTTTCAAAAAATTTCCAGCCTCTCTCCAATCGACTCCAAATTTCTGCCTCAAATCGAACAACACGAATTCGTCTCGAATTGCTCTTTCCGCAATTTTTCGGAAATTTCAGATGTTCATGAAAGAGCTGAAAATAATGCTGGATGGGACGATAAAATGTATGATTTGTAAGTGCATTTTGTGGAAGGGGATTTTTGAAATATGGGCTGAAAATTGATTTTCAGCTCAAAATTTGAAGCATTTTGAGCCCAAATATGAATTCTAGGCTAGAAAATCTCAAAAATCCGAATTTTCAGCTCAAAATTTGACAAATTTTGAGCGAATTGTCTGAAACTCTGAATTTAGACTGAAAAATCTTGACTTTTACATGAAAAATTGAAATTTTTTGCTTAGAATTGTCTGAAAGTTATTTTTCAGCTCGAAATTTGGAGGATTTTGAGCCTAAATTTGCTGAAAATGTGACTTTAGGCTCAAAATACTCGAAATTTGATGAAAAGATCAAATTTCTAGCCAAATTTTTACTGAAAATCCAATTTTAGGCCTAAAAATCTCCAAATTTGATGAAAAATTGAAATTTTTTGCTTAGAATTATCTGAAAATTGATTTTCAACGCAAAATTTGGAGCATTTTGAGCCTAAATTTGAAAATTTGCTGAAAATTTGAATTTAGACTGAAAAATCTTGACTTTTACATGAAAAATTGAAATTTTTTGCTTAGAATTGTCTGAAAGTTATTTTTCAGCTCGAAATTTGGAGCATTTTGAGCCTAAATTTGCTGAAAATGTGACTTTAGGCTCAAAATACTCGAAATTTGATGAAAAGATCAAATTTCTAGCCAAATTTTTACTGAAAATCCAATTTTAGGCCTAAAAATCTCCAAATTTGATGAAAAATTGAAATTTTTTGCTTAGAATTATCTGAAAATTGGTTTTTAACGCAAAATTTGGAGCATTTTGAGCCTAAGCTCGAAATTATGCTAAAAATTTGATTCTAGCCTGACAAACTTCGAAATTTTCAGATCTTCATTAAATTTTATATTAAATTGTCTGAAATTTCATTTCTATGCTCAAAAAACTCAAAAATTTCAGTTATCAAATTTGAGCTCAAAATTTTCCAGATTTCCGGAAAAATCCTAAAAAATCCCCAATTTTTCCAGATCCTTCGCAAGTTTGGCTGGTTTTGTGCTGTAAAACAATTCCAGAATCTGGAATTTTGATCTGTGTACCTTCGATTTGCTTCATGTTTTCCTTTAACTTCAAAATTACCGGTTTCACCTCAAATTTTTCAAAGAAATATAACCTCTGTAATATTTTTTGCGCGGAAAAAATCAATAAATTCTTCAAATTTACACTCAAAACAATGGGAATTTTATGAAAAATTCGAAAATTTTCAAATCATCCACAAATTATATTGATTTGGCATCGAGTATACGGTAGATGTGTTGGAAATCGACGAATTTTCAACGGCGTCATCGAAAATGCACCGAAAAATCATGTAGTAGACGAAGGCTGCAAGAAAAGTGTGCCAGGGTTGCAGAAAATTGGCCACGCCCCTTTTTCGCCGTGAAATTTGCAACATTTTGATGGTTTTTACATGAAAAATCGTTAGGTTTAAGCTCCGCCCAGAAAACTGTGCCAGGATTGCAGAAAATTGAAAAACATCACATTTGACGAGAAAATGAACAAAATTTCAAGCTACCGTACTCCTTGACACTAAAAATTACGTGAAAATGCACACTTTTTGTCTACAGTATCACAAGAACACCGAATTTGACGAGAAAATGCAAAAAACATCCCATTTTACATAAAAATGCACAGTTACAAGCTACCGTATCCTCAAAACATCAAATTTTACGCAAAAATTCAGACTTTTGACCTACAGTACTCCAAGACACTAGAAATTACGTGAAAATGCAGAAAACACCAAATTTCGGCTCAAAATGCTCGAAATTTCGTTGCGCAAAAGACTACTGTGCCTTCAAAACCCACCCAAGTAGATCAAACCGATTGGTGCCAAATCGGTGATGTGACTACGGTAGAGAAAAAGTGCGGCAACAAAGGGAATCTGAATTTATTTTTGTGAAAAAAAAAACAATTTTTCGAATTTTTCTGGAATACTCACCATTTTTCGTGGGGGGAAATCGTAAAAATGAGAAATTTTGGGGGGAAATTTGGATTTTCGGGTTTCTAGGCAACTCTCGAGAAATTATGGGATTTTTCTGGAGGAAAAAACTACGGTAGGAATAAAAAATCAAAAAAAAATTACTACGGTAATCAATTCAAAGGCGCGCACACATCGTGACGAGACCTTTTTGACTGAAATTCCAAGTTTAGACTCAAAAAATGACGAATTTCAAGCAGAAAAATGCGTTTTTCAGGTTTTCCGAGTCTTCGTAAAAACATTAATATTGGACTTTATTCTTCAATCAATAAAAATTTTGGGGGGATTGGGAAAAAAACCGGATAAAAACATCGTGTCGTCAATGGGTAGTGTCGTTGTGCATTTTAAAAGGCGTAAAAGTGTTTGCGGATTCAACAATGTTCAAAATCTTCGTCCTTTTTGACTCTTCTCTCAACTCGAACATATCGAAGTTTCGAAAAGTCGAAAAGTTCCTCTTCCAAATTTCGAATCATCTCATCAAAGCTCGCATATTTTTTCTTCGCATTTTCTTTCGAATCTTCAGAAATCAGAAAATATTCGTGGATTTCCTTCTTGGCCAATTCAGCTGGAAAAATCCCGATTTTTGGGCTCAAAATGCTCTAAATTGTATGAAGAGTTCAATTTTGCCTCCCAAAACTCAAAATCACCTTCAAAATTCTTGATAGCGTTCAAAGCCTTCTCTGCCGTATTATATCCGGCATGTCCTTTGTGTGGGAAGTGTGAGGTTTTCTCGTCGGCAGTCGGCCAATCGAAAATCCCATTTTCTCGACCGTTCCAAACGGCGTGAAATTGTTTCATGACTTTTTTGGGTGTTGATAAGCGGATGCTTGATAAGCGGTTTAAATAGTGGTGAAAAAGTGGGCGGAGTTTGTCAGGAAGCTTCCAGAAGGTGCCATATTTCGCAACTGGTTTTCGGAACTGTTTCTTATCAGCAAAAAATGATTACGAAAAAAATTGGCTTCGCGCCAAAGCTACGTCATAGAATATTAGCAACTCGAAAATTTATAATATTTAGAAATGAAAAAAAAAACGAAGAAGAAAAAATACATTTTGAGCTAAAAAACTACGGTTAAATCTGAAATTTTTAGGAAAAATCAAAATCTGAAATTATTGTTGGATTTGTTTGTTTCCTTGCTCGGCGAGCACTTGTTTATGGAATTCGGCCATTCGACGTTCGAGTTCTGGGCGGAAGTGACGGATCAAACCCTGCAAAAATTCGTGATTTTTGAACATTTTGAGAAAAATTGGGTCGAAATTCGATTTTGTGGTGAAAAAATGACTGAAAATCGAAAAATCTGAACCGTCTGATGATTTATGAAAATTTTACATTTTTTTGCGCCAAAAATCACCCGAAATCGCTTCGAGACCCAGAAAATTCGGTCTTGCGACGATTCTTAGCGTCAAAACTCGATTTTTTGGGTCTCGAAGCGACTTTCAAAGTATCTGGTACCAAAAATCACACGAAATCGCTTCGAGACCGAAAATTTGAAAATTTCAGGATTTTTGGCTGAAAATTTCAAATTTTCGACTCTTGGACCATTTCTTTGTCAAAATTGTGAATTTTTGAATTCCAGATGACTTTGGGTCAGTTTTTCACGAGAAAATCGAATTTCAAGTCAAAATTTGGTATTCTGGGTCAATTTTCGCGGAATTTTTTCAAATTTCCAGTCAATTTCAGCCCAAAAATACTCACCTGAACCGGCCAAGCAGCTGCATCTCCCAACGCACAAATCGTGTGTCCCTCGATTTGTTTCGACAATTCCCACATCATGTCGATTTCAGAGGATTTGGCTTTGCCGTCAACAAAACGCCACATCATTTTGTTCAACCAATTGCATCCTTCACGGCATGGGGTACACTGAAAATTGAATTTAGGTTGAAAATTTGGAATTTTTGGGTTATTTTTTGATATAAAAAACTTGAAAATTGAATAATTTTGAGTAATTTTGATATGAAAAACTTGAAAATTGATGAATTTTACTTCGAAAAATTGATCTTTGGGTAATTTTCATCCAATTTCAACGTTTTTTGGCTCAAAATTCGTGATTTTTCTCAAATTCCCCGTCAAAAACCAACTCACTTGTCCGCACGATTCATGTTTATAGAAAAGCGACAATCTGGCGATACATTTGACAATATCAGTTTGTTTGTTCATAACAATTACAGCGGCGGTTCCCAAACCGGATTGAGCGGCGACCAACGCGTCGAAATCCATCAAAACTGTGTCGCAGACATTTCTGAAGGAAATTTGGGGATTTTTGATTGTGAAATTGTGATTTTTCATGAGATTTCGAATATTTTGAGTGAAAATTTTATTGAAATTCCAATTTTTCAAGGTTTTTGGCTCCGAAAAATCAATAAAAATCGCTTCAAGACCCAAAAATTTCGAAATTTCAAAGAAAAATTGATCTTGGAACGAAAAATTACAGTTTTTTGACGGGAAATTTCATTTTTTCGAGAATTTCGTGTTCAAATTTGAAATTTCTATGAAAACATGGTCTGGAAGCCATTTTTGGCATCAAAACTGAAGTTTTCTGGTCTCGAAGCGATTCTCAAAGCTTTCTGCGCCAAAAATCGCGTCTAGACCCGAAATTTTGAATTTTTCAGGTGTCTAAAGCACTCTGGGAATTAAAATTTGAATTTTTAGGCTCTGAAATCAAAAAACATGTGATTTGGGCCCAAATTTGATAAAAATTCAATTTTCCAACATTTCTAGGCCATTTTTCATCAATTTTTAGATTCTGAACTCAAAATTCTGTGTTTTAGGTTCAAATTTGATGAAAAATTCAATTTTCCAACATTTCTAGGCCATTTTGCATCGATTTTTAGATTCTGAACTGAAATTCTGTGTTTTAGGTTCTAATTTGATGAAAAATTCAATTTTCCAACATTTCTAGGCCATTTTTCATCAATTTTTAGGTTCTGAACTCAAAAATCTGTGTTTTAGGTTCAAATTCGATGAAAAATTCAATTTTCCAACATTTCTAGGCCATTTTTCATCAATTTTTAGGTTCTGAACTCAAAAATCTGTGTTTTAGGTTCAAATTCGATGAAAAATTCAATTTTCTAGACCATTTTTCATCAAATTTTAGGTCAAAAACCGCCCCAAAACACCTACTTTGGCATAAGTGGAACCGAAGATCCTCCTGGAATAATAGCCAACAAATTATCCCATCCACCAATAACTCCACCACAATGTCTCTCGATCAAATCCTTCAACGGAATCGACATTTCCTCTTCGACGGTGCACGGATTGTTGACTTGTCCCGAGATGCAGAAGAGTTTGGTTCCGCGATTTCGTTCGCGACCGAAGCCGGCGAACCATTCGCCACCGCGACGACAAATTGTTGGGGCGACGGCGACGGTTTCGACGTTGGTCACCTGCGAATACGGTATGTTCCTTTGAATTTTTCGTGGGAAATGAGTGAAAATGATAGTAAATTTGATAATAATCAAGTCTTTTCGCAAAAAATTCGCTTCAGAAGAATTTTGATATCCATAAGGCCTAGGTTTTCTGGTAAATTCTTAAAGGAACATAGAAATTGCTATTTTGGGTCTCGCAACGATGCAAAGATTTCAGGGTGAAAAATATACCAAAATACGCGAAATTTTAAGCTCTACAAGATTAAATAGCTCTAGGGACTCGAAAATTCCTAATCTCCAGGTTATTCCAAGAATTTTGATACCCATAAAGCCTGGGAATTTTTTAAAGCAACATAGAAATTGCTATTTTGGGTCTCGCAACGATGCAAGGATGAAAAATATACAAAAATGCGCGAAATTTTGAGCTCTACAAGATAAAGAAGGTCCAGAGACTTGAAAATTCCTAATCTCCAGTTTTTTCCAAGAATTTTGATTTCCCTAAAGCCTGGGAATTTTCAAAGGCACATAGGAATCACTAATTAGGGTCTCGAAACGACGTCCCTTTAAGAACAAAGCTTTCGGGGTGAAAAATACACCAAAATGCGCGAAATTTTGAGCTCTACAAGTTGTAGAAGACCAAAAAAAAACCTACAGTAGTTGGACATCCAAAAAGTCCAATATCAGCTGGGAATGGCGGCTTCAGTCTCGGTTTTCCTTGCTTTCCCTCAATACTCTCAATCAACGCAGTCTCTTCTCCACAAATATAGGCTCCAGCTCCACGAACAACAAAAACATCAAAATTGTATCCGGTTCCCAAGCAATCTTTTCCCAAATATCCCGCTTTATAGGCCTCATTCACAGCCTCTTGCAAAATACAAGCCTCGTTATAGAATTCACCGCGAATGTAGATATAAGCGGCTCTCGCACCCATCGCAACTCCGCCAATCAAGCAACCTTCGATGAGTTTGTGCGGGTCATGACGCATAATTTCACGATCTTTGCAGGTTCCCGGCTCTCCTTCGTCAGCATTTACAACAAGGTATTTTGGGCGACCGTCGAAGGGTTTGTTCATGAAACCCCATTTCATACCAGATGGGAAACCGGCTCCACCTCTTCCACGGAGTCCTGATGTTTTGAGCTCGCCCAAAATCCACTCGGAACCTTTGAGAATGATGTCTTTGGTTTTGTACCAGTCACCCTGAAAAAAATGAAGTTTTTGGGAAGAAACCTGGTCCTTTTAAGGGAATTTGGGGTTTTCAAATGATTTTTCATCGAATTCTATGAAAAAACATAATCTCTCTTATTTTTAAACTTCGTTTTCATCAAAATTCGTTGATTTTCACTGCAAAAAGAAAATCAATCGATAATTTATCAAAAATCGCAAATTTTCCATTTCCTTCAGGAAAAACTATCATTTTACCCCAAATTTTACACCCAAACCCAACTTTTCACATAAAACTCACTCTTGATTCGGCTCCTTTCAAACGATAATCGTGTCTACCGTACAAGTTGGTGAAAATTCGATCGCTGTCCTTCAAATTTCCGAAAGTCGTCTTTTCTTGTTTGACTTGAGCATTTCCAGACGAGGCGCTGGTCACAACACCACGGAATCCAAGTTTTGAGACTGAAAACACCGTTTTTTTTCCCGACATCTAGATAAATCGGTTTTTTCACACTTACCATTTTGTCCAATTAGCCGAGCTCCGAGACCGACTGTTGGAGAAGTCATATCTGTAAATTATCAGCTTTAAAAACTTAAAATCCACCTTAAATTCCACGTTGAAAACACGTGAAAAGCAGAAAAAAAAAGAAAAAATCCCGACCTTGCTAAACAACAGGCAAAATGCAAGCGGAGTGTTGTTTGATTCAAGGCGCGTCGGTGTTGTTGGTTGAGTCTTGTGACGATGTGCGCACAGCCCACTTTGTGCTACAGTATACCGACCCAGTGGAAAATTATTTTCTTTTCTTTTTTTTCGCCAAAAATTTGGGCGTTTTAGGGGTTTTGGGGGATTTTTCGAAGATTTTTGTGGGAAATTAGATATAATTATTTATCAGGAGGATAGGGATGTTGAACACCTAGTGTTTTGTGTGAAATTTATTGATTTTTCGAAGTAAATTGAAAAATACTTGATTTTTTATCGATTTTTAAATTTTTGCTCAATGTTTTGATTGAATTCTGCTTCAGAATTTCACTTCTAGAAAATTGCATGTAGCTTATTTATGTTTTTTATCCTATCAGTATTCTTTTTCTTTATTTATCATCCAAACTTCATACATTCAAAGTTCTCTTTTCTTGCAGGTAAAATGGTCAACGTGCCGAAAGCCAGAAGAACCTTCTGTGACGGAAAGTGCCGCAAGCACACCAACCACAAGGTAACCCAATACAAGAAGGGAAGAGATTCCAAATTCGCTCAAGGTATGTTGATTTTTCGTTGTTTTTCTTCACTGAATGTTTTACTCAATGCAATATTCTTTAGGACGTCGTCGTTACGATCGTAAACAATCCGGATTCGGAGGTCAAACCAAACCAATCTTCAGAAAGAAGGCCAAGACCACCAAGAAAATCGTCTTGAGAATGGAGTGCACTGACTGCAAGCACAAGAAGCAACTCTCCATCAAGAGGTTGGTTATTTTCAAAAATTTCTTACATTTAGTGAGAAGAACGTCATGAGAAAATAATTTCGTAGTAATTTTTGAAGAAATTGTTTTTCTCCAAAAGTTTGTGATTATCGAATAATTTCGAAATTATTCGAAAGCATGATACTTTGTCTTATTCTCACTGGGAAGATTTTATATTTTCTCAAGCAAAACTTTTCAAAAATTACAAATATTAATTCCACTTTTTCCAGATGCAAACACTTCGAACTTGGAGGACAAAAGAAGTCGAGAGGACAAGTCATTCAATTCTAAGCTGTTACCATTGTTGTTATATTCCAATAAATTTTGGTGAAACATGCTCTGTTTCTGTTTTATAAATGTAATTTATTTCATTTAAATCATCCCTATTTTCTCTCTTCGTGATTATCTAGCTTCCCTTTAAGTGTATTTCCATCCAGGATGAGTTACGAGAAAGTCCTCATCAAAGATTCATCGGGCAAAGTCGTGCACACTATTTCAGAACCCTATGGTGAAGCGATTTTTGGAAGAGATCCGAAAAGATCACAAATTGTATTTGCACCAAATGCCAGGGGAGTTTCAAGACTTCATGCTGTAATTCTTTGGGGCGAAGACTTCGTGCAAATCACTGATTCGAGTTCACATGGAACAATTGTAAATGACAAGAAGATTGTGGGCGACTCAATGAAACTGGAAACCGGTGAGAATTTGCTGAAAGTTGGAGAATCTGATTATTCTGTGATTGTCGAGGAAAAGAAGAAGAAGAAATCATTTGAAGAAACAACACAAATCACATCATTTTTCGCACAACCTTCAAGAAAACGAAAACCCGAAAGTCCCGTGGTTTTGGATTTGGAATCGCAAGTTATTCGGGGTCCGGCGAGGAAGAAAAATGTACAGCAGCAGAGGAAATTTGAGAAGGCCGTAGAAGTCGAGGAAAATTTGGAAGTAATTGAAATTCAAGAAAAATCGATTAGGAAGTTTCCAAGAGTTCAGGAAGATGTTGAAAAATCACCAGAACTCCAAGAAAAATCATTCAGAAGATTCCCAAAGCCTGCTGAAACCACAAGAGTCGCCGAAACTCAAGAAAAATCGATTAGAAAATTTCGCAGAGTTCAGGAAGATGTTGAAAAATCAGAAGATCGCGAAAAATCATTCAGAAGCTTCCCAAAGCCTGCTGAAACCACAAGAGTCGCCGAAACTCAAGAAAAATCGTTTAGAAAATTTCCAAAAGCCTCAGAAGTTCAGGAACCTTATGGAATACAAGAAGACCTCGAAATATCAATCAGAAGCTTCCCAAAGCCTGCTGAAACTCAAGTAAAATCGACTAGGAAGTTCCCAAGAGCTTCAGAAGTTCAGGAACCTTATGGAATACAAGAAGACCTCGAAATATCAACCACAAGATTCCCAAAGACTGCTGAAAAATCGACTAGGAAGTTCCCAAGAGCTTCAGAAGTTCATGAACTTGCTGAAAATTCAGAAGACCTTGTAACATCAGTCAGAATATTCCCAAGATCTCCAGAAGCCCAGAAAGAAGCCGAAAATCCAGAAAAATCATCCAGAATATTCCCGAGATCTTCAAAATCTGAAACTCCATCACGAAAACGAGAAATCCCCGTAGAATCTGAAAATCCACCCAAAAAATCGAAAATTGAAGAAACAATCATTAAAAAAGAGGAAATGTAGGTTATCTTCAATTTTTTTGTGAAAAAAAACTTAAATCTGGAAATTTTCAGATCACCTGTGAATAATCGAACATTCAAAAAATCGACAGCCTCAAATCTCACATTTTTCACCAATTTGATCTATGAGAATCGTGAAAAACCCGAAAAATCAATCAATAATTCGACGACGGCCGCGGGAAAAGTGAATTTCAAGAGATTTAAGGTTAGTGAGATTTTTCAAGCTGAAAATCCGTAAGAAATTTCTTTTTTTCAGCCAAAAAATGCGAACAACATAACAACAATTCATCGTCCAACAGTTCCTATAAAATTGGTCGATTTTCGAAAATTGAAAATCTGAAAAATGATGAAATGCATGTAAAATATTTTTTATTCAACGAGTATAAATTTGTAGTAAGTATTTTTTGGAGCATTTAGAACCAAAATTTTAGCTTTTTTTTCAAAAGAACGTATGATTTTCCACGAGTACAAAAATTGAAACGTTTTTTCATATTCAAAGTTTTATTTGAAATGTCGTGCTCAAGGATAATCATAAAACAAAGCTTTGAATCCTCGATATACATTGGATTGATCTGTAGTGAAAAGGATATATAAATAGTGTCCAGTTGAGGTGTAGGTCAAATTTGTTCCCACTAGATTCCCGCTAAGTCTTGCAAGAAGAGGTTGTGTCGAATCTTGGCCGTCGTAAATGTTCACGAAATCATAATTGAGTTCGGTCAAGAAATCGGTGAAATGAAGTTGAACTCTGTAAAATAAACGTATCATAAAGCGTTTGTTCCCAGTCTAGCACCTACCTGCTCGAACTGTACAACAAAGAATTACAGCTCCAGTTGTTCGTATAATTCTGAGGATAATTTTGAGATGTTATTATTCCATTTGTGTTTAATTGATGTCCACACGGATTAGTGTATTGTGTAGCAAGAATCGCTTTCCATTTAAAAATGTCGGAATTCCCAGAACTTCCACAATTTGATGTGCATGGTTTGAAAACCATTTTGATTAAATTTGTCGGTGAATCAAAAGTAGCATTATTTTGCGAATTTTGATCAATAATTGCAAATGGAGTTTGTGTGTCGAGACTAGAGTATAGTTGGATCGATGACTTTGAATCCAAATTCAAATCGGTGAACCAAATTACTGCAGTATCTGTGGTTACAGTTAGAACATAATAACATGGTGCGGTATCGACGGAAAGATAGGAATAAGGATAATTTGGTGAGTAAATCTGAAATAAGTTTTTTTAATTGAAATTCTAGACCATAAATTTGGGGACTTACCTTTCCACTATCTGTAACATACGTGACACCACTACATTGCGCTGGCGCAAGTGTTGGTGAAGGTGTTGTTGTAGTTACGCATTGTGTGTTTTGCGGATGTTTACAAATCGACGGAAGTAACGCGGAACAATTCGAACTAATCCATTTGCCAGGCACAACAAGTTCATTGATCAATGACATACTGTAACACGATCCGAGACCTTTGTTTTGATATCCGATGTTTGTGTAATCCCAGACAGATCCATCAATCCAAGAATTCACATTTCCACTTGAAAGCTGCGCTCCAATTCGAATATAACCTTTTGAAGAGTCTTTGAAGATCTTTGAAATGTAAGTGTTCTCCGCCGCTGAATGAATCGACACCAAACTTCCTCCACAATTCTGCGAGCATGCATTTTGAGCTTCGGTTTGGTTCAACTCCCCAAGTGGATAATAGCAGTAACCATTATAACCATACAAACATTGGTCATATGGGATAGTCTCACAAACTGCACTGATCGCCATGTTATCGCAATTTCCACTAAACCAGCGACCTCGCAAAGATCCAGAAGTTAGCATATATACACAAGTTCCTACATCGTTTGATGGATTTGCAGCGATGAAGTTGTTGTAGCCTAAAAATGGGGGTATTTGTGTCTTCAAGTCCCTCAAAATCTTTTCTGGACAAAACTATAAAGTATAAAAGAGCTGTTTCACAGGATGCTCCTTTAAATGTTCTCACCTGACGCATTCCCAGCTTGATCATCCCAAATACAAGAACTCGCATCATGATCATTCGGGCAATTCAAACCAATCCAAATTGGATCCGAACTCGAAGTTGCGAATTGAGCAATTGCTGTGTTATCGATTGAATTGTAGATTGAGACAAGGTTTCCGCCATTGAGATTACATTCGCGACGTGCGGCACTGTGTGTTTGGTCAGAAGTTACTAACTGAATAGGAAGGCATTCACGATTTCTGTCATATTAACTTACCATCAAACATTTGTTATTCACTGAAGTGAATCCATTGCTACATGAAACTCCATCAGAGCCATGAATTAGTGCGAAAATCAGCAAAATTATCATTTTTTTCATCTTTCTCTTTAGAAAATGATAATGGTTCTCTTTCATTTGCAAAATTTTATATATACGAAAATTGCACCCGCCCACAGAGTCCACTTTTTTTCTTCAATAAAACTTTTGCTCATTTTCTCCGATGATACATAACTGTGGAAACATCTTACAAACAAGAGAAAAGATAAGAGTTTTGTTGCGAAACATTTGGTACAAAAATCGGAATCGAGTAATCATAAGGTAGACAAGCTTCCATTGATCGATTCGAAAGATACAGTTCATGCCTCTTAAGATAAAAACATAAAAGTTCTTGAATCCTCTTCTACCGAAAATAAGTCAGAGTTTGATCCGGGTATTGGCGCCAAAATTTTCTTTATTCTTCCCTATACTCATTTTTCCCGCTGATAACATCACAACTAGTGACAAACAATAAAAATGATAAGAGTTTTTTTGCGAAAAATTAAAAAAAAATGGTTCTTTGATAGAGAAATCAACTTGCAACGTCTTGCAAAAAGAAAATCTGGAAAAATTGCAAATTCGAACTTTTGGTTCCCGCTCTTTAAAAAAAATGCGGTAGCTCGGAAATTTCAAAAAATTAATATTTTTGCGTGAAATTTTCCACGTGACCCAATTTTTTATTTTCAAAAAAACATGTTTTTTTTTCTGCACAACAAAATCCGAAATCTCGCCATTTCTCAATTCAATGCAATCATCAACTGCTCAATTTTCATGGAAAAGTCAATTTTTTTTTGGAAAAGTGAGTTGTGTAGTTCTCTCGGACTCCAAAAAAAATATGAATAAAAAATGCTTTGTCTTTTTGGCTCGGGGAGCTATAATTGGCCACAATTTGTCATAAAATAGGGCCGCAGGAATTTTCGGGAAATTTTTTAGTTTAGTTTTGAGGAAAATGTTACAATTCTGGGAGTTGTCAGTGCAAAAATTGCATTTTTTTTTTCATAAAAATTCCAGTTTTTGAGCAAAAATACAGAATTTTGAGGTTAATATGGCCTAAAATTTCCACATTTTTCAAATTCCAATGTTTCAAAAACCATATTTCTAGTTTCCTTTCCATTTTTCGCTCTGAAAAGGTCCCCGGGGAAAAATGTGAGCAAAAAAAGAGTATCTTTTTTTGTCTGTGCCCCGTTTTTTTCTGGACGGAAATCACCAACTTTTTTTCGACTTTTTTTTGTTCTTTTTTTTGACGAGAGTTAAGATAACTCGATTTTGATGTTCGTTGAGTTTTTAAAAGAAAATTCAGGATTTCAGTGGAAATTTGAGGAATTTCTAAAAGAAATATGATTTTTAACCAAAAAATTCTTAATTTTCAGTAAAAATTACTACAAGATTGAAGCATTGCTCATGTTAAACAAAACTTTTTTCAATTTTCAGGCTAAAAATCCAGAAATTTCATTCTCCAAAAAAAATCAAAAAAAAAATTTTTTTTTTCAAAAAATTATCCTAGACCCACAAAAAAACCGGCGTCTCTTCAACATTTTTGACCCCTTGTCTTTCTCTGCGTCTCTCACATTCACACACTATTTCTCGCGGCGGCCAAAAAACAACATATTTGTTTATTTTCTTCGAAAAACCGTCAGTGTTTCCATTTTTTTTCAATTTCGAAATTTTTTGTTGGTTTTTTTGGGGCTAGAAATTCATTTTCTGGAAATTTTGAGCTGAATTTTCAGATTCTGAAATTTTTTCGACTTTTTTTGAATTTCAAACTTTTTCTTTTGAGATAAACTATAGTCTAGTTGCCTTGTAACTAGAAACTAGAATATAGACCTTATGTTCAAACTAGAGTTTAGTTACCTTATATTCAAACTAGATTATAGTTACATTTAAAAAATGTCAAATTCCAAATTTTCGCGTCAAAACTGCCACGTGGATTTTCATTTCCAAAATTTTTTTGGATGGTACGATTTTCCACAGATGTTCCATTTCCATTTTCTAGGCCACCTGTTTTTGCCACGTGGCTAGAATTTTCCAATTTTCGCCCCGAAAATGTGTCATTTTCAGGATAATCCTCCCTATTTTATTAATTTTTGTTTAGAAAATTGTGTTTTCGAGTTTTCCAGGCACACAAAAAGTATACATTTTTCTGGCACAATTTTTTTTATCAAAAAAAAATGTATAAATAAATAATCCGTAGGGGAAAAGAATAATAGGAATTAGCATAATTTTTTTTTTTGTGAAAAAAAAAACATTTTTTTGAATTTGTTCTATTATTATTGATTTTTTGCTACCTTTTGACTTCAAATTCCAAAAAAAAATCTTGCTTTCAGCAGGAATCGATCCCCTGACCTTTCACCTTGAAATTTTTCAGCGAACGAAAAATGCGATGATGATTTCGACTGGAACAACAACAACAATTTCGAACGTCGATTTAATACCAGTTAGTTTATTTTTAATTTTTGGGAAAGGGGTACTGTAGCTACTACTGTAGCTTGAGAGTACGGTAGGTTTTTTTTTAAAGGAAGGGGAGGTACTGTAGCTTCAGGCTGGAGATTCTGTGGATTTTTTGGGAATCAAAAATTTTCTCTGGGGATCAAATATTGTTCTGATTACTGTAGATTCTCTAGAGGTACTGTATTTTTGTGGAAGGATTACTGTAGAGTTTTTTGTGAAGATATAGAGGTACTGTAGTTTTCGCGCGAAATTTAGGAAATTTAAATTTTTTTCTGAAATTTTACCACGTGGATTTACTCTTAAACTTTTTAAAATTCAAAAATTTCTTGTTTTTTTTTCGCCACGTGGATTTCTGGCTCCAAATTCTCAAATTCAAAAAAATTAGCAAAATCCCTTTGAATCCGGAATTTTTCCCGCGAAATTTAGGAAATTCAAAATTTTTTCTGAAATTTTGCCACGTGGATTTTTCTAGAGGCAATTTTGAATTTTTGAAAATTTAACAAAAATTTTTTGAACCCGGATTTTTTTTTCAAAATTTTTGACGCTGTCAAATTGATTCGAATCAATTTTCATCACAAAAATGTTCCATAAAAATCAAATTTCCTCCCATTTTTTCCCAAAAAATGCTCCGCGTCTCCCTAATTTTTCTCCTCTTCCTCCAACTTATCCAAACTTCCAAAGTCACCGAATTCGATTTTGATAAAATCGAAAAAGCTGTGGCTGAAAAAATCCGCGATTTTTCCACCAAAAACTTCGATTCCAACTCGCAAAACATTGCCAAATCCCAATCGGACATTCTAGAATTCGCGAAAAATTTGAAAATTCAAATTCCCGCCAATGCCACGTGGCATTGCGAAATCGCCAAAGACATTGCGCATGGTATCAGGTACAAAGGAATGGTGACATTCAGATATGAGAAGCATAGCTTTGCTGTGTATTTTGTGTAGTTCTCGAGGACAATCCCCTAAGTTGTTTTGAATAAATAAATATTCTTATTCATCGTAGTAGTGGTCAGTTTTTTAAATATGCATGGACCACCCAAAAAAAGGGAAGCGGACCAACAAAGTTGAATAAATATGTAATGAAATTTTGGGATGACACGTGGCATTTTGGAGTTTAGTATGAGCAATGCTGAAGAATTTGGCTGTGAGATAAGGAGTTTGAAAGCTTTGGGTATGAGCAATTGCCGAATTTAACATGAGCAATGCTTTGAAAAATCCTGATTTTAAAAGTTTAATATGAGCAATGCCAGCGATTTCTGAAATTTCTACGAAATTTTGACCATCCAGGCAGGAGTTGAAGAGTTTAATATGAGCAATTCTACTTTTTTTTTTTCAAAAATTTCTAGAATTTTTGGAAAATTAGGAATTTAGGGTTTAACATGAGCAATGCTTCGAAAAATCCTGATTTAGAATGTTTAATATGAGCAATTCTACTTTTTTTCTCAAAAAAATAGGATTTTTGAGTTTAACATGAGCAATCCTTTCAAAAATCCCTCTCCTATTTTTCCTTGAATCAAAAAATTGTTCGTAGGTGTTGAGAAATTCCCATTTTCCTCAATTAAAAATCTATAAAATTAATTAATGAAAATGTGAAAATTTTCTGCATAAAATGGGTCGAAAATTGAGCATTTTCAAATCGGAAATGATGTTGAAAATTTGGATTTTTCTTGGAGTTTTGGCGGTTTTTAGCGTGAGTTTTGGGGGTTGTATTAGGCTGAGAAATTTGGAATTTTTGGCTGAAATTCAGGTTCAAATTCAGGCTGGAAATCTAGAATTTCAAGCCTAAACTCAGGCCCAACTAAAGCCCTAAATTTTAGGCCCAAACTCAGACCCTTGAAGTTACGGACGTTGAAAATATCAACGGAAGAATGCCCGAAGAAACCATAGAGGCTTTCAAAGTCATCTCCAGACTTTTTCTCAAAAAATTTGAGAACAAGCGCGAACTCGCCCAAAACATTGCCAATTTCGCCGAAGATCATTTTCCCGAACTCAAATGGTCCGTAATCATTTTCGAGAATCCCGCTGGAGCCTACGAAGTTGATGCGGATCAAATTTTACGGTTTTATATTGGCGACACCTTTTTCTTCATTTTTGGAGTTTAATTTTGGGTGTAATGTTGAGTTGAGATAAATTGGGATTTTTTGGCAGAAAAAATTGCTCATGTTAAACTTAAACCGAAAAATTTGGGATTTATTAAGTGAAATTTGCAGAAAAACAGGTGATTTTCAGCATTGCTCATGTTAAACTCAATCAAAATTTAATAGTTTTCATGATCTGAAACATTGGATACTCAGCCAAGCTTCAAATTAGCTGCGTACTTTGATTTTACATTAGATACTCAGCAAAATTCGTCATACTACTCGTTTGATGTCAAAATTTTGCATTTTACTTGATCTACGACGTTAGATACTCAGCCAAGCTTCAAATTAGCTGCGTATCTTGATTTTACATTAGAGACTCAGCCAAATTCAAAATACTGCTCGTTTGATGTCAAAATGTTGCATTTTGCATGATCTACGACGTTAGATACTCAGCCAAGCTTCAAATTAGCTGCGTATCTTGATTTTATATGCATTAGATACTCAGTCAGTCTTAAAAATATCATATTTTCCATCAAAATCTTCATTTTTCAACCGAAAAACTCATTTTGTACCATTTAAAGGAACATGTTGACACAAATTTTCAATTTCCTCTATCAAAGTTGCATTTTCAGTCGAATTTTTACGACACAAATTTGACATGTTGCTGAGAGCTTCTTCCACATTTGGTTCTTCTGAATAATCTCCAAAATATTCAGTCATGTCTTCTTCTTCTTCTTTTGTTGTCGAGTTTTCTTGAGCCCCGAAAAATTTGGAGCAAAAAATTAGGAAAATTATTAGTGTTTTTGAATTGAACAACATTTTAATGTTTTCAGAAAATTTTTGGATTCTTCAGAACTTTCCAGACATCATAAAAATGTTTTTTTTTGAGAAATCTAGTTTTTTGAAAAAAATCACGTTTGATTTTTTGATCGAAAATTTTTAGAGTTTCACAAATAAAAACATTAGATACTCAGTCAAGCTTCAAATAAGCAGCCAAAACCCTTTATCGATTAATTTTCACATAAAAAATCAAAAAATAATGTTTTTTGAATTCAAAAGTCATCCACTCCTCCTTTTCTGATCCCTGATGTTTCAATTTCTGATCTTTACTAATTCCACATCCCCAATCCACGGATTTTCCCAGAATTTTCACATTTTCTTTGGCAAAACTGATCAAAGCTGAAGCTGATCTTCCGGTATTGTCAACATCCAAATTTTTGGTGGCAAAATCAATCAAAACATCCATCGCTTTGTGTTGTTTTCCCATTTTTGGCGAGAATTCGAGATTTTGAACTTTGTTGTTGGTGTAGAATGAAGTTATGAGAAGTAGAAAATTGAGAAATAGGAAAAATCGAAGCATTTTTTCGATTTTGTGTGGGAAAAATTGATCAAAATTCGATTTTTATACGGAAATTCATGATCGAATCATAGAAAAATCAAAGTACGCAGCTAATTTTAAGCTTGGCTGAGTATCTAATGTTGTAGATGATTAAAAAAATGCAATATTTTGACATCAAACGATCAGTATTTTGAATTTGGCTGAGTATCTAATGTAAAATCAAAGTACGCAGCTAATTTGAAGCTTACATTAGGTTCCTGAGATTTTCTATCAATGTTTTTTATTTTTTGAATTTTCAAACTTCCCGCTCTCAAAAAATCTGTGTACTTCTCTCGGAAAACGCCAAAATTTTATTCAAAATTTTTCGGACAAAAAAATGAAGAAGCTACGATTCTCATGCTGAATATAGGTCCAATTTCGCAAATTGAATCCACCGTGAATTTCGCCAACAAAAATATTCCAATAAAATTTTTTCGAAATTTCCAATTTCTCCACTTCTTTCTTGATTTTCAGCGCCAAATTCACGTGTTTTCCCGGATTTTTCGTGGATTTTTCGACGATTTTGATGAGTTTCAAAATTGTCGAATTCGAAAATCCCACCGAATCCACGTCATCGATTTTCAGCCCAGAAATCTGGAGGAAATTCAAGAAGATTGAAAAAACTAAAAGAAAATTTTGAAAATTTTGCATTTTTTTCGGTTAGCGATCAGGAAATTTGATTTTTATTTATTATCAAAAAATTTTTAATTCGATCAAAAAAATTTGTCGAACACCGTGAAATCCGATATTTTTGCACTTTTTTAAGGTATGCGCGAAAAAAAATGGCTCCAAAATGTACATTAGATACTCAGCCAAGTCTCAATTTGACTGCGTACCTCGAGAAGTACACAGATTTTTTTTCTGAGCGGGAATTTTGAAAATTTGAATTTTCATTGATAATCTGGTAAATTTTGCCAAATTTTGTATTTTCCTCGAGAACTACACAGATATTTTCTGAGCGGGAATTTTGAAAATTCAAATTTTTATCGATAATCTGATAAATTTCGTCAAAATGTAGTGTTTTCCTCGAGAACTACACAGATTTTTTCTGAGCGGGAAATTTGAAAATTCGAAATTTATCAGAGAAAATTGTTTTCCTCGAGAACTACACAGAATTTTTTCTAGCGGGAATTTTGAAAATTCTAATTTTTATTGATAATCTGATAAATTTCGTCAAAATGTAGTGTTTTCCGAGAGAACTACACAGATTTTTTTCTAGCGGGAAAATTTAAAAATTCAAATTTTATCGGATTTTTTTTTTTGAAATTCTCCTCGAGAACTACACAGATTTTTTTTCTGAGCGGGAATTTTGAAAATTTGAATTTTCATTGATAATCTGGTAAATTTTGCCAAATTTTGTATTTTCCTCGAGAACTACACAGATTTTTTTTAGCGGGAATGAAAATTTGAATTTTCATCGATAAACTGATAAAATAAGTCAAAATGTAGTGTTTTCCGAGAGAACTACAGGGATTTTTGAGCGGGAAAATTTGAAAATTCGAATTTTCTCGGAATTTTTTTTTGCAATTCTCCTCGAGAACTACACAACTTCTCCAATTCTTCCCGCAAATTTCAAAAACGCATCCCAAAAATTCTTAAGTGCCCCTGCCTTTCGGCAAAAATTTTTAACTTGAGAAATATCTCTGCGTCTCCTCTCTCTCTACACTCTCTCACTATCTTTCATTGTTATTATTTCCGCGACGAACATACATTGCTCATATTAATGAAAATTAGTGAGCACAAGAAGAATAAGTGTTAATTTTGTGTGTCTTCTTTATGCCACATATGCGCATAGAAATAATTAGCTCCAAAACATGCCGTGTACTTTCTTTTTGGGTGTAAAAAGGGGCGGAGCTTGGAAAATAAAAGGGGGTGCACACACACATTTTTGGAAGAGCCGAGAGCCTGATGCATTTTTCAATGAGCTCATCTTATTAGGATTCAGCTTCCCCCATTTTTTCGGCGAGAAAAAACCGATTTTGGTTTTTTTCTGAGCTAAGGATGAGTAGTATTTCTTTGGAAGCTTCTGGCACGGATTCAATACAGGTTTGAGAATTTTGGGAGCCTGGGAAGGGTTTCGGGATCCTGAGAGTGGGATTTTTGAACTTTGGATGATTTTTTGACCCGGGAACTTTTTTTTTGAGAGTTTCTAGAAAGATATTGATAAAAATTAGAATTTTCAAATTTTCCCGCCATTTTCATTTTCTAGAAAATTTGGATTTTCAAATTTTCCCGTCAATTTCATTTTCTAGAAAGTTTGAATTTTCAAATTTTCCCGCCAATTTCATTTTCTGGAAATTTTGAATTTTCAAATTTTCCCGCCATTTTTCATTTTCTGGAAAATTTGAATTTTCGAATTTTCCCGCCAATTTTTCTATTTGAAAATTTGAATTTTCAAATTTTCCCGCCAATTTCATTTTCTAGAAAGTTTGAATTTTCAAATTTTCCCGCCAATTTCATTTTCTAGAAAATTGGAATTTTCAAATTTTCCCGCCAATTTCATTTTCTGGAAATTTTGAATTTTCAAATTTTCCCGCCAATTTCATTTTCTAAAAAATTTAAATTTTCAAATCTTCCCGCCAATTTCATTTTCTGGAAAATTTGAATTTTCAAAATTGAAATCCACGTGGCACGATTTTTCGACCCCAAAAATCTTCACAAAAATGCAATTTTCAAAACCCGAAAAATGTATGTTTCAAGATTTTCTGATTAAAAAATTGAGAATTGAAATTTTTGATAAGTGCTGATTTTTGACAATTAATAAATTTGGTAATTTTCAGTTTCTAAGCCTAATTTTTCGAATTTCGGAGCATTTTTTGTGCTCCGGAACTTGGATTTTTGAATTCAGGATGATTTTTTTGACCTCTAGGCCTATCATTTTATGTTAAAAATTTTAATATTTGGATTTTTCGGACCTTTTTAGTTTCCAAACCTGATTTCTGATGATGGGAGCAAGTTTTGTGCTCCGAAAATTGAATTGTTGAATTCTAGACCAAATTTTGACCTGGGGATATATTAAAAACGTGGCAAAAAACAAATTTAAATTAAAAATTTCGAAATTTTCACCCCGATTTATCGTGACTCCAAAAAAAACAGGTCCAATTTCACAACAAAGAATTTCGTAACCGTTTTTTTCCAGTTTTTTTCTTGATGAATTTCTAATTTCCCCCGTTCCTTTTACTTTTTGAGAATTTAATTTCGCGAAAAAGTTCCTCTTTTAGTTTTCTCTGCGTCTCTCACTTTCTCGTCTCCTCTGGGGAATTTCAGCAAAAGGATTATTTAGAGACTCAGTTTCAATTTCAATTTCAATTTCAATATTTTTTGAGTTTTTGAATTTAAATTTGGGATTTTTTTGAATTTTTCATATCATGATTTTCAAAGAAAAAAAATGAAATTTTAATTTTTGAATTTTTCACCAATTTTATTTTGTAGAAAATTTGAATTTTCAAAATTTCCGGCTCATTTTTTCTTAAAAGAAGAGTTTTCCTCAAAAAATTAAAATCCACGTGGCACAAATATTTGGGGCTAAAATTCCTTCCACAAAAAATGTGATTTTCAATACCCGAAAATTTTATGTTTCAAAATTTTCTGATAAAAAATTGAGAGTTGGATTTTCCGATTAAGAAACGTGTTGATCTTTCAAAAAAAAAAAAAAAATTCAATTTTTAATTTTTTAAAAAATTAATAAAAATTAAAATTTTTAGCGCAAATTCAGGATGAATTTGTGACCCACAAAAATTTGACCTTAAATTTATCTACTCCGCCTGCAAAAATTTGAATAATCTCTTGTTTTTGGCGCGAAAACAGATGTTTCCAAAATCTTCGAAAACATTTTTTTTCCCGCGCGCGCAAACATTTTTACATGACAGATGTTCCTTTAAAAAATCGAGGGAACACCTTGAAAAAGTCAAGGGTCCTTAAAAAATGAATTGATACTAATTGAGGAGGAAAATATGTTCACTGAAATTAGGACGAAAATTCACGTGGCAGGATTTTTTTCGCTTCAGGACCCAAAAACTACAGTACTTCTTTGCTATGATTTTTGAAAAAATATCGAATATTTGAGATACTGTAATCGCGGCAAGACCAAAAATATTCTATAGATTACTGTAAGAATTCTAAATTTTCAAATTTTCGCGCGAAATTTGAAAAATTCAAAAAATTAATTATTTTAATATTAATTAATAATTTTCTGCTGTGTTCATTCATGTTTTGGTATTAAATTTCGAGTACTTTTTCCGAAGAACATATTGTTTTGTTTGTGCATATGTTCTCTTTGAGCACACACATTTTTGGGTGTGAGCTCAGATTTCATTCACAATTATTTTGTGAGCAAGCATTACTCATGTTATTTTTATTTATTTATTTTTTAGTTAGCACATTTTCATTTTATTTTTAGTCCAAAAAAATTATTTTCAAAACCTGAAAAATTTAGGTTTCAAAATTTTTTGATTAAAAAAATTGAGAGTTTCAATTATTCCACATTTTATTGTGTTCATAAAAATTTCAGTTTTTAAATTTTATTTTCAAAATTTTCCCCCGGAAATCCCAAATTTTCCAAATTTTTGTGTGTTTTCCGAAATGCATTGCGATATAGCGTGACTCATCCTAAACTTTGTCTTTTTCTTCTTTTCTCCCTTTTTTTTCGAAATTTTTTTGTTTTCCGATTTTTTTTTTGGTGAAAAACAAGGCGAAATATACTTATTTTGCTGTTTTTTTTGGCCAGAAAACAAAAAAAAAACATTTCTAAAGTTGGTTTCTGAGCTAAAAGTCCCAGACAATTTTCTCTGTCTTCTCTAATCCTCTCACTCTCTCTCACTTGGCTCTTTTTAATCCTGAGGTGTAATTAGGGAATTCAGACCACTAATGACACCTTTTTTCTTTGGTGGCAGATGTAGGAGTTGGGCAGTGTGAATTTTGACAACCTCAATTTTTGCCGGTCGGAAATCACACCGTTTTTTGCCTACTTTTGGGAGATTTTCCGGTTTTCAGTATATTTTTGGGGCTACCATAAATCCTGTCATATTTCCCCTACCCGACTTACATTAAATTTCTCCATTTTTCCAGATCTACACCGATTGGGCGAATCGACATTTGGCAAAATCGCAACAAAAATCGTCGCCGCGGCCACAAATTCGCGACATTTCCAACGATTTTCGCGACTATCGCGTCGTCTCGCAACTTATTAATGTTATAGGTGAGTCGAGCGCCGAAAATTTGCGATTTTTTGACATCAAATATGGCTCAGCTGGTTAGAGAGAAATTTAGCAAGCTAGAGTTGCCGAGTTCGATCCCCCTAGTGAACATTGCCCAAAAAATTTGATTTTTATAATTTTCTGGTCTGGAATTTCACGGGGAATCTGAAAATCATAATCATTTCCTTCAAAAAAATGTTTTTTCTCCATATTCCAAGGAATTTTT
Source organism: Caenorhabditis angaria (assembly GCA_947459285.1). Taxonomy (NCBI): domain Eukaryota; kingdom Metazoa; phylum Nematoda; class Chromadorea; order Rhabditida; family Rhabditidae; genus Caenorhabditis; species Caenorhabditis angaria. The sequence continues at coordinate 11,684,438 of CANHGI010000002.1, read as the reverse complement.
GATTTTCAGCCTATGACACGTGGATTTTCAGATTCCTCGTGAAATTCTACCCCAGAAAACTATTTCCCAAAATAAAAAAATAATGTCGTAGGCGCCAGGAATCGAACCCGCGATTTTTTACCTAATGGCTCAGCCGGTTAGAGATCAATTTAGCAATCTAGAGGTGCCGAGTTCGATCCCGCTAGTGAACATTGCCCAAAAGTTTTTATTTTAATAATTTTCTGGCCTGGAATTTCACGAGGAATCTGAAAATCACATTGAGAACTTTTTTTTTTCTCGAAAAAAGTTTAACAAAAATGATGACCAATGGGCAATTATATCGGCACTATGAATCTCGAAATTTTATGAGATTTTTCTGTTTTTTTTTCGAGAGAAAGAGAGAAATGTGAAATTTTGATGAAGATTTATTTTTTACGATTCATTTTTTCAGAAGCCCGAAATTTTGAATTTCTTAAATTTTCACTAGCGGGATCGAACCCGCCACCTCTAGATTTCTAAATTGACCTCTTACCAGCTGAGCCATCAGGTGGCCGGTTCGATTCCTGGTCCCACAGGCTTTTTGAAGACGTACACACACACTTCGCCCTCCTATACTTGAAAGTATATTTTTGTATATTTTATACATAAAGTCTATTTTTTTTACACGTTGAGTATACTTTTTCAAAAAGTATAAAATACGTGTAAAATTTTATCATCAATAAATTCAGTTTTTTGATTCCAGACTGTTTGATGATATCAAAAGGAGACATTTGATTAATTTTCGCCTAAGGTTTTCACACTATAAAGTGGAGATTCGAAAGTTTTCGCAAAAGTATACTTTAAGTGTATTTTTCAGTATACTTTCAAAAAAAGTAAATTGGCCTAGAAAATTTTTTTTAATACAGACCACTGGAAATCGCATGAATCGCGAAAATAACAAAAATCTCGTAAAAGCGATAGGCCACGCCCATTTTACACGTTAAACATAGCACCTCGCCCAACCCGCGAGGTGTCCGTCACTCAATTTATATAAGTAGTGGGCGCCACGAGGAGGAGGGTAAATCATATTTTATGATTGAAACGCCATTTTTGTGCACCAAACTTGGTTTTTCGCAAATTTTGAACAACTTACAGTCGTGTAAAAGCTGTTTGAGCAATTTACTAAATTTACAAAAACTCCTAAAGATGTTTCTCGATTTTCCCAAAAATTTACTTTTATTTATGCCATAGCATATTTCAAATGTACTTATAGTATATCAGTGCGAAAATCGCTGATTTTATTTTAAATACACTTAAAGTATATCCTGGCGAAGTGTGTGTGTATGCGCGATGTGTGCGCGCGAAGGCGCCAGCTAAAAATAATGGGTTTGGTGCAAGCGCGCATTTTGTCCAATCTGGCAGGTTAAGCAACGTTGACTCGAGTTAGTGGTGAGTTCGGACCCATCCAAAAAGTTGCTTTGTACAGTTTCAAGTCTGATTGGGTAAAGTTTAGGGACTCTAGTGGAGATGATCTTCACAATCAGATGCCAAGATGGTTCATCCTGAACTCCAGTACGACCATCGGAAGATCGAGAGTCTGAAATTTCCATCAAAAACTCAAAGTTTTCGAATTCTTCTCAAACTTTCAGAACATTCTACTGAAGTCTTGTGGCAATCAAAATGATCAAAAATTTCGATTTTTTGTATTCCTGATCTTCAGTATGACCATCAGAGAAGATCAGGATTCAGGGCGAAATTCTGATCATTTTTGAAAAATTATGAAAATTTCTGAAGTTTGTCTTGGGACACCTTGGACTTCAAGGCCATCAAGATCTGTGATTTTAAATCATCTCGATCTTCAGTATGATCATCAGAAGATCAGGATTCAGGGCGAAATTCTGATCATTTTTGAAAAATTATGAAAATTTCTGAAGTTTGTCTTGGGACACCTTGGACTTCAAGGCCATCAAGATCTGTGATTTTAAATCATCTCGATCTTCAGTATGATCATCAGAAGATCAGAAATCATCATCGAAAATTATCAATTGTATGTGATGACGGTGAAAATTTGAATTCGTGGGTTCTTGACTATGGGGAATCATATGGTCATTATTTTGTTTTCATAAAAATTATTCTTGAACGAACATACCTACCAAAAACACTTGTTTCTTGAACACGGTGCTTTGTGATTTTTTATGAGAGAAATGATGTGGTTACGATAATTCGACTCAAAACTAATTTTTTATGGCACTACCCATGATAAAACTTTTTGTGAATCGAGGTTTGTAGGATAAGCGATATCATGAAAACTGTAAAATTTAATTTTAATGCGCGGCTTAATGATGCCTGAAATCTGTTAAAGGGAAGAGGACAGTAAGATCAAAAATTTTAACTCTTGAAGACGTTTCGAGAAGAAAATACCTGGTGGTTTCACTACTCTTCCTAACTCTGACTACTAACTACTAACTCTTCACTACTAACTCTGCGATAAATTTTTTTTGAAGTTTTCGCAGATCTTAAAACCACTTGATTGGATTTTATGAGAAAATAGGGTTTCTGTAATGCCTATCGTAGTCAAGAACTTCAAAAGTCCAATTTCGATTAAAAAAAAATGATATATAGTTCGTTCAAGAATAATTTTTATGAAAACAAAATAATGACCATATGATTCCCCATAGTCAAGAACCCACGAATTCAAATTTTCACCGTCATCACATACAATTGATAATTTTCGATGATGATTTCTGATCTTCGGATGGTCATACTGAAGATCGAGATGATTTAAAATCACAGATCTTGATGGCCTTGAAGTCCAAGGTGTCCCAAGACAAACTTCAGAAATTTTCATAATTTTTCAAAAATGATCAGAATTTCGCCCTGAATCCTGATCTTCTGATGATCATACTGAAGATCGAGATGATTTAAAATCACAGATCTTGATGGCCTTGAAGTCCAAGGTGTCCCAAGACAAACTTCAGAAATTTTCATAATTTTTCAAAAATGATCAGAATTTCGCCCTGAATCCTGATCTTCTCTGATGGTCATACTGAAGATCAGGAATACAAAAAATCGAAATTTTTGATCATTTTGATTGCCACAAGACTTCAGTAGAATGTTCTGAAAGTTTGAGAAGAATTCGAAAACTTTGAGTTTTTGATGGAAATTTCAGACTCTCGATCTTCCGATGGTCGTACTGGAGTTCAGGATGAACCATCTTGGCATCTGATTGTGAAGATCATCTCCACTAGAGTCCCTAAACTTTACCCAATCAGACTTGAAACTGTACAAAGCAACTTTTTGGATGGGTCCGAACTCACCACTAACTCGAGTCAACGTTGCTTAACCTGCCAGATTGGACAAAATGCGCGCTTGCACCAAACCCATTATTTTTAGCTGGCGCCTTCGCGCGCACACATCGCGCATACGTCTTCAAAAAGCCTGTGCCGGGGTAGAATTTCACGCAGAATTCAAAAATCCACTTATTTTCCCGTTCCCAAAAAAATCCGTAGTCAACTTCAATTTTCTTCTCACTTTCCCCACTTTTCGAAAAAATGGGATTAGGCTCTTCAATTCTTCTCATTTTTCAATTTCAATTTAAATCTCCTCCTGCCAATTTCGCACTTTTTTCTACGAAAATATTTTTTGGCCGCCGAAAAAAGGGACCCCGAAAATAAAAGGATGTGTGTAATTCAATCCAATTTTTCTTCTTTTTCCGATTTTTCGACCGCCGCCGGGTCAAATTATTAAATTTTAAAAGAATTCTTCTCTATCCCTTTTTTTAAACTCGGCTGTGTTCCTTTAAAGTTTTGCGGCTGGGGGATTTTGGCGGCAAAAAATAAAATTTGAATTTGAAAAAAATACATTTAAATTTTTTCTCTAATTCTCTCTCTCTCTCTCTCTTCCCAATTTCTCCCATGTTCCTTTAAACTTAGCCGAACTCAAAATTGCAATAAAAATCAGGAAGCGCCCTAATTGAATAATTTATCAGATTTCCTGGATCTTTGATCTACCGGCCTAGAAATGCATGCCGCAAAATTGCAGAAAACTTTCCCCGAGCATGTTTAGTGTCGAAATGTTGAGAAAAGTGTGCCGCGAAAAGTGGGCGTGGCCTGAAAACCGCGCCGCAAAATTTCCAAACACATTTTTTGTGTCAAAAAGTGTATAAACACATTTATTTTGTCGTCTCGTTAGTTAGTGTTGCTTCTTTTTTCTCTTTGTGTTCAGCGAAAAAAAGTGACATTTTGATAAATGTCCGATTTCAATTAGTTGAGTTTGTGTTGCGTTTTGAACACACTTTTTTCTTTCCGAAAAAAATTTTTTTGGCCTAAAAGAAGGTGGAAAATTCATTTTTTTGCTCTCACTTTACACTTTTTCAAAAAAAAAAACACAAAATTTGTTTTGATTTTGATAAGATTACACTAAAATGAATCATTTTGTTGGTTTTTTTTTCGAAAAATCCAATTTTTGTTAACATGAGCAATGTTTTACAATTTTTAAGTTTGAGCAAATTTTTCTGTAACATGAGCAATGCCTGGAAATTCAATAAAAAGCGATTTTCAAAACTCGAAAAATATACGTTTTAAGATTTTCTGATAAAAAAATTGAGAATTGAAATTTTCGATGAACATCTGTGACCTCTTTTTTATGTGATTTTTTACGTTCGGAGCAATTTTTGAGCTCCAAATCTTGAATTTTTGAGTTCTAAATCGAATTTTGGTTCAGGGAACTATTGAAAATTTGTGTGCCAGGAAATTCTCTAAAAAAATTTTCAGTTTTTTCCGGACCTAATTTCTGACCACCTAGAAAAAAGTGCCAACTGCTGCTGCTCCGCGATTTTTTTCGCTGTTAGTTTGTTCAGAAAATTTATTTATCTCATTTTGAGCTGCCGTTAGATGAAATTTGATAAGAAGAGATATATTGGAAGTAGTAGTAGTAAAATTGACATGGTCCCTCCCTCCCCCTGGAGAAAAATGAACAGTTGTTCATCCCTGGTTTCTAGTGAAAAATCTGAGGGTTTTGGAGTTTAGAACATTGCTCATATTAGAATTTTCGAGAATTTCTAGAATTTCTAGGTGTTGCTCATGTTAAAGATTCTTTGAAAATTCAGAGATGCTCATGTTAGGCTCTTTAGAAATTATTTTCTAGAATTAATTTTAAAAAAAATTTTTATGCTAAAAATTGGAAATTTTCAAGCATTGCTCATGTTAAACCTGATTCTTAACTCGAATTTTAAAATTTCTCAAGCATTGCTCATATGTGAAATTACAGAGAAAATTTTGATTCGCAACTTTTCAGCTTAAAATTATTAGCCAAAATTTCACCATTGCTCATTTTAAGCTCAATTTTTTTAAAAAAATTACTAGTTTTTGGAAAATGTCTTCATTGCTCATGTTAATCACAATTTTTTTCTCTGAAAATTCATTTTCAAAAATATCCCAGCATTGCTCATATTAACCCCCAAAAGCTTTAAAATTCTCTAAAAATTTCTGCATTGCTCATATCAAATTTTTTCAGTTCCCGCCAACGATTTCACACCAAACTTCCAACAAAAAATCGCCAAAACAACATCAAACGTAAGTTTGTTCATCAAATTTCGAAATATTTGCTCTATGACTCATGTTATACTACTAAAAATTTTAATTGATTTTGAGTTTTTTTTAGCAGAAAACTACCTTAAAGGGGGGGTAAGACGACAAAATTTTATTTGCTCAATGAATCGGGCTCCCTTTGAATAGTAAAAGCCCCAGGGGATTTTTTCTCGAAAGGCCTAAAAAGGTCCGAAAAAAATATTCCATGAACTTTTTTCAACGTATAGCTATACGTGGTACCTAGTTTATGGAACATTTTTTCTGGACGTTTCCAGAAAAAATCCCTTGGAGGTTTTACTACTTTTGGGGAGCCTTTAACTTTGCGACAAAAAAATTTTGTCGTCTTACCCCCCCTTTAAGTAAATATGAAAATAGAAAATTTTGAGAAAATTTTAAAATTTTTCCTCCGAATTTTTAATCCCGTTATCTACAGTGAACCCAGCGATGCATGAAGAAAAAAAGTTTTTCGAAATCGAATTAAAAATTTCAATTTCTTTCATAAATACACACACAGTGTGTAATAATAGATTATAGGAAAACTGGATTTTCAGCCGAAAAACTGTAATTTTTGCAGCTCGATGGTCTTGCCACGTGTCTGGAATATCTGAAAACTATTGGATTGGATTGCGCAAAATTGACCAAAACTGGTGGGTTTTTTTTGGGGGAAAATTGGGAAAATTTGCGATTTTTTGACACCGAACATGAAAATCTGTCGTTTTCTCTGCGTCTCTAACCGGAATGCTATATATAAATCTAGCTCTGGTTGTCTGATTCTCTCATTTTGTTTCTTGAAAACTCTGCGTCTCTGACTGAAATATGTACTCTCTAACCTATCTGGTTTCTCTGCGTCTCTATCTCTCTCTAGCTTCTCTAACTGTCTAAGCCTCCTAAAGATATGTACTCTCTAACCTCTCTGGTTTCTCTGCGTCTCTCTCTCTAGCTTCTTTAACTGTCTAATTCTCTTAAAGATATGTACTCTCTAATCTCTCTGGTTTCTCTGTTATCTCTAGCTGTCTAGTTGCTCTGCGTCTCTTTCATAACTCTCCAACCTATCTGGTTTCTCTGCGTCTCTGCAATACCTGTACTCTCTAACCCTCTGGTTTCTCTGTGATGTCTAGCTGTCTAGTTGCTCTGTGATCTCTGACCTCTCCAGAATCTGTACTCTCTAACCTCTCTGGTTTCTCTGTGATCTCTAACTTCTCTGGTTTCTCTGCGTCTCTGCTAGAAAAATATTTGTTGGCGCCAGAACTGCATTTTCAAATTTCGAATAAAAACATCTGTATGGTTTTTTGTGCACTTCTCTAACTGTCTGCGTCTCTCTCGTCTCTCTCACTGTATATTTCCATATATTTTTTCGATAACTTTCTAAGCTCCGCCCCTTTTTCTCTCCCACACAAACATTTCTTGTCATATTTTTTATACATCAAGATGTATAGATGTGTATGTAGCCAACACTCAAAAAAATTTGCCCATCATTTTTTTTTTCTTGCTGCTCCCCCTAAAAAAATCGACATTTCCGGGCCGGAATTCCCCCAGGGAACCCCCTAAAAACTAGAGGTCGTCCTCCTCAAAAATTTTGTTTTTTCCCGTTTTTTTGCTATTCGACACCCAGATTTTTGGATTCAGCGTGAAATTTTGAGCCCCCACCCTTTTTAAACGAAAATTTTCGCGCGCGGTGGGGCTCGAACCCGCCGACTCACGCTTGGAGATTTTACGACGCGCAAAACCAAAGTTCGAGCCCCAATGCCCGCCGTTTTTTTTGAAAATGTAAATTTTTGTGTTCAAAACTTGTTCAAACAAAAAATTTCATGGCTGATTGATTTTTATGTGATTTTTTTCCAGAAAAATCTCTATAGATTTTCTAAAAAAAATATTTTTGTGAGAAAATTTGAGATGAGTCATAAAAGAAATTATCATATTCTTTTCCGTTTTTCGGGCCGAAAAATTTTTTTTTGCGAAAAAAAATCGTTTTTGATGATGAACACCTGCTTTTGGCTTTGGTTGAGAGATTTTGATTGATCAGATTTTTTTTGAAAATTTTTTTGAAATGAAAAAAGTGGGGCGAATTTTTTGTGGCAAAATAATTATGACACGTGGATTTTTTTGATCTACATGAACTTTTCTGAATTTTTTTTTGAATTTTCCCGCCAAAACTTTTCGTCACCTGACCCAAAAAACCCGACTTCTTCTCTTTTCCAAAACTAACCAATTATGTGTGTATGATTCACTTAAAAGATGTTTATCTTGCCCAAAATTTGTCCCGTTTCTAGATCGAAATCGTAAAAAATTCGGTTTTTCTCAAGGTTGTTTCATTTATAGTTTACCGCAAGTTTTTTTGCGAAAAGTTTTGAAATTGAAAACAGCGCCGAGCGGGACTCGAACCTCTGACCTTTTTCTTGGAAATTTTTGGGCTCTGAAACCAGAATTTTTCAGTTTTCCGTGAAAATTTGGCTCAGGAACGTTTTTAAACGAGATTTTGATCAGATTTTGATGTTAGAACTTATTTCATACCACTTTTCTCAAATTTCAGCTCATTTTTGAGCACAGAAACCTGAATTTTTGAATTTTTCACAAAAATTTCACCTGGACACTTTTTTTTTGAAAAAAAAATTGTTGAACTTTTTTTTTGGAGTTTAAAATTCAAAATTCAAACTTGAGAGCCAACTTTTCAAAATCCTCTCAAAATTCTGAGCTTGAATATTTTTTTTCGCAAAAAAAATTTAAAAAAAACATGCGCCGAGTGTGACTCGAACCCTTGACCCTTTCTCCTCAAAATTTTAGCACGCGCGAGACCAAAGTTCGAGCCTCACTGCCTGCAGGATTTTTATTCGAATTCAAAAAACTTTCGGATTAGCTTTTCGTTTTCTACATATTTCCAACTAAAAAAAAGTTTGTTTGTTTTTAATTATACCAGTTTTTTATGGTTGGCTTGAAAAGTTTTATATTCGTTTTCCTCTTTTTCTCCCAGAAAAATTCCAGAAATTTTGGATAAAAAAGCGCTTAGCGGGACTTGAACCCTTGACCCTTTTCATCGGAATTTTTCAAAATTCCTGGTCCCAGCCCGAAATTATTGACACCTCTTATCATACAGTAACCTTGAACCACCCAAAACCACTCAATTATTATTTTTATCTGATTTTTTTTTTGGTTTCCCAGGAGATGTTATAATAACTTTTATATAATAATTATCTTTTCTTTTTTTTTTGAAAATACAATTTTTTTTTGGCGCCCAAAAAATTTATTCAACATTTTTTTTGCTCGGCTTGATTTATGGGTTTTATTGGGTGCTTTGCTGAAGAAATGGGAGCATCGAAATTTCATTTTTTTTTCTCGCGCGCGCTTTTTTTATTGGGGAATTTTGGCGCCAAAGAAATGAGGGATTGCTCATGTTAGACTTTGAGATTGAGAAAATTATAATATTGTTCATATTAAAAATTTCCTGAATTTTCAAGAAAAACAATGATTGCTCATGTTAAAGTTTCCAAAATTTCTGATTTTTGGTGAATTTTTGGTCATTGATCATATTATACTTTTCTGAAAATTGAAACATTGCTCATATTAGCAATTTTCTGAATTTTGTGAAAATAAAATTATTGCGCATGTTAAAGTTTACTAAATTCCTGATTTTTGTTAAATTTTTGGACATTGCTCATATTATAATGTTCTCAAAATTAAAAATTGCTCATATTAAAAATTTCCTGAATTTTTGAAAGTTAGCAATGATTGCTCATGTTAAAGTTTCCAAAATTCCAATTCTTGTTGACTTTTAAAGCATTGCTCATATTATAATTTTTTTCAAAATTGAAACATTGCTCATATTAGAAATTTCCTGAATTTTGAGAAGAGAAAGTAATTGCTCATGTTAAAATTTTCTGAAATTTCGATTTTTGTTGAATTTTTGGACATTGCTCATGTTAGAATTTTCCTGAATTTTGAGAAGAGAAAGTAATTGCTCATGTTAAAGTTCCCTGAATTTTTGGAAATTAATAATGATAGCTCATGTTAAAGTTTCCAAAATTTCTGATTTTTTGTTGAATTTTCGGACGTTGCTCATATTATACCTAATGATTTTTCAATTTTTACTCATAGCTTCAAGTTTCAATTTTCAAAATTTAGCTGAAAATTTGGGATAATTCAATTTTCTCTTAGCATTGCTCATATTATACCCCAAGAATCTCCCGTTTCTCAGCAACTTTTTCCTTCTTCTTTTTTGGCGCCCCAAAAAAACATACATACAAACTATACGATATAAATTATGTATACATGAATATGTATAAAATGAAATAAAACTTTTTTTTATGTTCAGCCGCATTTTTTTGTATGTCATCAATTTTTTTCGTTGTTATTTGTTATATAACTGTACTACTATTGTGGGAAAATTACAATTTTCAGAATTTTTTGGCTGAAAATATTGATTTTCTCTTGAAATTTTGAATAATTTTCCAGCAGATTCTATAAATTTTGCTGAAAATCTGGAAATTTTCATTTTCAGACATCGATAGTGGTAATCTTGGTGCAGTTCTACAACTTTTGTACATTTTATCGACACACAAACAAAAATTGCGACAAATCAAAAAGGATTTGAAGTTGAGCGCAATGCCACCGGCGGTTACAAAGTGAGTTTTAAAAAACACTTTTTTTTGGATTCTGGGGCTCAAAATTTCCATTCGAGACCTGGATTTTCGGAATCCGCGTGAAATTTTAAGCGGGAAACTTTTTTTTTCAAAAAAAAATGAGTCCGGCGTGGCTCGAACCCGCGACCTTTCTCTCCGCAATTTTCCCACGCGCAAGACCAAAGTTCGAGCCCCGCTGCCTGCGCAAACTTTTTTTGTTTTTTTCTAGACCAAAATTCCACGAAGATTTCAAATTTTTGGGTCTCGCAGCGAAATTTCGATCAAAAAAATGATTTTTTTTCATGAAAAAATGATGTTGACCAAATAAATATTTGCAAATCATAAAAAAATGGGAGTTTTTCTCAAGTGGTCGCGTTCTTTTTTGTGTACCAAGAAGTTTTTTTTTGGCGCGTGTGAATGAATGAATTGCGAGAAAAATGACTGGTTTTTTGACGGAGCTATTGATTTTTGGAGCTCCAAAACCTGAATTTTTCAATTTTCCGTAAAAATTTGGCTCAGGAACGTTTTTTGACAGAGAAAAATGGTCCCAAAGGGATTTGGATTATTTTTTGAGCTCTGGGCTCATTTTAGACGATTTTTGAACCCACAAACCTGAATTTTTGAACTTTTCACGAAAATTTGACCCGGAGACTTATTTTTGAAAAAAAAACGTTGTTGAACTATTTTTGTTAGAATTTTCAGCAAAATCTTATTTTTCCCATCTTCAAATGCAAAATTCCGACTTGAGACCCAAATTTTTGAAATCCTCTCGAAATTCTGAGCAAGAAATTTTTTTCTCATGCAAAAAATAAAAAAAACGTGCGCCCGGCGTGGCTCGAACCCCTGACCTTTTTCTCCGCGCGAGGAGCTCAGGTTCGAACCCCACTGCCCGCGCAATTTTTTTTTCTAGATCAAAATTTCACGGCGAGCTTGATTTTGTAGGTCCCGACACGAAAAAATTTGAATTTTCCAGACTTCCCTCGCCAAAATCGCGAATAGCTCAACCGCCAACCACAACAAGTAAAGAAAATTTGAATTCGAATTTTCTGGCGCCACAAATGTCGACGTCACGTCTGCAAACACCGTCACGGATATCGAGACCAGGTACAGTAATTTTTTGGCGGGAAAAACTTTTTTTGACCTACCAGATAGGAGAAAATTTGTTTTTAATTTGTCTCGCGAGTTTTTCCCGCGCGCACAAATTAAAATTAATTAATTTTGCGCGCGCCGGAAAATTGGAAAATTGAAGGAAAAGACGGATGAGCGGGGTAGTAAAAGTAGTAATTAGTTTGCTCTCTCCACTCTATTTCTGGACACCAATTGACTTTTTTCACTTTTTTGTGGAAAAAATTTGAATTTCTTCCCATTTCCCGTTTTTTTCCTGCGTTAAAAATAGTTTTTTCGTGATCTACGCAAAATTTTAGGCGGGAAACTTTTTTTCAAAAAATAAAAATAATACGCTCCCATCGGGGCTCGAACCCGCGACCTGTTTCTCCGTAATTTTACTGAGCGCTAGACCAAAGTTCGAGCCCCCCCTGCCTGCGCAATTTTTTTGTCTACACCAAATTTTCACGAGGATTCCAAATTTTTTGGGTCTCGCAGCGAAATTTTGATAAAAAAAATTATTTTTTTTGAATTTTTCGCTGCGAAAAATTGATTAAAAATCTCAAACAAAAAGACGATTTTTCATCTCATCTCAGAAAAAAATCTGGAAAAAAATAGTATTATTTTTTATGTGTCTGGTCACTCGTAAATAACAACTTTCTTTATTTTTCTTTCGAAGAAAAAAAACAAAAAAAAAAAAAGATTTTCAGATTTTTTTTCAAGAAAAAAAATATATAGTTTGGTTTTGTCTTTATTTTTTTTTAGTTTTTGAAAAATAATTCAATTTCAAAATTTTCAAAACTTTTCGTGGATCAAAAAGTTCAGAATCCACGTGGAAACATTTTGAGCGCGTATTTTTATTTCAGAAAATCTCACATTTTCAAGATTTTCCTGAATTTTTCTCGATTTTCCCCCACCAAAATCCCTGAATTTTCAGCCACCACAAGCTCCTCGAAGCTCACACCAACCTCCACGGCCTCAAGTTCCACCCAGTCTCTCACCAAATCCGGAATCCGACCGCCATCCTCATCTGCCACGTCATCAACTTCGAGTCGCGCGAGTGGAAACAACAATAGCACCTCCTCGCGAATCGCCACGTCACAATTGCAAAAGCCACAACACACTTCGTCAAGAATCCGAGTGGCGACAAATTCGCCGGCGAGTCGCGTCGCAGCTGCGACACCCAGCGAGAAAATTGCGACTGTGAAATCGCTAGCGGCTAGGAAACCGGAGAAAATTGAGCCGAGTTCGGCGAACTCGGCGAGCATGCTGAAATTGAAGCTGTTCAACACAGCTCCAAAAGACAGTGCGCCGATTATTGCTAAGCCGAAAGAGAAGCCGAACACACCGATTCGAAATAGTGGATTGAAGCCGCCGACGTCGAAGCTGGCAAAGGTGAGTGGGGGAATTTTGAAAGTGAAAATTTTGAGGGGATCGTTTTGAGACCCCATATGACCTAGTGACCTATGAACTTCAAAATTTGTATGGCTTGACATGAGCAATTGTCGAAATATTTTTAATATGAGCAATGCCAACGCTATTTTTATAGTTATTAGCAATTTTTCCAAAATCACAGGGAAATTTTTAAAATGAACTTCAAAATTTTTCATTGTTTAAATTGAGCAATTTGGTTCTAATATGAGCAATGCTCCGAATTTTTTAGCTTGAAAATTTAGAAATTGAAAAAAAATTACACGAATTTTGTGAACACCAACATCTTGGAATTTTTTTTCAAAATTTTAATATTTGAAAATTATTCCACGTGGCACAAAAATTGTATACTTTTTTTCCTTTGTCCCAAAATCCTCTACTACTTTTTCCTATTTTTATTTTTATTTTCTGTTTTTGTTCCAAAACCCTATTCATTACAAATGATTAGGCCCATGGGAACACAGAAAAACGAGAAAAAGTTGTCCCAAAAATAAAAGCGAGAAAAAAAATTCGCTTTTTCATTTTTACTACTTTTTTTTGGAGTTCTCAGCATTTCTCATATTAGAGATTTTCTGGATTTTTTTGGAGCTTACAGTAATATTTTAAATTTAAAAATAGGAAATTTGGGAAGTTCATTGCTCATGTTAGTCATTTTCCAAATTATTTTCAAGGAAATACTAGTATTGCTCATGTTAAAAAATTTTTAGAATTTTTTTTTGAGAATTTCAAAACTTTGGAGCATTGCTCATATTATTTCTAATCGAAATTTTCTCAACTCAAAAATAAAATGTTGCCAAAATAAAATTCCGGAAATGTTTTTCTTCTTCTCATTTTGCGCCTCTTTCTGACCAGATGTGTTGTTTTTTTTCTTCTGAGCTCATCTAATTTTTCGCCATTGAAAAATGTGTCGGAAATTGCACATTTTCGAGCAGAAATTTGCGTTTTCCTCGAGTTTTTGAGGTTTTTCCCCCAAAAATTCCGAATTTTGCAGCCAACCCCAACCTCAAAAATCACCTATCGAAAAGAGCACAAACCTGAGCCCGAAAAGCGATGCTCCAAATCGAGTGAAGAAGACGAATCGGGTTACGTTGGTTTTTCGACACAAAGTTCCGGATCATCGCCAGCTTCGACGTCGTCGACTGAAGGAAGTCTAAGTATGCATTCGGCTTCGTCAAAGGTTGGTTTTGCGAGGGGATTTGGAGCATTTTGAGCCGAAATTTGAGAATTTCTGAATTTTTTTGGCTAGAAAGTGTCTAGATCTGGAAATTTAGATGTTTGAAATTTGAAAAAAAAGTATTGCTCATATTAGTCGCATTCAAAGCATTGCTCATGTTAACCACAATCTTCACAATAGCCTAAAAATTTCACCTTCTTCCATGTCCCTTTAAAATTTTCCACAAATTTTTTTTTCAAATTTTTTGCCTTGAAAATCTGACAATTTTGAGCCGAAATTTGAGAATTTCTGAATATTTTAGGCTAGAAAAATTGCTCATGTTAATAAAAAACAAATTTATAGGATTGCTCATATTAAAGAAAATTCTGAAATTCAATTTCAGCTAAAAATTTTGTAAATTAAAACATTGCTCATGTTAATCGAATTTTGTAAATAGCTTGTTAAAGCCTATGTCCCTTTAAATTTTTCTCACAATTTATTTTTTTTCAAATTTTTTCCCAAGTATTTTAATGACCTTACTCTCAAAGTATACAAATACGAAATTTTTTCTCACAATTTATTTTTTTTATTTTTCAATAGTGGCAGGTGTTTGGCTACAGTAATCCCAGCCTATTGAAATTCTTCTTGGGTGGTCTGAAAAAAAATTTAATGAGCAAAAAATTGCATTCAAAAATTATTTTTTGAGTTTACTTTAATCTGAGCAATGCTATTCATTTTTTAAATTTTTTATTAACATGAGCAATATATATTTTTTTCGAACATCTATTATGTTTTCTAATATGAGCAATGCTTTAAATTAAAATTCACAGTTTTCTTAATATGAGCAATCTTCATATCCAGCTCAAAAATTCAGAAAAATTTAAATTTTTCGAATCTAGGCTCAAAATTTTCAGATTTTTTTGAATCTAGGCTCAAAATTTTCAGACTTTCAAGATTTTCAGCCTAAAAACCCCCAAAACCTTGAAATTTTCCAGAGTTCCACCTCCTCTTCACATTCTCCATCATCCGACGATTTGACACTCAACGCCTCCATCATAACTACAGTAACCCAAACTGCAAAACCGCAAATCGCATTAGCACCGGAACCCAAACCGGTGTTGGCTGTGATCGGAATTCCGAATCCGGAAAAAGAGAAACCGGCGATTGGTGTCGTTTCACCAATGATGACACATCGAAAATTGGTGAAAAATGGTGGGTTTTGTGGGGTTTTGGTGGGGAAATTTGAGGAATTCTGGAAATTTTGACCCGGGAAAGTTGTTTTGGGGGTTTCTAGGCCATCTAGACCATTTCTAGGCTATTTTTTGGATTTCTAGGCTATTTTTGGATTTCTAGGCCATGGCTATTTTCCGGTTTCTAGGCCATCTACATCATTTCTAGGCCATCTAGAACATTTTTAGGCTATTTTTTGGGTTTCTAGGTCATCTAGACTATTTCTGTGCTATTTTTTGGGTTTCTAGGCCATCTAAACCATTTCCAGGCTATATTTTGGATTTCTAGGCCACCTAGACCATTTTTAGGGTTTTTTTTGGATTTCTAGGCCATCTAAATTATTTCCAGTCCAATTTTTGAATTTCTAGGCCATCTAGACCATTTCTAGGCCATTTCTTGGATTTCTAGGTCATCTAGACCATTTCTAGGCTATTTTTTTTGGATTTCTAGGCCATTTTGTCGGTTTTCTAGGCCATTTTCAGGCTTACAGACATTTTTTCCAGAATCCTCTCCAGACATTTCTGAAAAATCGGAGCCCGTTCCAAAAATGGCTCCAATTCGCCAGCCGCCAACCTACGAGCAACTTTTGGAGCAGGGAAAAATCCAATCACCCACCAAATCCACTTGTGGTAGGTTACTGTAGCTTTTTTTCTGGGCGCCAAAAAATCTGAATTCAAATTTTCCTGCAGCTTCCCCGATTTTCGGCGAGCCATCCACGTCAAAATCCGAAATTCCAACAAGTCCGTCGCGGATTTTGAGCCCAACTCCGAAAAAAGGAGAGCAGCGAGAGAGTGTGCTGTCGTTGGAGAGACGAGAGAAAAAGAAGAGCTCGGGTGAGTAGATTTTGGGGTACTGTAGTTCTGAAGATACTGTTGATCAAATTTTGTTCCCACAAAATTTTTGAACTACTTTCCCAGGGGTTACTGTAGGATTTGAGTATCAAATATTTTTCCATGTTCCTTTGATATTTTTCCAAATTCAAAAAATCTAGATTACTGTAGGTAGATCGAAAATTATCCCTTTCAGGATTACTGTAGTGCCCAATTTTTTTTTGCAAATGACCTTGTTCCTCCTTCTAATCAGTGTTCATTGAATTTTTTTTTCTTTTTTTTCGAAAAAAAATTTTTTGAATGGGGCAGATGTCCAATTATTTTGTGAAGACATTCCTATTCACAATTTTTTTTGTTCTGAGAGAAAAAAACTACAGTAATCTTTGCCTATTGAAAATCCACGTGGGTGGTCCGCAAAATGTGTTCTTAGTTAGTTCTTTTGAAAAAAAATTCATTCAAAAATTTTTCTCTTTGAAAATTTTAGTAGATAATTTTTTTCATGGATAAATCTAGGATTACTGTAGCTCGGGAATTACTTGGAGTACTGTAGTTCTAGAAATTAGGTTACTGTGTGGATAAAGAATTAGCTTATCCTAAAACTATGGAGGGATTACGGTAGATTTGAATTTTTGAGATACTGTAATTTACGTTCAGAAAAATTACTGTAGATGGAAAATCTCCTGGATTACTGTAGTTTGAAAAAATATATTGGATTACTGTAGTTTTTAGCGCGAAATTCAAATATTGTAGGACCACGTTTTTTTTTTCATTTTTGATCCAGAATAATCTAGGAGTACTGTATATTTTCTATAATTTCTGGCGCCAAATTTCGACCTACAGTATTCATTTTCCACTCAAGACCCATGCATTTTTCCCTCTCAAAAAAATTATTAATATGAGCAATGCACATATTAATAATAAGTGCGGATTTCCTGATTTGCATAAAAACTACTTGCTAATAAATCTCAATTTTCATATATATTTTCTCATTTTTTCCCTTTTTTTCTTCTGCGCACTTTATTTTTTTTCATTTTCTAAATTTTTGAAAAATATTACGAAATTCTACACCCAGAGGTGTAAAATTTCCACCAAAAAATTTTTTTTTTGCTTCAGAATCCAGTGGCTACAATTCTTCGGAAGGCGGAATTGCAATGTTTGCGAAAATGCGTGAAAAAATGAAGGAGTACGATGATATGACGAAGAAAGCGCAACAAGGATATCCAGAGAGGTACGGTTGATTTTTGGCGGGAAATTTTTAAGAATTTTGTCATGAAATTGTGAAATTCGGATTCCTCGTGGAATTTTGAGCCGGAAAAGTTGTATGGTCAAAGTTTTTGAGAAATGTTGACTAGCGGGATCGATCCCGTGACCTCTAGATTGGTAGAAAAGTGGCTCAGCAGATTAGAGGGTTATCTACCAATCTAGAGGTCCTGGATCGATCCCGCTAGTGAATGTTTGTTTTTTCTGGCTTCTGAATCTGAATTTGAATTTCTGCAAAAAACCCGGATTTCAAGGTCTCACGGCGATTTTTTCTAGAAAATTCAATGATGACCGTGATCTACGCAAAATTCTGACCCAGAAAACATTTATTTACAAAAAAATGTTCACTAGCGAGATCGAACCCGCCACCTCTCACTCCGCAGCCAACTGTCTAACCTGTTGAGCCATTCTCAATCTTCAGGGCGCGGGTTCGATCCCGCTAGTGAACATTGCTTTTTATTTTTTTGATGAGATATGTTTTCCTGGCCAGAATTTTGCGGGGAATCTGAATTTTTGAGTCTCGCAGCGATTTTTGAAGAAAATCTTGAGTTTCTCGAGAAAAATTAGCGATTCTTTTGTTTTCAATGAAAATGAAATGGTGGGAAATTAATTGAAAGGGGGTGATTCATAAAATATTCATGTCCCGGAAGACTTTTGGGTCCACTAGAGAAGATACTATCTTCTTCTTTTTTGTCTTGGCTTCGCCTAAAAACAAATGAGCAAGAGGAAGAAGGGGATGACTTATGAATGAGGCGGACCCCCCCCTACCCAATTTGCATTCTGGTTGACGAGTTGCGCGAACTCCTCTCTCTCTCAATTTTTTTCTTGTGAGCATCTGGTTGGCCTTTTTGCTTCCCTCATATTATTATAAACTTTTTTTTTGGAAGGCAGGAATTAATTAGGTTAGAAATTATTGGCCACATGTTATTTATTCATTTTTTCTCCCCAAGACTTGGAAATTTGTGATCTACGCGAAATTCTGATCTAGAAAACTTTTATAATCGAAAAAAAATATTTTGCTCCCGCTGGGAGTCGAACTCGGGTCTCGAGACTCTGAAATTTGAAATCCTCACAAAATTCTGACCTGGAAAACATAAAAAATAAAAAAATGTTCACTAGCGGGATTGAACCTGGCACCTCTAGATTGCTAGACAAGCCTCTAACCTATTGAGCCATTTTTCTATCAAGAAAAAGGTCGCGGGATCGATCCCGCTACTCAAAATTTCACAAATTTTTTGTTAAAACATGTTTTCTAGTTGCAAATTTTGTGTAGATCACGAATTTTTCGGTTTCGCCATCAGAAAATTGTGTTTTTCACAACAAAAATAGAGGAAATGCAGTTCCTTTTTCTATTTTTCTTGCTTGTTCAACAAAAAACTACGATTTGTTCATTTTTTCGAGCAAAATCAGTTTTTTCGCTAAAAAATGAGAAATTGGCCAAATCTATGATCGAATTAGTCAAAAATGTATATTTTTCTTTTGTTTTTACTCCCTCCCTTTTTCATTTCCTATTATTATTATTATTGTTCCTTTTTATATGTAGACATATACATAAGTGGCTCCTTGAAAAGCGAATATTTTTGAAAAATGCCGCCCTCCCCTCTCCAAACCTACTACTTTTTATGGGAAATTTGCATATTTTTCGCGTGTTTTCACCTTTTTATAGTCAAAAATCTGGATTTTCTCAATTTTTACTTCAAAAAATCGCTACAAGACCCGAAAATTCGAATCTCTATGAAATTCTGACCCGGAAAACATATATTTTCAAAAATTTCGAGAAATTTTGAGTAATGGGATTGAACCCGCGATCTCTAGATTGCTAGAAAAATGGCTCATCAGGTTAGAGGTTTGTCTAGCGATCTAGACGTCCCGGGATCGATCCCGCTACCGGAAAAGTTTTTTGTTTTTTTTTTTCAAAAAGTTTTCTAGGCTAAAATTTCGCGTAGATCACGAATCCCCCGCTCAAAATTACTTTTCTCTGCAAAAAGAATTCAAAATTTCGTTGGCTTTTCAAAAAAAGTTGTAGAATATTCTATTGTTGCTCATCATAATTGCACTTTACTGAATTTTTGAAACAAATTTTTGCGTAGCTTTTCATTCACAAGCCTAAGCCTAAATAATTATGTCGTTTCTGAGTAGAATTTTGCAAAAGTGAGTTTTTTTCCGGAAAAAAATATCAAAATCCCAGATTTTCTCGATTTTTTTGCCACGAAACACATTTTTTGCCCACTGGCTCTGTGGGTGGTGCAAAAACAGATGTTTCGGAATATTGTTTTCAAAAATTTCCCAGTGAAGATGCGATTTTCGAATCCCGAGACTCAGATTTTCGAATTCTCCGTGAAATTTTGTACCGGAAAACTTTTATATCCAAAGATTGTTCACTAGCGGGATCGAACCCGTGACCTCTCACCTCGCAGGCTAACCTCTAACCAGTTGAGCCATTTTTCTAGCAGGTAAAAGGTCGTGGGATCGATCCCGGTAGTGAACATTGCTTTTTAATTTTTGATAAGATATGTTTTCCCAGCTAGAATTTTATGGAGAATTCGAATTTTCGGGTCTCGCAGCGATTTTCGAAAATTTAAACCCGAAATTCATGATCTACGTAAATTTCTAACCCAGAAAACATATAAAGTTCACTAGCGGGATCGAACCCGCCACCTCTCACTCCGCAGCCAACTGTCTAACCTGCTGAGCCATTCTCAGTCTCTAGAGCTTAACTTCGTGGGTTCGATCCCGGTAGTGAGCATTGCTTTTTATTTTTTTTTGATAAGATATGTTTTCCCAGCTAGAATTTCATGGAGAATTCGAATTTCTGGGTCTCACGGCGAAAAAGTCAACCAGGTGTAAATAAATAATAATTATTATTATTAGGTGTCTTATTTACCGCCTCATTTTTTCCGGTTCCTTCCCTCCCATTTTCGGCTGAGCTCAAAAAAGGAGAAAGTTGCGCCATCTGCCCAGAAGAAAATAAATACGCCCATAAAAAGAAAATGGGAGGCGAATATAAAATAAAAAGGCGATTATAATTTGTCAGTTTTGCTTTCTGCTGCTTTCCCGCCAGCCCGAAAATTTTAATCCCCCGCCAAATTTCGAAATTCTCATTTTTGCAGTTTCGAAGACTCGTCCTCTTTGTCCTCCGGAATTTCAGACAATATCGAATACGACGACGTTTCCACCGACGATTTATCTGGAGTGTAAGTGATTTGGGACCCGCAAATTCGGATTCCTCGTAAAATTCTGACCCGGAAAGTTGGTTTACTCAAAAAAATTGAGAAATGTTGACTAGCGGGATCGATCTCGCGACCTTTAGATTGCTATGGCTCAGCAGGGTAAAGTCTTGTCTAGCAATCAAGAGGTGGTGGGTTCGAGCCCGCTGGTGGAATATTTTTTTTATTTTTTGAAAAACTAGTGTTCCAGGGTCAGAATTTCACGTAGATCACGAATTCTTATTTATTTTCCTTGAGAAAAAATTCTGGGACCTGGAAATTTGGATTCCTCGACCCGGGAAACATGAAAAACGTAATTTTCACAACCGGGATCGATCTCGCGACCTTTTGAGTGCTAAAAAATGGCTCAGCAGGTTAGAGGTTCATCTAGCAATCTAGAGGCCCTGGATCGATCCCGGCACCAGAAATAACTTTTTGTTTTCGAGTTTTTGTTATTGCAAACACCAATTTTGGCGCAAAAAGTGTCGAATTTCCATTTTTCGCGCACCAAGTCAGCTGCCACCCCAATTTTTTCCCATTTCATGTCATTTTACACCCTAAAACACACCAATTCATCTAAATCTTGAGAGTAATTGCATTTCCTGGACTCTTTTTCCCCTCTGGAGAGGAAAGAGCAGGAAAAAAAAATTATAAATTAGTTTTTTTTCTGATGGGTGACGAATTGGTTGGGTTTGGGTGACATGAAATTGAGAGGAGACAGAGTTTTATTGGTTTTTTTTTTCTGGGAGCTTTTTTCGAGGTGAACTTGCGAAATATTTCTGTCCCCCCCCTAGGAATTTTTAGTTGGAATTGTGAAATTCGAATTCCTCGTGAAATTTTGACCCGGAAAATGTGTTTTTCTAAAATAATTGCGCAATTTTCACTAACGGGATTGATCCCGCGACCTTTAGATTGCTAGAAATATGGCTCAGGAGGTTAGAGGCCTACTTGCTGCTTGGAAAGTCGCGGGTTCGATCCCGCAACAATTTTTCTTGATTTTTATTTTTTTATATATTATGTTTCCGGGTCAGAATTTTACGGGGATTATGAATTTTCCATTTATTATCCACTGAAAATGTCACGAGACCTAGAAATTTGAGTTCCTCGGAAAATTCTGACTAGGAAAATGTGTTTTTCTTCAAAAATTGAGCATTGTTTAGAATTTTGGCGCAGCAGGTTAGAGGCCTATCTAGCAGTCAAGAGGTCGAAAGTTCAATCCCGCCACAAATTTTTCTTGATTTTTATTTTTTATATATTATGTTTCCGGGTCAGAATTTTACGGGGAATTCGAGGAATTTTACGGTCTCACACTTTCAATTTCTCTTCAAAAAAAGCAAAAATTTATTTTCAGTGAAATGGCCACAGTCGCCTCAAAACACTCGGACTACGGTCATTTCATCCGTGGCTCGGCGAGCCAACCAAAACCTCTTCGAGCACCTTCCGAATCTCGAAGTCGAACAATCGCCGAGCAGGAAAATATTCACAAATTGCTCTCGCAATGTCGAACCAGTCAACGTGGAAGCTCGTTTGGACAACATTCTATCAGATCACCAGGTTATGCGACTTATTCGCCGGCTCGCGGAAGCGGAAGCGGAACCGCGGGCTCCGGAAGCAAATCCGGATATCACTCATTGGACAGAAAATCACATTTGGCCGAATTTTCAGCGAGCGGTGATAATCGAATTGCGGCGTTATTGAGTCCGAGGCGGATTCCGAATCCACAACCAGGTTGGTTTTTTGGCGGGAAAATTTGGAGCATTGCTCATATTAGAAAGCTCGAGAAAAATAGATTTTGAAGAGCATTACTCATTTTATATTCACAAAAAAAAATCCCGAAACTTTTTTTGAGCATTGCTCATGTTAAACAAATGTCAAAATAGCAAAAATCAGAGCATTGCTCATTTTAACGCATATTGCTCAGATTAGGAAATTATTGAAATTTTAAAAAATATACGGCATTGCTCATTTTAATCTAACATTTTTTAGCAATGCTCATTCTAAGAAATTTGAAGCATTGCTCATTTTATGAAATTTGGAGCATTGCTCATTTTATGAAATTTGGAGCATTGCTCATTTTAAGAAATTTAGAGCTGTTTTCATTTAAAGAAATTTGAAACATTGCTTAGACTAAGAAATTTGGAGCCTTTCTCATTTCATGAAATTTGAAGCATTGCTCATATTAAGCAAATTTTCTAAAGTTAGATTTTTTCTGAAATTTAAGCATTGCTCATGTTAAAAAAAAATTTATTTAAAAAAAATCCAGATAATCAAAATTATTGCTCAGATTAGAAAATTATTTAAAGTTCGGAAATTTTAAGCATTGCTCATATTAAGCAAAGTTTCTAAATTTCGATTTTTTTCTATAATCTAAACATTGCTCATATTAGATTTTTCCCCCAAAAATCCTAATAAATCCCATTTAGCTTCTTTTTTTGTGTGACATTTTTTATTTTTCAAAAAAAAAATTTGAAATCCAATTTTGTTTTGTCCTTTCGCGGCCCACTTCTAATCCGCTTTTTTTTCAAAAAAAATTTTTTATTTTTTTTTTTCTCCGCTTCTCTAACCTCTCGCTTTTTCTAACAGTCTCTCATCATCAACACCATCAAAATCGCCATCAAAATTCGCTGAACGCTTCCGGAATGTCGAGATCAATGATTATGCTGGAAACCCTGTCGGCAGTCACGTCACCGCGTCAATCGCGGCGTCAGAATTTCGCCGCAAGCGTCGTGAATTCGCCGGTGCGACGTTCGCACTCGCCGCGTGGACCATCTTCCGCACGGATTCCTCTCTCTATCGCTTCCTCGTCGCCTGTTACTATTAACAAGGGTACTAACTTTTTGGGTTACTGTAGCTGCCACGTGGCAACGTTTTTTGTTTGACTTTTTTGATTTTTTTGGTTACTTACTGTAGCTTTGAAATTTTCGAATTTTATGTTCAAGTTACTGTATCTGATAAGAAAATCCACGTGGCATTTTGAACAACAAAACCCCTACCGTACACCTACAGTACCCTACAGTACAAAAAAATTTTCTCCAGCTCGCCCCCGAAACTCATCCTCGTCTGGAATCTACGGAACTTATCACTCAGACGCTTTTCAACTTTATCGATTGGCCGACGATCAAATACAGTACTCCTCGAATGGGTCTCGAAGCGAAATGGGTTCGCAATTGTCGTTGGCATCCACTACGGCTTATGCATCGGTGAGAGAATTTTGGGTTACTGTAGTTCTAATCTACAAAAAATTGGAAACATTTGAGATCAAATAAGTCTGGGTTACTGTAGTTTTTTTGGTTACTGTAAGTTCTGTGATCTACAAACATTCTGGAATTTTTTGAAACCAAATAAGGTTGGGTTACTGTAGTTTTTCAGATCACTTCTAGATTGATTTTGATCTACAAAAATTACAGTAAGATTTTTCTTGATCTACAAAAAACTTGGAATTTTTTTGAGACCAAATAGGCTAGGTTACTGTAGTTCTAGATTGATAAATTTGTGATCTCCCTCAAAAAATCCCATTTTCTTCCAGCTCAACGATAAATACGAGCATGCGATTCAAAATATGACGCGAGACTTGGAATCTTACAAATCCACAATCGATTCGTTGACCAAAAAACAGGAGAACTACACGTCACTCTTCGAACTCTTTGAGCAAAAATTGCGAAAATTGACGAGTCATATCGAAAAATCGAATTTGAAGTCGGAAGAAGCGGCGAGATTCAGACAAGATATTGCTCATCTTAGAGAGATTTCGACGCATTTGGCGAAGGCGACACAGGTTAAACAGCATAATGTGAGTGTTGGGGAGAAATTGTGTCAGACTTGCAGAAGTGGGCGGGGCTTAGGGTTGAGAAATTCTGAAATTTAAAATTTCTCAAAAAAATAAGTTTTGAAAATGCTTGTCTTACTAAAAATTTCAAAAAAAATTTTTCTAGACAAGAATTTTTTGCTGAAAACGCTGAAACTATTGATTTTCAAGAATTTTCAGCTATTTTTTGAGTTTCAGCACAAAATTTTAGACTAGAACAATATTTTCAAAAATTAAAAAAAAATGAACATTTTTGTTCTACTAAAAATTCCAGAAAATGTTTTTCTAGCCTAGAATTTTACGCTGAAAACGCTGAAACTATCAATTTTTCAAGATTTTCAGCTATTTCTTGAGTATCAGCACGAAATTTTGATCTAGAACAATAGTTTCTGAAATTCGAAAAAAAAAGAAAATTTTTGTTTCACTGAAAATTCCAGAAAAAACTTTTTCTAGACTAGAATTTTACGCTGAAAACGCTGAAACCATTAATTTTCAACAATTTTCAGCTATTTGTTGAGTTTCAGCACAAAATGTTGGTCTAGAAACATTTTTTTCTGAAATTCGAAAAAAAATGAAAATTTTTGTTTTACTGAAAATTCCAGAAAATATTTTTCTAGACAAGAATTTTTGCTGAAAATGCTGAAATCATTGATTTTCAAAAATTTTCAGCTATTTCTAGAGTTTCAGC
The DNA here is from genome assembly GCA_947459285.1 of Caenorhabditis angaria. Classification (NCBI taxonomy): domain Eukaryota; kingdom Metazoa; phylum Nematoda; class Chromadorea; order Rhabditida; family Rhabditidae; genus Caenorhabditis; species Caenorhabditis angaria. Next base: position 11,659,572 of record CANHGI010000002.1, on the reverse strand, counting down.
ACGAAATTTTGATCTAGGAACATTTTTTTCTGAGACTCAAAAAAAAATGAAAATTTTTGTTCTATAAAAATTCCAGAAAAATTGTTTCTAGACTAGAATTTTACGCTGAAAACGCTGAAACTATTGATTTTCAAAAATTTCCAGCTATTTTTTGAGTTTCAGCACAAAATTTTAGACTTGAACAAAAAATTTGACTACAAAAAATATTGTACCAGGCTTGTCGTGGCTCAAAATGCTCCAAATTTTACGCTGAAAATTTCAGGATGGAGCTGGTGAACTCTTGCGACAACCCAGTCTAGAATCAATCAGATCTTCAATGTCAAGTTCGTCGAAATCCAGCAAACACGATAAAATGAGCCTGAACTCGTTTGGAAAATCGAAAAAGAGCTGGGTAGGTTTTTTTTTGAAATTATTTTTTTTCAAAAAAAAAATTTGAATTTTTTTTTATTTTTAGGCGCTTAGCGTTGATTCACAGGTAACGTGAAAGTGTAGTGTTGTAGTTTTTGTGAAATTATTGATTTTTTTGGGAATTGTTTAAGATGAGCAATGATTTATTTTGCAGATTCGAAGCTCGCTGTCAAAATTGACCAAGAAGAAACATTCAAAAGATGAGATGCCTTCGATTTCTGGATCTCAGCAAATGTAAGTTTTTGACTGAAAATTTGAGATTTTGGCTGAAAATGGGCGGTCCCATGATTTTCAGCGCGAAATTTGGGGCTGGGAGGTTTTTTTGGGAAAAAATTCTGCAAAAAAAGTTCTTGACTGAAATTTTGCGCTGAAAACGCTGAAAATAAAGGCTTTCATGGTTTTCATAGTAAATTTTTTATCTAGAAAAAAATTCCACGTCATAATTCACATTGAATTGTTTTTTTTTTTTAATTGCTGAAAATGAGAGTTTCCGTGATTTTCAGCTCAAAATTTCAGTCTAGACAGTGTTTTTGCCACGTCATAACTCACTTGAATTCAAAAAAAGTGGACGTGGCTTAGAATACACCATATTCGGATCAAAATGCTTCAAATTTCAAGCTGGAGTTCTAAAAATTGGAATTTTCATGATTTTCAGTGCAAAATTTCAGTTTAGAAAGTGTTTTTGCCACGTCATAACTCATTCTAACAGAAAAAAAATTTTGAAAATAAAAAAAATAAAAATATACACCGTGTTCGGACTCAAAATGCTCCAAATTTCAGGCTGGACAACGTCGACGTCATCGAACTTCGTCAAGAACTTCAAGATCGCGATTCAACACTCACCGAAGTTCGCTTAGTTGCTCTCGATCGAGCTCGTCAAGTCGACATGCTCCTCGAAACCGTCAACAAACTCAAACACGAAAATAAGCAGCTGAAAAAGGAGCGCGACAGATCGAACTACGGTACTCGCGCATCATCACGAGCTTCCGAAGAGCCACTCTATGACGTGGCAGCCGCCGCCACATCCAGTTCATCAGCTTCGGCAAGAAGTTCAATGGGTCCCGCAGCGATCAAGGTTACTGTAAATGTGGATTTGGCGGGACGGATTTGTCAGGCCGTGTGTCCGGATAATGAGATTATCTTGGGATATCTACAAATCGGCGCGCAAATTTCCACGTGGCAAGATGTTGACACGATGGTTATGGATTTGTTTGCGGCTTATGTGAAGCGGATTGATCCCGAACGAACACTCGATATTTTGGGAGAAGCTATTTTGGGTGAGTTTTCTGAAATAAAATATGACTAGGGTTACGGTAGGTACAGTAATCCATAAATTTTGTAGATCAAAAAGCTTTACATATAAGTTTCAAAACTTGTGTAGATCAAAAGATGAACTACAGTAATCCAAAATAACTATGGTCTCAAAAAGATCCAATAATTTTTGTGGATCAAAACATTTATAAATCAGAGTAAGCCAGAGTATCTACAGTAAGCTACAGTACCCTGGGCATATTTGGTTTCAAAATGTTCCAATTTTTGTTGGATGCAAACTGAATCTACAGTAATCTACAGTACCCTAGACATTTTTTATCCAAAAAAATTTTTCAGTTGATAAAAAACAAACCTACAGTAATCTGAAAACTACAGTAGTACCCTAGGTATATTTAGTGCCAGAAGATTCCAAATTTTGTGTAGATCAAGAAAAACATGACCGTAATTTTTGTAGATCAAAGACAAATCTACAGTAATCTGAAAACTACAGTACCCTAGGTATATTTAGTGCCAGAAAATTCCAAATTTTGTGTAGATCAAGAAAAACCCGATCGTAATTTTTGAATATCACAAATTTGAATAGTTGGAACTACAGTAATCCAACATTGTTTAGTCTCAAAAATTTTCAAACTTTCTGTAGATCAAGAAAAACCTTACCGTAATTTTTGTAAAACACAAATTTAAATATCTAGAACTACAGTAACCCAGTCTTGTTTAATCTTAAAAAATTCCAAATTATGTGTAGATCAAAAACAAACCCACAGTAATCTGAAAACTACAGTACTCTGGGGATATTTGATGTCAAAATATTCCAAATTTCCAGTAGATCAAACTCTTTTTGTTTCCAGGCTATCAAATCGGTCAAATGTCTCGCCACATCTCACAAACCGCCACCTCAAATCTTCCCACACCCTCCGCCACCCTTCACCCAACCACCACAATTCGCCTATTCCTCAAAGGCGCCGCCCAAAACCGCGTCGACTCTTTGGTCCTCGACACCCTTTTGCCCACCCAAATGTTGACACAATTGGTGAAATATATCGAAACTGAGAGGAGATTGGTGTTGGCTGGAGCTGCCGGAATCGGAAAATCGAAATTGGCTCGAAGTCTCGCTGCCTATGTTGCTTTGAAGCTCGAAAATAGTGAGGAAATTTTGGATTTGAAGATTCCTGAAGACACTGCGGATCTTTTGAAAATCGAAAAAACCCTCGAAAATCTCCTGAGATCTTCAAAACCCACCATTGTCATCATTGATAATATTCCGAAAAATCGCATCGCATTTGTGGCCTCGGTTTTCGCGGCCAACTCTTGCTCCGCTCCCGGCCCCATTGTCATCTGCACAGTCAATCGATATCAGATTCCCGAGATGCAAATCTCGCAGAATCAGAATTTCAAAATGTTCCTACTCACCATGCGGATGGAGGGAGTCGCCGGATTCATGTTGCGCTTCTTGCGCAGACGTTGCGTTGAGGCGGAATATCGGCAGTCACGGCAAATGTCGATGGAGATGTTGGAGGTTATTGCGTTTTTGCCGAAAGCTTTGCAGGTGAGCTGCGATTTTTGGAGGATTTTGATACCAAACATGAATTGTTTTGCTTCAAAAATCCACGTGGCAAATCTGAAAACATGAAAAACAGATTCCAAAAATTATTGAGGCTGAAAATCTACGTGGATTTTTAACAGTGAATTGAAAACGTGGATTTCTGGAGCATTTTTGATACCAAACATGAATTATTTTGCTTTAAAAAATCCACGTGGTTTTTTTAGCTCAAAAAAATTTCTGAAAATTCAGAACACTTGAAAAAAAATTCCAAAAATTATTGATGCTGAAAATCCACGTGGATTTTCAGCAATGATTTTGACTCCAAAACTGAATCGAGAAATCTTTTCCACGTGGATTTTTGAAGCATTTTGATACCAAACATGAATAATTTTGGCTCAAAAATCCACGTGGCAAATCTGAATTTTTCAGCTCAAAACATTTTCTGAAAATTCTGAAAACTTGAAAAACAGATGTAAAAAACTGATAGGAAATTCCACGTGGCAAAAATTAGTGCTAAAAATCCACGTGGATTTTCAGCTTGATTTTTTTTCCACACTAAAATTAAATTTGCAACAACTTTTGCTGCTAAAAATCAAAAAATCCACATTTTTCGAAAAACTTTATCACGTGGATTTTTTTTTTAAATATTGAAAAAAAAAAAATTTTCAACACCTCGAAATCCCAAATTTTTAGGCCGTGAATCAATTTATCGAAAAAACCAACTCAATTGACGTGACAATTGGTCCACGTGTCTTTTTGCAATGTCCACTTTCAGTTGATGAATCCAAAAATTGGTTCATCAAATTGTGGAACGACAATTTTGTGCCCTACATGGAACGAGTCGCGAGAGAAGGTAGGAAAATTCGAAATCAGCGCAAAAATCTAGCCTAGGGGGTAGGGGAACTCGAACTGGGGCCTTGAACTCGACAGGCAAAGTACTAACCAGCTGCGCTATGTGGAAGGGTTCAGGAGACAGGTTCGATCCCGCTTTTCGTCAATTTTTTTGAAAGAAAAATGTTTTTGGGGTAGAATTTTATAAGGATTCTGAATTTCTGGGTCTCACAGCTTGTAAACTGCTGGAAATTTGAATTTTAAGTAAAATTTGAAGTTTTTAGACACCCCACTAGACTATATTCCGATGTTTCCTAATTTTGAGGGTCCTACCACGAAAAGTTTCTCTTTTCTACAGTAACCCGGTCTTGTGGGGTGTCTAAAGACTCCGAATTTCACAAGGACTCCGAAAAAAAATCCAAAATTTTTGCAGGAAAAAAGACATTCGGTCGTTGCGCGAGTTTCGAAGATCCCACCGATTTGATATGCGAAAAATGGCCATGGCTCGAAGATCCAGCTCCAGAAGACACTTTGCGTCGCCTTTCCCTTCAAGACCTCAAATCCTCAGCTCCCGCCAATAATTTCAATCCCCTTGAATCATTGATACAACTGCATGCCACCAAGCATCCGCCCCTTTAAAACAAGTCTAGAAGATCTGCCGCCTTTAAATTGAGGGTTACTGTACTTACAGTACACTTCATGTCCCTTTAAATCTTCTGTTTTTCTTTACCGGTTTTCCCTTTTTTCTTGAGATTCTTAATTTGTTACCTAGTCGGGAAGATTGCTCATATTAATGTTTTTTTTTTTGATTTTGTACAGACTTTTAATGAACTTTTTTGTGATCTACAGTAATTTTACAGTACTTAGAAAATCTTCTCGCTGGATCAAATTTTGGTCCTGAAGCGATGAGGTACAGTACCTCTTGAAAATATTTCAGTAAATCAAAAATTAGTCAAATTTTGGGTACAGTACCACTTTATGAAATTATTTTCTAAAATCCAAGTGTTCTACTGTACCCCTTGTGACAATTTTTTTGAGATCAAACATTTTCAGGGTCTCGTAGCAATCTACAGTAACCCTCTCTTCAAATTCAAAAAAAATGTAGATCAAAAATTATCTCAAACAATTTTCAAAAATCATTTGAGAAGCATTTCTAAGGTCTCGCAGCGATCTACAGTAACCCAGAAATTTTCCTGTAGATCAAAAATCTTTCAAAAATCATTAGAGAAGAATTTCTAGGGCCCCGCAGCGATCTACAGTAACCTCGAAATTTGTCAGTAGATCAAAAATCCCAGCCCAACCAAAACACTTCAAAAAAAGGTCCCGCAGCGATCTACAGTAACCTCGAAATTTCCCAGTAGATCAAGAATACTGTCATTTTTTCTAGAAAAAAATTATTTGGTAGATCAAAGATTCCAGAATCCCGCAGCGATCTACAGTAGACACCCCTTGAAATTCAAAAAATGTAGATCAAAAATAATTCCACAACCAAAAGAGCAATCTACAGTACCCTGAATTTTTCTAAAAAAGTTCCAACAATTTTTTTTGTGGGAAAAAAATTATTTGGTAGAACATAGGCTTTTTAAATTCTGAAAATGTATTTCTAGGGTCCCGCAGCGATATCTACAGTAGTCTCTGAAATTTTCCCCAACCCAGAAAACTTTTTTTCCAGTCGCTATTATATCTATGTGTGTTTCATTATATGTATTTCATGTTCGCATTTTCTTCTCTTCCCCGATTTTTTTGCCCTATCCGTTCGCCATCTTTTCCGTCTCTCGAATTCCCACGCTCTCTCGCCGTCCAGGCAGTGCCAGTCATTTTTTTTGCTGTTGCTTCGTTTTTTTTTCGTTCGCTGCGCCCGAAAGAACACTCGTTCTTGCCTGGCCTGACTGCAGTCATTTTTTTGGGGTGGTTTTGACCCCCCCGAGAGAGAGAGAGGAGGAAAAGTGCACGGTGTATGTGTGGATGGCCGGTACCGGCCAGTGACTGGCTGGGGGTAGCCACACTAACTAACACAGACAAAAAATGCCTGACTCCCCCCACAGCCCTTTGGGCAGTTGGAGGAGAGTGGCATCTCACTCTGGTTTATTTTTATCATCATCGTCGGGATGATTTTTTAGGAGTACTGTAGGGCAGAGATCACAGGGTTACTGTAGATTTCCGTGATTTTGTGGAGGTCTCCAGAGGCCACTGTCGGCTTTTTTTGATCTACATGTTAGGCTTAGGCTTTACTGTAGCTACCGTAGTTTTTTTAAGCATCAAATTTCGTGATACAGTAAGTTCCACGTTTATTTTTTGATTTTCAAGTACTGTAAATGGGACAGAATCTCAAGTAGATCAATGTTCAGGACAAAAAATGTGTAGTTTGATCTACCGTAACCCTACAGTACTCTCAGTAGGTTTTAGGAGACATTCTGAATGTCAGCCCAAAACTTTCAGGACAAAAAATGTGTAGTTTGATCTACAGTAAGCTTCAGATTCAGAATATCTAAATTTTAAATATATTTTTGATCTTGTCAAGTTTTTCTTCTAAATATTTTGATCTACCGTAACCCTACAGTAATCAATTTTTTTCTCGAAAATTATGTGTACTTCTCCCGGACGAAAAAAATTCACCTTCAAAATTTCGCGAAACGTCCTTCACACAGTGTTCTTTTTTTCTTGCTGCTGCACCCAAAAAAAATAATTTTCTCTGCTTCTCTGCGTCTCTCTCTATTATTATATAGTATATATGTTTTTTTTTGTTGGAAAAACGAAAATTCCTTTTCTTATTCTGGGGGCCGAAAAAAGTTTCATACCAGAAAATTCTGCGCGCGCCCCGAACGCAAAAAAAAAGTTCCGGTTTAAAAAGTCGTGAACTGTTTTTTTTTCTGCTTGGACGAGAGAGAAGAGACGCAGAGAAGAACAGAAAAAGTTTTTTTTTTTGGAAAGAAAAAGTTTTGCGGGCGGATTGCGAAAGACACTTTTCATACTTTTTTTCCAGATTTTTTTCCACAAAAAAAAATCCAGTTTTCCTTCTTTCATCGATTTTTCTTTGTGATTTTGTCATCATCATCCCAGAAAAATCTGCAATTTTGCCGCATGCTTTGAATTTTCAAGAAAAAAAGTGTTTTTTCAGCAAATTCCCCGCTGTTTCCCAACACGTGGCTATACGATAGCTGTTTTTGATTTTTCGCGCGCGAAAAATTGAAAACGTTGGGTCTCGCCTGGAATACAACAACTGCAACACAACTTGTGGTGGTCCTTTAAGAAAGGACAATGTCATCGTCGTCTTCGAGCACACCATCGTCGATTCGTGAGTTGCCTGGGGAAAATTCGGGATTTTCATCAAAAATTAACCTGGAAACATGTTTTTCCACCTGAAATCCATATATTTTCGCTCCAAAATTTATTGATTTTTGAATTTGCCACGTGTCCTCTTCAAAATCGCAAAATTTCACGTGAAAACAAAAAAAACTTTTTTTTTTTCAAAAAAAAAAAAAAGAAAAAATTGATGGCCGTGGCCTAGAAAACCAACGTGTAGTTCTCGCGGACAATTTTTGAAATTTTATTTTTTTTTTTCGCTTTCCGGGTTTTTCAAGGTTCCCCGTGGTATTTGGTGTCAAAATGATGAGAAAAACGTGGAATTCAATTTGACGCCACGTTTTCGCGCCCAAAATCATCGATTTTTTATTGCAGAACCGCCGGCAAAAGACGACGCGAATCGATCAATGTGAGTTTTTTTTTGCTGAAAGTTTTTCTTCAATTTTTTTGGGGTTTGGCTGTCAGAAAAATAATGATGATGATGATAAAGAGAAGAGATGATTTTTTTCGGCTGAAAAAAATTTCAGTTTTTAGTCAGGTTTTTGCTTGCTAGTGGATTTTTTTTTCTCGAAAAAGTGCATATTAGTGCGATGTTTGCCTGGTTGAATTCGAGTTTGTGAGTTTTCTGAAGCCAAAAATATATTTTTCCTCAAAAATATTGAAATTTATACCAAAATTCCCCCAAATCTCCAAGTTTCCCCTTCAAAATCCCCGAATTTTCCAGCTCACCAGCCCTTTCCACACCTACAACCTACTCAGAATGGCAATTATTTGCGGTTCTAAACCGTGCCAATCTTCTACAATACTATCAAACGTTTATTTCGAAAGGCGGCGATGACATTAATCAAATTATGCAATGTGATGAAAATGAGTTTTTGGAAATTATGGCACTTGTTGGAATGTCGAATAAACCATTGCATGTGAGGAGGTTGCAGAAGACTTTGAAGGTGGGAAAATTTGCGATTTTTTGATATCCGATGAGCTCAGGAGCATAAAAATGCGATTTTTCGTGAAAATTTGCGATTTTTTGATACCTTGTGAGCTCCGGAGCACAAAAATGCGATTTTTTTGATATCCCATGAGCTCGGGAGCATAAAAATGTGATTTTTCGTGAAAATTTGCGATTTTTGATATCCCATGAGCTCAGGAGCATGAAAATGCGATTTTTTGATATCTCATGAGCTCAGGAGCACAAAAATTCAATTTTTCGTGAAAATTTGCGATTTTTTGATATCCGATGAGCTCAGGAGCACAAAAATTTAATTTTTCGTGAAAATTTGCGATTTTTTGATACCTTGTGAGCTCCGGAGCACAAAAATGCGATTTTTTTTGATATCCCATGAGCTCAAAAGCATAAAAATTTGATTTTTCGTGAAAATTTACGATTTTTTGATATATCATAAGCTCAGGAGCATAAAAATGTGATTTTTCGTGAAAATTTGCGATTTTTCGATACCTCATGAGCTCAGGAGCACAAAAATGTGATTTTTCGTGAAAATTTGCGATTTTTTATATCCCGTGAGCTCGGGAGCATAAAAATGCGATTTTTCGTGAAAATTTGCGAATTTTTGACATCCCATAAGCTCAGAAGCATAAAAATGCGATTTTTTGATATCCCGTGTTCTCAGGAGCAGAAAAATTTGATTTTTCGTGAAAATTCTGGTTTTTTTCATATCCCATAAGCTCAGAAGCATAAAATTTGCGATTTTTTGATATCCCATGAGCTCAAGAGCACAAAAATGTGATTTTTTGATACCTCATAAGCCTATGAACCTTCAAAATTGTGCTTTTAGGTCCTATCGCGAAAATTCATAAATTCTGAATACGATTTTCAGATTCCTCATAAAATTTCAAGTTTTTAGACACCCCACAAGCCAATATTCTAGAAAATTTTATTTTTGAGGGTCCCACCACGAAAATTCAAAATTTTACAGTAACCCAGTCTTATGGGGTGTCTAAAAACTCGAAATTCCACGTAGATCACGAAAAAATCCAAAATTTTCCAGGAATTCTCAGAGGACATGACGAAATTCAACATTCAAGCGATTCAACAAATCGGTCCTCCACCGGCTAATAATTTGACATTCTCAGCTGCCAGCGATGCGATGGCTCTACTTTTACCGGGTTTGGTAAATCAGTTGACAGCGGCTAGTAGTTGTGCTAACTCGACAAATTGTGGTGATATGGCAGCGGATACGAGCTCGGCTTCTCCTTCGCAAAATCCGATGGGTAGGTCTTGAAAAACGGGTTTAAATGAGTCTAGACTCGATGCTGACGCATTTTTTGTAGGCTGCAAATTATGCGCCTTGAGATTCGGGTTAATTTGAACCTAAACTCGATGTTGACGTATATTTTGTAGCCTACAAAAAACAAGTCAACACTCAATGCTGACGCATTTCTTTTAGGTCTCGAGCTCTTCGATGCTCAACCAAGTCAAAACCAGAGCTCAGCTGCCACGTCATCATCATCACAAGCCGGTAGAGCCACGGCCAACATTGTCTCTGGACAAAATTTGAATTTCCCGCGCACCCCGTTGCTTGTGGCAGCGCGGAGCATCGTTGGCGGAAGTTCGGGAAGTCAGGAGAAAGAGGGATCGTCTTCACCGTTTCTGGCACCATTCAACAATGATTTTGTGTCGTTGGGCGATTTTGATCCGAGTAAGTTTTGATCTACGTGAAATTTCACGTTTTTTGACACCTCACAAGGCAGGGTTACTGTAGAATTTGAATTTTTCGCTGTGGGACCTCTACAGTACCTCAAATTTGAAAATTATTCTGAATATAGTCATGCGAGGTGTCTAAAAACTCTAAATTTCACGTGGAGTCCGAAAATTATAGTCTTAAATCATTTCGACTACAGTAACCCTAGATTTTTCGTGACGGGACCTCTACAGTACCTAAAAATCAGAAATGTTCTGAATAAATCCTTGTGAGGTGTCTAAAAACTCTAAATTTCACGTGGAGTTCAAAAATTATAGTCTTAAATCATTTCGACTACAGTAACCCTAGATTTTTCGTGACGGGACCTCTACAGTACCTAAAAATCAGAAATGTTCTGAATAAATCCTTGTGAGGTGTCTAAAAATTCAAAATTTCACAAGGAATTCAAAAATCATACTCAAAAATTATTACACTACAGTAACCCTAAATTTTTCGTGGCGGGACCTCTACAGTACCCCAAAAATTCAAAATTATTCAGAATATAGTCATGTGGGGTGTCAAAAAATCGCAATTTTTTTGCAGACAATCCATCGCTCACTGAAAATCCCGTGCTCTCCGCAGCTCAAATCGCACGGCTCACCGAATGTGCTCTCAACGCCTCAAAATGCCTGCCAAATCTTCCACCGCGATATGTTCAAAACAAGAAGCGAGTGTCGAAAGAGGTTCTGGAACTTTTGACTTCAACACCCGAATCGATGCCGAATCGAGTTCAATTGTTCCGCAAATTTTCGGCGATTTATGGGAGATTTGATACGAAACGCAAACCGCATAAGGTACGGTCGAAATTTGCGATTTTTTGAGCTAGAGTTCAGGATTTTTGAGGAAAATTCAAATTCCTCATGAAATTCCACGTTTTTAGACACCCCACATGACCTGGTTACTGTAAAATTTTTAATTTTTTGTGGCGAGACCCCTACAGTACCTAAAAAATAAAAAATTATCAAAAATAGTCATGTGAGGTGTCTAGAAGCTCAGAATTTCACAAGGAATCCAGAAATTTTACTTGAAAAATTATATTGTCTACAGTACCCTGGGTTTTTCGTGGTGGGACCCGAAAATAGCCTTATTACGGTTTCCTAAACAGTTTTCAGCCCTAAAACCTGTATTTTTGAATTTTTTTGACAATTTAACGTTGTTAGACACCCCATAAGCCTGGGTTACTGTAAATTTTCGAATTTTCGTGGCCTACGGTATCCCCAAATGCAAATTTATCAAAAATAGTCATGTGAGGTGTCTAAAAGCTCAAAATTTCACCAAAAATCCAAATTTGCAGGTGCTAACCCTCCACGAAACCACAGTCAACGAGGCCGCCGCTCAACTATGTCTCCTGGTCCCCGCCCTCCTAACCCGTCGCGACGAACTCTTTCCACTGGCTCGCCAAATCGTCAAAGATGCCGGCTATCATTATGCGAAGAGTCGAAAGCGGCCTTGTGATCCGGCTGATTTGCATTCGCCAATCAGCTCGCCGAGCACAAGTCCACCGCCGCCTGGAATGGATGAACAGGGATTCGAGTTGGATGGCGGGTCGAATTCGAGAAATGCTGATGAGATGTGCTCGAGTAGTAGTGGAGATGGAACTAGGGTTAGTTTTGTGGTGAAATTCGGGTCAAAATGAGCTCAAACTCGATGCTGACGCGTTTTTTGTAGTCTGCAAAATTCACGCCATCAAATTCAGATCAAAATGAGCCTAAACTCAATGCTGACGCATTTTATGCAGGCTTCAGATTTCACAGCTTTAAATTTAGGCTAAGATGAGCCTAGACCCGATGCTGACGCATTTCTTGTAGACTTCAGAATCTGAGTCATGAAAAATGCTACGAAAGGAGCCCAAACTCGATGCTGACGTAATTTTTGTAGACTGCAAAATTCACGTCATCAAAGTTAGATCAAAATGAGCTCAAACTCGATGCTGGTGCATTTCTTGTGGGCTGCAAAATTCGCGCGATCCTAAAGGAGCCTTGACTGATCCTTGACGCAAGTTTCGTAGCCTGCAAAATTCACGTCATCAAATTTGGGTTAAAGTGAACCTATACTCAATGCTGACGTAAAATTTGTAGGCTGCAAAATTCACGTCATCAAATTTAGGTTAAAATAAGCCCTGACTCAACATTGACGCAAGTTTAGTTTAAATTTAAATTCTGCGCAAACTTATATTGTTGACGCATGTTTTGTAGCCTCAAAATTTTCCATAAATCTCAAATTTCAGCTTTGAAAACGACCTAAAATCAAAATTTTCCAGCTCACCGACTCCCCCAATGATTCAACATCCACCGACTCAACAACAGTGCACCACACAAATTCGGCGTCCTCAATTCTAGAGCGCTGGGCGAGCGGCTGTTTTTCCACCCAGTTCCCACCCCCGCCGCCCAAAAAAAGTCACTAATTTTCTGAATTTTTACATTTTTTCACATGTTATTGCATCTCACACACTTTTTTTTGCCCAAAATTTTGATTTTTTTAAAATTTTCTTCAAAAATTTATTTCTATTCCACCCCCATTTTTTTCGTGATTGTTTTTTCAAAAAATTTCACAACTCGCATTTGATGAGAGTATAAACTTGGTATTTTCCCCGGTCCCCAATATATTTTTCAATAATCACTTCAAAATTTCTACATTTTTCGAAAATGTCTAATTTTTTTCCCTTTTTTTCCCTAGTCTACTAATCTTTTCATATCTTTACAAAATTTAATTTTTTTCTAATTTTTCCAATTTTGTTTGAAAAACATCGGTGAATAAAGTGTTTGAATTGTTTTTTTTTTCGAATAAAAAAAAATTAATTTCAGAAAAATTTTCTCAAAAAATCCGACATTTAGGATTGCTCATGTTAATCTGAAATTGTTGAATTTTCAAGTTTCGGCACAAATTTGATGACGTGGCATTTTTGGAGTCGAAAATTTGAATTTTCAAGTTTTTGCGCGAAATTTTCCACGTCATCAATTTTCAGCGAAAAGTTTCAAGGAAAAACCAGTTCCGTATAACCCATTTTTTGATTTTTCCAAGACAAACCTTTATCGTTTTTTGTTTACAAGCTTTTTCGTATTTATCAGCAGGAAAATACATCAAACCTCACCCAATACCTGGAATTCCAGGTGGGCAATTTTTTTTTCGAAAAATCTAGGTGGGCAAAAATTTTAAGGTCTTTAAGGCGAGCCTTAGGCGAGCCTCAGGCGGGCAATTTATTTAGGGTCTTCAAGGCGAGCCTTAAGTGGGCAAATTTTTTAGGGTCTTCAAGGCGAGCCTTAGGTGGGCAAATTTTTTTAGGGTCTTCAAGGCGAGCCTTAGGTGGGCAAATTTTTTAGGGTCTTCAAGGCAAGCCTTAAGTGGGCAAATTAGGTGGGCAATTTTTGAAAATAAACCCAGCTGGGCAATTTTTTACCCACTCCTCCAGGTTCTTGGGTGAGGTTTGAAAATACATAGTTTGAAAAAGGATACAATCAGAAAACTCCTGTGTATATAAATGTGCTCTTAGACCTTGCAAAAAATGAAAATATGAAGAATTTAATTCTGATTTTTTTGAGCTTGGTTCAGTTTTCTGAAGAACTTCAGTGTATTAATGGATTCACTTTGGTCAATAATAAATGTTTGAAGGTGAGTAAGGGCCTAAAATTAGGCCTGGGCCTGGGGACTCTAACTTAAGCCTTACCTAAGCTAACCTAACCACATCTTATCTAGCTTGAGCCTCAACTAACTCGATTTAGCAGTCTAACGAAGGCTTTCTGTCTTAACCCAACCTAAGTCCACACTACAACTTACCTAAACTAAAGTAACCTAACCTAAACCCAACTATCTTCTAGCTAATCACCGCTGACCAAACACACAGTGCCGCTCGTCGTGAATGTAACCTCAATGGCGGAAACCTTGTCTCAATCTACAATTCAATCGATAACACAGCAATTGCTCAACTCGCAATTTCGAGTTCGGATCCAATTTGGATTGGTTTGAACTGTATGGATGATCGGGATCTGGGCTCTTGTTTTTGGGATGATCAAGTTGGAAATGCGTCAGGTGAGAAAGTATGGGTCTTGTAGCGAAAATCGTTTTTCTAGCCTTTAACAACTTCATCGCTGCAAATCCATCAAGCGAAGTAGGAACGTGTGTCTATATGCTCAACTTCGGAAGTCTCCGAGGTCGCTGGTTCAGTGGAAGTTGCGAAGGCATGGAAATCAATGCAGTCTGTGAAACAACCCCAATTGAAACATGCCTATATACCTATAATGGTTATTGTTATTATCCACTTGGAGCCCTGAGTCAAATCGAAGCTCAAAACGCATGTTCGCAAAACTGCAAGGGAGATTTGGTTTCGATTCATTCAGCAGAAGAGAATACTTTGGTTTCCAGAATTTTTGAGTATAATCCGAAACGGTATTTATGGATTGGGGCACAAGGGAATTCTTGGATTGATGGATCGGTTTGGAATTATACAAACATCGGATATCAAAATACAACCACGAAGTGCTATAGTATGTCATTGATAAATGGTAGATGGATGAGCACCGATTGTTATTCACAACTCCCAGCGATTTGCAAGATTTCGATGAATTCGGAATGCGGAAATAGAGCATGCAGTGGAGTGACGAATCTCACAGATACTGGAGTGGTGGGTTTTTTGTTGTGGGCACAGAGAATTTTAAATTAAAAAAATTTTTTTTTCCAGATCTACTCACCAAATTACCCCAATTCCTACCGCTCTGCTCACAATCAATCAATACCTTGCTATTACCTTTTCACTGTCAAAACCGAAATCGCTATTATCTATTTCGAACAACTCACATTGAATCAAAATGCGCGAATCGAACTATACTCTAGTCTAACCAGCCAAACACCATTTGCAATTATTAAGAATTCGCAGGGAACTAATATCACCTTCCAATCTTCCACAAATCTCATCAAGATGGTTTTTAAACCATGCTTTAACTGTGGGAACACTGGAAATTCAGAGATTTTCAAATGGAAAGCGATTCTTGGCCAACAATATCTGAATCCGTGTGGAAATTTGATGGAGACAAATGGAGTTATCACATCTCTGGGTTACCCGGGAAATTACCCAAACAATTGGCAATGCGATTATTTGTTGCACAGTTCGAGAAGAGTTCAAGTTCATTTCACCGATTTCTACACAGAGGGGTATTTTGATTATGTTCGCGTTTATGATGGCGAGAATTCGACAGCTCCGGTGCTCGCCACAATCAGCGGAATCCCTGTGGACAATCTGACCTACACCTCAACTGGACAATATTTATATTTGCTTTTCAGTACGGATAAGACGAATAATTTCAGAGGATTCAGTGCAGTGTTTTATGATTTTAATTGAACTCATATTGCTCATGTTAAGAAATGAAAGCCTTTATTAGAAAAGTCTATAATTACCATTCACAATCACATCACGATACCAAGAACAGCCGTAGTATTTGTTATCAGCAAGATTTACGAGATAATTAATAGTCACTTCTCTGACATTAGGGTTCGTTCTGGAAAGAAAATTGACGAGACATTTTTCTCTTCCTGTTGTTGTGCAATTATGGTAAAGCCATGAATAAAGAAAATATTCCTTCTGAAACAAAAATTTCAGTTGGTTTGATTGAAACTGATTGAAAACTTACGTCATCTGATAGATCGTTGTTTTCGGTAGTTCCATTAACAACAATCTCACCATTGTTATCAAAGTGACTGCCGGAATTACCGATCATATTAGCATTAGATGTCAAATCAAATTCATAGATGTAAAATCGAACTGCGAAACGTCTACCAGGACACGCGAAGTTGTTGTGGATGATGAAGTTTGTCGAGAGAGACAACTGGATGATGATGGCGAAAACAATGAGCAATCTCATTTCACCGATGGTTTTTCCTCCCAATTTTCCCCAGCGCGCTTTTATACAATTTTGATTAATTGAAAATGGGACCGTTATATTAATTTAGATCCCATCATTTTTATGCGAAATGATATTTTTTTTGTATAGCTTGTCCAGGAAATTTTTTGAATTAGGATTTTTTTCTGTTATACACACGTAAGCGAACAAATTCTAGTTCCAAAAAGATTTATTCTTCTTCAAAAAATCGTACTTCTGACCCCAACAGTAGTGGTCAAATTCAAATTCCCGCTCGATTTTTTGCAGCAACAAAGTTTTTTTCGAATTTCAGAATTTGTGAGAATTAGGGTCAACGGATTGATAAATGAGAAGTTTCCCGAAACAGTCGCATAAAATAGCCGGTAATTTTGCAGATTTTCCCGCGCGCTCTCATCTTCCCGATTCAAAAAAGCATAATAATACTCGCCCATGTAATACACAAATCCAACAATCGAAAATGCCACCAAAAGTGCCACGTGACACCACCAAACGCCACGTTTTTGACGTGTTTTCTGACGGCAAATCAATACCATGATTTTTGTGTACATTATCACACAGAGCGGTGAGTTCAGGGCGAATACGAGGAGTACTGTGAGCGAGAATACTTTAGCGTGGAGATCTGAAGTTATGAGAAATAGCGTTTCGGGTGAATCAAATTTAACCGAAGTGGTGAGAATTGCGGGTGTGAAAAGGAGGAGGCTCGAGGTCCAGTGAAGTAGGTAGAGGTTCCATGGAGAGGTATGAGTGAAGAACTGGAAAAGAGACACGTGGATTTGAAAAATTCAATTCTGAAGAGACCCACATAATTCAACTTGCCGTGCGATCTACAAACCGTCAAAAATCGCTGAAAAGTGATCAGAAACACTCCAACCACACGCAGTGTAAAACAAAAGGCTCCACTATTCGCGAAAAATCCGGGAAATTGATAGATCAAAAGATTGCCAATGCCAAAAAATCGGCCCGAAACCAGCGCTAAATATATGAAACATGTGAAAAAATCGGCGAAGCCTTGAGATATGATAAGTGTGTAGTAGGGAGTGTTGAAGTGTTTTTTGACGCCACATTTTTGGCGCCAAAAAATCACGGTTGCTAGAATGAGAGAATAGAGGGGTAGAATTGTGGAGGCCTGGATTAGGAAGAGAATTATTTGCCAGGTGAGTTGGAGCATTTTTTTTCTGGTGAAAAAATTTTTCAGAAAAACGGACAAAAATCTAGTGTACTTGATGAGAACTGGAAAGAGAATAAATAAGTGCGTGAGATTTGGCGGGAACATTTTTCAAGTTATCGTAGTTATGGCAAAAATCTTTTCTTCTGAACTTTAGACACTTTGAAACCAATCAATCAACTGTGTGAATAAATCCACATAGCTTTCCAGACAAATAAAAAATGTCTGAAAATGTTTTGCCATAAAACCACCCACCTCACTCAGAGATTTCATAATTGAAAATGAATTTTGGTCTTCTTCTCCTTCTCCTTGCTCCGCTCTTCTGTCAGGCAATCGATAAACTGTCTGAAAATGAAGCTCGTGCAGTTGCGACAAGTCTCGTCGAAGATGTCTTCTTGATCGAGACAACAGAAGAAGAGGTTGCCAAGATCCACAGTTTCCCGTATCAAACAATATCAACAGACGGTCACCTGAGATATTACTACGTGAAAGCTCTCACAGAGCTTATCCGCAGGGAACGAAAAGCGCTGTTAGAAACGTTATCGAAACATGAAGCGTCACAATTGCGACTTGAAACTGAAGAACTTCACGATTTGGAGATTCGTGGGAAAATTGAGAATCTGAATCGAGAGGCGCATATCGAGTTCAGTGAGAAGGAGCTCGAACACATTACAAATAATTTTGGTGGACCGGTTGTGATTGATGGATTTGATTTTGTGGCACAGATGTATTTGCCGAACACAACGATTACAATTCATTATGGCGTGGTGTTTGAAAATCAAAAGTTTTTATTGAAGAATGAGACGTGGATTCGGGGTGAAGTTACTACAACTAAACCATTCGTTTGATTTTGTGGTTTGAATAAAGTTTGTTGTTTCTAGAATTTTTAGAACTTCTAGAATCTTAGAAGCCCTTTGATTTTTCAATTTCTGATTTAGCAATTCTTATCACTGTGTGTACAATTTCCGATAAATTTCCCGATTTTTGGTATCAGCGAAAAAAATACTTTGTTATCATTAAAATGATGTATGCAAATATTTATGTAGTTTGGAAACTCCACATCGAAATATATACGAAATGAAAAATTTTCAAGAACATCTGAGTTATGACGTGGCAGCTAGAAATTCTAGGAACATTCAGGGGTTTCCTGAATTTACGAAATGTTTTCCAGATTCTCCACCTTCAAAGAAGAAAAAAATGATTTCATCTTTTGCAAGATAAGAAGAAAATGAACCTTTGAGTTTTATTATCCGGAAAAAAATTGTGTATAAAGACTTGGAAATTACAAACAAAACTATTGATAAGACGAGAAATGAAGAAAATTTCAATTTTTCTCATTTTTTGCTTGATTCAATTTTCTGAAGGGTTGACCTGTATTGAAGGATTCACTTTGGTGAATAACAAATGTTTGAAGGTGAGTTAGGGCCTAAGATTGGGCCTGGGCCTGGGGACTCTAACTTAAGCGTTACCTAAGTTAAGCTAACCTCATCAAATCTAGCTTGAGTCTTAACTAACTCGATTAGGCCGTCTTTAAATTTAACGAAGGTCTACCTTAACCTAACCTAAGTCCACATTACGCCTTAGCTAAACTAAGGTAATCTAACCCAACTATCTTCTAGCTAATCATCACTGACCAAACACACAGTGCCGCACGTCGTGAATGTAACCTCAATGGCGGAAACCTTGTCTCAGTCTACAACGCGATCGATAACACAGCAATTGCTCAATTCGCTACAGTGGGCTCTGATCCAGTCTGGATTGGTTTAAATTGCCCGAATGATCATGATGCGAGCTCTTGTGTATGGGATAATCAAGCTGGAAATGCGTCAGGTGAGCTTTAATTACAAAAAACAATTTAAAGGAACATCCCGTAAAAGATCTTATGGGTCTTGTAGCGAAGAAACAAATACCGTATAGATGTTTCCTGATTTTTAGGCTACAACAACTTTATCGCTGCAAATCCCTCAAACGATGTAGGAACTTGTGTCTATATGCTAACCTTCGGAAGTCTCCGAGGTCGCTGGTTCAGTGCAAGTTGTGATGGAATGGAAATCAGTGCTGTCTGTGAAACAAGCCCAGTTGAACAGTGTTTGTACAATTTGAATGGTTATTGCTATTATCCACTTGGGGAGTTGAGCGAAGTTGATGCGCAAAACGCATGTTCACAGAACTGTGAAGGAAGTTTGGTATCGATTCACTCAGCTGCAGAAAATACTTTTGTTTCAAAGATCTTCAAAGACTCTTCAAAAGGTTATATTCGAATTGGAGCGCAGCTTTCAAGTGGAAATGTCAATTCTTGGATTGATGGATCTGTCTGGGATTACACAAACATCGGATATCAAAACAAAGGCCTCGGATCGTGTTATAGTATGTCATTGATCAATGAACTTGTTGTGCCTGGAAAATGGATTAGTTCAAATTGCTCTGCGCTTCTTCCATCAGTTTGCAAGCGTCCGCAACATGCGCAATGCGGAAGTACACCTGCCCCAACGCTTGCCCCACCGCAATGCAGTGGAATTTCGTATTCAACGGATACCGGGGCGGTAAGTAAAAAAACATTTTTTTTGCAGAAACAACTTTATCCTCTCAAAAAATTAGCCTAACTTTAAGAAAAACTTGAAAAAAGTGTATCCCCCTTTAATATTCGCATTTGGTTTCGCAGTCAATATCAAAGTTTGATTGTGTCCAGTTCTGTCCAAAACCAAGAATCCCTTTGCGTCGAACTTTGCATCGTAATCGAGTTCACTTGGAAGTGTAGCTGTGCTCGGTATCGTCTGATTGAAAATGAGTTTGATGTAGGCATCGCGTGAAATTGTTTCACCGTTGAAAACGGCGATGAATTCCGCGTCGAAGATGGCTGGGTTTTTGGCGGCGAAATGTTCGGCCAAACTTTGAATGAAGCTTCGGGCTGCAGTTTTTGGGTCTGCAGCTAGAACGAAAAAGACTGTTGAGAGAATTGCGAGAAGAAATCGCATTTTTTGTGAATATAATTTTAGAGGGTGTTGATGTGGCTTTTAAGGGGAGCACATACATAATTCGATAAACGAAATTTGATCATTGAAAACTTCCTCCTGCAGGAAGAGAAAGTTTTTTTGCGAAATGCCACGTCATAAATCAAATTCTTTCAGATCTACTCTCCAAATTACCCCTACTCATACCTCTCAACCGACACCGCACCATGCTACTATATCCTAACTGTCACCACCGACACCGCAATGATCTGGTTCACCGAAGTGAATTTAGACGCGAACGCCCGAATCGAACTATACTCTAGTCTCGACACCCAAACACCATTCGCAATTATCGATCGAAATTCGCAGGGAAATATTACATTTTCAACTTTCGAATCATCGACTAGTTTGATTAAAATGGTTTTCAAACCGTGTACGACTTGTGGAAGTTCTAGTTCTGGAACGATTTTCAGATGGAAAGCGATTCTTGGAAAACAATATCCAACTTTATGCGCAAGTGATCAAACGATTAGTACAAATGGGATTATTACATCTACAAATTATCCTAACGTGTATAACAATTATTTGAGTTGCCCGTATAATTTGCAAAATCCGAATAAGGGAGGAAGGTAACTTTAACAATAGTTTTAACACCTAATTTTCCATCTACAGAATCCAACTTCATTTCACCGATTTCTGGACTGAATCCGGTTACGATTACGTAAAGATCTATGATGGCAGAAATTCCACACAACCCCTTCTCGCCTCAATCAGCGGAAATCTTGTGGGAAACTCGAATTTGACTTACACCTCAACTGGACAAAATTTATACGTGCTTTTCACCAGCGATCGCTCGAATGTCTTTAAAGGATTTAGCGCTGTTTTCTACGAATATCCGTAATTATTTTTGAATAAAGATTTCTTGCATTTTTCGGTGAAAAACTTGAGAAAAAGAAAAAAAGGAAAAAACAAACAAAAAAAAACAGGGGAAGAGAAAATATGGCCTAGGAAACCAAACAAATGACATTGTGTATTTCTCGCAGACAATTTTTTTTGTTTTCGAAAAACGTCGATTTTTCTTATTTTTCAAGGGTTTTTGTTGTTTTTAGTGTGATTTGAGTGAAAAGGATTTGAGAGAGATTTAGGCTACATCGGGAAGTTATGAAAAATTTGGGGAATTTCCGAATTTTGAGTGAAAACCAAAATTTTCCAGCAAAAATGGCTCTTCTCGGGGTCGACACCACATCGCTGCTAACCCAGCATCCGCTGGAAATGCTGCTAATCAGTGCAAGCTCCCCCGACCCTCACTCAACAATAATTATCGATCCAAAAACCGGAGTCAGCGCATGGACCTATAAAGGTGCAGAGCTTCAAGGTGCCGCACCCGGAGCCCTAGAAATCCTCGGCGAAGATGCGGAGCACATGATTTTGGCCACAAAAGACGCGCGCTTGGTGCATTTGATCGGGGTGCCGAACAAAGATCGATTTCATCAGAAAATTGTGATGCCTGCGGCGGTTTCGGCGATTTGTTCGCTGAAATCCGGCAAAATTGTATTTATGGCGATTGGAAAGCAGATTTTTGCGTGGCTTTTGAGCTCAGGAGAGCTTCTGAGTGTGGTTGATGCGCATTATCAGAATATTAGCCGATTGGTTGTGTCGGACGATGATTCGATGATTTTTTCGGCTGCCAAAGATGGAGCCGTGCATGGCTATTTGGTTAATGAGTAAGTTGGGATTTTCTCGCCGAAAATTGCTGAAAATCCAGGTTTTCTGACCAATTTTCATGAAATTTTGGCCAAAAATGAAAATAAATAATTTTCACGTGACCTTGTTTCCAAAAATTATCCAAAATTCAATAAAAATCTGCCTGAATCTTGAAATTTCTGCAATTTTCGTATAGAATTTCAGTCAAAAAGTGGATTTTTGAGTGAAAATCGAAAAATTGCTGAAATTTCAAGGTTCTCGCGCAGGGGAACCTATCGCCAATTTTTTTTCGGAAAAAATGGATTCAAATTGGTCTAAGGAGCCTGAAAATGGCCTAGAAGCCTAGAAGGCCCGAGAAACCCTATTTTTCAAGTCTCTAGGCTCAGAATGAACAAAAAATCCCGAATTTTTACTCCTAAACCATATGAAAACCCAATTTTCAAGCTCCTAGGCTCAAAATTGACCAAACCTCTCGATGTTTATCTTAAAAAAAAACGATTTTCAGCCAATTTTCATTCCAGACTAATCTCCTCGGACCGCGATCACACCATCACACCATTCTGCAAATTCTCCACCCACACCCTCGCCATAACCGACCTAAAAATCACCGCAAATTCCTCGAATCCACGAATTCTCACCTCAGGCCGTGATCATATTTGTGCCTATCATTCGATTTCGCTAAACTCCACTCTCCTTAAAATTTCAGCCGATCGACCAATTTCAGCCTGCGCTATAGATTTGGCTGAAACTCGTTTATTTCTAGGCACCGATTTAGGCAACATTGCTCAGATTAACCTGTTCCAATTAAGCAATTCGTCGAATGAAAGAGAGCTGATTGTGAGCACTTCCGATGAGCAAAATTGCAAATTTCGCATTTTGAACGGACATTCCGATGAGATTACGAGGATTTGTGTGAATTCCGATGGAAATTTGATGGCTTCTGGAGATTCGACGGGAAAATATTGTATTTGGGAAGTGGCCAGTCATCAGTGTTTGAAGGTACATTTGCGGCTGAAAATGCTGAAATTTTCAGAATTTTTGGTGTACAAATTGTGAAAAATGATGGATTTTGACCACTTTTCGCTATAAAAATTGGCAAAAATCAAGTTTTTAGCCAAACTTATCTGAAAACCTGCCTGAACCTTGAAAATTCATCAATTTTCGTATAAAATTTCAGTCAAAAAGTGGATTTTTGACTGAAAATCTGAAAATTGCTGAAATTTCAGGGTTCTCGCGCAGGGAAATCTATCGTCAATTTTTTTTGTTGGAAAAGGCCTAAAATTGGTCCAGAAAGCCCGGAAATTGGTCTAGAAACCGATTTTTATGTTTCTAGACTTCAAATTGATCGAAAAACTAGTTTTTTGGCCAAATTTTGAGCTAGAAAGCTGAAAAATCCCATTTTCGCCCACTTTTATCCGAAAACCTGCCTGAACCTTGAAATTTCATCAATTTTTGTATGAATTCCAGTCAAAACCTGGATTTTTGACTGGAAATCGAAAAATTGCTGAAATTTTAGGGTTCTCGCGAAGGGAAATGTATCGCCAATTTTTTATTTGGAAACATGGTCTAAAATTCGTCTAGGAAGCCTGAAAATGGTCTAGAAGCCCAGAAAATGGTCTAGGAAACAAATTTTTCAAGTTAGAAGCTTCAAAAATTACCCGAAAAATCAATAAACATCTGAAAACCTGCCTGAACCTTGAAATTTCAGCAATTTTTGTATGAATTCCAGTCAAAACCTGGATTTTTGACTGAAAATCGAAAAACTGCTGAAATTTCAGGGTTCTCGCGCAGGGAAATCTATCGCCGATTTTTTATTTGGTAAAGGGGCTCAAAACGGTCTAGAAACCGATTTTTCATGTTTCTAGACTCAAAATTCACCAAAAATTCTATATTTTGGCTTAAAATGAGCTAGAAGCTGAAATTCCAGCGTTAAATTTCGAATTTCAGGTCTCAAATATGCGCGCAGCCATTCAAACCCTCAAATTCATTCCATTCTTCGACTCAATTTCCGCAAACTCAGATCTCGTGCCAAAAATCCGCCCAATTTGGGATCTGAAAAAAGAGCCGACAAAATTGGAGAAGCTCGCGATTGAAGTATCAGATGACCTGAATTCCGAAAAAGATCAATGGAAAAATGTGATCGATGAGACTTTGGAGCAACTTTTGAGCGGAAATGTGAGATTTTTCGAGATTTTCAATTGAAAATTCGAGATTTTCAGGTGAATTTTGGTCAGAAAAGTTGTTGTCATGCTGAAAATTTGGCTGCTGAAAATCCAGAAATTTTGGAGGAAGATGTGATTATTTTGGAAGATGATGAGGATTCGGAAAAAGCGCCTGAAGTTAACCTGAAATCGAAAAAACGGAAAAATAAGAAGGGAAAGGTGAGCTGACGCTTTTTCCGTAGAAAAATCCGGTTAAAATGAGTCTAGACTCGATGCTGACGTATTTTTTGTAGCCTAGTGATATTGCGCCAGCTTATTCCGGTTAAAATGAGCCCAAACTCGATGCTGACGTATTGTTTGTAGTCTACAAAAGTTACGCCATGAAAAATTCGCGTCAATGAAAGTTTGTTGACGCAATTTTTGTAGCTCACCAAAATCAATAAAATTTACACTTTTCCAGCGCAAAATTTCACGAAAAACCTGATTTTTCTGAAAAAATCTGAAATTTTCAGCCTCAAACACCTGTAAAACCATCGCAACAAGCCTCCAATTCCACTTCTTCTCAAAATTCCGAACTTCAAAAACAAATCGACGAACTGAAAGCGGAAAATAGCAAATTGAAGCAGATCAACGCTCAAATGTACGAATTTGTGGCCAAAGAAATGGCGGAGGATTGAAAAATTTGAATTTTTGAATTTTCCCGCCAAATTCCAACTTGTTATTGATTGATTTTTGTTGATTTTATACCTTATTTTTTTTGTTGAGTTTTGATACATTTTTACATTATTTTTTGTGATTTTCTGGTTGGAAAAAGGTTATGCGCCTTTAAAAATATCTACTGTAATCTTCGCGAGAAAAAATCCTTCAAAATGAGCCTAAACTCAATGCTGACGTATTTTTTGTAGCCTGTGAAATTTGCGTCAGCAAAGATGCTCTAATTTTTTCAATCCCGCAATTTTCAGACCCACCAAAAAATGTCGATCGAAATGGCGGCCTATTGCTTCGATGTGATCCAAGCTTCTCTCAGGGGTACTGTAGAGCCTACAGTACCCCGGGAAATTCCGGATATTGAGAGGTACTGTAGCCATAATTTTTGGACCGAAAATTTTTTTTATTAATTTCAGGCCGCTTTTTGTGACGTGGAAAAAGGGGGCCGATGAGGATTTGCGAGGATGTATTGGGACTTTTTCGGATTTGAGGTTTTGAAAATTTGAATTTTGAAAATTCTCTATTCAAAATTTAATTTCAGGCTAAGCCGCGGGCTCAATGAATATGCCAAAATTAGCGCGTTCCAAGATACACGGTTCCGTCCGATTACTTTGGACGAAATTCCGAGTTTACACTGCGGGGTGAGTTGGTTTCAGCCAGGAAATCTGGAATCTGCTGAAAATTCCAGGTTTTTTGGTGTAGAAATTGTGAAAAATCATGGATTTTGGAGCATTTTGAGCTCAGGTTTTTTGAAATGTTTGCAATTTTGCGGCATAGTTTTTTCGGGGAGAAAAAAGTACGCCGCAAAATTGCTTTTTATTGTTGCAAAAACCTGCCTGAACCTTGAAACTTCAGCAAAATTCGGATGAAAATCAAAAATTTGCTGAAATTCCAGGGTTCTCGCGCAGGGAAATCTATCGCCAATTTTTTTTTCAGAATTTTCATTTTTTGAAATTAAAAATTTTTCGAAATTTTCATTTTTTGAAATTAAAATTTTGAAACGTGACCTTTCTTAAAATATTACCACGTCACTCATTTTTTCATGAAAAATTTTTATTTTCCTTTTTTTTCATTTGCGAAATTTTAATTTTTAGTAAGTTTAAGTTATGACGTGGCAAAGTTGATGCATTTCCTAAAAAATCTTAAAATTTTCATCTGAAAACCTGCCTGAACCTTGAAATTTCAGCAAAATTTGGATGAAAATCGAAAAATTGCTGAAATTTCCGGGTTCTCGCGCAGGGAAATCTATCGCCGATTTTTGAATCGAATTTAATTTCAGGTCTCGATTCTGGTTGATTTCGAAGATTGCACAAATTACAACGATTGGCAAATCGGAACTCATGGAGTTCGCATGCGATTCAATTATCGCGGCTCGAATTATAGCGCTGTTTTTTTGCCGGAAGTTATGCCGGAACAAGGTTAGCCGTCCGGAAATTGCCTTTTTTGACTGAAAATTCAGCTTTAAACCATATTTTTGAGCCTAGAGAATCAATTTTCAGCCGTTGACACGTTGATTTTCAGATTCCTCGTGAAATTCTAGCCCGGAAACATGTATAAAACAAAAATTGTTCACTAGCGGGATCGAACCCGACCTCTCTAGATCAGTGAATTGACCTTTAACCAACTGAGCCGTTTTTTGCCGGGTAAAAGGTCGCGGGTTCGATACCTCGTGCGCGCTACATGTTTCCGGGGTAGAATTTCACGAGGAATCCGATAATCCACGTGGCTAGGTCCAATTTTCAGACAAAATCTTAAAATTTCAGGCTGGAATCATGTGCAAACCATCGACAATCTCATCAAAAAATCAGGATTTTCTGGAAAAATCGATGAAAATCTGCGAAACTCGCTGAAATGTGTCCGATTTCAAAGTCAGAAATTTGTACTCTCCTATAACGACTACGTGGCTTACAAGAACTCGAAAAATTGACTGAAATTTTGTAAATTTACTAACTTATTCATGAAAAATTCGAATTTTCATCCAATTTTCGATGATTTTCAGTTGTTCTAACTCAATTTAACCCATATTTTTGTTGCTCACTAACCCATGCTTAAATTTAAGGTAAATTTTAGGGTTTTTGATGGAACAGGAAGCTCCGCCGCAGGCCCAGGTATGTTTAAGCCACGCCCCTATTTTCAGCAAATGCCAAGCCACGCCCCCTTTTCCAGGAGCCCCAACAACAACTTGGATGGCGAAATTTGCTCTCGGCTTTCGTCAAGCAAATGCTCTTCTTCTATTTCGTCTCCTCAACCCTGCGCACCTTTTTCCCGGGAAATTCGACGACTGAAAATGGAACCGGAGGTGGAAATTTGGCGCAAGCCGCAAATTTCTACCAAAATGGACAATTTTTCGATGTTTGGATGTTTTTGGATGAAAAGGTTGTGGATTTTGGAGCATTTTGAGCTCCGACACGCCTATTTTTGCAATTTTGCGGCATGGTTTTTTCGGGGAGAAATAAGTGTGCCGCAAAATTGCTTCTAATAGTGAAAAACCTGCCTGAACCTTGAAATTTCAGCAAAATTTGGATGAAAATCGAAAAATTGCTGAAATTTCCGGGTTCTCGCGCAGGCAAATCTATCGCCAATTTTTTTTTTGCAATTTTGCGGCTTGTTTTTTTTTGTGGAGAAAAAGATGTGCCTCAAAATTGCTTCTTATAGTGAAAAATTCCAAAATTAATCCGAGAATCAACAAATATTTGAAAAATTGCCTGAACCTTGAAATTTCAGCAAAATTTGGATTTTTCTTTCTGAAAATCGAAAAATTGCTGAAATTTCAGAGTTCTCGCGCAGAGAAATCTATCGCCAATTTTTGAATTGGAAAATGGACCTAAAATTGGCCCAGGAAGCCTGAAAATGGCCTAGAAAACAGATTTTTCAAGTCATAAGCTTGAAATTAGTCTAGAAGTTCAAAAATTACCCAAAAAATCAATTAACATCTGAAAATCTGCCTGAACCTTGAAATTTCTGCAATTTTCGTCAGAATTTCAGTCAAAACTTGGATTTTTGACTGAAAATCGAAAAATTGCTGAAATTTCCGGGTTCTCGCGCAGGCAAATCTATCGCCGATTTTTTTTTTGACAAAAAATGGCTGAAAAATTGATTTTCGAAGTTTCTAGACCTGAAGTTCATGAAAAATTCCATTTTTCAATCTGAAAATAGTCTAGAACTCGATTTTTCAAGTTTCTAGATCTAAAATTAATGAAAAATCTGCAAATTTTCCAGCCCACCCCATTCACCGATTTTTCGAACCCCGAAAAACTGTTCGCCTCTCAATTCTCCATCGAATACGGCAACTGGGAAACCGGCGCCACCAAAGATGCCACGTGGATTTTCGCCAAAACCCTCCCAACACCCGCAAGTCTCCACGCAAATCAATCGATATTCCTGCACGTTTTCATAGTGCGAAGCGGTCAAAACCTAGCTACAGTACTCCCGGACGATTTGATCTACGCGAATTATCGATTGAACAAGTTCAAGAAGCGACACTTTAAAAAGACGGTGAATTTGTTGACGGGAGAGAGTGCGGAAACCGTGGAGACGCAGAGAAAACTGGAGCAAGGAGTGGATTTTGAGGTGTTGAATCATTGGCATCCGAATATTTCGGTGAATTTGGTGTACGATCAATCGATGTGGGCAAAAGGTGGGAGAAAATGGGCGGAGCTTGAAATTTGGAGCATTTTGATATCAAAAAGTGTGCCAGACTTGCAGAAATGGGCGGAGCTTGAAATTTGGAGCATTTTGATATAAAAAAGTGTGCCAGATTTGCGAAAATGGGCGGGACTTGAGATTTGGAGCATTTTGATACCAAAAAGTGTGCCAGATTTGCGAAAAGGGGCGGAGCTTGAAATTTGGAGCATTTTGATATCAAAAAGTGTGCCAGACTTGCAGAAATGGGCGGGGCTTAAAGAATTTCAAGAAAAAACGTGTCAGGCTAAAAATGATGGTAAAAATGGGCGTGGCTCATAAATTATCGATTTTTCCAGGCTCGCTACCCTCTCCAATGGACGAAGATCTGAAATTCAACAGAATAGCTACCGTATACCGACCGCCCATGATTTTCAACAATTATTGGAATCTGGGCGCCGAATATTTTCCCATCAATTCTACAGTACCCCAAATCAACCTAACTGTCACATTCTATCCGCTGAGTTTGATGAAATATCAAATGTATTCTAGTCAGAGGGTGAGATTTTGACTGAAAATCTGAAATTTTCAGCCGAAAAATGTCTGGAAAAAAAATTTCAGGTCCAACAAAAATGGAAAGCCTATTTGCCCAAAGATGTCGAAGAGGAAGACGATGATAGTCAGGATTCGATTAAACAAGCACTTTTGGACACGAATCCGGTGCTTTTGGGTAAGCCTAAGATCTAGGCCTAGTTTGGCCTGAAAATATAAAAAATTTGAACCTAAACCTGCCTGAACCTTGAAATTTCAGCAATTTTTGTATGAATTTCAGTCAGAACGTGGATTTTTGACTGAAAATCGAAAAATTTCTGAAATTTTTAGGTTCTCGCGCAGGGAAATCTATCGCCAATTTTTTTTTTGGAAAATATGCCTGAAATTGGTCTAGGGAGCCTGAAAATGGCCGAGAAGCCCAGAAAATAATCTGGAAAACAGATTTTTCTGGTTTATAAGCTTGAAATTGGTCTAGAAGTTCAAAAATTATCCAAAATTCAATAAATATCCGAAAGCCTGCCTGAACCTTGAAATTTCATAAATTTTCATATAATTTTCAATCAAAACTTGGATTTTTGACTGAAAATCGAGAAATTGCTGAAATTTCCAGGTTCTCGCGCAGGGAAATCTATCGTCAATTTTTTTTTTGAAAAATTTGGTTTAAAAATTCTCTTTTTAAGTTCCTGAAATTTAAAATTGATGAAAATTCTCAAATTTTGATATAGAAGTTCAAAAATTACCCAAGAATCAATAAATATTTGAAATCCTGCCTGAACCTTGAAATTTCATCAATTTTCAATCAAAACGTGAATTTTTGACTGAAAATCATAAAATTGGTGAAATTTCCGGGTTCTCGCGCAGGGAAATCTATCGCCAATTTTTTTTTGCAAAAAAAAAATCCATAAAATCGATTTTTGAAGTTTCTAGGGCTAAAGTTTGTCAAAAATTGTGATTTTTTTGTTCAAAAATGACTTGAAGTCGATTTTTCAAGTTCCTGGGCTTAAAATTGATGAAAATCCTGAAATGTTGGTCTGGAAAGACTATTTTCAAGCTCGAAAGCCTGAAATTAATGAAAAACCCCGATTTTTTATCTAAATATCGATTTTATTAGTTCCTGAAATAAAAATTGATGAACATTTTCAAATTTTGATATAGAAAACCTATTTTCAAGGTTCTGAGCATAAATTTAATGAGAAATCTCAATTTCTGGAGCAGAAATTAATTTTTCAAAGTTCTTACAAGGGAACCTTTTTTACTCAACACTTCAAATCATGATGAAATATGGTTTATGGACAGCTTTTGGGGCCATAAGAACACCCTAAAAATTTTAGTCTCCCAATGGACCTCTGAGCCAAGTTCTGGGCTCTCAAAAACTCAAAAAAGGCCTAAAAATGGTCATAAAAGTCTTCATAGCTCCATTTCAAAATTTTTTTCGGTGGAAATGAAGTTTCAGATATTGATCAGCATAGTCGATTTACTAAAAGTACATCAATAAAAAACTTTATTTAGAAAAATTTTGAAGTTTTTTATTTTTGGGCTGAAAATTCATATGTGCCCCTGCTCATTCTTTTTTTCAAAATCAGAAATTTTTCTGAAAATTCGATTTATTTATGCTTTTTGGGTAAATCGACCACGCTGATCATCATCTGCTACTCAGTTTTTGATAAAATTGATCGAGAATTGAGTTATGATGTGTTTTATGAGCCAAATTTGTGAATTTTCGAACTTTTGAGAGCCCAGAACTTTGCTCAGAGGTCCATTGGGAGACTAAAATTTTTAGGGCGTTCTTATGGTCCCAAAAGCTGTCTCTGGACAAAATTTCATCAAGATTTGAAGTGTTGAGTAAAAAAGGTTTCCTTGTTAGCTTTCATTTTATCAAAAACCCCAATTTTTGGTCCAAATATCGATTTTTTAAGTTCTTGCTACTAAAATTAATGAAAATCCTTAAATTTTGAGCTAGTAAGCCCATTTTTAAGTTTCCTAACCTAAAATTCATCAAAATGCTCATTCTAGACCAAAAAAGCTCAATTTTCAGCTTTCTTCCAGCCAAAAAATCCCCAAATTTTCATTGCAGCCATCACATTTACCGTCTCAATTCTCCACTCGATTTTCGAATTTCTCGCCTTCAAAAATGACATTCAATTCTGGAAGGAGCGCAAAAATTTGGCCGGATTATCAGTCAGAAGTGTTCTATTCAACATTTTCCAATCGCTTATCGTATTTTTGTATATTTGTGATAATGAGACGAATTATGTGGTGAAAATCAGTGTTGGTGTTGGATTATTGATTGAATGCTGGAAAATTCCGAAAGTTTTGGATATTAAGGTACATTTTGATACCAAATATGGTTATTTTTGACGAAAAAAAGTGTGCCAGCCTTGCAGAAATGGGCGGAGCTTAGTTTTCTAAGCATTTTGATACCGAATTCGCCTATTTTTGAAAAAAAAACTGTGCCAGGCTTGCAGAAGTGGGCGGAGCTTAGTTTTCTCAACATTTTGATATCAAATATGCCTATTTTTGAAAAAAAAGTGTGCCAGGCTTGCAGAAGTGGGCGGAGCTTAGTCTTGATACCACATAAGCTCCTTCCCCTTTTCTGCGACCCTGACACGGTTTTTTATATTGAAATTTCAACAAAAAAAGTGTGCCAGACTTGCAAAAAGGGGGCGTGGTCTGTTTTTTTTCAATATCCACGTCATAGATCAATTTTCAACCAAAATTTATCAGAAAATCTGCCTGAACCTTGAAATTTCAGCAAAAACTTGGATTTTTGACTGAAAATCGAAAAATTGCTGAAATTTTCGGGTTCTCGCGCAGGGAAATCTATCGCCGATTTTTTTTTTGATTTTCTTGATGACAAGCGATGGCTCCTAGACACTTTCAATGTGTGTCTAGGCACCAGCCCTTGAGAAACCATTTGACAAGGGATGGATCCTAGAAATCTAGAGTTGTCAAGGGAGGACGCCTAGACACCTTGAGAAACAATCTGTCAAGCAAACGCGCCTAGACATCTAAATTATGTCTCTAGGCGCCAGCCCTTGAAAATACATCTGTCAAGGGATGGCCCCTAAGCACCCCCTCCCTCATAAAAACCAATTTTCAGCTAGACCACACGTCAAAAATCCTCGGAATCTTCCCAAAAATCAAATTCTCCGACAAAGGAACGTATATCGAATCGGAAACTCGTCAATTCGACGAAATGGCTTTCAAATATCTCGGAATGTTCCTTTTCCCATGCCTTTTAGGCTACGCAATCTATTCCCTAATTTATTTGGAGCAAAAAGGATGGTATTCCTGGTTGCTCAACATGTTCTATGGATATTTGTTGACTTTCGGATTCATCACAATGACACCGCAGCTCTTCATTAATTATAAGCTGAAAAGTGTGGCGCATTTACCGTGGCGTATGTTGACCTATAAATTCATCAACACTTTTATCGATGATTTGTTCGCGTTTGTTATCAAAATGCCGTGGTTGTATCGGATTGGATGTTTTCGCGATGATATCATCTTTTTGGTGAGTTTTTGAGCCGAAATTCGAGATTTTTGGGAAATTCTGAGCAAAAATTGGGTTTTCCGGGAAAATTTGACGTAAAAATGAAGTTTTCTGCTAAAAATTAACCAAGGCATGGTTTTGTGGGCGGAGCCTAATGTTTTAATTGAAATTTTTTGGATTTTTAGCAAAAATTAACTCAGGGCACGGTTTAATAGGCGGAGCCTAATTTTTAGCTGAAATATTGCAGTTTTTCACTCAGAATCCTTGTTTTTTGCTAAAAATGACCCCAGGCACGGTTTTGTGGGCGGAGCCTAATTTTTAATGGAAAATTTGCAGTTTTTTGACTTAAAAACTAATTTTCCTGCAAAAAATCGCCCAGGGCACGGTTTTGTGGGCGGAGCTTCAAAAATTGATTTTTCTCAACTTCAAAACTCGATTTTTTCCAGATCTACTTGTACCAAAAATGGATCTATCGTGTCGATTATTCGCGCACCAACGAATTTGGCGGAACTGGTGAAAACGCTGAAAATCCTGCTGAAATTTTGGCTGAAAATTCGGAAACCCCGTCTGAAACCAAGAAAAATCAATAATCTTCGATCTCCCTGTGTTTTTTTCCCTTATACTTGTTGCTTGTTGCGGTTTGTCATAAATTTATGTTTTTCTTGAGAACAATCTATTTTCAGCCTTTACCACGTGGATTTTCAGATTCACCGTGAAATTCTACCCAGGAAATATGTAGCGCACACAAGGAATCGAACCCGCGACCTTTTACCTGGCAAAAAATGGCTCAGCTGGTTAGAGATCATTTTACCAATCTAGACGTCGCGGGTTCGATCCCGCTACTGAACATTTTTTGATTTTTATACTTTTCCGGGCCAGAATTTCACGAGGAATCTGGAAATCCATGTGGCATTGGCTGAAAATCCGAAAAAAATCTATATATAATTAATTTATGATCACATCATGGTTGGAAAAATTATGCAAAAAAAAAAACACAAGAAAAAATCAATAGTTTTAAATAAAAAAATAGAATTTTGTTGTGTAGGCAAGAAATTGTTCAAAAGCGCGACGCGGTCACGCGTCGCGGCTACAGTATACGTTTAGAGAATTATTATTAAAGGGTCATAGGGGGATTTTTGTTTTTGATCTCTACAGATTCACTGTTCAAGAATGATTGGTGCTTGGTGGGGGAATTGTTGTGAATGTGGGTGTGGGAATGTGGGCGGGGCGTAGAATTGGGGAGCGGGTGCGGGAATTTGAGCTTGGCGCGAGCGAATTGTGATGACGGCTTCGCCGGGACAGACAGGTGTTGGCCAACGGGTGAAGAGTACCTGCAAGAGAAATTTGATTGATTTTGACGTTAAAAATTATAAAAAATCATGTTTCCCTCGCTTCCGAGTGATTTTCAGCCCTTGCCACGTGAATTTTCAGATTCCCCGTGAAATTCTAGCCCGGAAAAGTATATGAAACAAAAAATATTCACTAGCGGGATCGAACCTGCCACCTGTAGATTGCTAAATTGAGCTCTAACCAGCTGAGCCACAGGTCAGAGGTCGCGGGTTCGACTCCCAACGCCTGCGAAAAATCTTTTTCTTTTTTGAAACAACTTTTCCGGGGTAGAATTACGAGGGGAATCTGAAAATCCACATGGCAATGGCTGAAAATCGCTGGGAAAAAATCCAATATTTGTTTCAAAAATTTTTGGACCCCTGGAAATTCTTGATTTTTTCTTATCAAAAATCACAGTTCACAAAAAATCATCATTTTCGAGAAAATCACGAAAAGATGATTTTCGGGTTCAAAAATTGTCATTTTGAGGTCAGAGAACATCATAAAATTTCCCTAGTCATGTTTGGTCTCAAAAAATCGCAAATTTTCCTCACATTTTCCACTTGTACTTCGGGTGACGAGAATTGTGCCACAAGCTCCGGAATTCCGACATTTATCGTAATTCCGTACACAACAAGTTGTGTCAATTGTCCGGGGATAATTGGTGAAATTGGTGGCGACGGGTAGCCGGTCCAATATTGTTGGTGTGGATGATGTGGAGCTTGGGTGGAGAGTTGTGGTGCAAAAGTTGGCGCAACTTGTTGCACTGGTTTTACGA
The DNA here is from genome assembly GCA_947459285.1 of Caenorhabditis angaria. Taxonomy (NCBI): domain Eukaryota; kingdom Metazoa; phylum Nematoda; class Chromadorea; order Rhabditida; family Rhabditidae; genus Caenorhabditis; species Caenorhabditis angaria. The sequence continues at coordinate 11,625,183 of CANHGI010000002.1, read as the reverse complement.
GGTGTTGCAAGTTCAAATCCTCGGCCGAGCATTGGAAAACCTGCAAAAATCGCGTTTTTTCTAGCTTTCCAGCCATTTTCAGCGTTTCCCACGTCGATTTTCAGAATCCCCGTGAAATTCTAGCCCGGAAACATATAAAATATAAAAAATGTTCACTAGCGGGATCGAACCCGCCACCTCTGGACCGCTAATTTGACCTTTAACCAGCTGAGCCATAGGTGAAAAATGGTGGATTCATTTTCTCTCACCAGCAAATTTTTTTATACGTTTCCCGGGTAGAATTTCACGGGGAATCTGAAAATCCACGTGGCAAAAGCTGAAAATCGAAAATCATCTGAAAACTTTCGAACGAAACGTTTTCAGCGCTTCCCATGTGGATTTCCAGCATCCCCGTGAAATTCTAGCCCGGAAAAGTATGAATTTCAAAAATTTCGGTCACTGTTCACCTGCGGGATTGAACCCGCCACCTCTAGACTGCTAAATTGATCTCTAACCGGCTGAGCCATGTGTGAAAGTTTGCGGGTTCAATTTCTCGCGCCTACGACAACATTTTTCGATTCTGAAAAAACTTTTCCGGGGTAGAATTTCACGGGGAATCTGAAAATCCACGTGGCAGGTGCTGAAAATTGCTGGAAAGGCGTGTTTGGTGTCAAAATGTGCCCAAAACCAACCTCAATATAGCGCTGCTTCTTTCCAATCACCATAAATTTGTTGTGTGTCGCAAGCGACGTCGCGGCTGCCGCCGCGTCATTCGCCATCTGTATGAAAGCTTCGCCGCTGGGATGTCCCTGATTATTGAAAATCATGTGAACACCCTGGAATTTGACCATTTTGGCGAATTCGCCCAAAAATGTCACAATGTGTTGAACTTGCGCCTCATACGGTAATCCACGTAGCCGAATGCAATCCTTGCGTTTTTCCTGTTGATCTTGCGAGTGTTGCGAATTTTGTGGCGACAAATTCGCGGCGGCTGCGACTTGATTCGCGATTTCTTGATTCGGCGACATTTGTTGTTGATTATTGATTTGATTGCAACGTTTCACGACTTGTTGAACCTGCAAAAATATCGATTTTTTGGCTGAAAATGTGATTTTTTCAGCATTTTTCAAAAAAGCTACCCGAAAAAAAAATGAAATTTTTCGAAAAATGAAAAATGTGTGATGATGACCCCTCAAAGGTCACGTGAAAAAAAGTAAATTAATTTTTTTTTGAGAAAAAATTTCGAATTTTTTTTGACACGCACAAAAACTGCGAAATTAATTTTTTTGACCAGGAAAAAAAATGAAAATTTGTAGTAAAATTTTTTTAGAATAAAATTGGAATATTTTTCAAAAATCAAAAACTTTCTGAAAAATCAATAAATCTTATGCCACGTGGCATTTTTCCTCAAAAATTGAAAAAAAATCAATAAATCTTTGTCCACTTGGGAAATTCAATAAAAAATTTAGAAATTTGTGAAAAAATCAATAATTTTACTGCCACGTGAAATTATTTTTCAAAATTTGAAATAATCAGAAAAAATCAATAAATCTTGTGCCACGTGGCAATTTTCTCTGAAAATTTCAAAAATAATCAATAAATCGTGTGCCACGTCGCATTTTTTCTCAAAAATGTGAAAATTTTTCAAAAAAAAATCAATAAATCCTGTGCCACGTGGCAATTTTCACTAAAAATTGCAAAAATCAATAAATCTCATGCCACGTGGCATCAAAATACTCCAAATTTCGCCGAAAATTCAAAAATGCTCACCTCAGCAGCTGTAGACTTGAACAGCTCAATATATCTTTGGCCAATAGTTTGACGATGTTTCAAAAGAGCATTTTGAGCATCTTCTTCCGTTTCGAATTGCACAAAAGCGTCGCCAGTGGGTCGACCGTCGCTTCTCGAGATGAACAGAATTTTGTCGAGCACTTTGAGCGGCTCGAAAAATGTTTTCTGCAAAAATCCGGGTTAAAATGCGATTTTCAGCAGTTGCCACGTGGATTTTCAGATTCCCCGTAAAATTTTAGTCCGGAAAAGTCTAAAAATTAAAAAATTTTCACTAGCGGGATCGAACCCGCCACCTCTAGATTGGTAAATTGATCTCTAACCAGTTGAGCCACATTTTCACCAAGTTAAAGATTGCGGGTTCAATTCCACGTACCGGCAAAGTTTTTAATACTTTTCCGGAGTAGAATTTCATGGGGAATCTGAAAATCCACGTGGCAAACGCTGGAAATCAATAATTTCGCTGAAAAACCACTCACAATTTGCTGCTCTGTACAATCATACGGTAATCCACGCATCCGGACGTTGACCGCATTTGTGCTCACAAATTCCATCGCTTCCGTTGAGGATCCTGCAAAAAATGTGATTTTCAGATGTTGACACGTGGATTTTCAGATTCCCCGTAAAATTCTACCCCGGAAAAGTATTTTCAAAATTTAAAAATTTAAAAACTACGTTGCAGGCGCCAGGAATCGAACCCGCAAGCCTTTACCCATGGCTCAGCCGGTTAGAGGTCCACTCAGCAATCTTGAGGTGGTGGGTTCGATCCCGCTAGTGAACTATGCTTAATTTTTATACTTTTCCGGGCTAAAATTCCACGAGGAGTTCGAAAATCGCTATAAGAATTCATGAAAATCCAGAGAAGCCCCAGAAAATGCAAGAAAATCAATAATTCTATGCCTACGTGGCCAGGGGTTCCCATACAAAATAAATACAAAAAAGGCAAGGGGGAGAAAAAGCGAATGCATTATTATTATTATGCATTTTTCTCGCAAAATGTTGATGATGATGCTATAAAAAAATCGAATCAAACCACAAGAGAAAAAATGTGGGCGGGCTTGTCCAAAAGAACTACACACACATAAAAATTCTCCATAATGTACAGTAGTCGAAAATGACACGTGTCAAATATAGATATTGGATTTTATTTGGTCAGGAGGCTGTGCGAGGACGAAAAATTTTGACAGCTATGAATACAATCGCAGTGTGTGTCCCCCTGTGATTTTTTGTTGATAGAGGGGGGTGAAAAAAGCAGCGAGGGGGGCACAAATATATATATAAATACATACAAAAGAAAATCAAATATAATAATAATAATATATTATAATATGCTTTTGGTTATGGAAATTTCGTATAAATTTGATTTAAAGGGTCATGAGGTCATCAGAATTTCAAAAAACCTCATTTTCACTCAATTTCATGTCGATTTTCAGATTCGCCGTGAAATTCTAGCCCAGAAAAAGCATACCATCAAAAAATCTGGTGATTTTTCACTAGGGGGCTCGAACCCGCCACCTCTAACTTGCTAATTTGACCTTTACCCAGCTGAGCCATAGGTAAAAAGTCGTGGGTTCGATTCCTGGCGCCTGCGACATTTTTATTTGAATTTGAAAATAGTTTTCCTGGGTAGAATTTCACGAGGAATCTGAAAATCCACGTGGTATTGGCTGAAAATCGAAAATTTATCTGGAAAATTGAGACATATCATTTTTCAGATTCCCCGTGAAATTCTAGCCCGGGAAAATAAAAAAATAAAACTTTTTGTTCACTAGGGGGATCGAACTCGCCACCTCTAGATCGCTAATTTCATCTCTAACCGACTGAGCCATTAAAGATCGCGGGTTCGATTCCTCATGCGCTATATGTTTCCGGCGTAAAATTTCACGAGGAATCTGAAAATCCACGTGGCGAGATCTGAAATTCAGATCCAAACGTTTTATTTGAGAATTTTCAAGCCAAACTAGACTATAGTTTTTCACAATTTTCGATTAACAAAAGGTGGGTGTATTTATTTCAAATAATAAAAAATGTGAAAAATTTGTCAAAATTTGTCAAAATTTTTCACAACAATCAAAATTTTTATTCGAAAATGGCCATTTCAATCAAAATTCCCACATAAAAATTGATTTTCTTTGTCTCGGCCAAAAAAAAGCACAAAAAATAAAAAAAGTATTAAAAATTTATAGAAAAGGGGATATTGGTAATTAGGAAATTGAAAAAAAAAACTTCCGAGTTATTTTTGGATTTTTTTTTTGATTTTCTGACACAAAAATTAGAGGAATTTTTGACACGTGGCATTAAAAATCAGGAAAAAATTATAGAAAAGTGCACAATTTTCAAGTTATTCATAAAGTTTTCGTGTAGTTCTCGAGGACAAGAAAATTTAGAATTTTTTTTTGAAAAACTCAAATTTTCACTTTCTAGGGTTAAAAATGCTCAAAATCACGAAAAATTGGGCTTCAGAGCATTTTTTTTCTCAGAAAATTCGGAAAAAAATTTTGGAGACCCAATTCTGGGGGGGGGGGGTCACCTTTTTCCTAGAAAATTCAATTTTTCACTGGAAAAAAGATTCCGGGGTCAAAATAGTCCAAAATTTCCAAATTTCCTGTCGAAATCACCCCAGAAGCTGCTAGGTCACAGGAAAAACCAAAAATAGCTTAAAGAATAAGGGGGGTCACTTTTTTCTAGAAAATTCAAATTTTTACTGGAAAATTGTTCTCTAGGGTTAAAAACCGATGAAAATTCTGAAAATTCCGTCAAAATTTAGGCTTCAGAAGCTTTTTCCCGAATATTTTCAAAAAAAAAAAAAATTTTGGAGACCCCTTTGGGGGGGGGGGGTACCTTTTTTCCTAGAAAATTCAAATTTCCAATAGAAAATAAGTATCCAGGGTTAAAAAATGCTCAAAATTTCGAAAATTTGCTCGAAATCACCCCAAAAACCCCCAGTTCACAGAAAAAGGCCCCAGGCTCAAAAACAGCCGAAATTTCCAAATTTCGTGTCAAAATCACCTAAAAATTGTGCAAAAACTGCAAAAAAAAAAATTACAAAAATGTGATTATATAATTTTTTATATGTGCAAATGTAAATGTGTCGCTTTTCATCACACACACACACACAAATGCAAAAAAAGAAGCGAGAAGAAGAAAAAAAAGACCGTTCCCCGTCTCATTTTTGGTGTTTGTTTTGTCTTTCATCTGATGTGTGACACACACCAAAATCGTCAGAAAATTGATTATTAATATATTATTATTATATTATAAATAAATATGTATGTGCATTTGTGATAAGAAAAATTGGTCAAAACGGGGATTTTTGAGCTAGAAAACATGAGTTTTGAGCCAAGATTTCGGAAATTCGGATAATTTTGAGCCAGAAAACATTTTTCTCTACGGTTTGACCAAAAAAAAAATTACTAAAAACAAACGCTTTCTTCTTATCAAAAAAAAAAAATGATAAGAAACGAGGTCAAAAGGAAGAAATTTGCAAAACTTCCTCATTTTCAGCCAATTCCACGTGGATTTTCAGATTCCCCATGAAATTCTACCCCGGAAACATATAGCGCGCATGAGGAATCGAACCCGCGACCTCTCACCTGAAGAAAATCTAGCTCAGCTGGTTAGAGCTGAATTTGCCAATCTAGAGCTAACGGGTTCAATCCCGCTAGTGAACATTTTTTGTTTTTTATATTTTCCCGGGCTAGAATTTCACGAGGAATCTGAAAATCCATGTGGCAACGTCGGATTTTCGAGTTCTCAATGAAAACTTGTAAAAAGTATACATTTTTGGAGCTAAATACTTGAAAAGTCATGTAAATCGGGAAAAAAACTAATTTTTCTCAAAAAGAAAAAAAAAGGAACCATGGAAACCTTGAAAAACGCACATAAAATTGAATGTTTCTTCTTGTTTTTTTTAGTTTGCAGGAAAAATTTAGAACATTTTTTTTCAAAAAAAAAAACAAACTACAGTAGATCACGATCAGGAAAAAAACTCAAAATAAAAATCGATAAAAAATTTTGCGGTGGGTGGGTAAATCCCCGATAATCCCAAAATTTGTGACAAAATTTTTTGGGTAAAATAAATTTGTATGAAATTTGAAAAAAAAAATAGCGGGAAACTTAAAATTTTCAAAATTTCCCTCCCAGATGTCCAAATTTCCCCAAATTTTCACACAAACCTGAGGCAACTTGCAAAAATTCATCCAACGTGGCTTTGTAGACTTCAATATATCTTGAAAGCAGAAAATTTCGATGTCTTTTCAGCGCCAAATCCCGTGACATCTCATTTTCAAAATTCACCACAACTTCTCCGTTTCTTCGACCTTCTGATGACAAACAAAGCGCAATTCCACCTCTGAAAATCGGATTTTTGAGATCTACATGAAATTTTGAGCCGGAAACATAGATTTTCATTAAAACCAGGAATTTTCAGCCTTTGTCACAAGTATTTTCAGATTCCCCGTAAAATTCTACCCGGGAAAACTATTTTCAAAATTGAAAAAAAACTTCGCAGGCGCGAGAAATCGAACCCGCGACCTTCCACCTGGTGGAAATCTGGCTCAGCTGGTTAGAGGTCAATTTATCAATCTAGAGGTGGCGGGTTCGATCCCGCTTGTGAACATTTTTTGTTTATTATACTTTTCCGGGATAGAATTTCATGAGGAATCTGAAAATCCACGTGGCAATGGCTGAAAATCGAGTTTTGAGTGAAAATTCGCCAAAAACAAGCTCCCAACTCACGGTGAAATATCCAAACCGGCGAAAAATTGTGCGACGTGTTGATCAGAGGCTTGCCACGGTAAACCACGTGCTCGAACCTGGCGATTTTCGGCGGCAAAATTATTCTCATCGAAATTTGCGGCTGTGGATTTGTAATCGAGTTGAATGGTTTGACGAAGTTGTGAAATTTGGTCTGAAAGTGGGGATTTTGTGTTGAAATTGTGAGAAAAAATTCGATTTTCTTGAATTTTTTCCCTGTTTTTACCCCTTTGAACTTTTCCTCTTCTTCAAAAAAAAAAGTTCGTATTTTTCCCGGAACAAACAAACAAATCACCCAACTGGTACGCACTATTTACCCAAACTTTTTTCAATTGAAAAAAAAAATTATTTTTTTTTGAGTTGAGAAAAAAAGATGGGAAAAATATTGATTTTTGAAAATTTCAAAATTTCTAATTTCCCGGCATTTTTCAGCACTTGCCATGTGGATTTTCAGAATCCTCATGAAATTCTACCCTGGAGACATATAAAAAACTTTGCAGGTGCGAGGAACCGAACCTGCACACACACCTCGGGTACGTATACGTAAAGTCTCCATAACGTACACTTTTTGATTCTCGCACACTTGTACGTTAAGTACACCTGAGATGTCCATATGGAGACTCTCACGTGTACGTAACGGATAAAATTACGGACATAAAAAGTGTACTTTTGAAATTTCAGAATTTATTTTTAAGATTGATAATGTGAATCTATTTCAATTATAGATAAGTTCAAAATTGACTGCAATTCAATATTGCTTCAAAAAAACTTCCATTCCCCGGCGTTTTTTAGCGAAACACGCTTTGGGAAATGGAAGCGCTCTGTCTACTTATATAATTCAAGCGACCGACACCTCGCATGCTGCGCGCTGCGCTATGTTTTCCGTGGGAAGTGGGCGGGGCTTATCTTTTTTTTTCTGTATTTCGCGTTTTTCTTGCAATTTTTGAGTTTTATTTGCAAATAAAAACGTGATAAAATATGAAAATGACTGAAAATAGATGGGATATCAGTCCAGGAATGAAACTTAGACCTAATGTCGAGCGAATTTTTCTTTTTGAGTGGAAAATGAAGACAAAAATGGCCAAAATTGTATAAAAACAATTTACTAGTGAAGAATAAGTACTGAAATCATGACATAGCTTATCTTTAAGACGTAGGATGGAAAATTTATAAAAATGAAAATGTATTTTTTATAGGTTACAAAAAATGTACTTAACGTATACTTTATGGAGATGAAAAAGTGTACGTTGTGGAAATAATACATCTCCGTTACGTGTACTTTTCAAAAAGTCTTTCCGATTATCGAATTGAGTTTTTGATTCATTCTTTGACATCACAAACATTGAGAAAACAACGAAAATTAAGTTTTTCGAAAAACCTCCAATGATTTATCAATTTTTGCCAAGTCTACTTTACGGATGAAAAATATACACGTTACGTCCACTTTTCCAAAATTTCAACTTTCACCATAAATTTATTCGAAATGGTCTCGAAACCTCGCGAAAAGTTGTTAAACTAACTCCCAAGCCCACAAGGGACAGATTTAGTCCAAAAAAACAGTCAAAATCTTCCATGAAATTTTACACGTTTTGTATCCGTTGAAAACACGTATACGTTATGGACAAAAATAAGTATACGTTATGGATAAAGTATCCCTAACGTATACCTAAGGTATACGTAGCCTAGGTGTGTGTGCGGAAAAGTGTTTTCAAAAATTGGAAATGTTTAACAAGCGCGAGGAATCGAACCCGCCGCCTTTGACGCGGAGAAAAAATGGCTCAGGTGGTTAGAGATCAATTTAGCAATCTACAGGTGCCGGGTTCGATCCCGCTAGTGAACATTTTTTTGTTTTCATACTTTTCCGGGGTAGAATTTCATGGAGAATTCGAAAATCAACACGAGAAGTGTTTTTGTTCAAAATTTCCAGGAGAATCTTCGATTTTCAGTCTTTGCCATGTGGATTTTCAGATTCCATTCAAAATTCTACCCCGGAAAAGTAGTTTCAAAATTGACAAAATATAAAAACTACGTTGCAGGCGCCAGGGGTCGAACCCGCAACTTCTAACCTATAGCTCAGCTGGTTAGAGATCAATTTAGCAATCTACAGGTGGCGGGTTCGATCCCGCTATTGAACATTTTTTTGTTTATATACTTTTCCGGGCTAGAATTCCACGGGGAATCTGAAAATCCCGCTCAAAACCTTCAAAAATCTCACCATCCTCCAATTTCGCCACCAATTTCACCAAATCCTCCACATTTTCGCACATCAATTCACCCAACAAATCGATATCATAATAGGTTTGCAAATTTAAAGGCACATGGCGTTCGTTCTCAATGAAATATGGAATCAAAAAGTGGCGTACAGTGGTGGGTCCCCGCGCGAAAACCACTACAGTACCCGCAAAAATCTCACAAATCTCATCGATCGATGACGTGGCAATATTTACAGTGTGTTTTTCATATAGATGATGGGTCTCGTCTGGATCTACAGTAACCCGTGATGACGTGGCATTATTATTTGCATCGCCACCCGTATTTTTTGAAGATGATGACGTGGCATGGAAAATTTGGAGCTCTTGTGATTGCTCACAAACTTGTACGAGTAGACGTTGTCCTGCAAAAAAATCGATAATTTTCGCGCCACGTGGTTTTTTTTCGCGCCAAAAACATCGTCATTTTGACCTACCCTTAATTAACATTCGTTGAATAATTTATGAATAAAAAACTTTTTTTTCGAAAAAAAATGAAAACTTTTTCTGGGACGCCTCGAAAAATCGGTATATCAAATTACATAAACAAAATTTGTTTTGGGAAAATTTTTTGACACGTGGCTTTATTTTTTTCGAATTTCCTAGCCATTTTCAGCCAATGCCACGTGGATTTTCAGATTCCCCGTGAAATTAAACCCTAGATACATTTTTGAAAAAAAAATGTTCAGCGGGCACGAGGAATCGAACCCGCGACCTTTCACCCGGCGAAAATCTGGCTCAGCTGGTTAAAGATTAATTTAGCAATCTACAGGTGGCGGGTTCAATCCCGCTAGTGAAAAATTGCCAGATCTTTTTGATGGTAGGGTTTTTCCGGGTCAGAATTTCACGGGGAATCTGAAAATTCACGTGGCAAGGGCTCAAAATTGCTAGTTTTCAAGTTTGGGTTAAAAATTCACAAAAAATATCAGAAAAAAAGTCCCCGGCCCAAAATTTCACGTAGAATTCAAAAATCCCGTCTAAAATTCCCCAAAAACCCCACAAACCTTGCTGATTCATCGATATATGGAATAGTTAAGGCGTCCTTGGGCACATAGGCAAACCAACGCGGTAGATCAACAAAATTCTTCTGCTGCTGCTGCTGCTTGTTTTTTTGTCGAAGCTCCGCCCCTTTTCGCGCAGCCTCTTCGCTTTTTTGACGAACACTGCAAGAAATGAGAAAAAGTGGATTTGAACACAAAACAAGAAAAACATTTTACTAGTAGTATAATTATGTATGTATGTATATTTTTCTGGATGAATTGACAGAAATCCAGTTTCGCCTTGAAATGCCAGGATTTTCATTCGAAAATTTGAAATCCTGGTAAAATTTGGGTCCAGGAAACTGGAGAAAAAAACATATAAAAATTTGAAAAAAAGTTCGCAGTGGGGCTCGAACCTGTGACCTTCCAATTGGTATATTTTCAAAAGTTTTCAGGTGGATTTTCGAGATCTGCACAAAATTTCAGCCCAGCAGCTTTTTTCCCCTTCGAAAAAAAACTTCAAAAGTTCCCAGTGGGGCTCGAACCTGTGACCTTTCACCTGGTAAATTATGAGCCAACCAGTTGAGCCAAATCAACGCGTTTTTGATCGAAATTTCGCGCAGATTTCAAAAATCTGGCTCAAAATGTGAAATTTCGCCTGAATTTCAGACAAAAATCAAATTTTCAAAAAAATAAAAAGATTTTTATCGCCAGAAAAATTTTCTTCAAAGGTCAATTAAACTTTGCGGACATTTTTATCTTGAAATCGGTCAGAACGCGAAAAAATCGATAGAATTTTGAAATGAGAACGGAATTTTTGAAAATTTGGCTCAACTGGTTAGCTGCTAAACTACCAGGTGAAGGGTCACAGGTTCGAGACCCCGTGTGAACTTTTTTTTTTCTGGTAGGAAAAAAGTTCCTGGGCTCAAATTTTGTGTAGATCTCGAAAATTGACAAGAAAACTCATAAAAATGAGCAGAAAATCGTGTGCCACGTGGATTTTTGTGCAGGTTCAAATCCCACATGGAACTTTAAAAAAATAAAAATTCAGCTAGATTTTGAGAAAAAATCCCAAAAAACACAAAGAACAGATTTGGCTCAACTGGTTAGCTGCTAAATTACCAAGTAAAGGGTCACAGTTTCGAGTCCCACTGGGAACTTTTGAAATTTTTTCTAAATTTTTGAAGAAAAAAGTTCCTGGGTTGAAATTTCACAAAGATTCCAAATTTTTGCATAAAAAAAGATAGATTTTGAAAAAAAAATCCCGAAAAAACCAAAAAGAACAGATTTGGCTCAACTGGTTAGCTGCTAAATTACCAGGTGAACGGTCATAGGTTCGAGACCCACTGGGAACTTTTAATTTTTTTTTTTTAATTTTTCGAGTAGGAAAAAAAGGTTCCTGGGTTGAAATTTCACAAAGATTCCAAATTTTTGCATAAAAAATATAGATTTTGAAAAAAATTCCCCAAAAACACAAAGAACAAATTTGGCTCAACTGGTTAGCTACTAAATTACCAAGTGAAAGGTCACAGGTTCGATCCCCACTGGGAACTTTTGAAATTTTTTGGGAAAAAATAGGGTTTCTGGGCTGAGATTTTGTGTAGATCTCGAAAATTGACAAGAAAATGCATAAAAATAACCAGGAACTATGGGAAAATTCTTGGAAAAACAACACACAAATGAAATTGGATGAGAGAATAGGGAAAATTGTAATGTTATAGATCAAAATCTCCGCGAAAATGACCTAATTAACCATGGCCAACACCAAAAAATCTCGAAAAAAAAACAAGTTGACTATGGACAAAAAAAATGTATTTTGCATGATAACTGTCTGGTTTTCTTCATTTCCTTGACCCTTTAAATTTATTAAAAGAAAATAAGACAGAGAGAGAAGACAATTTTTTTTGGGAAAATTTACCAAGAAAAAAGGATGGGTTGACCTTGTGGTCATCTTTTTCAAGTGGCAGGCCGCAAAAAACATAACATAGTTTTTCGGAACGCAAATTTCGTGGAGGTCATTTTTTTTGGACCTGAGAAAATCCACGTGGCAATCGATTTTCTGATCATTTTCATGAAAATTTTTAGATTTCTAGTGAAATATGAGCCCTGGAAATTTTTCAAAAAAAAAGTTCCCATGGGGATTCGAACTGGGACCTTTTGGCTGAAAAAAATTCGCTTAGAGCTTATTCTCCTTAAAATTTTATCCAGGAACTATTTCGAGAAAAAAAATTCAAAAAAGTTCCCGGTGGGGATCGAACCTGTGACCTTTCACCTTGTAAGTTAAATGCTAACCAGTTGAGCAAAGAGTTCTATTCAAAATTTCAGCCCTGAACCCTTTTCCTCAAAAAAAAAAATCCAAATAGCTCCCACTGTGTCTCGAACCTGCGACCTTTCACCTAGCAATGTGTGGTGTAACCGGTTAGACGTTTGCCTACCGCAAATTTCGTGGAGGTCATTTTTTTGGACCTGAGAAAATCCACGTGGCAATTGATTTTCTGATCATTTTCATGGAAATTTTTGGATTTTTAGTGAAATTTGAGCCCTGGAAATTTTTCAAAAAAAGTTCCCATGCGGATTCGAACTGGGACCTTTTGGCTGAAAAAAATTTGTTTGGAGCTTATTTTTAGAAATCTCCGTAAAATTTTAGCCAGGAACTATTTAAAGCAAAAAAAATTCAAAAAAGTTCCCATCGGGAGTCGAACCTGTGACCTTTCACCTTGTAAGTTAAATGCTAACCAGTTGAGCCAAGTTTGCAAGTTCTACTCAAAATTTCGGCTCTAAACCCTCCCCCCAGCAAAAAAAATCCAAACAGTTCCCACTGGGACTCGAACCTGCGACCTTTCACCTAGCAATGTGTGGTGTAACCGGTTAGACGTTTGCCTACCGGGTTGCAGGTCGCAAGTTCGATCCCGCCGCTCATTTTCACCCCGGAAAAAAAGTTCTAGATCAATTTTTCACGCTGAATCTCATGGTAACAACAGTTCCGGCCAAAAATCCCAACTCACTTCTCTTTGAGCGCCTTCAAAACTTTCATCGCATCAAATCCACGTCCCAACGAATGAATCTTATCAATGCAAACACTTCCACTAACATCAACGGCTGAAAAATTGCATTTTTTTTTGCAAAAAATTGTGTACTTCTCTCGGAGAACTCACCCAAAGTCGTTAAAACAAGGCCAATAAATATGAAAACAATCGAAATACTCATATACTGTACAGTTCCGTTCGGGTACAAATCACCAAATCCAACAGTCATCTGGAAAAAAAATTTAAAGTAAAAAATTTCCACGTTTTTTTCTAGTTTGATACAGAATTGTCTAGTTTGACCTCTCAAAAACGTCTATCATTATTCGAGACACCAATTTCTCTAGTTTGAACTGAAAGTATCTAGTTTGATCAGTTGAAATGTATAGTTTGCCACTAGAAATTCTCTTCTCCCATAGAAAAAATTCAAAATCATACGTGGCAAAATACAATTTTTTCAATAAAAAATGTCTAGTTTAATCACAAGATTTTCTAGTTTGCTAAAAAAATCGCTGACTGTACCACTAATTAAGGTAATTAAGCTAAGGCTTCCCCTCTTGCTCTCTCTCAAAACCCTAATCTGGTTATTAGAGCTCAATAACACCTGCTCACCAAAAAAAAGGACGCCAGCTACTTAGTCTAACTCATTCTGGTAGAAAAATGGCTTTGGATCGCGATCCCGACGATGAAACTACGGTAACTTGATTTAAAAAAAAATACTTATAAAAAAATTATTTCAGTTCAATTTCGATGATTTGCCACTTCGTCTCATCGAGCAAATTTTCAAATATTTGAAAACTTTCGAAATTGTGAAAATGAGAAGAGTTACACCGGCTTTAAAAGATTATGTGGATGAATTGCCAAAGACTAAGAGGTGAGGATTTTCGGGCCACTTTCAGCCCAAAAAATCATGTTTCCAGCTCAATTTGGTCATACAAAATATTCATCAAAGACAACAAATTTACATTTAATCAAGAAAATCTGTCAAGTATGACATATGCCGTTTCTGGGAACACATATCAAATCTACGGAAATGTTCAGCTGAATTGGATTCAACCTCGAAAAGTCTACTATGAGTCATCAAATATTCTGGAGAGCTCACTGAGATTTCAAGGATTCTTGCAAAATGTTCAATATTTCAAAGTTTCCAATATCATGAAGGGCGAAAACTGTGTGAAAAACTTTTGTGAAAATCTGCGATTCTTTATGAGTATTGAGAAATTCAAATTATTCGATGCGACATTGAGCGAAGACGAATTGGTGCAAATTCTTTCAAGTCTCGAAAAACCCGATCACTTTTTCCAATTGACACTGGACCAGTCTCTACCATTTCTAACAGCCCCAATTCTTGATTGCTTTTTCAAGATCAGTCGCGGAAGACAAACGACTCTCAATATTCGAAGTGAAAATGGATGGAGGTTCAGAATGAGTGAAGAACAATGGAGAGATGGTGTTTTTCGATTCTTCGATTATAAATATGAGCAGGAAGACGATGAATTTGGTATGAAATTGTTGAAATTCAAAATATGCGATAGAAAGACTGGAACTGCAATGATTTCAGCGGTTAAGCAAAAATTCAACAATCAGGCAAATGTTGGGAAGCGCGGGAATTTAGTTTCGATCTCTGTTGGAAATCGATGTTTGCAATGTTATTTGAGATGATTTATGTATGATATAATAAAATGATTTAACACATTTCTCTCTAGTTTGATCATAAATTCATCTTTGCCTTCTTGAACTCAATGGTTTCTAGTTTGATCAGGAAAAATGTGTAGTTTGATCACGAATTTCTCTACTTTGAACTCAATATATTTTCAGTCTAGTTTAATCAGTATGCGTGTTTGGTTCACCTTTAGAAATTCTCTAGTTTGATCCCAGAAAATTTCTAGTCTTCGCCTAAATGTCTAGTTTGATCCGCAAAATATATTATTATAATCTTATTTGTTTGTAGTTTGACCTTGATTTTTGAACTTGTATCTAGGTTGATCAGAATCTAACAATTCTCAAAGAAAAATTTCACCGCCACCAAGAGGAATCGAACCTCCGACCTTGAGATTCAAAAATCCCCAAACTCCTAACCGGCTGCGCCACATCCGCACCACAAAACTCACCAATGACACGAGACAAAAATAGAACGAGTCCACAAAATTCCACGTGGGCTCCAGAATCGAATAAACCACTGCCGATATCGACATATATCCCAAAAGCAAGATCAAAACCAAAAATTGTCTACCAGTTTTGATGTCTTCAGTTGGATCCATTATCAAAATATCGGCAACGAATTTGGCGACATCGGCTATTGTGATGAGAGTTAGCGGAATTCTGGAAAAAAATGAGGAATTTTGAAACGCACCATGAGATTCAGCGTGAAAAATTGGCCTAGACTTTGAAATTTCGAAAAAAAAAATTGAGAAATTTTCAGTAGCGGGATTGAACTTGAGACCTTTAACTTGACAAGCAAGTCTCTAACCAGCTACACCACAAATTTCCAGGTGAACGGTCGCAAGTTCAAACCCCAATGGGAACTTTTCAATTTTTTTTTGGGAAAAAAAGTTTTAGGGGTGAAATTTTGTGTAGATCTCGAAAATGATAATGAAAACTTTGAAAAATGATTGCCACGTGGAATTTTTAAAATTAAAAAAAAATTTCACCAAGGGAATCGAACACGGGATCTTCAACTTGACAATCAAGTCTCTAACCAGCTACACCACAAATTTCCAGGTGAAAGGCCGCAAGTTCGAATCCCGGTGGGAACTTTTCAATTTTTTTCCGGAAAAAAAAATTCCAGGGGTGAAATTTTGTGTAGATCTCGAAAATGAGAATGAAAACTCCGCCCAAAACAATTCCCCGCCCAAAACTCACCCAAAAATCGCATAACACATGCAAAAAATCTGTCCATGCGTTGAAATCGGTATCAAATTTCCATAGCCGATTGATGTGAGAACTGTGGTGGTGAAGAAGATCGACGAGATCATCGTCCATTTTGTGGTGTGATTTTCGGTGAGAAAATCTGAAAATTTTCAAAAATGGGTAAGAAATTTGAATTTTTCATCAAATTTTGATTTAGAAAAAAGTTCCTAGACCAAAATTTTATGAAAAATCCAAATTTTCAAATATTTCCCCGCCAAAACCAACACCCACCAATCGGTTTGAGACCCGCCTCAAACGCTCCAAAATTCACCATCGTATAATCATCCACCAGCTTCTCGAGCTCGAAATCCGTCAAATTTTTCGGGTCCCGCATAATTTGATCTACCAGCTTCAGGTACTGTAGATGGTGTTTTCGATAAATCTGCTTTTCATACGGTATTTCGATGTAGGCAAAAATCAAGGCGCCCAGGAAAATGTATAATAAAGTGGCTGTGATAAGGCAAATATGGGGAAGAGCCAAGCGAAGATTGGCCAAGATTCCTGGAAATTTTGGAATTTTTAGTAAAACATTGTTGAAAAATTTGAAAAATTCATGAAAATCTGGTCTAGAACAAGGTTTTGGTGGGAAAATATTTGAAAATTTGAGAAATTTATAAAAATCTGGTCTAGAAGAAGGTTTCGGTGTCAAAATATTTAAAAAATCGAATTTTTCATGAAATTTTGTGCTAGAACAAAGTTTTGATGTCAAAATATTTGAAAAATCAAATTTTTCATAAAAATCTAGTCTGGGAAAAGGTTCTGGTGCCAAAATATTCGAAAATTCGAATTTTTCATTAAATTTTATGTTAGAACACTGTTTTTGGTGCGAAAATAATTGAAAATTGGAAAAATTCATGAAAATCTGGTCTAGAACAAGGTTTTGGTGGAAAAATATTTAAAAATTCGCATTTTTCATAAAATGTTGTGCTGGAACAAGGTTTTGATGTCAAAATATTTCAAAATTCAAATTTTTCATGAAATTTTGTGCTAGAACAAAGTTTTGATGTCAAAATATTTGAAAAACCAAATTTTTCATGAAAATCTGGTCTAGGAAAATGTTTTGGTGCAAAAATAATTGAAAATCGGAAAAATTCATGAAATTTTGTTCTAGAACAAGGTTTTGGTGTCAAAATATTTGAAAAATCGAATTTTTCACAAAAATCTGGTCTAGGAAAAGGTTTTAGTGCCAAAACATGTGCTAGAACAAAGTTTTGATGTCAAGATATTTAAAAATTTGAATTTTTAATGAAATTTTGTTCTAGAACAAGGTTTTGGTGCCGAAATATTTGAAAAATCCAATTTTCCATGAAATTTTGTGCTAGGAAAAGGTTTTGGTCCCAAAATATTTGAAAAATGGAGTTTTTGATGAAATTTAGGTCTAGGAAAAGGTTTTAGCGTGAAAATAATTGAAAATTCGAAAAACTCATCGAAATTTGGTCTAGAACAAAGTTTTGATGCCAAAATATTTGAAAATTCAATTTTTCATGAAAATCTGGTCTATAAACATTTTGGGACTCCAAAACACATAGTCACACCCACCTTTTGGCGAATCCTCATCCTCCTCATCACCCTTCATTCCTGCTCCCTCCAATATCATAGCATTCCGCCGGCGGGCGGATGACGTGGCAAAATGGACCTGAAAAATATTCAAATTCAAAACTTTCTTTGCCAAAAATCAAAAAAGTAACATTTTTTTGTCTGAACAAAGTGAGTAAGTGAATGAAAAAAAGGAAAAAAAAAATCCAATTTTCCTAAAAACCCTTCATTTTCTCACAGTTGGAGGGCACATTAAATCCGACTAATCGGTGCCCAGAAAAAGTCGAACAATTTTTTTTAGGCGGGAAAATTTTTGCAGTAAAATTATTATAATTTTGAAAAATTGAAAACGTAGGTTTTGAGGCGAAAAATTTGGAGAGTACTGTAGAACTTTTAGCGGTGGTATTTGGAGCAATTTGAGACCAAACATGACGGGGCTCAGAGTACTGTAGATCGAATTTTTGGCGCGAAAAGTTTGTAGATCAAAAGTTTTGCCTAATTCTGAAGTTTGACTAGGCTCAGAGTACTGTAGATTGAATTTTTGGCGCGAAAAGTTTGTAGATCAAAAGTTTTGTCTAATTGATATTTTAATAAAAGTGGTGAAAGCTCATCGATTGCAAAAATATTTTAATTTTCTGCTGCACACAAATTTTTGCAATTATTATTTGATCAAATTTGATTTTGCAAAAATATTTCTGCAATTCCCAAAAAAATAACTCGATCATCGATTCGATCAATCAAGCTTGCTATAAATACCCTTCTACAACTCATATCAAATTCATAAATTCAAAATGAGCACAATCTTATTCGTCCTTCTTATCGCTTCATGCTCTCATTTAACTTTTGCTGCTAGTTCTACTGATGCCAATAAAATAACAGTCGATCTATTGAGAAAGATCGAAACTGCAACAAAATCCAAAGACAACGCATTATTCTTCTCAACAATGGATCCATCATTGACAGTTTCACTTTGTGGAAAAACAATCAATTTCACGTCATTTCAAAAATTTGGAAAACTACAAAACGACGATCAAAATAAGCGATTGGTAACAATTGTATCAACATCAATTACGCCGAGTGGATATTTGCAAAGTGTTGTTTCAATAAAAGACAAGACATCTGGGAAGATTTATGGATTGCAAATACAGGCACAAAATAAGGCGGGAACTTATAAGATTGTCAAATTGACGTTTGTGAATACACCAAATTGTGACGAACTTCTTGAAAGTGGACTAATTAGGGGTAGAAAAGTTTTGCCAGTAATTGTTGTGGCTGCGGCTGAACTTGCTGTTCAAACTGCTGTTGTAACCGCTGTTGCAACTGTTACTTCCCATATTTTGAATTGGGCTATTGATTTTTTTGGTTAATCTTTTGGATTTTGAATAAATTTTTGGGGAACATTTTGAATTGATTTATCAAAAAAAAAAAAAAAAAATTTCTGTACTCTTTGGTCTCAAAATGCTCCAATTCTAATTCTATTTTTTTTTTTGGCGGGAAAAAAATTTTTTGTTGAAAATTAATTTTTTAGGCTTTTTTAGTACTTTAAAATGGGCGCGACAAAAACCCATCTACAGTACTCTCCGAAAATCAAAATTTGATCTACAGTACTCTGAGCCTAGTCAAACTTCAGAATTAGGCAAAACTTTTGATCTACAAACTTTTCGCGCCAAAAATTCGATCTACAGTACTCTGAACCCAGTCATGTTTGGTCTCAAAATGCTCCAGATACCAACGCTAAAAAATTCTACAGTACTCTCCAAATTTTTTAGCCTCAAAACCTACAGTAATCCCAGGTCCCAGAGAACACTCACCTGATTCATTTTCTCGTCACAATCCGCTCCTCTTTGACTCGTCGCCAATAAACACCTCAACAGAAAATCATCAAAATGATCCGAATTTTTCGAGATTTTCTTGCTGGCCGCGGCGGCGGAATTGGCGGAGTGTCGTTGTTTTTGTGAGGAGCTGCTGGAAATGAGGGCGGGCGTGAAATACAAGGCCGCCGACAAATGCCCGGCCAAAAATTGTCCCGGGGGAGGCATTTTTGAATTGCGAAGATTTTTTTTTTGAGTGAGGTTCAAACAATATTTTTTGTTGTTTTTTGGGGTGACACCACACTAGAAAAGTGACACTTTTTTGACAACAAAAAAAATTTTCGGCGAAAAAAAAAACGGAAATTGGCAGCAAAAATCTATATGCCGGAAGTTTGGGTAAATGAACAGCAAAAGAAAAATTTGTGGGGAAAAATTTGCAGAAAATTCTACTTGCCACGTGGCAAAAATTCAAATTTTTAAACAGCAAATGGCAAATGCGCTCTATTGAGAATTCAGGGTTTTTTTCGAATTTTCAAAAATAAATCCACATTTTTTCCCACAAACAAAAACTTTTCTATCATGAGCAACTTTTTGAGCTCCACAATTTTGATTTTCACAATTTTCTAACATGAGCAATACTAATTTTTTTAATTTCAAAAAAAATCACATTTAAAAAAAAAAAAAAACAAAAAGCTTCGCAGCGAGCAGGGTTCGAACCTACGCGGGCAATGCCCAATAGATTTCAAGTCTATCTCCTTAACCACTCGGACATCGCTGCACATTTTTCCCGGGGCAAAATTTTGTTGACTATTTCGTTGGGTTTTCCAGCGCGCTACAGGTCTATTTTTGGCGAAAAATTTTCGCAGACACATAAAAATACGATTTTTATGTTTCAGACTAGGGGCTGTTAGCCCCCAGGCGTAACAGTCTTCTCATTTATTTCCGTTTCACTTTTTTCTGTGATTATTTTCAATTTTCAGTGGAAAACAAATTCATGAAAAATTTCAAATTTTTGATCAAAAAATGATTCGTGGCAAAATTAGGAAGGCTTCCAAATTTTGCCATGGATGACGACATCAAACTATTTTTCATAAAACATAATTGAATCTCTTTTTTTATTTGAATAATTATAGACATGACCGTCTCCAAATAGAAATTTCGGTTTGGAGACATGACTTTTTCTCAATAATTTCATTTCTGGATGAAATTCTGAATTTTCTTGTTTTTTTAACAGTGTTAAAAATTTCCATTCAATTTTTTTCAGCTTCAAAGTTGGTTCTGAGTGGCTTACTAAGGCTAAGCCTGAGAGGAAGTGTCATTTAGGTCGCAACTCATCGATTTCATTTTTACATTTTTGGATTATTCCAAATCTGTTACTTTTTTTTTGTTGACTTTATACACGAAAATAAAAATTTCAATTTTTGTCAGCTACCCGCTGAAATCGAAATTTTCATTTGGGCGGGTATTTTTGTCAAACAAAAAAAAAACTTGGGCCGATTTTTTTTGGAAAAACTTGGGCCGATTTTTTTTTTGAAAAAACTCGGACCGATTTTTTTGGAAAAACTCGGGCCGATTTTTTGAAAAAACTCGGACCGATTTTTTGGAAAAACTCGGGCCGATTTTTTTTTCTGGAAAAACTCGGGCCGATTTTTTTGAAAAAACTCGGACCGATTTTTTGGAAAAACTCGGGCCGATTTTTTTCAAACAACAAAAAAAACTCGGGCCGATTTTTTTGGAAAAACTTGGGCCGATTTTTTTTTGAAAAAACTCGGACCGATTTTTTTGGAAAAACTCGGGCCGATTTTTTTTTTGAAAAAACTCGGACCGATTTTTTTGGAAAAACTTGGGCCGATTTTTTTTCTGGAAAAACTCGGGCCGATTTTTTTTTGAAAAAACTCGGACCGATTTTTTTGGAAAAACTCGGGCCGATTTTTTTTTGAAAAAACTCGGACCGATTTTTTTTTGGAAAAACTCGGGCCGATTTTTTTTGAAAAACTCGGGCCGATTTTTTTTTGAAAAAACTCGGACCGATTTTTTTGGAAAAACTCGGGCCGATTTTTTTTTTGAAAAAACTCGGGCCGATTTTTTTTTGGAAAAACTCGGGCCGATTTTTTTCAAACAACAAAAAAAACTCGGGCCGATTTTTTTGGAAAAACTTGGGCCGATTTTTTTTGGAAAAACTCGGGCCGATTTTTTTTTGAAAAAACTCGGACCGATTTTTTTTGGAAAAACTCGGGCCGATTTTTTTTTGAAAAACTCGGGCCGATTTTTTTTTGAAAAAACTCGGACCGATTTTTTTGGAAAAACTCGGGCCGATTTTTTGAAAAAACTCGGGCCGATTTTTTTTGGAAAAACTCGGGCCGATTTTTTTCAAACAACAAAAAAAAACTCGGGCCGATTTTTTTGGAAAAACTTGGGCCGATTTTTTTTTGGAAAAACTCGGGCCGATTTTTTTTTGGAAAAACTCGGGCCGATTTTTTTTCAAACAACAAAAAAACTCGGGCCGATTTTTTTGGAAAAACTTGGGCCGATTTTTTTTTGAAAAAACTTGGGCCGATTTTTTTTGAAAAAACTCGGGCCGATTTTTTTTTGAAAAAACTCGGACCGATTTTTTTTTGAAAAAACTCGGGCCGATTTTTTTTTGAAAAAACTCGCACCGATTTTTTTGAAAAAACTTGGGCCGATTTTTTTTTGAAAAAACTTGGGCCGATTTTTTTTGAAAAAACTCGGGCCGATTTTTTTTTTGAAAAAACTCGGACCGATTTTTTTGGAAAAACTTGGGCCGATTTTTTTTTGAAAAAACTCGGGCCGATTTTTTTTTGAAAAAACTTGGGCCGATTTTTTTTGAAAAAACTCGGGCCGATTTTTTTTGTTGTTTGAAAGAAAAACTCGAAGTTTTTCCAAAAAAATCTTTTTTTTGAGTTTTTTCAAAAAATTTTGATTTTCGTGTATAAAGTCAACAAAAAAAAAGTAACAGATTTGGAATAATCCAAAAATGTAAAAATGAAATCGATGAGTTGCGACCTAAATGACACTTCCTCTCAGGCTTAGGCTTAGTAAGCCACTCAGAACCAACTTTGAAGCTGAAAAAAATTGAATGGAAATTTTTAACACTGTTAAAAAAACAAGAAAATTCAGAATTTCATCCAGAAATGAAATTATTGAGAAAAGTCATGTCTCCAAACCGAAATTTCTATTTGGAGACGGTCATGTCTATAATTATTCAAATAAAAAAGAGAGATTCAATTATGTTTTATGAAAAATAGTTTGATGTCGTCATCCATGGCAAAATTTGGAAGCCTTCCTAATTTTGCCACGAATCATTTTTTGATCAAAAAATTTGAATTTTCTTTATCTAAATTTGGTTGGTTCTGAGTGGCTTACTAACATGAGTAAGCCACTCAGAACGAACTTTGAAGCTAAAAAAAAATTGAAAGAAAATTACGACCAAATTTAGATAAAGATAATTTCAAATTTTTTGATCAAAAAATGATTCGTGGCAAAATCAGGAAGGCTTCCTAATTTTGCGATGGATAAAGGATAAATTTTTCAAAAAAAAACTTATTCAATCTTTTTCTCGTATTGAAGACTTGAATAACATTCTTGGCCCGTTAGGAATTAGGAATTCTTGAACAATGCCAATAGTATCTGAAGAATCAGCCTTTTTCGCTCATGGGTCACGCATGATATTTTCTCGATTTTCGCTTTATTTTTGAGCTCTTTTTATTCCATCTTCTTTTTTCTTTTTTGCCGCGTTGGATTGTCAAATTTTCGCAATTTTGGGGAGAAAGGAACAAAATTTCCGAAAATCTGCATTACTCGATATAGGGAAAAATTTTTTCCGAGTGGGGCTCGAACCCACAAAAGAAGGAGGGTTGCCTGATTGTAAGGCATCACTCTCCCCGCCTACACCACACGTGTAGGTAAGAAATGAAGCATTTTTGAGAAATATATATTTATCAGAATTTCACGTGACCGGGAGAAATGAACATTTCTAAATAAATTTCACCTTACGGGATTTTAATGAGAGGGCGAAAACCAAAAAATCACTTCCTATTCACTGTTTTTTTGAGAGAAACGAAGAGAAAAAATGAGATTATTGCTCATATTAACAATCCTAATTTTCGGTGTAAATTGTGGCAGAAAACTCAGATCTTGCTCAATTGGAGGATGTAAGCCGAAATTTTCAGAGAAAATTCCAGAAATTATTAAAAAACCTGTGGAATTCACACCAAAACCAGGTAAATTTGGGGCTAAAAATCCAAGCTGTGGCCCAAAATTCAGAATTTTTTTACAGGTGTACTTGAGACACCAAAAGAACCTTGCAAGAATCTAATTTGCATGGTCAGCAATGAAAAAAAGAAAATTCTTCTTGGTTTATAAATAAAATTTTTTTTTGACAAAACTCTTCGCTTCCACTCGGGTTCGAACCCCCGACTTTGCACTTCAAAATTTCCATGTGCCAAAAAACACTAAAGCACACAAATATATTACATAAGTCTATTAACAATGTCAATATTTGTTTAAATAAAAAGTTTTCTCCAATATTTCCTTAAAGGGAGGAGGTGGAAAGGAGTTCTTAGTCATTTTTTGACTCAAAACCGGCTCAAAACTTTTTTTTTTGACTTTTTTACAATAAGAAAACATATGGGCGATAAAATAATAAAAAAAAAGTAATTGATTGGTCTCTCACTCTCACGAAAATTTATGAGTTCAATCTTTTCATTTTTTTTTTTGAAAAATTTTAGCGCGAAAATTTGACTGTATCGCTTTCCAAATCTGTCAAAATAGCCAACAAAATTTTGCCTCGGGGAAAAATATGCAGCGATGTCCGAGTGGTTAAGGAGATAGACTTGAAATCTATTGGGCATTGCCCGCGTAGGTTCGAACCCTGCTCGCTGCGAACATTTTTTATTTTTTTTGGAAACGTGATTTTTTTGAGAGTTATTGCCATGTGGATTTTTTTTGAAATGAAAAGAATTTGGTATTGCTCATGTTGAAAATTCTGAAAATCAAAAACAGCATTGCTCATATTTGAGAAAAATTTAGAAAATTTCAACCATTGCTCATGTTAGAAAATTTTAGAAATTAGGGGGTTTTCAAGAAAAAATTTGATATTGCTCATATTTATGAAAAATTTAGAAATTTTCAATCATTGCTCATGTTAGCACAATTTTTGTTTCTGTGAAAAATTGTGAATTTTCCTTTGAAAATTCGAAAAACCCCCCTGAATTCTCACTAGAGCGCATTTGCTCATTATTGTATTGAAATTTGAATTTTTGCAATTTCCCGGGCTCAATTTTCGCGCAAAATTCAAATTTTTCACAAAAAACTAGCTATTCATAGAAAAAAATTCAAAAAATCTCTGAATTCTCACTAGAGCGCATTTGCTCACTATTCTACTAAAATTTAATTTTTTTTCAATTTCCCGGGGTGAATTTTTCGCGCGAAATTCAAATTTTTCACAAAAAAAACCAGATATTCAAAGAAAAAATTCAAAAATCCTCCGAAACCCACCAAATTCTCACTAGAGCGCATTTGCTCACTATTATATTAAAATTTGAATTTTTGCAATTTCCCGGGGTCGATTTCGCCGCGAAATTCTTTTCTGGTCTCAAAAAAGTCACTAAAAAATTTTTTAAAAACCTCTGAAACCCGCCAAATTCTCACTAGAGCGCATTTGCTCATTCTTGTATTAAAATTTGAATTTTTTTTCATCATCTTCCCACCAAAAAACACACCTAATTGAATATTTTTTGGTGATTCATCAATCTTTTTCTCACCTTCTGGCCAGCCGAAAAAAAAACAAGAATAATTGTTTCTTTTTCCTGTCACATAGGGGAAAATGAGTGCGTTTTTGAAGTTTTGCCGCCCAAAAAAAACAACATACGGTGTATTTTTTTGACAGTCTTCAGACACGTGCCATAGTCAAGTGGTGTCCATTTTTATGACTGTAATCCGGACCAGGGGGATTAGTATAATAATTTTTTTTCTTGGGTGATTATAATAATGAGACAGAAGGTCATTTTTTGTACTTTTTTTCGACTCGTGGCCAAAAAATCCGGATTTTTTCCGATCACAAGGTCAAAAGTTCGATCCCCGCTGGATGCGACAATTTTTTAGCGTTTTCCAAAAGTTCAAAAAGCAAAAACGTTTCATATTTTCTCAATTTTCTCTGAATCATCTTCATATATTTTTCTCAAGGAGCCCACAAAAAATATTATATTTTGTTTATCAAAAAAAAAATTTTTTTTTCTTCAAATCGAAACACTTTTTCCTTATCACATTTTTTCTTTACAAAAAAAATCACTTTTTCTGGCTTCAAAATTTTTTCGCAAAAATAATTTTAAAAAATTAATTTTTTAATTGCTACAGTACCCCAATTTTCTAGAAGCGCTAGAATTTTTTTTCATTTTGAAAACTTTGATTTTGTGCCGCCTTATCACAAAATTTGGTCGATTTTTTTTGTAAAAATTGATTTTTTACACTTTTTTTCAAAAAAAAAAGATTAAATTTTGGCTTCAAAAATTACAGTAATCCTGAATTGGGTTACTGTAGAATCTAGATAAAAAACGTCGGTTACTGTAGCTGCCTGAAAATATTGAGGTTAAAAACTACAGTACCCTGATTACACTTCTGGATTACTGTAGTTCAAAATTCCCAAATTTCCGGCCGAAACTCTCTACAGTAATTCTAAGGTTACTGTAGATCAAAATTGTGTTTCAGAATCTTCAAACTACAGTAATGCCTACAGTAACCCAACAAACTACTGTAGCTTTAGAATATCTTTTTTTGGTCAGATAACTACGGTTTTCTGAATTTCCGGTCCCCTTACAAAAAAGTGGCGCCACTAATTTCGACGCCAAATTTTTTTCCACCCAATTAAACCGCCCATCTTGTACGGTTCTAATGTATTTTTCCCCTTTTTCTGTTCAAAAACAAATTTTTTTTTTGAAAAAAAAACGTTTTAATCTTTTTTCAGATTAAAAAACCGCAAAAAAATTGTTTTTTGAGTACATTTTTTTATCGATCGATCGAATCAAATGCGATGTCGACTGATTTTTTGTCTCATTTTCATCATATTTTTGAAGAATTTTGGAGTTTTTGGCGTGAAAAATGGTGTCAAAACCCCAAGAAGAATTAGGAAAACTATTGTTAGAGAGTGTGAGTTTTTTGGGGGAACATTTTCAAAAATTTCAAAATTCAAAAAAACTTTTGCCACGTGTAATTTTGGCGGCAAATTTAAATTTTTCGAAAAAAAATTCTGAAATTTTTTGTTATTATTTGGCCACGTGGCACATTTTTTCAAAAATTTCAAAATTCAAAGAAACTTTCGCCACGTGGAATTTTGGTGCCAAATTCAAATTTTTGAAAAAATTATGAAATTCTTTGGCCACGTGGCACATTTTTCAAAAAACTCAAAATTCAAAAAAACTTTTGCCACGTGTAAATTTGGCGGCAAATTTAAATTTTTCGAAAAAAATCCTGAAACTTATTTTTATTCTTTTGCCACGTGGCACATTTTTCAAAAATTTAAAAATTCAAAAAAACATTTGCCACGTGCAATTTTGGTGGCAAATTCAAATTTTTGAAAAAATTATGAAATTCTTTGGCCACGTGGCACATTTTTCAAAAATTTCAAAATTCAAAAAAACTTTTGCCACGTGTAATTTTGGTGGCAAATTCAAATTTTTGAAAAAATTATGAAATTCTTTTGCCACGTGGCACATTTTTCAAAAAATTTCAAAATTCAAAAAAACTTTTGCAACGTGTAATTTTGGCGGCAAATTTAAATTTTTCGAAAAACATTATGAAATTCTTTTGCCACGTGCACATTTTTCAAAAAATTCAAAAAAACTTTTGCCGCGTGTAATTTTGGCGGCAAATTTAAATTTTTCGAAAAAAATCCTTAAATTTATTTTTATTCTTTTGCCACGTGGCACATTTTTCAAAAATTTCAAAATTCAAAAAAACTTTTGCCGCGTGTAATTTTGGCGGCAAATTTAAATTTTTCGAAAAACATTATGAAATTCTTTTGCCACGTGGCACATTTTTCAAAAATTCAAAGAAACTTTTGCCACGTGTAAATTTGGCGGCAAATTTAAATTTTTCAAAAAAAAAAGTTTCAGGGGACATAAATGAGCCTGGTGGTAAGTTAATTATTTCCCAAAATTTTTAGAGTCTACAGTAATCCTACAGTATCCCCATGTCCCCTACCGTACCCCAAAACTTCTCCTCAAATTTTGTGTCTACCGTATACCCTACAGTACCCCGAAAATTCTCCTCCAAAATTTTTCCAAAATCCGAAAAAAAACCCGAAATTCAATAAAAACGTACTCAAGTAGATTAAAAAATCTTCTCTTAATTAAAAAAAATTTTTTTTTCTGGCTAAATTAAAAAATTTTCAATTTCAAATTGAAAAAAAAAATTTTTTTTTGAAAAAATATGCACTTTTTCCTTCTATTCTATTTGATTCTTCAAATTTTCGCTCAAATTTGGCAGAAAAATTGCAAATCGGAAAATGAGGATTGTTGTGGGTTTTAACCTTTGTTTGGAGCATTTTTTCGGCGCGAAAAAATTAATTTTTAAATTTTTCAGTCTGCTCCGGTACAACAAATTTGCTCTCAAAATATGGATCCGGAAATTTTATTGGTGATTTGGAAAAGGTGGGAATTTTTGGCGCCAAAAATTTCAAATTCAAAAATTGTTGCAGATGTACAAAGGTTGCCGGCGGGTATACGGTAATTTAGAGATCACATGGATCGAAGAGGCGCAGCTAAAAGCCTACGCAAATTCATCAGAACCCCTCAAATCTCTTCCATTTTTCGATGAGTTAGAGGAAATCCGGGGAACTCTTTTGATATACCGTGTAAATGTTTTGCGAATTTCATTTCCAAAGTTGAAAGTGATTTATGGCGATGAGCTTTTTCATGGAAATGCCGTGTGGATTCAGGGGAATCCAGAGATGCAGGAGATTTCGATGAGGAATTTGAGAGGTTTGTGAGGGGCGAGCTAATATGAGCAATATCATTTTTTCACCTAATCTGAGCAATGTTAATTAGATATATGAAAATTAATTTCTAGCTTTCTAACATGAGCAATGCCTGATCAAATTTTTCCAAACTAAAAAAATTCTACGTGAATTTGTCTATCATGAGCAATACCCAAGTTTCTAGACAATTTTTGATAAACTTTCAAGCCAAAAAATAAATTAACATGAGCAATTCTCAATTTCTTGAAATAATTTTTAGAATTTTCAAGTTTCTAACATGAGCAATACCCAAGTTTCTAGATAAATTTTAATACATTTTCAAGCCAGAAATCAATTAACATGAGCAATGCTTTATTTTTTAGAGAATTTTTGAAATTTTCATATTTCTAACATGAGCAATGCGTCAAAAAATCTAATTTTTCATCAAATTTCGGGTCATTTCACCCCAAAAAACTCACATTTTCTACAGTAATCCGCGGTGGAAACGTGACAATCCGCGATTCGCCAAAACTCTGCTACATTGGCACAAAAATCGATTGGCCCGAATTGTTGGAGGATGGCCAAAATCAGTTTGTCGATCAAAAAGGCTCACACGAACACTGTTTTGGTGGCGCGAAAAATGGGACGGATTCTGAAAATCAAGGAGAATCGTTGGCGAAATGTCATTCGAGTTGTGAACATTGTTGGGGACGACAGGAGGCGGATTGTCAGGAAGGTTAGTGATGGAAATTTGGGATTTTTGATGAATTTTGAGCCTAGGAAGTTGAAAATTGGGTTTCTAGGCCATTTTTGAGGTCAAAAATCAAGATTTTTGTTGGATTTTGAGCCTAGGAACTTGAAATTCGGATTTCTAGGCCAGGATTAGGGTTTCTAGACAAAGATTTGGATTTCTAGGCCAAGATTTGGATATCTAGGTCATATTTCAGGTTTCCAAGCCTTTTTTAAGCCAAAAATCAAGCTTTTTGATGAATTTTGAGCCTAGAAACTTTTAAATTGGGTTTCTAGGCCATTTTGAAACCAATAATCAATATTTTTGATAAAATTTAAGCCTAGAATTTCGACATTTGGATTTTTAGGCAAAGATTTGGGTTTCTAGGCCATTTTGAAGCGAAAAATCAAGATTTGTGATGAATTTTGAGCCTAGAACTTGAAATTCGGATTTCTAGGCCAGGATTTGGTTTCCTAGGTCAAGATTTGGTTTTCCAGGCTTTTCTGAACCAAAATTTTAAATTTTTCATCATTTTCAGGCTAAAAACACGATTTCAAGTGAATTTTTAGCATAGAAATTTAAAAACTCGGTTTCTAGACCATATTTTTCCGAAAAAGGAAAAAGTGCACTTTTTCCTTTCATTTTGCACAATAAACCGAAAAATTTGCGTAATGACGCGGAAAAAATAAAATAAAATAAAAACGAGTAAAACAAAACACAGCTAAAAAGAGTGTGTACTTTTCGAAGACAAAACGATTTTCGGTCAGCAAAAATTTGATTTTCACCAGGGAAAACTCGGGGACTAGATTTCCAAGCTTGCAAAACCTAGTCCCCCAGTTTTTCCATGTGAAAATTGAATTTTTCTGGGTTTCTAAACGAAAAAAACCATGAAAAATTCAAATTTCCCGCCTGAAAAACATCATGGACTAGATTTCTAAGCTTGCTAAACCTAGTCCCCCATGAAAAATTTAAAAAATCATAAAATTCTGCTCGAAACACTTCAAAATGTGTTCCAAGAAACAAAAAAACGGCCCTAATCCACTCATAAATTTATTATTTTATTACTTTTTTGTGTTCCGCCTCTTCAAAAAGTTTTTCTTGGGGGAGAAAAAGAGATTTAAAAGGGGGAGCTTTAGAAAATTGGTTGAAAATGGCCTAGAAATCCAAATATCAAGTTTTTAGGCTCAAAATGCGTCAAAAATCATGTTGTTTAGCTCGAAATCTATTGAAAATGTTGATTTTTTGCTGAAAATGACCTAGAACTCTGGAAATTCATGAAAAATAGCCCAGAAGTATATAAACTGCATGAAAAACCTGTTTTTCATTTTTTCTCGGCTTAAAATTTATCAAAAATCATGTTTTTAGCTCGAAATCTATGAAAAATGCTGAATTTTTGCTGAAAATGACCTGGAACTCTGCAAATTCATGAAAAATAGCCCAGAAGTCTATAACCTGACTGAAAAACCTATTTTTCATGTTTCTTGGCTCAAAAACTTATGTTTTCAGCTCAAAATCTATAAAAAATGCTGAATTTTTGCTGAAAATTACCTAGAACTCTGAAAATCCATGAAAATTAGCCGAGAAGTCTATAAACTGGCTAAAAAACCTATTTTTCACCTTTCTGGGCTCAAAATTCATGAAAAATCTATGAAAAATGCTGAATTTTTGCTGAAAATTATCTAGAACTCTGGAAATTCATGAAAAATAGCCTAGAAGTCTTTAAACTGGCTGAAAAACTTATTTTTCAAGTTTTTAGGCTCAAAA
The DNA here is from genome assembly GCA_947459285.1 of Caenorhabditis angaria. Taxonomy (NCBI): domain Eukaryota; kingdom Metazoa; phylum Nematoda; class Chromadorea; order Rhabditida; family Rhabditidae; genus Caenorhabditis; species Caenorhabditis angaria. The sequence continues at coordinate 11,594,687 of CANHGI010000002.1, read as the reverse complement.
TTCGTCAAAATTCATGTTTTTTAGCTCAAAATCTATGGAAGATGCTGAATTTTTGCTGAAAATGACCTTTAGCTCTGCAAATTCATGAAAAATAGCCTATAGGTATTATAGACTGGCTAAAAAACCTGTTTTTCATGTTTCCAGCCTCAAAATTCATCAAAACTCCCGAAATTCAGCTTAAAAATCATCAAGATTAGCGTCAGTGGCTGAAAAAAGCTATTTTTCATGCTTCTGGGCTTAAAATTCATCAAAAACCTCAAATTTTCGCTTAAAATCCCCCGAAAATTTCTTATTTCCAGTCTACCGCTCCGTCTGTCCCAAACCCTGCAACCAATGCTTCTTCTACAACGCCACCGCAAGCTACGAGTGCTGCGATTCGTCTTGCCTCGGCGGATGTTATGGTCATGGCCCGGCGAATTGCGTCGCTTGCTCGCGATTCGAAATGGACGGGAAATGTGTGGATGTTTGCCCGCCACGCAAGATTTTCGATCATAAGAAGGGGAAATTGGTGCCGAATGCGGAGGGACGGTTTCAGAATGGCAATCATTGTGTTAAAGAGTGCCCAGGTGAGGGGATATCTCGAAAACCCGGTGAAAAGTGGAGTTTTTGGAGTTTTAGTAGTGAAATTTTGGTGAATTTTCATGGGGACTAGGTTTTGCAGCCTGAAAACCTAGTCCCCACCTTTGTCCCGCCTCAAAACTCACCGATTTTCGCTCAAGAATCGCCAATTCCCAGCCGATTTCCTTCAAAACTTCGATTTTCGCTGAAAAATTTGAATTTAGGCTAACTTTAGGCTGATCCCTGAATAAAACTCACTTTTTATTTTGCTCTCAAAACTGCGAAATAATCGAAAACCCCACGATTTATCGATTTTTTCTGTTTTTTCGCAAAAAAACGTGTCACGCGGAAATTATTCGAGAAAAATAATTTTCCGCCGCGAAAAAAGGGGGACTAGGTTTTGCATCATCATTCAAAAAACTAGTCCCTCGCCTTTTTCCCAAGGGAAATCGCATTTCCCAGCTGGTGTAAGCGCGTAAAATTCGAATTTTTACATGAATAGCCGGGGGACTAGGTTTTAAACGGTGTGAATTCTAGTCCCTGCGTTATTTTTCATCGATTTTTCCCCAAGTTTCCTGTTTTCAGACGAATTATTGATCGAAAACGATGTTTGTGTTCGTCACTGTTCCGAGGGTCATACCTACGACGCTTCGAAAAACATCCGGGAATGTGAGAAATGTTCAGGAGTTTGCCCGAAAAGTGAGTTTTTGCATGAAAATTCACGATTTTCAGCCAAAAATTCAAATTTTTCCAGTTTGTGCCGTGGATGCGCCTTTAAATCGCACAACTTTGTTGGCTTTGAAAGGATGCGAGCAAATTGACGGATTTATTTGGATCGATAAAGTTCACGGGCAGTAAGTATTGATTTTTTGGGTCCTTAAGTGAATTTTTCGCTCAAAAAATACCCCGGGGACTAGAATTCTCATTACGGGAAACCTAGTCCCTCGGTTTTCATGTGAAAATTCAAAATGTTTGCTTTGAAATCAGAAAACCAAGGATTTTCGTGGTTAAATTGAAATTTCCCACTAAAATGAAGTCGGGGGACGAATTTTTTCACTGTGGAAAACCTAGTCCCCCGTTTTTATGTGAAAATTCGGGTTTTTGAGTTCTGAAGGGAAACTACGTGGATTTTATAAAGAACATTTGAATTTCCCACTAAAATTGAATTGGGTGACTAGAATTTACACTATGTGAAACCTAGTCCCCCAGATTTCCAAGCAAAATTTTGAATTTTCGCCTTGAAACCAGAAAACCAAGGATTTTCTGGAGGAAATTTGAATTTCCCACTAAACTTGAATTGGGGGACTAGAATTTTCCCTGTGTAAACCCTAGTCCCTCAGATTTCCAAGCAAAATTTCGAATTTTCACCAAAAATCAATAATTTTTTGCAGTTTCGAGCCCTCCGACTTCTTCGCGCTGGAAAATGTGAGATCAGTCAGTGAATTTGTGATTTTGGTCGCGCAGCCCGTGCTGAATTTGAAGTTTTTGAGAAATCTGGAGATTATCGAGGGAAGAAAGTTGCATAAGTGAGTAATGATGGCCTAGAATCCCAATCGCGGCCTAGAAACCCAATTTTGAAGTTTCTAGGCTCAAAATGCACCAAAATTCATAATTTTTGGGTTCAAAATGGCCTAGAAAACCAAATCTCGAGTTTCCAGGCTCAAAATGCTCCAAAATTCACGATTTTCACATTTTCAGCCTGCGATTTGCTCTAGGAATCATGAAATGCGACAATATCGCCTCACTCAACTTAAATTCCCTAAAATTGATTAAAAATGGAGCGGTGATCATCAAAGAGAATCAAAGATTGTGTTTTACACAAAGTGTTGACTGGAAAGGAATTGTTGAGCAAAAAAACGAGGATGGAAGTGAGAAGAAAAGGAGCTACGGTGGAAATTGGACAAAATCGTGATTCGAAGATTTGTGGTGAGCTAGAATTCGAGATTTTCGTGAAATTTGGAGCATTGCTCATGTTAAAATGTCAAAAAATTCAAATTTTTCATGAAAAATGCAATTTAAATGCATATTGCTCATTTTAATATTCATAAATTTTCGAAAAAAAAATGGAGAACAATTTTTCGGATTTTTTAATATGAGCACTGCGTATTTGAAGCTGAAAATAAAGATTTCACAAAATTTGGTTTAATATGAGCGATGCTGAAAATTTTAAAAATTAAAAAAAACGTGGAAAATATTCATTTTCAATTTTCTTTTAAAAAATTATGGTATGTTCAAATTTTGAGCTAAAATAGCATTTTTAACATGAGCAATCTACATTTCTCATTGAAATCTGAAGAAAATTGAATTTTTAACATAAGCAATGCTTAAAATTGTCAAAAAATGCCCAATTTTACACTCAAAATGCTCCAAATCTCACCAAAAATCCCAATTTTCCAGAATCCTACGATCAAATCTGCAATTCGAACTGTAATCACTTGGGATGTTGGGGTCCCGATGCTTCAGATTGCCTGGGATGTCGAACATGGAATAATATGGGAAAATGTGTGGCGAAATGCGATTCGCAGGGATTTTTGCGCAATCAGACATCGATGCAATGTCAGAAATGTTCGCCAGAGTGTCGGACTTGTAATGGGCTGGGTAGGGGTGTTTTGGGAAGGTTTTTGAGCCGAAATTTGGGTTTTTCATCAAATTTTGATCCGGAATTGTGAAAATTCGGAAAAAAATTGATAAAAATCATGTTTTCTGTGAATTTTTGAGTTCGGGGACTAGTTTTGCTTGGTTGGAAATCTAGTCCCTCTCTTTTTTGCATTTGAAGAGTTCAAATTTTTTGAAAGCGGGGACTAGGTTTTCAAATGTGGAAAACTAGTCCCCGGGTGGAAATATGGTTTTTTTTTGACGAAATTTACTCAAAAATATGAAATTTTCGGGTTTTTGTGAATAAAAAATCCACGTGGCAAAATTTTGAATTTGAAAGCGGGGACTAGGTTTTCACTTTTGGAAAACTAGTCCCCGACTGAGAATAGTGGCTTTTCGAATGAATTTTCTGAAAAATGTGAAATTTTTGGTTTTTTGTGAATACAAAATTCACGTGGCAAAACTTTGAATTTGAAAGCGGGGACTAGGTTTTAAAATCTGAAAAGTTAGTCCTCGGATGGAAATATTGATTTTTTTTCACGAAATTTACTCAAAAATCTGAAATTTTCGAGTTTCTGTGAATAAAAAATCCACGTGGCGAAATTTTGCATTTGAAAGCGGGGACTAGGTTTTCAAATGTGGAAAACTAGTCCCCCAGTGCTTTCTTGAGGAAATTAGTCTTGTTTCCAGGTCCCTACGATTGTCTCACCTGTCAACACTACAGTATCCTCAACCCGGAATACGGTAACCGACTCGAATGCGTCCAAGAATGTCCCATCACGCACTATCCCTCAAAAACGGGCCCAAGCCCCGGCCTGGGCTCGGGCCTAACCTGCGAGCCTTGCCACGCCGCCTGCTACAACTACGGTTGCACGGGAAACGCGTCGCATTTGAGCGCGGGCGGGTGTAATCAGTGCAAATTTGCGGTGCTCAACAACAAAAACGCGGGAATTTTTTGCCTGAAAGCCAGGGATATGAGCTCGGTTTGTGTGGAAAATGAGCTCGAGGATTATTATGTGTCGACCACAAGGCTGGAAGGTGTTAATGAGACGGTTGGTCACAGTTTTGCCACGTGACAGGGTTTTTTGGGTGTGAAAATAGGGATTTTAAGGCAGAAATCTTGAAAATTCATAAATTTTGAGCCTAGATTCATGAAATTTGAACAATTTTCACTGAAAAACTAGCATTGCTCATATTAATTAAATTTTTGTGAAATTATTAATATGAGCAATGCTCGAATTTCTGAAATTTTTGAAATTTTATTTTTCAATGAAAAAAAATTAAAAAATTGTCTAGTTTAACTAGAAAAACTAGCATTGCTCATGTTAAAGACAATTTTTGGATTTCCAGAAATTTTTAATATGAGCAATGCTCGAATTTCTGAAATTTTGGAAAATTTATTCAAATTTTGCCACGTGGCATTTTTTCCAATAAAAATAGCTCAAATTGTCTATTTTAACTAGAAAACTAGCATTGCTCATAATAATGAAAATTACATTTTTTGTAGAATTCTTAATATGAGCAATGCTTGAATTTCTGAAATTTTTGAAATTTTTCATCAAATTTTGCCGCGTGGCTGATTTTTGAGCTCAAAACTATAGTCTAGTTTGAATAGAAAAAATAGGATTGCTCATGTTAACGAGGAAAAAAAATTAATTTCAAAATTTTTAATATGAGCAATGCTGGATTTTTCAATTTATTTGGTTTTCTGGAATTTTTAAGTTTTCTAGTTTAACTAGAGAAGCTATCATTTCTCAGGTTAAAGAAAATTTTTGATTTCCAGAAATTTTTAATATGAGCAATAATCGAATTCATGAAATTTTTGAAACTTTATTTTATTTTCGAAAAGTTTTTTTTTAAAATTTATCTCATGAAAAATACTCAAAATTCACCAAATCTCATGGTTTTTGGCTCAAAATCCATCAAAAAATTCCCAAATTTCTCCAGCACTGCGAAAAATGCAACGAAAAATGTCTGAATTGCACATCAGCCGGTGTCAGTGTTCACACAAACGGCTGTGTTTGTCGAAATTTCGCAATGTTGGTTCCAAGCGGCGATTCGGTTTGTGTGGATCGATGTTTGACGAATTACTATAAGTCGAGAGAGAAATCCGACAATGAATATGGAATTTGTGAATCGTGAGTTTTTTTTGGGGCGCGAAAATTCGAGATTTTTTGGATAATTTTAGGCCAAGAAACCTGAAAATCCAACATTTTCAGCTGAAAATGAAGATTTCGATACAAAAACCTCGAAAATCCGAGTTTTTTGAACTCTGTTCAGATTGCTCATGTTAAAAATTTTCTGGAAAAGTTTAACATGAGCAATCATATGATTTTTCGAGTGAATAAGGTTCTTTTGAGCAGGAAAAGTTTAACATGAGCAATCATCTCATTTTTTTCAGTGAAAAAGGTCATTTTGAGCCTAATTTTGCGCTAGAAAAGTTTAATATGAGCAATTCTCTGATTTTTTAAGGGATTCGCGTCATTTAGAGCTAAATTTTGCGCTGGAAAAGTTTAATATGAGCAATTCTATAAAAGGTTTCATTCTATTTTTAATATGAGCAATTTTCTGATTTTTCAGTAAAAAGGGTAATTTTGAGCCTAATTTTGCGCTGGAAAAGTTTAACATGAGCAATCATCTCATTTTTTTCAGTGAAAAAGGTCATTTTGAGCCTAATTTTGCGCTAGAAAAGTTTAATATGAGCAATTCTCTGATTTTCCTGCGAATTATTTGTCCTGATTAATATGAGCAACGCTAGATTTTCGTTTAACCTGAGCAATAAAAATTGCTCATGCTAAGGATTTTTTTTTTGAACATGAGCAATCCTATATTTTCTATCGAAATATAAAATTCAAAAAAATCCCCATCCCGCTAAAATTTTTTGTTTAATCTAATATGAGCAATATTTTTGAGCTCTAACATGAGCAATGTATATTTTTAAAAAAGCAACGCGAGATTTTCGTTTAACCTGAGCAATCAACAATTTTCCCCAATTTCTTCCAGCTGCCACCCGGAATGCGACAAAAACTACGGTTGCCTCGACGCCACTCCCTTCACCTGCGACTACTGTAAAACCAACTACATCTACCATCAAAATTCCTCGCGCGAATGTCTCTCAAAATGCCCGGATTCTCAACCATACATCGATCCAGCCACCAAACAATGCCTAGATTATGACATCGCATCGGCGCAGAAACGGACCCGATATTTGATTGTGGCAGCGGTGCTCTCAGCTTTTTTGTTCATGTTCTGTGTTGTAATGGCGATCTGGTATAAGTGCAGGAAAATTGGGGAGAAATTGAAGATTGCGGAACTCGTTGAAATGCCCGAGCAAATTCCAATTGACCCGACGATTCGAGCAAATATGTCGAGAGTTTGTCTAATTCCAAGTTCTGAGCTTCAAATCAAACATGAAAAGCGGCTTGGGAAGGGGGCTTTTGGAACTGTGTACGCTGGAATTTATTATCTGAAAAAATCGTCGAAACGGACCATCAAACTTCCAGTGGCCATCAAAGTTTTTCAAATGAATCAAAGTCAGACGGATGAAATGTTGGAGGAGGCCACCAATATGTTCCGATTGAAACATGAGAATTTGCTGAAAATTATTGGATTTTGTATGCATGATGATGGCCTGAAAATTGTGACACTTTATAGGCCGTTGGGCAATTTGCAGGAGTTTTTGAAGCAGCATCAGGAGAATTTGGGCGCGAGGGAATTGATGTTGTATTGTTGTCAGATTGCGGCAGGAATGAGGTGGGTGATGGGGAGTTGGGAATTTTTGAGCCTGGAAACCCGGAAATTTGGATTTTTGAGCATTTTTTAGTCTCCAGGGTTGATTTTTAGCCCTGGAAGAGCTTTGGGACCTGAAAATTTGAATTTTTGAGCATTTTTTGATCTGTCGACCTAAAAATTCAGAATTTTAAGGATTTTCAAGCCTAGGATACCTTTTTTTCACTATTTTCAGCCCTGGAAGAGATTTGAAACCCGGAAATTTGGATTTTTGAAGATTTTTAAGCTTCGGAACCCGAAAATTCGGATTTTTGAGCATTTTTTTAGATTTTGGGGTTCATTTTCAGCCCTGGAAGAGCTTTGGAACTCGGAAATTTGAATTTTTGAGCATATTTTGATCTGTCGACCTAAAAATTCAGAATTTTAAGGATTTTCAAGCCTAGGATACCTTTTTTTTCACTATTCTCAGCCCTGGAAGAGATTTGAAACCCGGAAATTTGGATTTTTGAAGATTTTTAAGCTTCGGAACCCGAAAATTCGGATTTTTGAGCATTTTCAAACTTCAGAACCCAGAAATTTGGGTTTTCGAAGATTTTTTGACCTTGGGAACTTTGTGGGTTCATTTTTAGCTTTTGAAGAGCTTAGTGACCTGAAAAATAAGATTTTTGAGGATTTTCTAGCCTGGTGACCCGGAAATTTAGATTTTTGAGGTTTTTTCAGTCTGAAGACCTTTTAGGGTTGATTTTTTGCTCTAAACGAGCTTTCGGGCCTGAAAATTCGTATTTTTAAGAACTTTTTAGTCTGAGAGCTTGTTAGGGTTCATTTTTAGCCCTGGATGAGCTTTGGAACCTGGAAAATATGATTTTTGCGCATTTTTAAGCCTAGGAACCCGGAAATTTGGCCTTTGGAACGTTTTTCAGCTTAGGAACTCGGAAATTTGAGTTTTCGAAGATTTTTTGGCCTTGGGAACTTTGTGGGTTCATTTTCAGCCTTGGAAGAGCTTTGAGACCTGGAAAATAGGATTTTTGTGGATTTTTTGACCTGGCTACCTGAAAATCTCGAATTTTAAGCATTTTTTAGTTTGAGGACCTTTTTGAGTCAATTTTTCAGCCCTGGAAGAGCTTTAGATCCTGAAAAATATGATTTTTGAGGATTTTCAAGCCTAGGAACCCTGAAATCTGGATTTTTAAGGATTTTTCAACTTGGGGAGCTTTTTGGGTTCATTTTTAGCCCAGGAAGAGCTTTTGGACCTGAAAAATAGGATTTTTGAGCATTTTCAGGTCTCGAAACCCAGAAATTCGGATTTTTGAACATTTTTCAGCCTAGGGAACCCTTTTTCATCGTTTTCAGCCCTGGAAGAGCTTTGGGACCTGGACAATAGTATTTTTGAGCATTTTTTAGTCTGGGGACCCGGAAATTTGGATTTTTGAACATTTTTTAGCCTGGGGAACCTTTTTTCATCATTTTCGGCCCCGGAAGAGCTTTCAGACCTGAAAAATATGATTTTTGAGCATTTTTAGGCCTCGGACACCAGAAATTTGGATTTTTGAGCATTTTTTAGTCTTTGGGGTTCATTTTTAGCCCTGGAAAAGGTTTGGGACCTGAAAATCTAGATTTTTTGAGCATTTTTAGGCCTCGAAACCCTGAAATTTGGATTTTTGAGAACTTTTTAGTCTGATAGCCTTTTAGGGTTAATTTTTAGCTCTGGAAGAGCTTTCGGATCTGGAAAAATAGGATTTTCGAGGATTTTCCAGACTAGGGAACCTTTTTTCATTATTTTCAGCCCCGGAAGAGCTTTGAGACCCGGAAATCTGGATTTTTGAGGATTTTCTGACCTGTCGACCTAAAAATTCTGAATTTTGGGGATTTTCTAGGCTTAGCACCTTTTTCCTGAGATTTTTTACCTTTTCACCTTCAAATTTGAATTTTTAAGCATTTTTAGCTGAAAAAAATCTGAAAATGTTCTGAAAACCTGAAAATCTGAATTTTCAGATCAAAATTTTTCAATTAAAAAAATTCCAGATACCTCTTCAAACAACGTGTAGTTCACCGCGATTTGGCGGCTCGAAATGTGCTCGTCAAAAAATTCAACCACGTGGAAATCACCGATTTCGGGCTCTCCAAAATTCTGAAACACGACGCCGACTCAATCACCATCAAAACTGGAAAAGTTGCCATCAAATGGCTGGCGATTGAGATTTTTAGGTAAGTATTGCTCATATTAAACAAGCATTGCTCATGTTAACAAAAATTGTTTTTTTGCAGTAATCATTCTTATACACATGCAAGTGATGTTTGGGCATTTGGTGTGACTTGTTGGGAGATTTTGACTTTCGGATCGAGTCCATATCAAGGAATGTCTACCGATTCGATTCATGGATTTTTGAAGGACGGAAATCGGCTAACTCAACCCGCAAATTGTAGTCCGGATTTGTATCAGGAGCTTTTGAGATGTGAGTTGGAATTTTGAGCATTTTGAGACCAAACATGAATATTTTTAGTTGGGAATTGTGTTTTCTCTGGAAATTTAGAGCATTTTGACACCAAACATGAGCAATTTTACTTGAAAATTAAATTTTTGAATAATTTTGGGTCCTGCCACGATTTTCTGGGCCTTGAGGCGATTTTTTTTTAAATAAACAAGGTTTTTTGGATATTTTATGAAATTTGGAGCATTTAGAGTTCAAACATGAGCAATTTCGGTAGAAAATAGGATTTTTGGCCTTGAAAACCAAATCCTGGCCTAGAAATCGAAATACTGGCCTAGAAAACCAATTTTCACGTTTCTAGGTAAAAATTATCAAAAATCCCCAATTTCCACATTAAATATGGTCTAGAAATCCAAATCCTGGCCTAGAAAACCAATTTTCAAATTTCTAGGCTCAGAATTTATCAAAAATCTTGATTTTTGGCTTCAGAATGGTCTAGAAACCTAATCCTGGCCTAGGAATCCAAACTTTGAGTTTCTAGGCTCAAAATTCATCAGAAATCTTGATTTTTGACTTCAAAATGGCCTAGAAGACCAAATTTCAAGTTTCTAGGCTAAAAAAATTTCCGAATTTTTCCAGGTTGGATGTCAAATCCCGAATCCCGCCCAAACTTCAATCAACTTCACGAACGTTTCGAAGAATTCTGTAAATGTCCGCAACTCTTCATCGAATTATCGAATCCCGAAAAATCCGGACAAAATCCCGACTTTTTCGAAGACCAATTTCAGGCCGACATTTTGCGCGAGATTTTTGAGGAGACTATTGATCCGAGAGAGTATTTTGCGAGTCATGAAATGCCTGGAAGCCCTACTTCTTCAACGGCTACGGTAGGGCTTTTTGAGCCAAAATTTGAGAATTTTGGAGCATTTTGATGCAAAATTTGAGATTTTTTGGAGAATTTTGAGCCAAAATTCAGAAAAAATTGCTTATATTATTATAAAAATTTATTTTTAAAGGTCAAAAACTCCAAATTTGGAGCATTTTGAGCTAAAATTCAGAAAATTTGAGAAAAAATCAGCATTGCTCAGATTAACCCAAAAAATTTTGAAATTGATTTTTCATTAAAAAGGCATTGCTCATGTTAGTCCAAAATATCGAAATTTTCAATTTTTTGACGTCAAAAACTCCAAATTTGGAGCATTTTGAGTAAAAACAAGCATTGCTCAGATTAACCCAAAAAATTTTGAAATTGATTTTTCATAAAAAAATGCATTGCTCATGTTAGTCCGAAATTTTCAATTTTTCATGGCCAAAAAAACCCAAATTTGGAGCATTTTAAGCTAAATTTCATGAATTTCGATTAAAAACAAGCATTGCTCATATTAGACGAAAAATTAATTGTTTTTTCTCAATTAAAAAACGGCATTGCTCATGTTAGTCCGAAATATTTGAAGAAAAATGGCCACGTGGAATTTCCAGACTCAAAATTCATCAAAAATCTCGAATTCTGGCTTGAAATTCTCAGAAAAACATGAATTTTCTTATAAAAAATCAATTTTCATTACAGTTCACCCTTCCAAATGGCGAAAATCCTGGAATTTCTCGAATGCAATCCGTCGCCTCTTCTCGCTATCAAACTCAGCCATTTTCTCAAAATTCAATCGATTTTTCAAGTTCCCTCGATTCGCCTGGAATTCATCAGGACACAAATTCCTATTTGATTCCAAAAACCAAAGAGGCTCAACTACAAAGTTCGGTTTTGTATACACCGGTTGTGGTGAATGAGGATGGAAAAACTGGTGAGTTTTGGAGCATTTTGAGCCAAAATTTGGGAATTTTGATGAATTTTGAGCCTAGAAACTTGTTAATTGGAGTTCTAGGCCATTTTGAAGCCAAAAATCAAGATTTTTGAAGAATTTTGAGCTTAGAAACTTGAAATTTGGTTTTCTAGGCCAGGATTTGGATTTCTAGGCCATTTGGAAGCCAAAAATCAGGAGTTTTAATGAATTTCCAGCTTAGAAACTTGAAAATTGGTATTCTAGGCCAGAATTTGGGTTTCTAGGTCATTTGGAAGCCAAAAAGCAACATTTTTGATGAATTTTGAGCTAAAAATCATTAAAAATCATGCATTACTCATGTTAAAATTCCAAATTTTCAACCTGAAATTAATTTTTTTCAAATTTAAATTTTTAAATTCAGAACACGCCCCAGAATACTACAATCAACCTTCCACTTCAGGATATTATAATGAAAGTTCGCTTCTCAACAATAAAAAACCGTCGAAAATCGAAGAGGAACCCGAAAATTTGGAAAAAGAATCGTGTCTTTAATCTGGATTTTCAGATTTTTCCCTGAAAATCTGAAAATTCCCCTTGTGTCTGTTGCCATTTTTTGCATAATTCGTAATTTTTTGTCCCGGGTGCGAATACATTTTTTTTCAAAAATTCAGAGCTGAAATTGCAGATTGGAAATTTTCAGGCATTTTAGAAATAATATGAGCAATGGGTAATTTATAGGTTAAATTTTGGGAAATTTAGGATTAATATGAGCAATGCCTCTGAGAAATTCACAATTTTCAGATTTAAAAATTGAGACTAATATGAGCAATGCTTTTTCAAAGCTTGAATTTCAGATTCAAATTTTCAGCAAAAAATTCTCAATCTGAAAATTTTTTTAAATCATTTTTTTAGACCTAAGTTTGGGCTTCCCAATCTCGAATCTATTGATTTTTCTGACTAATATGAGCAATGCTTTTTGGATTAATATGAGCAATGGGTAATTTATAGGTTAAATTTTGGGAAATTTAGGCTTAATATGAGCAATGCTTCTGAGAAATTCACTATTTTCAGATTTCAAAATTTTTGAAAAATTGAGACTAATATGAGCAATGCCTTTTTCAAAGCTTGAATTTCAGATTTCAAATTTTCAGCAAAAAATTCTCAATCTGAAAATTTTTTAAAATCATTTTTTTAGACGTAAGTTTGGCCATTCTAATCTCGAATCTATTTCTGACTAATATGGGCAATGCTTTTTTAAAGCTTGAATTTCAGATTTCAAATTTTCAGCAAAAAATTCTCAATCTGAAAATTTTTAAAAATAAGTTTTTTAGACCCAATTTTGGCCTTTCTAATCTCGAATCTATTAATTTTTTTGCCTAATATGAGCAATGCTTTTTTTCAGATTTCAAATTTTCAGCAAAAATTCTCAATCTGAAAATTTTTTAAAATCATTTTTCAAACCTAAGTTTGACCTTTCTAGATTTTTCTGATTTTTTATGTGTCTTGAGAAAAAAATGCCCCATTTTCGAAAAATGTTGATCCTATTTTTGATTTTCCCCAATTTTTCGCAAGCCGCTCTCGTTAATTTCAACTTCAATTTATCATGTGCACTCAATAATAGCACTTGGTGTTTTTTGGCCCTTTTTCTAGAATACGACGCTGGAATTTTCGGCTACTCCAACTACGATTATGTGCTCTTCTCAAGCCGAGTTTGCTTCACCTACAGTAATCCGAAACCCATCAAAGAACAACGAGAAGCCGAATTAATTGATGGATTTGGTCTACCTTTTACACATTATGAAGTGGTTTTGGGAATACGTCATAATTGCACGGAAAATGGAACAGTTTATGATTATATGGCTTATGAAGATGATGTTAGAATTGAGACAGACGAATTTGATGTTAAGGCTGGAGACGATTTAACAGAACTCGGGAAGGCATTTGAGGAGAATCCGGAGGTGGCTTGGTCGAGATCGAAATTTGAAGGTATACAAATTGAGGGTTTTGAGAATCGTAGCATTTATTTTAATACTCTCATGATAAATAAATCGAAATTGTGAAAGGATAATAAATATACCCTAATATGAGCAATATTTTCGAAATTCAGATCTGAAATTTCCAGCTGAAAATGCCACGTGGGATTATATTACAGATTAAATTTTTGAAAATTTTTACTCGTAGAATTATTGATTAATATGAGCAATTTAGGATTTTCTGGGATTTTTAGAAAATGCATGTTATTTTCGACTAATATGAGCAATCTTTTTGAAATTAAGATCTGAAATTTCCAGCTGAAAATGCGACGTGGAAATATATTACAGATTTAATTTTTTAAAACTTTTTACTCGTAGAATTATGGATTAATATGAGCAATTTAGGATTTTCTTGGATTTTTAGAAATTTCGTGTTATTATGAGCAATGCCACGTGGATTCTCGATTTTTCTGAAATGTTTGCCACGTGGAACTTTGGATTAATATGAGCAATGGATAATTTTAGATCGAAAAAAAATTAATTTCACGTTCAAATTTGGGATTTTTGGAGCAAAGACTTTTTATAATAACTTTTTGGATTTTTTTTTCGAAAGCTTGAAATTCTGACCTTTTTTCAGTTGAAAAATCCACGCGGCAAACATTTTTAGAGATTTTTAGATTCATTCAGAGATTTTTAGGCCACCCCTTATCATCCCTTATAAAATTTAATTCGATTTAGGCAATTTAGGACTAATATGAGCAATGAATCTGAAATTCAGATTGTTTCAGTTGAAAAATCCACGTGGCAAACATTTCCAGAGATTTCCGGATTTTAGAATCATCCCTAGCCCAGAAATTCACGTGGCAACGCATTTTCGATCCCAAAAGTACTGTAGCTTCCTGAAAAATTGGATTTTTGAACTTTTTATCATTGCTAGAAAAAATCCTCCAGGAAGAATTTTTTGATTGAAAACGCCTCCACAAAAATTTCAGAATTTTTTGTTACACTTTTTGGAAAATGTTCCTCCTCCTCCTCTTCCATTTTTCATGGTGTTCACAAAAAATTTTTTTCATTGAATTCCGAAAATAATAATAATAAGAATAATAATCGGTTTAGGCCTAGGCTTCCGAAAAATTTCACTTTTTCTAGCGCGCGCGCGAAAAAGTTTCATCTTTTTTGTGTTGTCATATGGACTTAACCTAACTTGACCTTTTCAGATCGGGAAATTTTTTTTTCATTTTTAAGCGATTTATGTTTCAGGGAATGCCGAAATTTCTACGAATTTTAGCAATTTCGGGGATTTTTTGGAGTTGCGGTAAGTTAGTTCATAGTTTTTAATTACACCTGGGTAATTAAATTGGATTGACCTAATTTAGAATTTGAGGTTTTGCCACGTGGATTCTGGGGCTGAAATTTTAATTTGACACGTGGATTCTGGGGCTGAAAAAAGTTCGGATTTCGAAAAAAATTCAAATTCTCAACTCCAGAAGAATTTTGCAACTAGAAATCTGAAATTTAATTTCTAACATAAAATCCACGTGGCAATCGAGGCTGACTTAACTAAACTCTAGTTATCATTAAGCCTAAGCCTAACCTGAATTCTAGGCCTAACCTAAGCCTAACCTAAATATTCTAGGCTTAACCTAAATATACTAGGCCTAAGCTAAGCCTAACCTAAGACTAACCTGAATTCTAGGCTTCACCTAAATATTCTAGGTCTAACCTAAATATACTAGGTCTAAGCTAAGCCTAACCTAAGACTAACCTGAATTCTAGGCTTCACCTAAATATTCTAGGTCTAACCTAAATATACTAGGCCTAAGCTAAGCCTAACCTAAGACTAACCTGAATTCTAGGCTTCACCTAAATATTCTAGGCTTAACCTAAATATACTAGGCCTAAGCTAAGCCTAACCTAAGACTAACCTGAATTCTAGGCTTCACCTAAATATTCTAGGTCTAACCTAAATATACTAGGTCTAACCTAAGCCTAAGCCTAAGCCTAACCTAAATATACTAGGTCTAACCTAAGCCTAACCTAAGCCTATCCTCCCATTTTCCAGTCCTCGCGCAAGTCGCCCAACCAACCGGCTCCACTTGCACCAACTCCCACATCCACTGTCAATTCTGGTCGCAAAACGGCGAATGCGAGAGCAACGCGCCGTGGATGCGGCAAAATTGCCAAAAAGCGTGCGGCACTTGCGCCTCCCCTACCGCAACAACACCCGCATTCCTGCCCAGCCGCAACCCGTCCGCAAGTATTCCGCAAGGCTGTAATTCCGTGATGACGACGGAAGCGATAACCCGCTTGGTGTTCGCGCATGGTTTGGTCAAGAAGCGATTCCAGGAAATCGGATGTGCTGAGGAGCAGCGAGCACCGCAATGCGAGATCAATTCGTGTTATCATAAGAAATATCGATCGGCTGATGGGACTTGTAATAACTTGGCACAGCCTGTGAATGGAGCTGCGTTTACACGGTATTTGAGAATGTTGCCGGCGGTTTATGATGATGGATTTAATAGTGTTGTTTGTGAGTTGCGAAAAAAAAAACGTCAGACGACTAGAGAAGGTTAGAGACGCAGAGAAGCTAGAGTTGAGAGAGTTAGAGACGCAGAGAAGCTAAACAGCTAGACTTCAAAAGGTTAAGGAACAAGAGAGAGGCTAGACAGCTAGACGCAGAGGATCTAGATGTGATAGTGAAAGAATATACAGACAGAGCTTTACAAAGTTAGAGACGCAGAGAAGCAAAACAACTAGAGTTAGGAGGTTAGGAGACAAGTCAAGAGAGGCTAGACAGCTAGAGAATTAGGGACGTAGAGGATCTGAGAGTTGCCAAGCGGCTAGAGAAGCAGAGAAGCTAGACAGTTAGAGAACAATGATATGGCTAGAGAGTTAGAGACGCAGAGGAGCTTTTTTCCAGCTAGCATCAATAGAAACCGCCCGAATCCCCGAGAAGTCTCGATGTTCTTGTTGTCAACTGATCGAACGATTCCAACTCACGTCAATTCGATTTTCATGGCTTTTGGGCAGGTAGGATTTGTCCTTAACGTTCCTAAGGTCCCTAAGGTCCTAACCCTTCTCATTTTCCAGCTCTTCGCCCATGACGTCACTCAAAACACGCTCATCAACAGTTGCACGTGTCAAATGAGCTCTCCGCAATGCGCCAACATTCCCGCACCCTCGCGCGACCCCCTCCGACGCTGTCATCAATACACCCGATCGCACCCGATCTGCGGAACCGGGCGCCCCGGTCTCCCGCGCGAACAACTCAATATGAACACGGCGGCGATTGACGCCAGCTCGATTTACGGCTCGGAATCGATTACCGCACGGACTTTGCGATTCGGCGCAATGTTGCGGTCGACGTTGCGGAATGGGAAGGTGTTTCCGCCGATTAGTGGCGGTGGAGTTAGTGCCGGCGATGATCGAGCGAATATTTTTGTCAGTTTGGCAGCGTTGCACACCTCGTTTTTGAGATTACACAATACGTGAGTGGGGGGGGGGGGGGTGGTGTAACCTAATTGTAAGCCTAACCTAGGCCTAACTTAGGCCTATTCTGAGGCTAGCCTAAGCCTAACTCTAAGCGTATCCATGCGTAAACTAAGGCTAACTTAAGCCTAACCCAAGGCTAGACTAACCTAAGTCTAACCTAAGCCTATCTTGAGGCCTACCTAATTGTAAGCCTACCCTAAGCTTGACCTAAGCCTAAGCCAAAAAAAACCCTACCTAAGCCCCTTTTTTGTTTCAACTTGCCACGTGGATTTTTAGGCTGAAATGCAACGTGGAATACTTTGTTCAATCTGAAATTCAAGATTAAAATTTTCAGCTCGAGCAGAAATTGGGATTTGCCACGTGGAATTTTAGAACTTTTTTAAATACACGTGGTAACCTAGGCCTAACCTAAGCCTAAACTAGGCCTAACCCAAGCTAACCTAGGCCTAACCTAAATTCTACCCAAGCTAACCTAGGCCTACCCTAAGCCTAAACTAGGCCTAACCTAAGCTTGACCTAAGCCTAATATGAGCCTAACCTAACTTTAGCCTATCCTAAGCCTATCCTGAGCCCTACCTAAGCCTACCCCAAGCCTGTCCTAAGCCTAACCTGAGCCTATCCTAAGCTTGACCTAAGCCTAGCCCAGGCCTAACCTAAGCTTGACCTAAGCCTTTCCTAAGCCTAATATGAGCCTAACCTAATCTAAGCCTCACATGGGCCTAAGCTAAGCCTAAACTAGGCCTAACCTAAGCTTGACCTAAGCCTAGCTTAACCTCAGACTAAGCCTAACCTAAGCTTGACCTATGCCTAACCTAAGCCTAACCCAAGCCTAACCAGAAGCCCCTGTCCAACCCAAGGCCCCTCTAAACCTAACCCAAAACTCTCTCCAGCCTCGCCGCCCGTCTCCAAAACATGAACCGCAACTGGACACCCGATCGAATCTTCCAAGAGACGCGCAAGATCTTGGGAGCCGTCACGCAAGTCATCACCTTCCAAGAATTCTTGCCCGATCTCATCGGTGACGACTTCAAGAGTCGCGTCGGAAGTTATGACAGATATGATGCGAATGCGAAGATCGGAATATTCAACGAGTTTGCTGCGGCTGGCTTCAGATTGCATGGGATGATTCAGGAGAGATATGTGATGAAGGATCAATTTTGGAGGGTTGTCCGGAATTATGGATTCAATGATGGTGTGACCAGAATTGATAATGCTCTGAATGACTTGGATGGATTGTATCGGTGAGTTCGAGACTTCCCACAAGTTCCCCGAACTCCCAAGTTCCAGCGGCCTCATGGGCATCGCCACTCGCTCGCCACAACGTCTCACACCCGCCGTCACCGAATTCCTGTTCGGCGGCTCCACTGATCTTGCCTCGATCAATATTCAACGTGGACGTGATCACGGTCTCCAGTCCTACAATGCCTATCGCACTTTCTGTGGTCTCGGCGCCATTTCGAGTTTTGACACGTGGCAAGAGGTCAAGGAACAGGCGGTGCGCGAGAGGGTTAAGCAATTGTATCGGACACCGGAGAATGTGAGTTGTTTATGGGCAGGCGAGTAGAGTGGAGAGGAGTTGAGAGACGCAGAGACAGGTTAGACATCTAGAGAAACATGAGAAATTAGAGACGCAGAGAAGCTTACCACTAAAGCATTTTGTTAGAGAGTGTCGGATGGTGAGAGACATCAGACGACTAGAGTACAGTAGAGTTAGAGACGCAGAAACACGTTAGACAGCTAGAGAAACATGAGAAATTAGAGACGCAGAGACATGTTAGATGGCTAGAGAAACATGAGAAGTTAGAGACGCAGAGAAACTTACCAATTGACAGTATGATAGTTAGAGAGTGTGAGATGGTGAGAGACATCAGACGACTAGAGTATAGTAGAGTTTAGAGACGCAGAGACAGGTTAGATAGCTAGAGAAACATAGAAAGTAAGAGACGCACATGTTAGACAGCTAGAGAGTTAGAGACGCAGACTTTTAGAGAGACGACTAGAGTCTTACTGAAATTTAGATAGATGTCAGATGACTAGAGTAGGTTAGAGACGCAGACAACAATTCTGGTCCCCCAAAAAATTATTATGTACATAATTTTATAACACCGGACGGGCGGAACTGATAAGAAACAATTTTTTATCAGCCGGAAAAAAGTTGGAGAAAAAGTTTGAATCGATATTTGCAGCTCGATTTGTATGTCGGTGGACTTTTGGAGGAGCCCAAACAGGGCTCATTGGTCGGCCCCACATTCTCATGCATCATTGCGCATCAGATGAAGAATCTCCGGGATGCCGATCGATTCTGGTTCGAAAATCCGGGCGTTTTTACGAACGAGCAAGTTGTGGAGCTGCGCAAAGCGTCGCTGGCTTGGATTTTGTGCCTGACCGGGGATAAGTGAGTTTTGGGAGCCCTTGGGAGCCCTTGGGAAGCCTCGGGGAAGCCTCGGGGAAGCCTCGGGGAAGCCTGGAGAGCCCTTGGGAGCCCTTGGGAGCCCTTGAGAGCCCTTGGGAGCCCTTGGGAGCCCTTGGGAGCCCTTGAGAACCCTTGGGAGCCCTTGGGAAACCCCAAGAAACCTCTAAATTCATTTTCAGCATGACAAGTGTTCCGCGTCGAGCGTTTGCCATCGAGTCCGGAAGCACCGCAGTACCATGCTCCTCGATTCCGCAACTCAATCTTTCCGCGTGGCGGGAGTAATTTTTTTCAAACTCAAAATCACTTTTCATTTGTGCCATAAAGCTTTAACACACAAAAAAAGTTGTGTAGTTCTCGAGGAGAAGTCTGAAAATCGTTAAAATTCGGAATTTTCCGATCTTGAAAGTTTCGAATATTCGAAAATAGATCTCTAATTTTAGAAATAATGATTTTCAGACAATTTTCAGGCTTTTTAAGCGATCCCCGAATCTCAAAATTCAAAACAGAAATGCAAACTTCAATTTTATTCCTGACATTTTTCTTGATTTCTCAAGTTCTGGCTGGCGGTGGAAGAGTATATAGGCATAATACGGATTTGTATGGGTGGGACTGATGAGAAAATAAATCGTTAACTATGCAGCAGAAACTCTGGAATTTTTAAAGAAAATTTTCCTCGAGAACTACACGAATATTCTTTACAGATTATAAGAAGCTTCATTTTCGACCCGCAAAATTTCAATTTTCAAAAATTGTCCGCATCAAACAAATTCTTGTGGCGGAAAAATTCCGCGTTCCGCCAAGAATTTCCGCTCTCGATGCCAATAGTAATGCCATAGCACAAATGTGAAAATCCAGTTGAGGGAGAAGCTGAAAAATTGGGGGATTTTTAGAGTTTTCAGCACAAAATTTCAAGTTTTTTGAGGATTCTTGTATCGTAAAATGGTTTCTAGATCAAAATTTTGTGCTGGAAATGCGGGAAATGCTGAAACTCACTGAAAACTAAAATTTCCAGCATTTTCAGCACAAAATTTCAGCCTTAAAATTTTCTTGGGGATTCTGAAAGGCTAGTGAGAACTTTCTGATCCATTTCAAAAAAACATTTTAGATCAAAATTTGGGGTTTAACTGCTGGAAATGCTGAAAATCACTGAATACTGAGATTTCCAGCATTTTCAGCACAAAATTTCATCCTTAAAAGTTCATTGGGGATTCTGAAAGCCTAGTGAAAACTTTCTGATCTATTTCAAAAACCATCTCGGAAAAAAAGTTTCAAGATCAAAATTTTGTGGTGAAGCTGTTGGAAATGCTGAAAATCACTGAAGACTAAAATTTCCAGCATTTTCAGCACAAAATTTCAGCCTTAAAAGTTTTTTTGAGGATTTTGAAGGCCTAGTGAAAACTTTCTGATCCATTTCAAAAAGCATCTCTGGAAAATATTTCTAGATCAAAATTTTGTGCTGAAACTGCTGGAAATGCTGAAAACCACCTAAACCTAGGATTTCCAGCATTTTCAGCACAAAATTTCAGCCTTTAAGTTTTGTTTGAGGATTCTGAAGGCCTAGTGAGAATTTTCTGATCCATTTCAAAGAACGTCTTGGAGAAAAGTTCTAGATCAAAATTTTGTGCTGAAACTGCTGGAATGGCTGAAAATCACTGAAAACGGAGATTTCCAGCATATTCAGCACAAAATTTCAGCCTTAAAAGTTCATTGGGGATTCTGAAAGCCTAGTGAAAACTTTCTGATCTATTCCAAAAAAAATCAGAAAATGTTTCTGGATCAAAATTTTGTGCTGAAACTGCTGGAAATGCTGAAAATCATCTGAAGCTATGATTTCCAGCATTTTCAGCACAAAATTTCAGCCTTAAAAGTTTTTTTGAGGATTCTAAAAGGCTAGTGAGAACTTTCTGATCCATTTCAAAAAACATCTCGGAAAAATGTTTCTAGATCAAAATTTTGTGCTGAAACTGCTGGAAATGCTGAAAATCACTGAATACTGAGATTTCCAGCATTTTCAGCGCAAAATTTCAGCCTTAAAAGTTCATTGGGGATTCTGAAAGCCTAGTGAAAACTTTCTGATCTATTTCAAAAACCATCTCGTGAAAATGTTTCTAGATCAAAATTTCGTGCTGAAACTGCCGGAAATGCTGGAAACCACTGAAAACTAAGATTTCCAGCATTTTCAGCGCAAAATTTCAGCCTTAAAAGTTTATTGGGGATTCTGAAAGGCTAGTGAGAAATTTCTGATCTATTTCAAAAACCATCTCGTGAAAATGTTTCTAGATCAAAATTTTGTACTGAAACTGCTGGAAACGCTGAAAATCACTGAAAACTAAGATTTCCAGCATTTTCAGCGCAAAATTTCAGCCCTAAAAATTTTTTTGAGGATTCTGAAGGTCTAGTGAGAACTTTCTGATCTATTCCAAAAAACATCTCGGAAAAATGTTTCTAGAACAAAATTTTGTGCTGAAATTGCTGGAAATGCTGAAAATCACCGAAAACTGAGATTTCCCCCCATTTTCAGCACAAAATTTCAGCCTTAAAAGTTTTTTTGAGGGTTCTGAAAGGCTAGTGAGAACTTTCTGATCCATTTCAAAGAACTTATCGGAGCCCTAAAGAAAAAAACTTATATCAAAATTTCGTGCTGAAACTGCTGGAAACTCTGGAATTCACTGAAAACTAAGATTTCCAGCATTTTCAGCACTAAATTTCAGCTTTAAAAGTTTTTTGAGGATTCTGGAAGCCCGGTGAGAACTTTCTGATCCATTTCAAAGAACTTTTCGGAGTCCAAAAAAAAACATTTTAGATCAAAATTTTGTGCTGAAACTGCTGGAAATGCTGAAAATCACCTGAATCTATGATTTCCAGCATTTCCAGCACAAAATTTCATACTGAAAACTTACCCCACCGAATAAACCGTAAAAATCAGCGCCAACTCAAAATCAATAATTCCACCTAAAGCTTCAAGAATTTTCGGAGCCGTCGCCATCGTCAAAACCGACAAGCCCAGTGTATAACTAGATTGCATCAGAAGCCCGGGCCATAAAAGCCACAAAGGCTTAGGCTTACAAATTAGGCTAACTAGGGATATGAATAAGGCCGATGATTGTTCGATGGTCCACGCGAATCGCATATATCCACCATCTGAAAATTTTTTAAATTTTTTTTTGATTGGTTGAAACTTTCCACGTGTCAAAAACCTCACCCAAATAATTCGCCACACATTCATTGGTTCCCAAAACTCTGTGCATCAGGCCGAAGTCGAAAATGATGACGTCATGAGCCAGAAAATGGGTCTCGAAGCTCGAATTCGCCGGGATGTTCGAGTGACATTCGAAGATTTTTCGATGTTTGTAAATCGAAAAAATGTGCTGGAAAGAAAATACATTTTTTTGCCACGTCATAACTAGGTTTTTCAAGGATTTTGCGAAATATTATCAATTTCACAATCATAACACATTGTCAAAGTGTTAACAAACAAATAGAAGATTTTTTTCAATTTCATTTCGAAAATTTTTTTCGCTCAAGAAATGGATCCATATATTCCAAATATTGGCATCTGGAGTACAGCGTGAGTTTTTTTTTTCAAAAAAAAATATAGTTATGACGTGGCAAAAACTTATGCTCTTTTAATTTTAGTATAAACAAAGCAATGTTTCAATTTCAGGTTTCGAAAAATTTTACAGGATCAAATTATCATGAAAATCTATAAACCTATATTTCTGCCACGTCATAACATAACTCATATTCAGAATTGAATTTGAATAGTTTTCATTTCAGACAACCGATCAGAGATTCTGATTCAGATGATTTCAATTCAAGATCACGATCAAGACGTGGCTGTAAGTGGCTTCTTTATTTTTGTCTTTTCATGCGAAGCTGTCTAGCTATTTTTTCGGATCATGAAGATCAATATCATCATCATCACCATCAAGTTTATCACGATATTTATTAGCACGATGTTTTACCTCCCTTTAAAAGGGTCTCAACACATCAATTTTTTAGTTTGTTTTGTATAAAATGTATTAAAACCCTTAGCTTCAATTTTTCTATTTTCAGTTGAAACAGATTTTTTTGCCACGTCATAACCACTTTTGAAAAATTCAAAAATCTCAAAAATTTGGGGGACTAGTTTCCCCCATCATGGCCGAGGTTTTGTAGTTCTCGAGGATTATTTTCAAATTTTTTTTTGCAACGTCACAACTATTTTTCAGCAAAACTTTGTAATTTTCTTTTGATTTTTTGAAAAATCCGTGTAGTTCTCGAGGACTATTTGTATTTACTATCAAAAAAATCGCAATTTTTTTGACCTACCTGTAAAAATGACGCAATACAAATCGATAATTGGAACAGCGCCAAAAATATCACCAAAGGTTTATTGGAAATTTTCAGCCCACAAATACTGGTGTTCTTCTCCTCGATTCGAATGAAAGCCAATAATCTCATGGCCCTGGAAAAAGCCTGATTATTTATCGGGCCTGGATCGGGCCTGGACTATTGATTTTGAACTAACAATAAAAAAATGAGAAAAACAACATTTTTTGGCTAAAAATTTGTACTTTTTTCGAAAAAAACAGGTGAAAAATTTTTTTTATACTCGGAATTAGTTTTGGAAAAAAAGCACATCGGGGAAAATGGCGAGCAAATTTTTTTCCTCACTTTTTTTGCTTGCTAAGCCTAACCACTAATTAAGCGGTTGTCAGCGGTGATTAAAATTGAGTTTTGGTTTTTTTTATTGACTAAACGAGAGAGATAAAATAGGCCTAAAATAGGCTTAATTTTGGGCCTGAGAAAGGCCTAAGTTTAGGGCCTAAAATGAGTATAAAATAGGCCTAAAGTAAGCCTAAAATAAGCCTTATGTTAAGGCCAAGAATAGGCCTAGTTTTGAAGCGTAAAACGGGCCTAAGATAGGCCTAATTTGGGCCTGAGAAGGGCCTAACTTTAGGGCCTGAAGTGAGCATAAAATAGGCCTAATTTTAAGGCTTAAAGTAAACCTAAAATAAGCCTTATGTTAAGGCCTAAAATAGGTCTAGTTTTGCGGCCTAAAACAGGCCTAAGATAAGCTTAATTTTAGGCTTGAGGAAGGCCTATCTTCAGGGCCTAAGGAGTATAAAATAGGCCTAATTCGAAAGCGTAAAGTAAGCCTAAAATAATCCTTATGTTAAGGCCTAAAATAGGCCTAGTTTTGTGGCTTAAAACTGGCCTAAGATAAGCCTAATTTTAGGCTTGATGAAGGCCTATCTTTAGGGCCTAAAGTGAGTATAAAATAGGCCTAATTTTGAGGCCAAATGTAACCCTAAAATAAGCCTTATGTTAAGGCCTAAAATAGGCCTAATCTTAGGACCTAAAGCCTGAATTTAAGGCCTAAAAGCCTGATTTAAAAGCTCAAAAAGGCCTGATTTTGAGCCTAAAATAAAAAAATTTCCCCAAGAAAAAAAAATATTTCCTGATAAGTTCACACACGAAATGATGATGAATAAATAATTTTCGGATGATTTTTTGGGAGGCGAAATGAAAAAAAAAGTCCAGGGGGAATTTTCTGAAAATTAAAGCCATGACGTGTCAACAAATGAAAGCTAATATGAGCAATCTTCATTAAAAACTTAATTTTTTATAAAAGGCAAAATGAATTGGTGTCCATTTTGTGGTCTTCAAGATTCACATCAACCTGCAAAAAAAAAAATTTTTTTATTTATTTTTTCTTAAAGGAACATCTGGTTTGCAGCAAAAAACTCACATAAACATCAGTTTTATTGCGATGATCCACGGTGACACTTGTAGTGAGATAAGGAACTGCGCAATGCTGAAAATTTCAGAAAAAATCGATATTGCTCATGTCAAACTTCATTCAAAAATCAAAAATCATTTTCCGAATCTCAAAAAAACCGGGTCCCCGTTTTTTGGCAAAACAACTGCTTCAGCGAAAATATTCAGTGAAATTAGGAATAAAATTGAAAATTTCAAAAAAATCATTTTTATTTTTTTTCAGCTTTTTTTCAGAAAATAAAAATGAAAACAGTTTTTTATTCGAAAAATTGTCTAGAAGCTGTTAAGAAAAGATTTTTTGTGGGAAAAATTTGAGAAATTCTCGAAAAAAATCTGGTGGACTAGTTTTCCACAAACGTGGCCGAGTTTTTCGTGTAGAGCGAAATTTGAATTTTTTGAAAAATAATTTTTTTCACGAAAAATAAAAAATTCAAATTTCGAATTTTCCAAAAATTTGCCACGTGGAATTTTCGCGCGAAATTTGAAATTTCAAAATAAATTCTAGCTCGAAAATTCTCAATTTTCAGATTTTCAAAAGTTAATTCTAGCTCTAAAATTTTTAATTTTCAGATTTTCAAACACAATTTCAGCTCTAAAATTCTCAATTTTTAGATTTTCAAGCTCCCAATTTCAGCCAAGAGCTCAAATTTCCAGCCAAAACCACTCACATCATCAAACGGAACTCCCGGAATCGGGCAAACATGTCTGATCTCGATTTGCACCGGCTCGCGGAGCAAAATATATCCAGTTGTGCTCAATTTGAAGCGCCCATCTTCATGCGTCACCGAAATCGAGATTTGTTGGGCCGGATATTCTGGGGAGGTCAAAAAAGGCCGCAACCAGGCCGCAGGCTTTCCACCACAATAGATATGGCCCGTGATGATGCAAATCATGTAGGGTGGTTCGATGGCGTCGGGATCGGTCTGGAAAAAATTTTTTTGAATTCGGGCCAGGCCCAGTTTTCGGGCCACTCACCTTTGGCACAAGATTCACGCGCTCCACGTTGTGATGAACATGTTTTCGTGCCACGTGGCGTGTAGAACTACAGTAACCGGCCAACAGCAGTAACACAGTAGTAACATAACAAAAAGTGACGTTGAGAATCATTTTTATGTGTGTGTTAGACTGTGAAGACACTTGTGAGCAAATGATAAGCAAATGACGCTTCCTACGGTCACCGGGCAGCCTTTTTGAGCGGTTTTCAGGTGTCAATCACGCAGTTTTATGCACAAATTCGTTCTTTATTGAGCAAGCGGCGAAAAAAATGAAAGAATATTGTGAAATTTTGAGTCATACTGATCAAAAATCGGGGTTTTCGGAGGTTTTGGAGGTCTAAGGGTGGCTGCTTGAAAAATGTTTAGGTCAAGGAGCGAGCCCTTGTCAGCTCGCTTCACAAGGCACATCTGCTTGAAAAATATTTAGGTCAAGGCGCGAGCCCTTGTCATCTTGCTTCACAAGGCGCGGCTGCTTGAAACATATTTAGGTCAAGGCGCGAGCCCTTCTCAGAATGAGTCACTAGACGCAGCTGCTTGAAACATATTTAGGTCAAGGCGCGAGCCCTTCTCAGCATGAGTCACTAGACGCAGCTGCTTGAAACAAGTTAGATCAAGGCGCGAGCCCTTGTCAGCTTTCTTCACAAGGCGCAACTGCTTGAAACAGGTTAGTTCAAGGCGCGAGCCCTTGTCAGCTTGCTTCACAAGGCACATCTGCTTGAAATGTATTTAGGTCAAGGCGCGAGCCCTTGTCATCTTGCTTCACAAGGCACAGCTGCTTGAAACAGGTTAGTTCAAGGCGCGAGCCCTTGTCAGCCTGGTTCTCTAGGCGCGGCTGCTTGAAAAATGTTTAGATCAAGACGCGAGCCCTTGTCAGTCTGGTTCTCTAGGGGTGGCTGCTTGAAATGTATTTAGATCAAGACGCGAGCCCTTCTCAGCCTGGTTCTCTAGGAGCGGCTGCTTGAGATGAAAATTCAAAATTTCAATTTTCCTCCTAAAATTTTGCGTTTTCTCTCTAGCTCTCCTGTTTTACACACTATTTCGGTGGGTTCAAACTATAAACATTTTGTAGGCACACAAAACTCCAAAATTTTTATGCTGCGGAACGATTGATAAGCCGGAAAACGATGAAATTATGACTTTTTTTTCAATATCAAAAATCATTTTTTTTCTCTTTTTCTTCATCAAATTTGGCTAAAAATCGATAATTTTCACAAGATTTACGATGATTGCTCATGTTAAGGAAAAACAATTGAGGGACTAGTTTTCCTCCAAACGTGGCCGAGTTTTTCACGTGTAGTTCTCGAGGAGAATAAATTTTGCCACGTGTCAAAATTCAATTTTCAAAAATTTTGCCACGTGGAATTTTAGGGCCAAAAATTTCAGATTTTCAAAATTAAATAATTGTAAAAATCCTCCTCGAGAACTACACAAGCTCGAAAAATTCGGCCATGTTTTGAGAAAAACTAGTCCCCCAAATTTTCAGCGCGGGAATTTTGAATTTTTGAATTTTTTTGCTCAAAATCTTTATTCAACAAAAAAATTGTCAACCTTGTTTACGCATCCGAACTCTGCCGTTAACATGAGCAATCAAGAAAAATATGAGAAAAATTGCTGGAAGCTTCATTTTTTTTTTGGAAAATAATTCTGAAGGATTCTGAATCTCATCGCTGTTTAAATATGTCTGAAAATCGTTTAAAAAAATCTATTTTCAGCTTTAAACACGTCTGAAAATCGTTAAATAATCTATTTTCAGCTCAATTTTTTGGGTGGGAAAATTCGAATCAATTTTTTTATACTACACTGTAGTCTGACAACGTCACTACAGTACCCCTTTAAGGCCATAAAAATAGTTTGTTTTAGAATTGATTGACAAGTCAAAAATTTTTTTATCATTTTTTTCGATTTTTTACCGGGGGACTATCAAAAAAATCAATAATTTCATCAAAAAAAAATTTTTTTTTCAAAATATTTAAAAAAAATTATAGAATTTCCTTGACACCGTTCGTCAACTCGTTGATTTTTTGCTGCAATTTTTCCTCTTCCGAATTTTTCGACATCGATTTCAATCGATAATACGTGTCAGTTTGAGGATTGTAATAACAATCAAAATCCATATCATAAACCAAGCCAGTAATTTGTTCGTCATCGAAAAAATCGCCGGATTTGGTGGAGGATCGCATTTTTTCGTGGCGGTAACCGGAGAGCCGATCTTCTCTGGAAATTTGGAGCATTTTAAGTGTAAACATGGGTATTTTTGGAGCCCCGGAGCTCTCAAATCTTGAGAATCACAGTAGTTCAGGTTCCCAGGTATCTCGCACTGTTTTCAGCACCCCTTTCTGAAAGTTTTAAGCTCAAACATGACTATTTTCCGAGCACTTTTAGTTTTTGTGCTCCGCGAGCCCTGCAGAGCACAAAAACTCAGATTGCTCCAAAATGCATAATTATGGGGCTCAAAATTCTCAGAAAACCACGCGCAGCCCAACCCTGCAATTTATTCAATCCCAAATCTCTCAGCAATCTTGATCTGAAAATTTCGAAAACTTTTTTCGCTCAAAAATTCAAAGAGCAGGTGAATTTGAGATTTTCAGGTGGTTAGATTAGTCAGAACGTTTTCAGCTGGTGATTCTGAGAAAATTGAGACCCAACATGAATATGTTTGAAGCACTTTGAGTTTTTCGCGGCTCACGGAGCACCAAAATGCTCCAAGCTCAGAAAATAGTCATGTTTGGTGTCAAAATGCTCCAAATCTCCCCCAGAATTCAAAAATCAAACTCACAAATTCCGAATCGCGCTAGTTTTCCTGATGGCTCCGAGCTCATCCAACTTTTCCTCGAGCTCTTCCTGTCGGACCATGCTCATTTTTCGTCGGGTTTTTGCCGAGCTCTCGCCCTCCTCAGCTTCATCTTCCGATTTATCCTCATATTCATGTTTGGCCAAATCTGCAGGCAATTCTTGTGACGTGGAATTTCTGAAAATTTCAGATTTTTTTTTGAAAAACAAGGGGCGTGGCTTACTGTGATTTATTGATACTTCTAAGCATACTCAGCTCTTCCTGATCAATCGGAACTAATCGCATATCTTCTGAACCAATTGCAGATGATCGAATCACTGAAAATTTTCGAATTCCACGTGGCATTTGGAGCATTTTGAACTCAAACACCGCTATTTTTGGGTAAAAATTATTTTTTTCTGGATTTTGATGGTCCCTTTGGAGAGCCATGTGGATTAATGGGGGATAATTTTGAGCTTTTGAGATTCCTCGTGAAATTCTGAGAATTTTGAGCACAAACATGAGTAATTTTGAAGAATTTTCAGATTTTGGAGCATTTTTTGTGCTCCGCGAGCCCTGAAAAATCTGAAAATCCTCCAAAAATCATCGTGTTTGGGCTCAAAATGCTCCAAATCACCTGCTCGACATTTCGCAAACACATTTGAGCCTTGAAAATGTGGAAAAATTCAAAAAACTTCACCTGCGGTGTCTGAAAAATTCAGTAAATTAAGAATCAGCATTGTTTTCTGAGAATTTTGAGCACAAACATGAGTAATTTTGAAGAATGAGCATTTTTCGGGCTCCGCGAGCCCTGGAAAATCTGAAAATGTTCCAAAAATAGTCATGTTTGGGCTCAAAATGCTCCAAATTCCACGTGGATCACAAAAAAACAAACCAATTTCAAAAATTCCTGGGAAAAATCACAACTTTTTGATTACTTTGTAACTTTCTCTCAGAGTTTCAAAGAAAAGAAAAAGTCGTGATTTTTTACATTTTTTTTAGAAATAAATACAATTTTCCGGTTCCGCGGGCCGCCTTTTATACCTAACATGAGTCATGGCCAGAAAAAAAAATATTGAAAAAAATTATTTTTTTTTGGCGAAACACAAAAGAAGAAGAAAGATCTGTCATGGTTCTTTTGTGATTTTTTTTGTACAATTTTTTTTTTGAAGAAAAAGAAAACAGTATAGTAGGCCACGCCCCTTGAACATTTTGAAACTGGAAAAAAATGTTAATTTTTTTCAAGAAATTTTTGGATTTTTTGTGATCTATATGAAATTTGGAGCATTTTGACACCAAACACGATGATCTTTGGAGCATTTTCAGATTTTCCAGGGCTCGCGGAGCACCTAAAAATGCTCCAAATTTTGAAATTCTTCAAAATTGCTCATGTTTGGTCTCAAAATGCTCAGAATTTTATAAGGAATCTCAAGAGCTCAAAATTATCCCCCATAAATCCACGTGGCTCTCCAAAGGGACCATCAAAATCCAGAAAAAAAAAATTTTTCACCCAAAAATCACGGTGTTTGATCTTAAAATGCTCCAAATGCCACGTGGAATTTGAATCGAGCAGGTGATTTGGAGCATTTCGAAACCAAACACGATGATCTTTGGAGCATTTTCAGATTTTCAGGCTCGCGGAGCATCTAAAAATGCTCCAAATTTTGAAATTCTTCAAAATTGCTCATGTTAGGTCTCAAAATGCTCAGAATTTCATGGGGAATCTCACAATCTCCCCAAAAATCCACCAAAAAATCAGACTTACGTGATCTCCTTCTGCCATTCAGCATTTCTTTGTGTGGTCCCGTCATCGCCTGATTTATACGTTGCTCCAAAATTTGACGGATTTGCTCGGCTGAAAATTTTTTTTGAGGTAGATCAAAAAATTTTGGCGCGAAAAAATTCACATTTGAATAAATTTCATCATGTTTGGTGTCAAAAAATCGCAAATTTTTGCTGCCACGTGGCAAAAATTCCAAAATTCCCCAAGAAAAACTCACAATTTGGTGTGGTCTGCTGGTGAATTGGTGGCCTTGGTGGATTTTGAGAGTCCTGCGAGCTCACAGATGTCAAGCTCAGCGGCGGAAGTCGTCGGCCCGACATTTTTCTCGAGCTGCTGCTGAATGGCGGCGCCGAGAGCACTCGAAAATGAGCCAACGAAAAGTGGGCGGAGCCAACCGGCAATGATTTTTGATTAGATTTTTTCATGTTTTCTAGTACAGCAAAAAATTGAGTTAGCCTAAGTTTCGCAATTTTTTTCAGGTTTCCATGGATACACACACATTCTTTTTTTTCGTGGCTAAAAATGCTTTGAGGAGGAAAAAATGGGGCTGGAGAGATGAGAGACGCAGAGAAAAAAAAATGAAATTCAAAAACATTTTTTCTCCGAAAAAATCCACGTGGAATTTTTGCTTCTGAGAAAAAGTTCAAAAATGGCTTCTTGAGGCTTTGGAAGAGTCCAGAAGGTTTCAGAAGGCTTCAGATGGCTTCAGAAGGCTTCAGAAGGCTTCAGAAGGCTTCAGCTTCAGGAGGCTTCAGAAGGCTTCAGAAGGCTTCAGGACACTTCAGAAGGCTTGATTAGGCTTCAGTAGATTTCAGAGAGCTTTAAAAGGCTTCGGAAGGCTTCAGGAGACTTCAGAAGGCTTCAGAAGGCTTCGGAAGGCTTCAGAAGGCTTCAGAAGGCTTTAGAAGGCTTGAAAAGGCTTCAGAAGGCTTCAGCAGATTTCAGAAGGCTTCAATAGGCTTTAGAAGGCTTGAAAAGGCTTCAGAAGGCTTCAGCAGATTTCAGAAGGCTTCAATAGGCTTTAGAAGGCTTCAGAAGGCTTCTGAAGCCTCCTGAAGCCTTCTGGAGCCATCTGAAGTCTGCTGAAGCTTTCAGAAGGCTTCGGAGGACTTTAGAAAGCTTTAAAAGGCTTCAGAAGGCTTCAGAAGGCTTTAGAAGGCTTTAGAAGGGTTAAGAAGGCTTCAGAAGGCAAATGAAATCTTCCAGAAATAAAATATTCATCCAAAACAGCGATTTCAAATCGTTGAAGTTACATGAACTGCTCTTTCTCTTCCATATTTCTCCAAACGTTCCTCAAAATTCGAAAAAGTCAATCCGCTTCTTCGAAAAACATATTCAATAACACCGTGGCGAATAAAACGAATCGGAAAAGTCCATTGAAGAATTCGATTATTGTGGTAGAGTTGCGTGAAATCAGCAATCGGGTTGTTGAAATACATATCAGCAACAAAACGATTTGGATATAATTTAGGAGCCACAAGAGAATCCATGCTGAAATTATAGATCGGAATTTTCTGCAAAAACTTCTAGACTCACTTCTTCAGACGAAGATCTGGATCTAAACCAATAGCAGCTTCGAGGGCAACACTGAAATTGTAGATATAGGGATTTCCAAAACTTCAAACTCACTTTGCCAAATGATTTTCAGCCATCAAAGATACAAAATCTTCCTTCTTAATTCTAGATCTCACCCAAAAATAGCAAATTTTTACGATAGATATCAATTCCTGATATGTGAAGCGTCGATTTCGATGTTCGGTTGCGTCACAAAAAACGGTTTTATTACGTTGGTCGGGAAAAAATGAGTAAGTCGGCACATATCCATTCAAAGATACATAAATGAACCAGAACACTTTTTCGTCCAAAAATGTTTGGTTGTACCAAATTTGCGCACTCACTCCGGCCATTTTGATTGTTGTTTTTTTGAAACCGTCTACTGGTGATGATGATAATGGTTTCCATTCTGCAAACAAAAAAAATGGCTGAGTATCAAATGAAATTGGCTGCGTATCTAATGCTAAACGTAGATAGAACTTTGGTAGATCAAAAACTTTTCAATGACCATATATTGGCTGCGTACGTGGCTGAGTATCTAATGTTATTTTGCATCGGATAGATCAAAACTTTGGAACTGCAAATTTTGGCTGCGTACATTGAGTATTTAATGTTTCAGTTACGCAGTTAAATCAAATTTTTGGTAGAAAAACAGCAGAAACTTCCACGTGGCACAATTTTTGGGTTTTGAAAATTGAAAAAAATTAATCCTGAAGCCTGCTGGAGCCTTTTAAAGCCTCTAAAGCCTCCTGAAGCTTCCAGAAGCCTTCTGAAGCCTTCTGAAGCTTTCTGAATCTTCCAGAAGCCTTCTGAAGCCTTCTGAAGCTTTCTGAATCTTCCAGAAGCCTTCTAAAGCCTTCTGAAGCCTCCTGAAGCCCTCTAAAGCCTTCCGAAGCCCTCCGAAGCCTTGTAAAGTCTCCAGAAGCCTCTTGAAGCCTTCTGAAGCCTTCTAAAGAAAGAAAATTGTTGGAATTTTCAAGAAAAAATTGGCTGCGTATCTTGAAGAGTTAGCTGAGTATCTAATGCTGAACGTAGATAGAACTTTGGTAGATCAAAAACTTTTCAATGACCATATATTGGCTGCGTACGTGGCTGAGTATCTAATGTTATTTTGCATCGGATAGATCAAAACTTTGGAACTGCAAATTTTGGCTGCGTACATTGAGTATTTAATGTTTCAGTTACGCAGTCAAATCAAATTTTCGGTAGAAAAACAGCAGAAACTTCCACGTGGAAAAATTTTTCCAAAAAAAAAAAAATAAAAAACGTGGCACAATTTTTGGCTTTTGAAAATTGAAAAAAATTAATCCTGAAGCCTTCTGAAGTCTTCTGAAGCCTTCAGAAGCCTTCTAAAGTCTTCTGAAGCCTTCTGAAGCCTTCTGAAGCTTTCTGAATCTTCCAGAAGCCTTCTGAAGCCTTCTGAAGGCTCCTGAAGCCTCCAGAAGCCTTCTAAAGCCTTCTGAAGCCTCCTGAAGCCTTCTAAATTGGCTGCGTATCTTGAAGAGTTAGCTGAGTATCTAATATTATACAAAATTAGGGATTGGTTGCGTACTTTGCAGATCAGAAATTTCGCGACTTGGAATTTTAATCTGTTGCCACGTGGCGTTTTTTTTGCATAAACTTCCATATTTAAAAAAAAAATCCACGTAGTTCTGAAGCCTCCTGAAGCCTCCTGAAGCCTACTGAAGCCTCCTGAAGCCTTCTGAAGCCCCCTGAAGCCTTCTAAACCCTCCCAAAAACATACCAACAACATTATTTTCCAATTCCAAAACCATATGCGGATACAACCATACCAAAATCAGTGGTACAATCAACCATGTGAAAAAGAGCACCGAAAAATATTCGGCGAATTTTTTCAGACAAATGAAGAGCACAACACTGCGTGCGCTATAATATGCGATTGACAAATTCTGATCGGGA
The DNA here is from genome assembly GCA_947459285.1 of Caenorhabditis angaria. NCBI lineage: Eukaryota > Metazoa > Nematoda > Chromadorea > Rhabditida > Rhabditidae > Caenorhabditis > Caenorhabditis angaria. The sequence continues at coordinate 11,560,935 of CANHGI010000002.1, read as the reverse complement.
ACCGCTATCAATTTTTGAATCGTGTTCGAATTTCCACTCAATTTCCTGATCGTATGATTTTTTTCCATATTCACTTCAGTTTGGGAAATTTGATAAAAAATGAAATAGAGTGTTTTTTCTGAGCGCGAGATATTTTTTTTCGAAAAAAAATAGATCACGTTCAGTTTTTGAAAATCTGGAAGATTTCAGATCTCAAAATTTTGCAGGAATTTTTTTCTGAAAATCGAGAAGCTTTCTGAAGGCTTCAGAAGACTCCAGAAAGCTTTAGAAGGCTTGAGAAGGTTTCAGAAGCCTTCTGAAGCCTCCTGAAGCCTTCTGGAGCCATCTGAAGTCTGCTGAAGCTTTCAGAAGGCTTCAGAGGACTTTAGAAAGCTTTAAAAGGCTATGGAAGCCTCCTGAAGCCTTCTGAAGCCTCCTGAAGCCTTCAGAAGGCTTCGGAAGGCTTCAAGAGAATTTTAAAACTTCAGAAATTCCGTGAGATTTACAAAAAGTTAGTTATGACGTGGCATTTCTAGATTACTGTAGAAATCGCTCCCCTTTAATTATATATAATTAAAAATTTTTGCAAACCAAAAAGTTTCCCCTTTATTTTTCGCTGACAAAAAAATCAATATGGATTTCATCGGCCCAATTTTCATCCTAATTTCACCGATTCCAATATCCGCCACATTTTTGATCTACCTATTCACCTACCGTACCCTCAGAAAATCGATATTGAAGCCCCTGAAAATCCGAAAAATCCACAAAACATTGCTCATATTAAACGGGATTCTGGTGATTTTCGGGATTTTCAGAAGTTTTGGGACTTTTTTTGATTTTTCTCAAATTCTATTTGCTTCAAAAAATATGACTGGAATAATGGGATTTTGAATTTTTTCGCATTTGGAATTCCGGTTTTATCAGAAATTTCTAGACTATCTACAGTACCCCTGATCAACACAGCTACCGTACTCTTTTTGGGCCGCGCAATTTTATGTAGATTTTTCGGAAAAAATCTCGAAAACCTCAAATATTCCCTGTTAATTTGGACTCTATCGATTTTCTGGACATTTTTGGGTCTCGCAACGATTTGGATTACTGTACCTTGCTTGATTCTGGCGCTGGGGTACGGTATTTTGATCTACCGTAGTGAAAAGGATTTTGAGGAGAAGCGCAAGGAATTATTGATCGATTCACAGTATTTTGTGGTTTTGTTAGGAGCGTTGGTGAGTTTGGGGGGTACTGTAGTTTTTGGCGCGAAAAATTTTTGGTTTTTCAGCTTTCAAAATTGTCACGTGGAACTTAGGCGCCAATTTTTTTGAATTCAAAATTTTCGCCGCACAAAATTTTTCTCAAAAATTTAAAATTTAAAATTTTGGCGCCAAAATAAATGCCACGTGGATTTTTTTTTTGAAAAATTGCCAAGCCTAATTTTTTTGTTCAGAAATTTTGAATTCAATTTTTGAGCCAAAATTGCCACGTGGATTTTCAGACAAAAAATTTCAGCCAAAATTTTGGCTGTTGGACTTTGAAATCTGAAATTCCAGAACTCAAATTGCCATGTGGATTTTTTTTTCGAAATTTTCAAAATTTTTTTTACGGAAAAATTGCAAAGCCTAATTTTTTTGTTCAGAAATTTTGAATTCAATTTTTGAGCCAAAATTGCCACGTGGATTTTCAGACAAAAAATTTCAGCCGAAATTTTGGTTGTTGGAATTTGAAATCTGAAATTCCAGAACTCAAATTGCCACGTGGATTTTTTTTTCAAAATTTTCAAAATTTCAAAACTTTTTTTTTGAAAAACTGCAAAGCCTAATGTTTTTGTTCAGAAATTTTGAATTCAATTTTTGAGCCAAAATTGCCACGTGGATTTTCAGACGAAAAATTTCAGCCAAAATTTTTTTCAGACAAAAAATCTGAATTTTTTCCTAAAAAATCAACTGCCACGTGGATTTTTCCCCAACAAAACTCACTTTTTTCCAGCTCCAATCAATTCTCGACGCGATTTGGCTTCAGAATTTGCTCACCGAATTTCTGTGCCACAATCTTCTGATTCCCACCTCCTTCCGGGTCCTGACGCGATTTTTAAAGGCACATGCTGAAAATATTACACGGTGATTCAATTATGACGTGGCATTTTGCGAGGCTATAATTATCTGAAGTTCTTATTTCTCTGAAATTCAGATTTTTTTCTCAAAAAAAAAATTATGAAAATAATAAATTTGCCAGCTCTATTTCAATCAAAAATAATTCTATCCGGCCTAATCTACAGTACTCTTTTGATCTACCTGAAAATCTACCGTAATCGAAGTGTTCAAAACACGATGGATCGTGTGAGAATTCGGGATTTTCAGAAAACATTGCTCATATTTGTCGCATTTTTTGCGGGTTTGAAGATTCTCGAAAATTTCGGATATGTTTTGGGATTTTTTGGAGATTGTCTTGAGCGATTTTTATTTCCCTGGTCTCATTTTCCAGATTTACAAGAGCAATATGTGATCATCAGATTTCTAAATTTTATTAGAGAACATACAGTACCCTTCATCAAATATCCTACAGTAATCCTTCTACAGTACTCTCTAGTCGTGCGATTTCCCCCGCGTAAATTCGAACTTTGATCAGCGAAAAATTGTGATCTTCCTATGGTTTCTCACAATTTTGATCTACCTGCTGAAAATCTGGATATTCTGGGTTACTGTACCCGCAATCCTTCTGATCTACATCTACAGTATTCTGATCTACCGTAGTTCAAAGGCGCTTGCGGAAAAACACGTGGAATATTGTGTAGTTCTACAGTACCTGATGATTATTTTTGGATTTTTGGTAAGTTTTTGTTTTTTTTCACGTGGATTTTCATTTCCCCTCTTTTTTTGCAGATCCAGGAATTGCTCAGATTAGAATTTTCCAAAAATTTCGAAATTCCCGAGGATTTTCAATATAATTTTGTGATTCCTGCGTCGTTTTTGATTTTTCAGAAAATTTTGAGACAAAAAATTGTGCCCAGGGTTTTTTGGATTTTTGCATGACACGTGGATTTTTTCAGCTATTTTCAGCAATTCTTAGATTTTCAGCACAATATTTGGGTCTAGAAACCTGTCAAAAGCTACTGTAGAAAATTGTGCCAAAAATTCCGAAAAAATGGATCAACTAGGACTACTGTAGAAAAGGAACTTTCTAGACTGAAATTTTGCGCTGAAAATCATGGAAATACTGATTTTCAGCTATTTTCAGCAATTCTTAGATTTTCAGCACAAAATTTGAGTCTAGAAACCTGTCAAAAGCTACTGTAGAAAATTGTGCCGAAAATTCCGAAAAAATGGATCAACTAGGACTACTGTAGAAAATCAACTTTCTAGACTGAAATTTTGTGCTGAAAATCATGGAAACATTGATTTCCAGTCATTTTCAGCAATTTCATGATTTTCAGCACAAAATTTGAGTCTAGAAACCTGTCAAAAGCTACTGTAGAAAATTGTGCCGAAAATTCCGAAAAAATGGATCAACTAGGACTACTGTGGAAAATCAACTTTCTAGACTGAAATTTTGTGCTGAAAATCATGGAAATACTAATTTTCAGACATTTTTAGCACAAAATTTAAGCCTAGAAATCTGTCAAAAGCTACTGTAGAAAATTGTGCCGAAAATTCCGAAAAAATGGATCAACTAGGACTACTGTAGAAAATCAACTTTCTAGACTGACATTTTGTGCTGAAAATCATGGGAATACTCATTTTCAGGCATTTTCAGCACAAAATTTGGGTTTGAAAACCTGTCAAAAGCCACTGGGAAATCGAAAAAACACATTTTTTTGCGTTATCCAAGTTGACCTACCCAAAAATACACTATCACTTTCTTATCTTCCCGAAAAAATAACAATAAAACTAATACACGGTGTGTTATCTTGACCTAATAACACCACCTCCTAGAGAAAGATAAGATAAATCTCGCCCTATAAAACCGCCCACCTGCGCACAGTTTTTTGCATTTTTGGTCGAATCCAAGAACAACATCATGGCGAAATTCGTGTTGGCTACCGTACTTTTCATCGGGATTACTGTAGTGGCTGGGCTCAAGACACCAAATGAGAAGCTGAAACAATGTTGTGCGACTTTGAAGGAGGCGGATAAGGAGTGTGTTGAGCGATTCTGCGATTTCAATGCTTTGTCGCAAGCTAATGTGAGTTCTGGGGGGGGGGGGGTACTGTAGGTTGGGGTACTGTAGAAAATTTGGTAGATCACGAGATTACTGTAGCTTGAGAATTCCTGGTAGATCAAATTCCGGAAATTTTGAATACCGGGGTTACTGTAGATTCTTGTAGATCAAACTTTACATTTGCACAATTTTCTTGATTTTTCAAAAGAGTTCTAGGGTTACTGTAGCTCGGAACCCTAGTTCCTGGTAGATCAAAAACTTTGGATACTCTGAAGAATACTGTACCTTCTAGATTCTGGTAGATCAAATTCCGGAAATTTTGAAGACCGGGGTTACTGTAGGTTCAAACTTTTTGGCACAATTTTCCGAGGGGTACTGTAGGTTCTGGTTACTGTAGGTTATGATAAATTCCTGGTAGATCAAAAACTTTGGATACTCTGAAGAGTACTGTACCATCTAGATTCTGCTAGATCAAATTGCGGAAATTTTTAAGAGCGGGGTTACTGTAGGTTCAAACTTTTTGGCACAATTTTCCGAGGGGTACTGTAGGTTCTGGTTACTGTAGGTTATGATAAATTCCTGGTAGATCAAAAATTTTGGATACTCTGAAGACTACTGTACCTTCTAGATTCTGCTAGATCAAATTCCGGAAATTTTGAAGATCGGGGTTACTGTAGGTTCAAACTTTTTGGCACAATTTTCTGAGGGGTACTGTAGGTTTTGGTTACTGTAGGTTCAAGTGAAGTTAGCTCGGAATCTTTCAGAGTACGGTAGGTATGGTGAAAATTTTTGCAGATCAAATTTTTTGGAACTTTTTAACACAATTATCAGAGGGGTACTGTATTTGGTATCAAAAAATTCCAAATTTCCCAAAGAACAATCTAGACTTACCGTATCTCGAATTCTAGATCCTCAACTTCTTGTCAACCTGCTCCGAACGTGGCCCAACTGTCGGACAAATGTGGGATTGCGCCTCGCTCCGCCACAACCACAAATCCTGCTGTGAAGCCAAAGGAGTCACCGGCAAATGTTTGGAGTACTGTACCGCTCAAGACGGAGTTCCAACCAACTATTTGGACTATGTCTTCTGCACTGAGAACTTCAACGAGATTCGCGAATGTTTCCACGAGCATTTGGACAAGAATCCAGCTTTCAAGAAGCCATAAGAATCTGGAACATTTTTGGCTGAAAATATCTGAAATCTTATTTTTTTTTGTTTTTTAATAATCAAGACGTGTATGAAATAAAGTATATATTTAGAAAAACATTTCAGGTGGAAAATTGTGTATTTTCCTGATTTTCAGCGCAAAATTTCAGTCCAGAAAGTTGATTTTCTACAGTAGTCCTACTTGATCCATTTTTTCGGAATTTTCGGCACAATTTTCTACAGTAACTTTTGACAGGTTTCTAGGCCCAAATTTTGTGCTGAAAATCTTGAAATCGCTGAAATTTGCTGAAAATTAGTATCTCCATGATTTTCAGCGCAAAATTTCAGTCTAGAAAGTTGATTTTCTACAGTAGTCCTAGTTGATCCATTTTTTCGGAATTTTTGGCACAATTTTCTACAATACGGGTTTCTAGACTCAAATTTTGTGCTGAAAATCATGAAATTGCTGAAAATAGCTGAAAATTAGTATTTTCATGATTTTCAGCAAACAATTCTGGTAGATTTCAGTGATACTACTGTAGTTATATTGGTTTTCCCGCGCAAATTTAATGATGGTTCTGGCAAAGCTTTTAGCATCCGAACGCCTACGAAATTAGATTTTGCTCAATAAAAAAGTGCTCATTCAAATTTGAGTTGAGCTAACTTAGCCCCCCAGACGTTTTTTTTCAAAAAAAATTTTCAAAATGTTTTTTCGATGTTAGAAAAACATTTTTATTTGTTTTGAATAAGCCCTAATTAGTAGAAGCTTATAATTTTGGGAAAAAATAAGTTTATTTTCTAGTTAACCTAACTCCTGAAACAATTTCTCTTCAAAATTTCTAGAAGAAAATATGCCAAACTATAGTCTAGTTAGGCTAACTTCTGGAAGATTACGATTTTGAATTTTTCTGTAGATCAAAAATAATCCTGCTCCTAACTATAATCTAGTTAATCCAATTTTCAACCCTCAAAAAAAGGTCAAAAAATTCCCCTAATCTAATATTCTTCATCTTCTCCTTAGAAAATCCAATTCATAATAAATTTCGAATTTTATTTTCATTTTCATTTTCCAGAAATAAATTTCACTTTTTTCATTTTTTTTGTGTTGAAAACACACTTGAAACTAGCCATTTGTCACATTTTATTCATTTTTTTTCGTATAAAATGAATAAAAAGACACTTTTCGGCAGATTTTTGGCTTTGATTAGCATCGTTAAGCCTAAGCCTAATTCTAAGTTACACTAACTTATTTTTTTTTTTTGAAGCCGGGAAAAAATAATACACTTTTGAAGCCGAAATTTTTTTATAGCTGATTTTTTTAAGCGTAAAAATTTTTGAATTCACAAATCCACGTGGCATTTTTGCTACCAGAATTTGATTTAACATGAGCAATCTCAAATTTTTGCGCCGCTCAGTTTAATTAGTTTCATTTGTCCTAATCCTGGCTAATCTTCTTAAGCCTAAGTCATTTTTGACTAGAAAAAGTATATTTTTCAACAAAAAAAAGTAATTTCGCCCAATTTCTCCTCCAAAGAGCCCACTAAAAGTTCCGCTAACTTGTCAAAAAAAAAGTGACTTTTTGTGTGTGTCAGTGTCTCAAATAACCTATTATTTTTGGCGGGGAGAAATTGGAGGAACCCTCCACTTTTTTCGCAAAAGTTTTTTTTTGTTTTGCTGGTTTTTTTGGAGCTAGTGCCACGTGGCAATTTTTGACAAAAAAAAACGAATTCGAAAAAAAAATGAAAATTCGAAGATCTGAATTTGACACGTGGAAATTTCAATCCTGGTTTTTTTTTCATTTTTTTCTCAAAAATTGTGTTTTGTTGCCACGTTTCAGGTTTCTAGGCCCAAATTTAGTGCTGAAAATCTGGAAATTGCTAAAAATGCCTGAAAACCAGTGCTTCCACGATTTCCAGCGCGAAATTTCAGTCTAGAAAGTTCATTTTCTACAGTAGTCCTAGTTGATCCATTTTTTCGGAATTTGTGGCACAATTTTCTACAGTAGTTTTTGACAGGTTTCTAGGCCCAAATTTTGTGCTGAAAATTATGAAATTGCTGAAAATGGCTGAAAATCAGTATTTTCATGAGTTTCAGCGTGAAATTTCAGTCTAGAAAGTTCCTTTTCTACAGTAGTCCTAGTTGATCCATTTTTTCGGAATTTGTGGCACAATTTTCTACAGTAGTTTTTGACAGGTTTCTAGGCCCAAATTTTGTGCTGAAAATCTTGAAATTTCTGAAAATGGCTGAAAATCAGTATTTCCATGATTTTCAGCGCAAAATTTCAGTCTAGAAACTTACTTTTTCAAAAAAAAATGTTTTTTTTTCTAAATTCTGAAACCCATCTGGCAATTGTTCTTCTAACCCAAAAAATCTATATTTTCAGAGAGAAAAAATGCTGTCACTTGCTCTAACTCTCCTAATTTTCCCCATGAGAATTCTGGCCGAAGCGATTTCGAATCGCACAGAAATTCCTGGCGGAGCCGGAGCCACTAACAGAAATTTCACAGGAATTCTGAGCGTCAAACACTGTCCGCGTGCTGATGACGCGATTTCGTCGTGTAGTAGACCAGGTGAGAAATTTTGCTAAAAATTTGTCTGAAAATCTAAAAATTTGTCTGAAAATTTGGATCAAGACTGAAATTTTATTCTGAGAATCATGAAGGTACAGATTTCCAGCCATTTTCAGCAATTTCCTGATTTTCAGCACAAAATTAGGGTCTAGAAACCCGTACTGTAGAAAATTGTGCCAAAGATTCCGAAAAAATAGATCAAATAGGACTACTGTAGAAAAGGACCTTTCTAGACTGAAATTTTTTGCTGAAAATCATGGAAATACTAATTTTCAGTCATTTTCAGCAATTTCCTGATTTTCAGCACAAAATTTGGGTCTAGAAACCTGTCAAAAACTACTGTAGAAAATTGTGCCAAAGATTCCGAAAAAATAGATCAACTAAGACTACTGTAGAAAAGGAACTTTCTAGACTGAAATTTTGCGCTGAAAATCATGGAAATATGTATTTCCAGGCATTTTCAGCACAAAATTCGGGTCTAGAAAACCGGCAAAAAGTTACTGTGGAAAATTGTGCCAAGAATTCCGAAAAATTGGATCAAATAGAATTCTCAGAAAAATTTTTAGCTCAAAAAATTTCAGAGAAATTTGTCTGAAAATCTGAAACTCATTAAAATTCCAGAGACATTCATGATTTTTTGCATAATTTTTCCGGAGAAAAAAAAATTTTCCAAAATTTTTTTTTTCAGACACAAATTTCGTCTACCACGAATGTTGTGGTGATATGAATATGGTGTGTTGTCAATATTATCAAGTGAGTTAGGCTAAGTTCTTTTTGCCACGTGGCAAAAAAAAACCCTACAGTACCCATCTGCCACGTGTCATTTTCCAGAGTTGGGTCATCTCCTCCCTCTCCTGTCTAGCTGTTTTGCTCTCAATTTTCTTCTTGTACTGCCTGGTGAAATGTTGCTGCGGCTACAGTAAGCTACAGTACCCTGGCTACAGTAACCCAAAAATTTCCAATTTTCAGAAAACAAAAGTCAACAAAGCTATCATTTCGAGAGTGCTTAGGATGTTTGGTAATTGAAAATTTTTTATAAATATTTTTTTTTTGAATTTTTTTTTGATCTACAGTAACCTAGAAATCCACGTGGCAAATTTTGCAAAACAAAAAGATTGCTCATGTTAAACCTTCCAGATTGCTCATATTATACCGAAAAATTCTGAAATTTTAATCCAAAATTGAAAAAGCATTGCTCATGTTAAAATTTTCCTACATTTTCACCAAAAAAACTATGATTGCTCATGTTAAAGTTGTTGTTTTTTTCTGAAATTTTCATCAAAATTCATGAAAAACACATCATTTTCAACCAATTTTTATGAATTTTCACCCAAAAAATCCCAAAATTCGCACACCTTCCCAAAATTTTCATCATGAAATTCCCAATCGCGCCAAATCCGCACCATCCAGCACATTCAAAACCTCATCCGAATGCAACGCATCGCTCATGTTGCGGTCGAAGCGGATTCGCGCGATTTCCGCTTGCGGCAAGTTGTTTTCCGCGAGTGCCGCTTCGCGTTCCGCAATCAATTCTTGGAGGCCGGTGCGGCGCGATTTGAGGTCCAGCAGAACTTTGTCGACTTCGGACGCCAAAGCGTATCTGGGAAAAAAAACTACAGTACTTCTAAGCTCTACAGTAACCCAATCATCTTTGAATTTCAGATTACTGTATTTAGGCTTCAGACTACAGTAGTCCAGATTTACAGTAATTTTGAGACAACCAGGAACTGGAATATTTGATCTACAGTACTCCAAACAATAGTCTACAGTAATCCTGAAATCTCCGATCTACAGTACTCTCTACAGTAATTTCAAACTTCAGATTACTGTAGTCCAAATTTTTCTGGGCTAATGTAGGTTCTAACTACAGTAACCATCAAAAAACAAGAAGAAAATTTTGATATACAGTACCCCAACTACAGTAACCCACTCACTTTTGCTCAAAAATCGCCGCTTCCCGTTTCCTCGCCAAAATCCTCTCCAAATTATTAAACTCGGCCATTCGGGCCGAAAATTGCAATTCCAGATTTTTCTGGGCCGGTCCAGCAATTTCAGCCAAAATTTGTTGTTGTTGATGTCTGTAAAATATTACTGTAGAGTACTGTATAGATACAGTAACCCTCTCACTTTTCCGAAATCGGTGGCGATAGACTTTTGGTGGATGACGTCGACGCTTGTGACGTGTCAACTGAGGGCTGCAAAGAGTACTGTAGATATTTTTTTTCGCGCGAAAATTTTTGACCTACCAGAAGATTACTGTAGTGCTCCTCTTTTTTCCTGAGTCGATCTACCATTTCGCGGGAAAATAGGATTTCTTCATCGTCGGAATCCGATTCGTAGAGATGGATCAAGTTTTTGGATTTTTGTGTGGGCATTTTCTGAAAGACACGTGGCATTTTCAGCGTCAAAACGAATTTTGACTGAAAATCAATATTTCCATGATTTTCAGCGCGAAATTTCAGTCTAGAAAGTTCATTTTCTACAGTTGATCCATTTTTTCAGAATTTTTGGCACAATTTTCTACAATAGCTTTTGACATGTTTCTAGACTCAATTTTTGTGCTGAAAATCAGGAAATTGCTGAAAATCGCTGGAAAACCATGTTTTCATGATTTTCAGCGCGAAATTTCAGTCTAGAAAGTTCAATTTCTACAGTAGTCCTAGCTGATCCATTTTTTCGGAATTTTCGGCACAATTTTCTACAGACTGGTTCTAGACACAAATTTTGTGCTGAAAATCATGGAATTGCTGAAAATAGCTGAAAATCAGTATTTTCATAATTTTCAGCGCAAAATTTCAGTCTAGAAAATTTATTTTCTACAGTAGTCCTAGCTGATCCATTTTTTCAGAATTTTTGGCACAATTTTCTACAGTAGTTTTTGACAGGTTTCTAGGCCCAAATTTTGTGCTGAGAATCATGGAATTGCTGAAAATAGCTGAAAATCAGTATTTTCATGATTTTCAGCGCAAAATTTCAGTCTGAAAGTTTAAAAAATAATTTTTTTGAGCCAAAAAAGTTCCGAACTAAAAATCAATAAAACTTCTCCTCGAGAACTACACAACAAACAAAAAAAATGCCAAAAGGAAAAAAAAACTAAAAAATTCCAACAACAAAAGACACACACCTGGAAAAATATGTGAGGAAGAGGCGAGAGATGAAAATTGGGTGAGAGGGTGCAGAGAGTCAGACGAAAATATTTTTTTTTCATATTTTTTTGTGGTGACTAAAAAGGGGATAATCTGTTATTGATTGGGAAAAGGGGGAACAAAATTATGAGGTAAAAAAAATATTTTTTTTTGAATTCGGATTTTTCGCGCCGAAAAATGAATTTGAAAATTCAAAAAAAAATTTCAAACTCACATTTTTCAGCGGTAAAAGTAGACCGTAGTTCATTTTTGCAGTGCCTTCTTGCTCTTCTTCTGCGCCTTTAAGACTTTCAATTGCTGGGATCTCGCCTGGAAAAAGAGTACTGTAGGTTCGATTCCCCATGGGCGCTACAACTTTTTTTTTTGTTTTTTTCCTTGGAGACTTACCCGAACTCCCATTTCTCAAAAATTCGGAAAAATCTAAAATTGGAATGCTTTTTCTGGCCATTTTTTAATATGGAAATGACGAAATTTTGGAAAAAAATTGGAAAATTTATTCAAAATAAACAAAATTTTGTTTCTTTTCCCGGAAAAATTGTTTTGTTCTCACGGCGAAGAAAAAAAATTTGAATTTTCAAAATTTGGCGCTAAAAATCAACTGTTCAAATTTATTGAGTAGAAGGTCACGGGTTCAAATCCCCATGGGAACTGTTATTTTCAAAAAAAAATTAAAAAAAAAATTTTTTTTAGCTAGAAAATCGACGTGGCGAAATTTAGGTTTGAAAAATTTCTAGGTGAAAGGTCAAGGGTTCGAATCCTCATGGGAACTATTTTTTCAGAAAATTTTTTTTTCGAGATTTTCAGGGTTAGAAAATCCACGTGGCAAATTTTAGGTTTGAAAAATTTCTAAGTAAAAGGTCATGGGTTCGATTCCCCATAGGAACTTTTTTTTTTCAAAAAAAAATGTTTTTCTAGATTTTCAGGGCTAGAAAAACCACGTGGCTATTTCAAACATAGTTTTCTGACTCATTTTTTCATGAAGATCTCGAATTTCAGGCTCAAATCGAGCTCTGGAGCAAATTTGCTGCCGAAAATCGTGATCCACGTCAAAAACTAGCCCCGGAATAAAAAAACAAGAAAAAAAAGTTTTGCTCTCACTGGATCGAACCAGGACCTCTAGATCACTAAAATTGCAGTTTCTGGCTCGGAATTTCATGTTGATCACGAATTTCAGCACTAAATTTTGATTTTCAGCCAATTTCACGCTGAAAATCGAGATCTACGTGGAATTCTGAATCAGAAAAGTTGCAAAATGAAAAAAAAAGAAAAAAAGTACCGCTCTCACTGGGGATCGAACCAGGACCTCTAGATCACTAAAAATGCAGTTTCTGGGCCAGACTTTTACGTACGTCTCGAATTCCAGCACTAAATTTCGATTTTCAGCCAATTTCACGCTGAAAATCGAAATCTACGTGAAATTCTGAATCAGAAAAGTTGCAAAATGAAAAAAAAAGAAAAAAAGTACCGCTCTCACTGGGGATCGAACCAGGACCTCTAGATCACTAAAATTGCAGTTACTGGCTCGGAATTTCACGTTGATAACGAATTTCAGGCTTAAATTTTGATTTTTTTTCTAAATTTTTTGCGAAATTCAAATTTCGCGGGTGAAAAAATGCGCAAAAATCCCCGGAAAATGCTCAGAAAATCATTCCGGGGTAAAAAAATGCCCAAAATTCAAATTTCGCGGGTAAAAAAGTGTCCAAAAACTCACCGGCTCCCGAAATTTCAATGCTCAAAATGCCGACTTGTCGATAGCGATTGAGCTCCGAGTGCACAAAACCATGTATTGAAACTCTTGAAAAAAACCACAAATAGAAAATGGTGGCAAAAAGTAAATAATGTCTGCGTCTCTCCACATTTCCCACACTCTCTCGTCGTTTTTATTTGCTTTTGATTTTTTTTTTTTTGGAAAAAAATGAAAGAGAATGGCCAATTTTTTGGGGGAACACTGAGAATTTTGGGGAAAAATTTGAAAAAAATTTTTTTGACCTACCTGATGAATTTTGCAGGCGCGTGGAAGAATACGGTAGCTACAGTAGTGGGCGAATTCGGGTCTCGAAACGATATTTCTCGACGTTGCGAATAATCGGCGTTATAGGATTTGCCACGTGAATTTCGAAAATGGTTCGAAGGTATGCCAAGGGATACGGTAAGTGAGGAAGCTGCAAAATGAAAAAAAATATGGATAAGGGTACTGTAGGGGTACTGTAGGTAGATCAAATATTTATTGGATTTTTGATGATCTACGAATGAATTCCTCTAGATTACTGTAGATTTTTTTGAGAAGAGGGTTACTGTATTTACACAGTAACCCATAAATCAACTTTCGAGGGGTACTGTATAATCCTTGGTTACTGTAGAATGAGTAGATCAGGAAGATCTCTACAGTATCCTGATTTTTTGATTTTTTATCTACAGTAGATTTAGGAGTACTGTAGATCTGGGAATCATTTTGAAAGGTACTGTAGTTTCCAGATGATCTGGGTACAAATGAAGTTTGAGATTACTGTAGGATTTTTGAAGCGCAAAATTTGATCTACAAATTTTCTTGAAAATCGGTTACTGTATTTACAGTAATCTTTTAGATAGATCAAAAAAGTTAAGACAAATTACAGTAGGATTTTTTTTCAGAACCAAAATTGTACAGTTACAGTACTTCTAATGAAAATTGGTAGATCAATTGTTTTCGCGCGTAAATTTGATCTACAGTACTCCAATTTTTTTGGCGCCAAAAAATTTGACTCACGTGAAAAATCGGGGTCCACTTTGATTGTGACACTGCTCACCAAACTCTCCTCATCCAGTTCCAAAATCAAACTTTGCGGGAAACTTCGATTCCTGAAATTTTTTTTGAATTTTGGCGCCAAAAATGCCACGTGGCAAAAAATTTGAACCCACTTTTCACTCCTCCAATTAATATTATTTTCATCTGAAAAATTTTCGGCTGAAAATTTTTCAGCCAAAAATTTTGGGTCAGAAGAACTTGTGGAAATTAGCGTAAAGGGAAGGGGCATTTTTTGAGAGTGGAAAAAAAAGTTTCAAATTTTTTTTCTGAAGAAAAAAAGTTTGAATATTCTATGAGTTAAGGTTTCCCGGGTTACTGTAGTGTTTTGTTTTTTGAAACCCAAAAATTTTTTTTTTGGGTAAACAGATTTTTTTTTTGATTGATAAGGTTGGAAATTGAAAAAAAAGTAGTTTTATGTTTTTTTAAATTTTGAAATTTTAAAAATTAGTTTCAGAATTTTTTTCAGAATAATTTGGAATTCCAGATTTTCTAGAAGAATTTCTGAGATTCTGAAAATTAAAAGAAATGCAAAATTTTTGGATTTTCTAGAAAAATTTCTGAAAAAAAATTTTTTTTTCAAATTTTTCAATTTTTTCAAAAAAATTAGAATTTTCAGATTTTCTAGAGGATTTTCTGAAATTTGAAAAATTTCAAAAAAATTCTTAATTTTCAGATTTTTTAAAGAGTTTTCTGAAATTTTGAAAATTCAAAAATTTTAAAAATTTCAGATTTTCTAGAGAACTTTCTGAAATTTGGAAAAAAAATTTTTCAACTTTTTGTCAAAATTTCAGAATTTCAACCAATGCCACGTGGCATCCTAAATCCAATTATTCAAATTTTCAGAGGTCCCCACAATGGACGAAAAAAACGTGAGGACCTACAAAATCGAGCACCGGGCTCAGAAAAAAGTTGGCCGAAAAAAATTCAATTTTCTATCGCTGGTAGGTCAAATTTTCTAGAATTTTTCGCGCGAAATTCAAATTTTTCTCTGCAGTTTCGCTACGCCAACTCCTACGACTGGCTATTTTTGATTTTTGGATTCGTTTTTGCGTTGGCTCAGGGATGTTGCTCAAGTGTTTCTAGTGTGATTTTCAGAACGCTGACTGATGCGCTGATTCACGGTAGGTTCAGGTTTCTAGACCCAAATTTTGTGATGAAAATCATGGAATTGCTGGAAATAGCTGAAAATCAGTATTTTCGTGATTTTCAGCGCAAAATTTCAGTCTAGAAAGTTGATTTTCTACAGTAGTCCTAGTTGATCCATTTTTTCGGAATTTTTGGCACAATTTTCTACAGTAGCTTTTAATAGGTTTCTAGACCCAAATTTTGTGCTGAAAATCATGAAATTGCTGAAAATCAATTTTTTCTTGATTTCTAGTTCAACATTTTCATCGAATTTCATTAAAAAAACAAATTTCAGGCCAAGCTCAATGGCAAAATGGGACTTTTGATCGAGAAGATTTCGAAAATCACGCGATGAAAGCGGTTCAAATGTATTTCTTGTTCGGATGTATGGTTTTCAGCCTGGCTTTTTTGTCTGTAAGTTTTCGATCTGAAATTTCAGCTTCAGAAGCCCAAATTCTGGAATTGGAGCTGAAAATTCTGGAATTCTGGAATTTTCAGCCCTGAAAAAATTCCAGATGTCGTGTTGGCACACATTTTGCGAACGTCAGATTCACAAGCTCCGGTCCGCTTATTTTCGAGCACTTTTGCGCCAGAATTGGGCGTGGTTTGATGAACACGATTGTGGGGAATTGACTACAAGGATGAGCGAGTGAGTTATGACGTCGCCTAGAGCCTAAAGCCTAAAGCCTGAAGCCTAACGCTTGAAGCCTAAAGCCTAAAGCCTAAGTGTAGATTAGGAATTTGTAAAGCCTAAAGCCTAAGTCTCAAAAACATAAGCCTAAGACAATTGCTAAGCCTAAGCCTAGAGCCTAGAGCCGAAGCTAAAAAATTCAAGTTCCACAAAATCCACTTGGCAAATTTGAATCTTTAAATATTTCTGAATATTTTTTGACTAATCTGAGCAATGCTTGTTTTTCTATCAAATAAGAATCAACATTTAATTAATCTGTTAAAATCCACGTGGAAAAAATTAATCTAATAAAAATCAGCCTAAACTTAAGCCTAACCTTAATAAAAGCCTAAGGAACTTTATGGGTCCTGAAAATCTTTCTAGATTTAACAGAAGACCTTAGGCTTATTAGAGACCTTAGGCTTATTGAAACCCTCAGGCTTATCAAAGACCTAAGGCTTATTAAAGACCTTAGGTTTATTGAAGACCTTAGGCTTATTAAAGAGCCTAGGCTTATTAAAACCCTTAGGCTTATTAAAACCCATAGGCTTATTAACGACCTTAGGCTTATTAGAGAGCCTAGGTTTATCAAAACCCTTAGGCTTATCAAAGACCTTAGGCTTATCAAAAACTTCAGACTTATTAGAACCCTTAGGCTTAACAAAGACCTTAGGCTTATCAAAGACCTTAGGCTTAGGCTTAAGCACAGTACTCTTGATTCTTCCAGCGGTCTCGAACGCGTTCGCGACGGCCTCGGCGACAAATTCGGCGCAATGATATCCTTCTCCGCCACCTTCGCCGCCGGCATCACAATCGCCTTCTACTACAGTTGGCAAATGACGCTAGTCATGCTCTCCTGCACACCGTGCTTCTTCATCCCAATCGGCTGCGCCTACAAATTCATGTCGCGCGTCGTTCCGGAAGAACAAAAAGCCTATAGCGATGCGGGAAGCTGCGCGGAAGAGGTGATTTCCGCCATCAAAACGGTGGCCTCATTCAACGGACAGGAGAAGGAGGTGGAAAGATATTCGGGGCATTTGGCCCGGGCCTCGAAATTCGGCGCCAAGAAGGCCTATCTCACCACATTCGGTGTGGCATTTCTGAATTTTGCGCTGTTCACAGCGATGGCTGTGTCCTTCTGGTTCGGCACAAAAATGGTGATCCAAGGGACCATTAGCCCGGGAACCACATTTGCCGTATTCTGGGCGGTATCGAATGCGATGTACTCGCTGGCGCAGGCCGCTCCGCAAATCCCGGTTTTCCTGGCGTGTCATGGAGCGGCACGGCCGATTTTTGAAGTTATTGATCGAGAGCCCGAGATTGATAGTGTTTCGGAGCTCGGGGAGAAGATGCGACAGGAGGCGGTGAAGGGGAATGTGGTTTTTGAGGTGAGCAGAGGAATTTTGGAACAAATTTTCAGATTCCACGTGGATTTTTTACAGATTTTTTGGGTACCAATTTTGTCAAGGTTCCCAGAATAAAACCCCACAGTAATAGTTTTGGGCCCAAAATTTTTTTAATTTCAAAAATTAATTTCGGGTCAGAATTCTAGGCTGAAATCCAAAAATTCCAGAAAATTAATCTGAAACTTTTCCACGTGGCACTTTTGAGACAAAAATTTGCGATTTTCAAACTCCCGAATTTTGGGTAAAAACAAGCAATGCTCACATTAGTTTGGAATTTTTTTTCGAATTTTTAAAATGCTTCTATTTTTTCATCAAAATTCAGAATTTTCTAAGAATTTCGAATCCACGTGGATTTTTATTCGGATTTTATTTTTTGAGAAAAAAAAGAATTGCTCATGTTAGTCCAAAAAATCGAAATTTCAATTTGCCACCTGGATCGCTAAATCCACGTGACAAATTTAAATCTGAAGGCTAATATGAGCAATGCTTGACACGTGGAAGTTTGAGAAAAACAATCATTGCTCATGTTACTCAAAAAAAATGGCGAAAATTCTAGATTTTTAGAAGTCTTAAATAATTTTTCAAAAACTTTGCCACCTGGCAATTTTGATCGAAAAATTGAGCATTGCTCATGTTAGTCCAATATTTTCCTAAATTTTTAAAATCCAAATTGCCACGTGGATTTTTATTAAGAAAATTTTGCCACGTGGCAATTTTGAGCCAAAATTTATTACAAATTTTTTAAAAGAAAAAAGCATTGCTCATGTTAGTCCTAAATTTTGAAAATTCCTTCAAATTTTCAGAACGTCCGTTTCCGCTACCCAACACGTTCCGAAGCGGAAGTCCTAAAAGGCGTAAGCCTCGAAGTGCGCAGCGGTGAAAGCATCGCATTTGTCGGACATTCCGGATGCGGAAAATCGACGCTCGCCTCACTCCTCATGCGATTCTACGATCTCAAAGATGGTCACGGTCAAATCTCGATCGATTCGATTCCGATCACCCAAATCAACGTTCCGCATCTCCGGAATGTGTGCGGAATTGTTGCGCAAGAGCCGCTTCTGTTCGCGGACACTGTCGAGAATAATATACGTTTGGGAGCGCCGGAGATCAGTGAGAAGGAGTTGAGGAAGTGTTGTAGGCTGGCGTTTGCGCACGAGTTTATTACGCAACTTCCGCTGGGGTATAAGACGATGATTGGTGCTGGTGGGGTGCAATTGTCGGGTGGACAGAGGCAGAGAATTGCGATTGCGAGGACGTTGGCGAGAAAGTGAGTTGGGATAAGTCTAGAGAGCCTAGATTTTGATCTACAAAATTTGCGTCAGCAAGTAGACTTACAGAAAATACGTCAGCTAATGTTGAACCTAGATTTTAAGCTACAAAATCTGCGTCAACAAGTACACCTACAGAAAATGCGTCAGCTAAACCTGAGCCCAGATTTCGAGCTACAGAAAATGCGTCAGCTAATGTTGAACCTAGATTTAGAGCTACAAAATATGCGTCAACAAGTAGAACTACAGAAAAAGCGTCAGCAAATCGCGAGCCTAGATTTTGGGCTACGAAAATTGCGTCAGCTGAACCTGAGCTCAGATTTTGATCTACAAAATCTACGTCAGCTGAAATTAAGCTACAGAAAAAGCGTCAGCTAATGTTGAGCCTAGAGTTTGAGCTACAGAAATTGCGTCAGCAAGTAGACCTACAGAAAATACGTCAGTAAGTAGAACTACAAAAAATACGTCAGCAAATTCAAAGCCATATTTTAAACTACCAAGTTTGTGTCAGCAAAACCAGAACTACAAAATTTGTGTTAACACTTTTGATCTACAGAAAATACGTCAGCAAAACCAGAAGCATGTTTTCGAGCTACAGAAAACGCGTCAGTTAATGTTGAACCTAGATTTTGAGCTACAGAAAATACGTCACCTGAAGCTGAGCTCAGATTTTGAGCTACAGAAAAATCGTACAGCAAAGTAGTGAATACGGCTTGCTTAACAATTTTTTTTTAAATTCAAAATTTTCATATCATATTTTTGAAACATAAAATTTTCTGGAATTTTTTTTAATATCACAGAAGGAAACCACGTCATAACCTATTTTTCCCATTTTCAGACCTTCAATCCTAATTCTTGATGAAGCAACAAGTGCTCTAGACACAGAAAGTGAAATAATGGTTCAACAAGCCTTGGACAATGTGAGTTGACTACGACACTCCGCTGATTCCGCTCAAATTTTCAGGCAAAACTCGGGCGAACCACAATAACCATAGCTCATCGTCTAACAACCATCAAAAACTGTGACAAAATCTACGTTTTCGACGAGGGCAGAATCGCGGAGAGCGGAACACACGCGGAACTCCTTGCCGCGCGCGGCATCTACGCGGAACTCGTTCGCCTTCAGGACACCTCGCGTAAAGAATCCGCAGTGGAAGAAGTCGCGGCGCGACCTGCGGAACGCGAGAAAATCAGCAAGCGGTTATCAAAGGCCTTCTCATTGACCGCGGAAAGATTGGACGCGGAATTGGCGTGTTTGCAAGTTCAGGCGAAAGCGGACGGCGCGGAAGAATCAACAATGTTGGAGATTCTACAGTATGCCAGGCCTGAATGGGCCTATTTATTAGGCTCGATGGTCTTGTCGATTTTGAGAGGCCTGAATTTTCCGATTTTTTCGCTGTTGTATGGACGGATGTTTAGGGTGGGTTCAGAAGCCTCGAAACTCCACGTGGCAAATTTTTTTTCGAAATTCTAGCTAAACATTGCCACGTGGAAAATTGTAATTTCCAAAATTCAGGACTAACATGAGCAATGCTTATTGATTTTTCGATCAAAATTGCCGAAATTTTTGAACAATTATTCTGAAAATCCAGAATTTCCAGCATTTTGTGAGTTTCTCGAAATTGCCACGTTTCAAAAAGCATTGCTCATATTAGCCCTAAAAATTAAACTTGTCACATGGACTTGTTAATTATCCACGTGGCAAATGAGAAAAATTCAACTAATTTTTTGAGCTCAAAAATTCCACGTGGAAAAAATTTCCAAAAAAAAAATTATTATAAAAAATCCACGTGGATTTCTCAGAAAATTAAGAATTCCTTTTTAAAGAATAGTTTTTTTTTGAAAATTCTGAAAATTTTAAAATTTAGTTTTTTGAGCTCAAAAATTTCACGTGGAAAAAATTTCCGAAAAAAAATCTGAGAAAAAAAAAATTCACGTGGATTTCTTAGAAAATTAAAAATTAATTTTTGCAGAAATTTTTTTTTTTGAAAATTCTGAAAATTTTAAAATTCAATTTTTTGAGCTCAAAAAATTCCACGTGGAAAAAGTTTGAAGAATTTCTAAAAATAAAAAAGAATCCACGTGGATTTCTCACATTCAGAAAATTAAGAATTCATTTTTAAAAGAAAATTTTTTTTTGAAAATTCGGAAAATTTAAAATTCAATTTTTTGAGCTCAAGAATTCCACGTGGAAAAATTTTAAATTTGACTTTTTGATCTCAAAAAATCCACGTGGCATTTTTGGCGTCAAAAGTTCGAAATTCAAATTTTTCGCGTCAAAAAATCTACGTGACAAAATTTTAAATCGAAATTTTGGCGCCAAAAATGCCACGTGGATTTTTTTTAGATAAGAAAATCTAATTTCAAATTTTTCCACGTGGATTTTTTGGCGGGAATAATCAAATTTCAAAATTTCAACGCGCAAAAAAAATACAGCAGAAAAATTGAAGCACCAGAAAATCCAGGTGGCATTTTTGGTGCCAAAATTTTGGGATTTTCTGAAAATGCCACGTGGCACTTCCAAAATCTTCCCAACTTCTCAAATTCCAGATTCTCTCAACCGGCACCGCCGCCGAAAAATCCACCAACGCCGCCCAAAACTCCATCTACTTTCTCATTCTCGGCTGCATCGCCGGCGCCGCAACAATGTCCGCCGGCTGCCTGCTGGGTTCCGCAGGCGAATCCCTAACGCGTCGCCTCCGCATCCAACTCTTCCGCAACATCCTACGACAAGACGGCGAGTATTTCGACAAACCGGAGCATGCAACCGGGCGGCTTACAACGCGGCTTGCGGCCGACGCGCCAAACATCCGCGCCGCGTTGGATCAACGACTCGCGGATGTGATTCAAGGTGTCTCCGCCGTCGCCGGCGGTGTTCTTATCGCATTTTTCTACGGCCCCGCGATGGCGCCTATCGGAATTCTCACCTCCTCCACACTCATCGCCATTCAAACCCTGGTAGCTCAATTTCTCAAGCGTCGCGGAACGCAGGACGCAATCCGCGCGGAAGAACCGTCACGCCTCGCCACCGAAGCCATCGAACAATACCGGACAGTCCAGTTTTTGACGCGGGAAAATTTTTTCGTCGAGAAATTCGATCGCGAGATGTCAGAGATTCACGCGCGCGGTGTGAAACGTGGCATTTTTCAGAGTTTCAGCTATTCGCTGGCGACGAGTTATGTGTTTTTCAATTTTGCGGCTGCTTATCGATATGGTATTGAACTAATTAATCGGGGCATTATTTCGCCGTTTACCAGTTTTCAGTGAGTTGCTCATGTTAAACCAAAAAATTGGATTGCTCAGCTTAGCAATAAAAAATTCCAGAATATTTTTTGATCTTAATAATTCAGAGCATTGCTCATTTTAAGCCAGAAAAATCTGATTTTTTTCAAATCTACATTTTACCCAGAATTTTGAGAATTGCTCATTTTAAGTCAGAAAATTGGATTGCTCTGCTTAACAATAGAATATTTCTTGATCTCAATAATTCAGAGCATTGCTCATGTTAAACCAGAAATCAATATATATTTCGAAAATTGGAACATTGCTCATTTTAAGCCAGAAAACTCTGATTTTTTCAAATCTACATTTTACCCAGAATTTTGAGCATTGCTCATATTAGGTCAGAAAATTGGATTGCTCAGCTTAACAATAGAATATTCCTGAATATTTTTCAATCTCAATAATTCAGAGGATTGCTCATGTTAAACCAGAAATCGAGATATTTTTCCAAAATCGGAACATTGCTCATATTAGGACAGGAAATTGAATTGCTCAGCTTAACAACAGAATATTTTTTAATCTCAATAATTCAGAGCATTGCTCATGTTAAACCAAAAATCGAGAGATTTTTCCCAAAATTTCCCTAGATTGCTCATGCTAAACAATTATTATTGTAGAGCTTTTATACCCAAATTTCGACAAAATTGGTGGATTTTGAAGCATTGCTCATATTAAAAATTATTTTTTTTGAGAATCGAATTTCCAGCATTTCTCAGATTAGCTCTTATGATATTTTTCATATTTTAAAAAATCGAGCCCAATTTTTAGAGCATTGCTCAGGCTACCTGCAAAAATTTTCTGAACAAAAACATTGCTCATGTTAACATTTAGCTGAAATGAAGCATTGCTCATATTAAATCCAAAAATCCCAAAATTTTATAGCATTGCTCATATTAACCTCTATATTTCTTGCAGAGTCATCGAAGCCCTATCCATCACTTCGCAATCAATTCTAGCATTCGGAACCTATGTTCCAGAATATGTTCGAGCTCGAATTTCAGCCGGGCTGCTTTTCAGAATGCTCAGGGATAAGCCACGGATCGATAGTGAGAATGATGAGGGGCGAGTTATGGTAAGTTACGATGCTCCGCGTTTACACCTTCAAAAATGCCTTATTTTTGTCTAAAATCGAGCTCGTAAACGCGGAGTATCGTTTTTAAAATCAAAATCATTTCAAATTCCAGACGCTTAACGGTGACGTCACCATGAACAACATCTACTTCGCCTATCCAAATTCTAGAAGAAACATGGTGCTCAACGGATTTGGCCTGAAAATCAAATCAGGTCAAACCCTGGCGCTTGTTGGAGCAAGCGGATGCGGAAAATCTACAACGATTCAGCTTCTACAACGATTTTATGATCCGATTGCGGGAACTTTGACATTTGACGGCGTGGATTTGCCGGATTTGAATTTGCGGAATTTGAGAAGTCAGGTGGCGCTGGTCGGACAGCAGCCAACGCTTTTTAATTATTCGATTAGGTGAGTTATGACGTGGCAAAATTTTTAAAGAGGGTTCTTTTGAGTCCAAACATCGCTAGGGTACTGTAGAAGTTAGGGTAACTTTAGAAGCTTAAGATGAACCTTATGACGTGGCAAACCCTCATTTTTTGCAGAGAAAACATCGCGTATGGTCTCGAGGCGACAAGCGACGCGGAAATTTTCGCTGCGGCGCGGCTCGCCAACGCGGACGCCTTTATCCGCAAAATGCCGGATGGGTATGATACGGTGGTAGGAGAGGGCGGCAATAAATTGTCAGGTGAGGAACGGGGATCTACAGTAATTCGATGACACGTGGATTTTCTTGATCTACAGTAATCTAGAGAAAATTGTGCCACGTGGATATTTAAGAGCTTTGAACTTTGATCTACATTTTTTGGAATTTACTCTCTTCCTAAAAATAAATGCCACGTGGATGTATATACACTACAGTAAGGGGGCTATTCAGCGATTTTCTCAACACGCTGAGAAAACTGGAAAAATGCTGAGAAAATCATTTTCTCAACCGTTTTCCCTATTTTCTCAGTCTACCTGAATAAGTTTTCTCAACCATTTCAGCGTTGAGAAAAGACGTTGAGTAGCCCCATAATAAAGAAAAAATTGTGCCACGTGGATTTTTGGAAGCTTGAAATGTTGATCTACATTTTTTTCAAGAGGGAAACATTCCAAGTGGATTACAGTAATCTAGACAAATTGTGCCACGTGGATTTTAAACATTCTCAAACAAGAACTATTGGGCCTTAAAGCTTTCAAAATTCTCCAAAAAACTCAACTTCAGGCTCAAAATTCTTCAAAATTTCAGAATTCTCAACCCGAAAATCTTAAAATTTAATTCCAGGCGGTCAAAAACAACGCGTCGCAATAGCTCGTGCAATCGTTCGCCACCCGAAAATCCTCCTCCTAGACGAGGCAACCTCTGCTCTCGACGCCGAATCCGAAAAACTGGTGCAAACCGCGCTGGAGGCCGCCAAAAAAGGCCGAACGTGTATTATAATTGCTCATCGGCTTTCGACAATTCAATCGGCTGATATTATTGCTGTGGTTCAGAATGGGAAAATTGTTGAGCAAGGAAGTCATAAGCAATTATTGGCTATTGAAAATGGAGAATATGCTAAATTTGTACAAAAATCACAATTAAAATAAAGTGCATTTCGAGATTTTGAGCCTATTGCTCATGTTAACTGGAAAAATTCGGATTTTTGTTGAAGCTAATATGAGCAATATTCAAACTTGTTCGAAAGAATTGCTTATGTTAAAGTAAAAAATCAAGGAAATTCTGGGATTGCTCATGTTGATCTAGATTTCAGACAAAAAACTTTAAGCATTGCTCATATTAACCTTTTTGAAGGTATTGCTCATGTTAGCTAAAAAATCACATAATATTCAAGTCAAAATTCAAGATAATTCATGAATTTTGAACATTGCTCATGTTAAGTGAGATTTCAATAGGTGAAAAATCGCAACATTGCTCATATTAGCTGGAAAAAATCCCCCCCCCCTCCTTAAATGGGATTTCAAGAGAAGAAAAATCAAAACATTGCTCATATCAGATTTTCTAACGGTATTGCTCATGTTAGTTGAAAATATCCGGATTTTTAAGCCAAAATTCAAGAAAATTCAGGAGTTTTGAGCATTGCTCATATTAATTCTGTTAAAAGTATTGCTCATGTTAGCTCAAAATTAAATTAAACGCTATAAATTCCACGTGGCAATATTTTCTCAAAACAAAATTTGAAAACAAAAATCCACGAGGCAAAGATTCTTTGAAAATTTTCTAATCAAATTAAAAAAAATTTTTTCGTAAATTTCTAAATTTCCTCATGCCACGTGACAACCTTTATTTAATTTGATTTTCCAAAAAAAAATTTTTTTGCACAGTTCAACCTCGAGACAAAATCCCATTATTCGCCAAATAAATTTGTTTCGCCTTGAGAAAAAAAAAAAGTTTTTTTTTCTTGATCACTTGACCATTTTGTTTGTGTAAAGTCACAAACCAAAATATTTTGGTCATTTTCGAGAAAAATATTTTTTTTCCTTTTAGAAAGAAAAAAATGCGCGCCGAATTTCTCCTAATCGTCTTATCGATTCTCGTTTTTTGGGCTGAAACTGGTAGGATTTTCAGAATTTTCAGCCAAAAAAAAAATCTGAAATTTTCAGCACCGATTCAAAAACGTCAAGACGATGCGGATTGGTGGAATTCCGATTCTTCATCTGAAAATTCCAGAGACTATGAGGAATTTCTGGCGTGGAAGAGACGAAGGAACAATTATTTGAGGCGAAAACAGTGGGTTACTGTAGATTTTTGGGTCCGGGTTACTGTAGGGCTACTGTAGAGCTTCAATTTGATACCAAACATGGCTAGGTTTGGGTTACTGTAGCAATTTTTCTTAGAAATTCGGTTTTTGTTATTTTTTATCAGGTGATCGAAAAAATGTTATGACGTGGCAATTGAGTACTGTAATTTTTTGAATTTCAAATTTGAATCCAAAAAAGCCTTGGATTACTGTAGATTCCAAAAAATGCGAGGAAAAATCCGAAATTTTCAAAAAAAAAGTACCAGAAAATTTTACGTTTCAAAAATGTGTGATAAAAATTTTGATTTGTGAAAAAATTTTGATTTATGCATTTCGTGAAGCCTGAGAAGCCTAAAGAAGCCTAAAGAAGCCTTAAAAAGCCTGAAAAACCTAAAGAGCCTGAAAAGCCTGAAAAGCCTAGAGAGAAAGAGAACTTCCAAAAATTTCAAAAAAAAAATGTACCAGAAAATTTTACGTTTCAAAAATGTGTGATAAAAATTTTGATTGATGCATTTTGTGAAGCCTTAGAAGCCTTAAGAAGCCTAAAGAAGCTTAGAGAAGCCTAAAAAGCCTAGAGAAGCCTAAAAAAGCCCGATTTTTTCCAGATACAACTACAATTCCTCGCGCTGGCGTGACTATCACTACCACTATCACGAACCATCACAAAACTACAATTATCACAACTCTCCTGGATATTCATCGGGTTACGGTAGTGGGTACGGTAGTGGATATTATCCGGGTTACGGTGGAGGTTACGGTGGCGGATACGGTTCAGGCGGCGGAATTTTCAGTCTTGGATTCACGCGAGGTCTGGGAATCTCGACGCCGATTGGTGGATTTGGAATTGGAAGTGGATTCGGGATTGGGATCGGATAAATTTAGGCTTCGGGCTTTTTTAGGCCTAGGCCTATTTTGAATCCTTTTGTGTACATTTTTTGCTATGTTTTATTCAAAATAAAAATTTAGTGAACCTTTTTTTTTCAAATCTGATTTTTCGGGTCTCGAAAAATCCACGTGGCATAATTTTTTGGTATCAAAATGAAGATCTACAGTAACCCATGGCCACGTGGAATTCTGGAACTTTTTTCAAACTGAAAATTCAGGAAAATACAGTATATTTGCGAAACCACACCTAACAATCTGATTTGAAAATTTTCAATTTTCACAAATTTTTGAAACGTAAAATTTTCGGGGAATTTTTTGAATTGAAAAATTTCAGATTTTTAACGAAATTGAGATAATCTACAGTAGTCCTAGGCGAAATTGGACTGACAATTTGAATTTTCAGAAAATACAGTACTCGTTTGCCACGTGGCAAGACTTTTTTCGATCAAAAACCAAATTTTGAAAAAATTCCTAATCAAATTTGGTATCAAAATGAAGCTTTACAGTTGCTCTACAATAATCCGCGCTTAAAAACCTACAGTAACCCATGACCACGTAGAATTTCGGAACTTTTTGAATCTGAAAATTCTGGAAAATATAGTCAAATGGGGAACCCGCACGAAACAATCTGATTCGAAAATTTGCAATTTTCACAAATTTTTGAAACGTAAAATTTTCGGGGAATTTTTTGAATTGAAAAATTTCAGATTTAGCCTCAAAAATGCGCTATGACGTGGCAAAATTTCGCATGTCCCTTTAAAAACCAACCCGGATATTTGCCCTAATTAATCAACTATCATTAAACCAAATCAATAAAAACTAATGGCATGGGAAAAAAGAAAAAAAAACTTTCTCTTTTTTTTTGTTAGTTCTGGTCTCTGTCTATCCATTTTATCTCACTTTATGATTATTATTCTTATCATGCCCAAAAATCTTCTGCTGATTTTGCTGATCTTGGGATTCTGCCGCGCGGCGGCTCAAGACGCGGAGCTTCCGCTTCTCGCCGAGCTCGTCAATCCCGCACAACACTATCAGTTGCGCGACATTTTGTCGACGATTTTCGATTTGGATACGATTCAGGCGGCTGCGGATTCCGCGAGCGTTTCCGCGGGTGACTCGCGGCAGAAGCCCGAGTATACGGACAGGTTGAGCAGTATTTCGGAGCTGAATCGGGGGAAAAGGTAAGCGGATTACTGTAGGGTTACTGTAGAGCTTCATTTTGATACCAAATATGACTAGGAATTTTTAGATTAAGAAAATTTTATTTTTAATCTTCAAAAAATTTTGCCACGTGGAAAACGTGTACTGTAATTGTTGAACTTCGAATTATGATCACAAAATTGTCTAGGGCTACTGTAGAGCTTTATTTCAATACCAAAAATGACTAGAGTTGGGTTACTGTAGACTTCTAGGCCTAGATTACTGTAGATCTCTGATCGAAAAAGTCTTGCCACGTGGCAAATGAGTACTGTAATTTTTGAAATTTCAAATTTTTAGTCCAAATATGTCTAGGACTACTGTAGATTATCTCAACTTCTTTAAAAATCTGAAATTCTAGATTCAAAAAATTTCCAAAAAATTTTACGTTTCAAAAATTTGTGAAAATTGCAAATTTTCCAATCATTCGATTGTTGTACAAATTCCTACATTCAAAATTACCGTACTCATTTGCCACGTACCTAGTCATATTTGGTATCAAAATAGAGCTCTACAGTAGCCCTGGACAAAAATCAATACAGTATTGCCACGTCATAACTCGATGTTTTTAGAAATCTCCTCTTCCAAGGTGACATTCATCTATCACGCGATCATTTGGCTAATATTGTTCGTGAGCAACTAAATCACAAGAGGAAAAAGCGCACGGCATTTCGAAATTCTCAATATCCTCATACAATTTGGAAACCCCATGTTCCCTACACGTTTCACAAGAGTTTGAGTAAGTCCTGACAAGTAGCCGCGCCTTGAGAGTGTTTGTATCAAGGAGCTGCGCCTTGTGAACACCTCTGTCAAGGAGCCGCGCCTTGCAAGTGTTTAACTCAAGGAGCCGCGCCTTGTGAGCTCTCAAACCACAAATTTCCAGCCCCAAAAGCTCGTGCATCTCTGGAAGCCGCCATTCAATTTTGGCACCAAAACACTTGTGTGAATTTCAAAGTTCGGACGACGGAAAAAGTCTATTTGGCCATGTCTGGCCAGGAAGACGGATGTTGGAGTACTGTGGGCCGGGATGAAGCTCAGGGTGCGCAGATTTTGAATATTGGAAAAGGTTGTGAGATGGTGAGTGAAAGTTATTTGAAAGAAGTTAGGGTAACTCTGGACCTAGCGGGCAATTTTGAAAATTAATAGCACCTAGAGATTCAGCGCGAAATTTTGATCTAGAAGCATTTCTGAGATTTTTGAAAATTTCAAAATTTTGAAAAAAGGTGACCCCCCTCTATAAAAGTTAAGGGGGGGGGGTCACATTTTCCGGAAACAGGCGGAATCATGAAAAAACAATAGCACCACGAGAATCAGCGTGAAATTCTGATCTGGAAACATCTACAAAACCCAAATGGTGGAACTGGTAACACGGCTGCCTATTGAGTTGAGGGTCACAGGTTCGAACCCACCTCGGAACTATTTTTTTTGAAAATCATAGTTTCCCGGGTCAGAATTTTGTGCTGAATCTTGTAGTGAGATTTATTTTGCTAGAAAATGTAAGATACTTAGGCTAACTCCAAAATCATTGGAGCTAGAAGAATTCTGAGATTTGGAAGTGAATCAATGCAAAATTTTGATCATGAAACTCCTCTTAAACTCGAGAAAATCTTACATATGAGATGAGATGGTGCAACTGGTAGAAGGTCTGCCTATTGAGCTAAGGGTCAGAGGTTCGAACCCACCTCGGAACTATTTATAGTTTCCCGGGTCAGAATTTTGTGCTGAATCCAGTGAAAACATCCAGAATAATCGCAAAGCCCCACCTTTTTGCAGTTCGGCGTAACATCCCACGAACTCGCACACGCTCTCGGCCTCTTCCACGAGCAATCCCGATACGATCGCGATTCCTACGTGCAAATCATCAAATCCCGCATCGCCAGGCAAAACTTCTACGATTTTGCGATCGTCGGACCAAGCAACATGGATACCTATAATGAGATTTATGATATTGGAAGTGTTATGCACTATAGGCCGACTGAATTCAGTCAAGATGGAGGAAATACGATAAATGCGAATGATGTGAATATGCAGGGAACTATGGGACAATTTCGGGGACCGAGTTTTTTGGATGTTAAGAAGATTAATAAGCATTATGAGTGTGATAGTGAGTTTTGAGAGGGGGACGGGTTAACATTTGACACGTGGCAGGTTAGGGCTGCTGTAGAGCTTCATTTTGATACCGAATATGACTAGGCACGTGGCAAATGAGTACGGTAATTTTGAAATTCGGAATTTGTACAACAATCGAATGATTTGAAAATTTGCAATTTTCACAAATTTTTGAAACGTAAAATTTTCTGGAAAAAATTTTTTTTGAATCGAGAATTTCAGATTTTTAAAGAAGTTTAGATAATCTACAGTAGTCCTAGACATATTTGGACTAAAAATTTGAAATTTCAGAAATTACAGTACTCATTTGCCACGTGGCAAGACTTTTTCGATCAGAGATCTACAGTAATCTGGGCCTAGAAGTCTACAGTAACCCAACTCTAGTCATTTTTGGTATCAAAATAAAGCTCTACAGTAGCCCTAGCCAATTATTTTTTGCTTATTTTGACTTCGAAAATTGAAATATAAAATCTCATGCTACAATTTGCCACGTGTCAAAAAATTGGTCAAGAAAAATCCCTCAGAGGCTAACATGAGCAATGTTTTTTCTCCATCTCAAAAATGCTCTAAATTTTCGGCCATAACATGAGCAATGCCCCAAATTTCCTACAAAATATGAGCAATGCTCGAAAAAAAATGTTTCAAGTTCATCCAGTTGTTAACATGAGCAATGCTCTGATTTTCCGGAATATTTTGGTCAACAAAAATTCTGGGGTTTCTAGCATGAGCAATGCATCAATTTTTCAAAAAAAAAATCCACGTTGATTTTCCACATAAAAATGTTTTTACCATGAGCAATGTAAAAATTTTTCTAGAATTTACTATTTAAAAATTACAAGCAAGGATTTAATTTTCCTCAGAGGTTAACATGAGCAATGCTATAATTTCACCCGAAAATTTTCGAATTTCGGGTCCAGAAAATACAAATTTTCATCTCTAGCATGAGCAATGCTCCAAATTTCCTACAGAAATCTGCAAAAACGCTCTAAAATGTGCCAACGGCGGCTACCAACACCCGCGAAAATGCGATCAATGCATTTGTCCAACCGGATTTGGTGGCAAAACTTGCGACGATATCGACGTGGCAAATCCGGCAAAATGCCGTGGAGTTTTGACAGCCAGTGAGGAGCAGCGGAAATTTACGATTAACATTAAGCCTAAGGCTACGGCTAAGGGCATAAGACAGTGTAATTATCACATACAGGTTGGTTTTCGGGAAAAAAATTGGGTATTTTTGATACCAAACATGAGATGTTCATATTGAAAATGCCACGTCATAGCTTTAAAAAAATTTTGGACTCAATCACATTTTTTCAGGGCAGAATGCCACGTCATAAGCTTGATTTTACTCAGAACAGTTTTCGAAATGGGTATCGTTTTTCCACACACATCACAAATTTTATCACACATTTTTGAAACGTAATTTTTTTGGGAAATTTTTTTGCAATTGAAAATTTTGGATTTTTCTCAGGTGATTGTGGTCTACAGTAAGCCTGGGCTAAATTCACAGTTGAAAAAAATTACCGTACTCATTTTTTGCCACGTCATGACTTGTTCATAGTCATATTTGATATCAAAATGAAGCTTTACAGTAGCTCTACAGTAATCCGGGCCGCAAAAATCTACAGTAACTCAAACATAGTCAAACTTGGTATCAAAATGAAGCCCTACAGTAGCCCTAGCCAAGTCTGTTCTCAGAAAACTACAGTACTCGTTTTCTACGTGGCAAAATTTAAAAAAATCCTACTCATATTTGATATCAAAATGAAGCCCTACAGTAGCTCTACAGTAATCCGGACCGCAAAAATCTACAGTAATCCAACCATAGTCAAATTTGGTGTCAAATTAAAGCCCTACAGTAGTCCTACAGTAATCCACATCTGCAAACCTACAGTAACCCAAACCTAGTCATATTTGGTATCAAAATGTAGCTCTACAGTAACCCTAACCTGCCACATGTCAAATTTCCAGGCTCCCGAAGGCAAAAAGATCGTGATCTACCTCGATTCAGTGATCGGAAACTGTGTGCAAGGTTGCTACGAAGAAGGTGTCGAGCTGAAAATGTACGCTGACAAAACTGTGACCGGCGCCAGATTTTGCTGCAAACTCAAAAAGCCGCAGATCCTGGTCTCGCAGACGAATCTGGTCCCGATTATTCTGATGGCCGGGAAAGCTCAGGCTTTTGTGCAGCTCAGATATTCCTATGGTAAGCTGAGATGAGCTGAAATTTTCAAATTTTCAGCCAAAAATTTCGAATTTCAGTCGATTCCCCGCTATCCCGAAGTCCAATCTCAGCTTCGCAATCAATTTCTCAAACCTCGCAACCATCTTCAAATTTCCAATCGAAATTCGAGGATTTGAAAATCGATAGTGAGAAAATTCGACAGGATCATCTGATTTCGCAGAATGCGACGACGACGAATTCGAGCGATTTTGAAGAGCTATATAGGAAATCACTTTTTTGAATTCAACAAGATCTCATAAATTATTTTTGATTAGGATATTCATAATCAGCGCAAAATTCTGAGTCTAGAGAGTATAATTTTCAAAAAAAAAAAAGTTCCGAGGTGGAATTGAACCTGTGACCCTCAACTCAATAGGCCGATCTGTTACCAGTTGCACCATCTGTACAAGTAAACATTTTCCAAATTTTAGATATGTTTCAGGATCAAAATTCTGCACTGATTCCTGTCGAAATCTCAGAATTCTTTTAGCTCCAATAATATTGGAGTTAGCCTAAGTAACTCAAATTTTCTAGCAAAATGAATCTCACCACAAGATTCAGCACAAAATTCTACCCCAAAAAATTAAAATTTTCAAAAAAAAATAGTTCCGAGGTGGGTTCGAACCTGTGACCCTTTGCTCAATACGCAGACCTGTTACCAGTTGCACCATTGTGAAGTTTTAGAGATGTTTCAGGGTCAAAATTTCACGCAGATTCTCATGGTGCTATTGATTTTCCATGATTTCCACAGGTTCAAAAAAAGGTGACCCCCCTGGGTCCATAAAAAAGGGGGGGGGGTCACCTTTTCGAAAATTTCCAGATTTTCAGATATTATTCTAGATCAAAATTTCGCACTGAATCTCATGGTGCTATTTATTTCCAAAAATTTCCGCCAGTTCCAGAGTTACCCTAACTTCTTTCAAATCATCCTTCCTAACTATGCCAAATTCCATATAATCCGACCTCCAAAACCACCAAAAACCACTTATTTCTGTGTTTCAAAATGTTTGTTTTTTCATTTTTCAGTTTTTGTTTTTTGTCCAAAACAAAAAAAACAGGAACACTGTAAAAATGTTGTTTGTTTTAGAGTTAATCAAATTTTTTATGCCTCATTAAAGCAAAAAGAAAGTGCGGTTGTAAAATTGTAACTTTTTTTTCGAAAATATTTTTCTGAAAGTGCGCGCTAATTAAATGTATCTTCTGGGATGATCAGAAATCTTCTGGGTACTGTAGGGAACTTTTTTTTGGAAAATTTTGAAATCAAGTGTTTTCTCGTTAAAGAAAACACTTGAGAAAGGTTTTTGATTTTCGCTTTGTCAGGTTTTTTTTCTAAATTTTTGAAAAATTTCAGATTTTTCATCAAATTTCATTAGCATCACGAAATTCATCGCAAAAAATTGACCCTGAAACAGATGGCTCAGCTGGTCACAGCTCTGCCTGTCAAGTGAAAGGTCGTGGGTTCGAATCCTCCTAGGAACTATTTTTTGAAAATCACATTTTTTTTCTGAAACTAGCGGGAATTTTTGAAAATGAATAGCACCACAAGACTCACCGTGAAATTTCGATCTAGAAACATATCTGAGATTTTTGAAATTTTCAAAATTCAGAAAAAAGGTGACCCCCCTTCCCCATAAAATCTCGGGGAGGGTCACATTTTCAGAAATCAGGCGGAACCATGGAAAATCAATAGCACCACGAGAATCAGCGTGAAATTCTGATATGGAATCATCTTGAAAACCCCGGAATGGTGCAACTGTTAACAGGTCTGCTTATTGAGTTGAGGATCACAGGTTCGAATCCACCTCGGAACTTTTTTTTTTGAAAATTTTAGTTTTTTGGGGTAGAATTTTTGTGCTGAATCTCGCTATCCTATTAGTTTCCCGGGGAAACTAAGAATTACTCATGTTAAGTTGAATATTTCAAAAATCGGAATGTAACTAGACCCTAATTTATATCTAAAACTTCATGGCTCAGCAGGTAAAAGATGTGTCTATCAAGTGAAAGGTCAAGAGTTCAACTCCCCCTCGGAACTTTTACATTTTTTTCCAGGTCTCACCAAAATTTCCCCCGCTTCAAAAACCCGTCCCAAACACTATCTACTATCTATTGTCTAGTGTGTTTCAAACTTTGTTAACTTTCTTGTCAATAATTTATCACACACCTTGTGTTCATATACTACTTTGTGTAACTTTTCAACAGAAGAAGTTAGTTAGCAAAACTGGTTTTGGTTGGGGGTTTTGACCGTGCGCTTTGCCATTCGCGAGAAAAAAAGAAAAAATATAAAAAGGGTGATTGCGGCAGAACCTTATTAGGTTTTCTCTTTGTTTCTTCTTTTTGTCATCGCTTTTTTTTGATATATAAAAAATAATAAAACTATGCGGGAAATAATCAAAAGTTCCGAGGTGGATTCGAACTCTTGACCTTTCACTTGACTTCAACCAGTTTATATTTAGGCTAACTAGAGGCTCTCAGAATTTTATAGAAATCCATTAACATAGCCAGATTCAGCGGAAAATTCTGTGCTGGAAAACTACAATTTTCAAAAAAAAAAAAAAAGTTCCGGTGTGGATTCGAACCCATGACCCTTAACTCAATAGGCAGGCCTGTTACCAGTTGCACCAACATGTTTCTAGAACAAAATTTCACGCTGATTCTCGTGGTGCTATTAATTTTCCATGATTCTCACAGGTTCAAAAAAAAGGTGACCCCCCCCCTGGTCCTAAAACAAAGGGGGGGGTCACATTTTCAAAAACCAGGCGAAAACAATGAAACATCTATAGCACCACGAGAATCAGCGTTGAATTCTAATTTGGAAATATATACAAACCCGCGGAATGGTGCAACTGGTGACAGGTCTGCCTATTGAGTTAAGGGTCAGAGGTTCGAATCCACCCCGGAACTTTTTTTTTGAAAATTATAGTTTTTCGGGGTAGAATTTCACGCTGAATCTCGTAGTGCTAGTTTCCGTGATTTCCAGGGATTTGAAAAGAGGTGACCCCCCTGGGTCCATTAAAAGGGGGGGGGGTCACCTTTTTCTCAAATTTTGAAATTTTCAAAACTTTCGAATATTGTTCTAGATCAAAATTTCACGCTGAATCTCATGGTGTTGTTCATTTTCAGAAATTCTTGCTAGTTCCAGAGTTCCCCTAACTTCTTCCTAAACCACTTTTGATCATTGAAATACCAAATAACTTTTCTTCTACGTCACTTGCCATCCGACAAACAAAACAAAACAGATTCGAAATTAGTTTGTGATAACCAACAAAAAAAAATCAAGTTTGAAGGTCAGAGGCGGTCTCTCGAAATAATTAGAAAAATGTTTCTCGTGTTGTAAAAGTTTGTGTATTTACTTTTGTATAAAAGGGTTCCATAACCTCTCAATTTCCTCATTCATTTCAGAACTTATCCTAACTCAGCCTCCAAAAAACAAACAAAAAATGGTACAAATCTGGCAAATGGAACCTTATCCATGTGGCGATCCACGTTTGCCACATCACTTGTTCCCGCCAAAAATGATCACACCAGACGAGCTCACAAAACGGACCGGAACACTTTATTGGAAGTTGGACACGTTGGATCAGGTGGCGTTGGCTAAGCGATTAACCACACTG
Source organism: Caenorhabditis angaria (assembly GCA_947459285.1). Lineage (NCBI taxonomy): Eukaryota > Metazoa > Nematoda > Chromadorea > Rhabditida > Rhabditidae > Caenorhabditis > Caenorhabditis angaria. The sequence continues at coordinate 11,525,587 of CANHGI010000002.1, read as the reverse complement.
AAGTTGGAGCATAAATTCAAAAAGGAAGATATTTATACTTTGGATGCGGAGACGACTGCGAATTTTAATGATAAGGTGAGTGAGTTAGCGAAAATCGAAATCAGCGTGAAATTCTGAGTCGAAAGAGTATCAATTTCAAAAAGTTCCAAGGGGATTCGAACCCGCGACCATCCACTCAAAAGACAAGCCTGTTACCTGCTGCGCTACTTTTTTGGAGAGTTTTCTACATGCTTCTAGAGCAAAATTTCGCGCTGATTCACCTCCAAGCTTCAGAATTCCTCTAGCTCCTATGGATCTTGAGTTAGCCTAAGTAACTCAGCAGGGATTATGTTTCAAGCTAAAAAATTTACACAACAGGATTCAGCACAAAATTCGGAACTAGAAAACTGCAATTTTCAAAAAAAAAAGTTCCGGGGTGGATTCGAACCTGTGACCCTCTACTCAGCAGGCAGACCTATTATCCACTGCTTCATCTGTGCAAGATGGGATTTTTTGGAGTTTTGGAGATGTTTTGGGGTCCAAATTTCACGCTGAATCTCATGGTGCTTTTGATTTTTCATGATTTCCAGTGATTATTGAAAATGTGACCCCCCCTCCTCTAAGGTAGGGAGGGGGGTCACATATTTTCTCAAAATCACCAGTTTTCAAAATTTCAAAATTCATTTCTGCTCCAAATTTCACGCTGAATCTCATGGTCATAATGATTTTTATCAAAAAATCCACCTGCACTCAAAATTCTGCCACGTCATAAAAAATTTGATCTCTTATTGTAAGATAAGATACTAATGGTTCAAATCAGAAAGCAAATCGCGTGATAAAAACCAAAACAGAACTAACCTTGAAAAAAAAAACTTTCTAATCAGAAAAAAGTACAGAAAAAAGCGGTAAACAACTAATTTTCGGAAATTTTTTTGGGGAAACTCTTAAACTTTGCCATTTTTACTAGAAAAATAGCTGAAAATGCTCCAAATTTCACGAAAAATGGCTCAAAATGCTCCAAATTTCTTGCAGATCGAGGAGCTTTTCGAGGAGACCACAATTCCAGAAGAGCAAGCCAGGATGATCATCGAGGGCACAGCCTACTATGACGTGGAGGACAAAAATGGAATGTGGGTTCGGATTTTGTGCGAATTTGGGGATTTGATTCTGATTCCGGCTAATACTTGCTTCAGATTCACTACAACACCAAAGGTGAGTTTTGGCGGGAAAAAAATGAAGTGCCACGTGGATTATTGGAATTTTTCAAAGTTGAATTTGCCACGTGGAAAAATATCATCTAGAATTCAGCTATTAGGAAAAAATATTGCCACGTGGAATTTTGAGGCTAGAAAAATTGTAGATCAAAAATTGGAACCCAAAAATTATGCCACATGGATTTTTTTAAATTCAAAATTTCTAAAACCAAATTGCCACGTGGCATAAATTTTTTCAAAATTCAAATTTTCCAAAAAAAACTGAATCTACAAATGATTTTTCGCGCCAAAATGAATACGTGGATTATTGGCGCGAAAATTCGAAAATTCAAATTTTCTCGAACCGAATTGCCACGTGGAATATTTCTTTTAATTTTAGGACAAACATTTTGCCACGTGGATTTTTCAGAAAAAAAATCAAAATTCGAAAATTTCTTAAATTTCGCCAAAAAAGGGTGCCACGTGGCTTTTTTGGCGCGAAAATTCGAGAAAATCAAAAATTCTGCTAAATTTTTGCCACGTGAAAAAATGGGGTTCGAAATTTTAAATTTCAAAATTATGCCACTTGGACCCTACAGTACCCCCCCTTTAAAAATTCCCAAAATTTCAGAACTTTGTCAAAATGCGCCGCTTCTACAAAGACGACGAATCAGACAATTAATTAATTCATTAATTAATTAAAAATTGCCACGTCACCAACAACAATTAATTTTTGTCTGATTTTTTTTCCTTGCAATTCCCTAACACACCGTGTATATATTTTTTTGTCTTCTCACAAACTGATAATAAAATAATTCAAGGTTCATCGATGAAACCAAAGATAACACCAGGTTTTTCGCAGAAAATTCAAAAATGCACGCAAAAAACGGAGAGTATTTAAAGGAGTTGGGAAACTTGGGGAGATAAGCATTTTTTTGCATTTTTCGGGAGAATTCCTGATTTTTTGGAATTTTCATCAGTGCCATGTTTTTCAGCGCAAAATTTAGACCCAAAAACCTGTAGGAAATTTTTAAAAAGCTTAAAAATCCAAAAAAGTTGCACAAATGGCTCAGTGGGTAGAAGGTCTGCTTAGCGAGTGAGGGCTCACAGGTTCAAATCCACCCCGGAACTTTTTTTTTGAAAATTTATATTTTTCTAGCGCAGAATTTTTTGCTGAATCTTATGATGCTATTTTTTCCATGTGAAAATCAAAACCTGTAGAGTTACCCAGGCTAACTCGAAAACCATAAGATCTAGAAAAATTCTAAATATTCGAGGATGATCAGCACGAAATTTAGACCTTAAAACATCTCTGAAACTCTGAGAAAGCTCACCTTGCACGAATGGCTCAGAGGGTAAAAGGTCTGCCAACAGAGTATAGGGTCAAGGGTTCGAGTCCACCCCAAAACTTTTTTTTTGAAAATTATATTTTTCTAGCGCAGAATTTTGTGCTGAGTACGGCTATAACAATTTTACATCTAGAAAACTAAAAATTTTCTAGTTTTCCTAGAAAAAAAGAAATTCGTCAAATTCGCCCAAATTTCAGGCAATTTCCCAAAAATAGCATTATAGATCACAATCTTCTCTCGCATTTCTCTTTTCCACATTTTTTGTACTATATATTTTTTTATCGATTTTCTGCTAGCCACCGTCATTTCTTCCTTTATTTTATCAATTTTATTGTGTGTTTTTTCACCGGAAAAATATAGTTTGTATAGTACTGCGAAAATGTCAACAAACCGATATAAAATCGAGCATTTCGCGCTTATTTTTATCACAAATTTCGAAAAAAAGTTCATTTTTTGCAGTGAAAATGAGCAAATTTTTGGTGATTTTCACAATTCTCGCCATTTTTCCCGCAATTTCCTGGGCTGCCAGCCTGAACTTCACAACTGAACATCAGAATCAGGCGGTCGCTGAGACCTCGGAAGCCGGTTTGACTAAGGAGCAGAGGAGACAGTTCAGTAAGGCGCATGGTGAGTTTGGGAATTTTTTTTCGGGGGCGGGAAGAAAATTGTGCCACGTGGAATTTTTTTATTCAAAGTTAAGGATTTTTAGAGAAAAAATCCACGTGGAAATTGTTTGTGAAATTTTTTTCTGACTAATTTTCATCAACTGGAAAATGAAAAATAAGTTTTGAAAATCTAGAAATTCAAATTTTCTGAAAAATTCTCATCTCGAAACTTTGAAGTTACGAAATATTTGCCACGTGGATTTTTTCGGGGTTCATAAAACTTTGAGCCAATTTTCAGAAAATAATTTCCAAAAAATCTAGAAATTCAATTTTTTCTGAAATTTAATTCTGAGAAAAGCAATTCCACGTGGCAAATCTAAATTTTGCTCAATTTCTGGGGCTCAACAGTGCAACGTGGCAAAAATACGGGAAAAAATTTCTAGAGCTCACGAAACTAATTTTAGTGCAGATTTTTTCGGAACTGAATATCAAGATTCCAAATGTTTCGGAAACGTGGCAAATCTCAAAAAACTATTCTGGAAATTGCCACGTGTAAATTTGAATTTCAGGATTCCGAAAAATCTTGAAAACTTTGTCCAAAAATGCCACGTGGCAATTGGAAATTTGATCTAATATCAAAAAAAATGGATTTTGAAATTCTCAAAATCCCAAAAACCTCTGTACCACGTGTAAAATCTCATAAAAATTCGGATAAATTCAGAAATTAAGGAAAATTCTCAAAATTCTTAAACTCATTCCAAATGCCACGTGGCAATTGAAAATTTTTGAAAAATTAAAAAAAAAAATCATCAGAACAAAAATCCTCTAGAAAAAGATTTTCAACAAAAAAAAATTGTGCCACGTGTCAAAAAACCCGCCGAACTTCCAGCAATTCTCATGATCCTCGGCTGGCTCTTCTTCGTGCCCACCGGTTTCCTATTCGCCCGACTCGGCCGCGATCTCTACAAAGAGCAACAGCTATTCGGCTCGGCCGTCTGGTTTCAGATTCATCGAGTCTCCAATTTTCTGGGTGTGATTTGCATCGTCACGTCGATTTTGTGCATTTTCATTTCGACACAATTTCATTGGAAGGGAACGGGGTCGGGCTCGAAATATTGGACCGAATGGCACACGGATTTGGGTGTGATTTCGACGGTGCTCGCTGTCGCGCAGCCATTAAATAGCTTGCTCAGGTTAGTCAAAAAAAGTTCCAAGGGGGATTTGAACTTATGACCTTTGAGTTGTTAGTCAAAGCTTTAATCTACTTAGCCACCTGGATTTTTTATTGAAAAAAAAAAAGTTCCAAGGGGAAACGAACCCCTGACCTTTCACTTGAAAATCCAAGATTTTACCTACTGAGCCATATGCCAAGAATTGCTCAGGTTAGTCTAAAAAAAAACAAATCAAAAATTATAGTTCCCACCCGGCTTCGAACCCTCGACCTCTAAGTCAATAATCCAAGCTTTAACCTACTGAGCCACTAGAAGTTTCTTTTAAAACTTTGAAAATTCATTTTTGCATCATTTTATTCTGGGGCTCTTATCAGAGAAAAAAATTTGGAGCACGAAAAAAATCAAAAAAAAAATTTTTTTTGTAAAGATTTTTGGGGGAGAGACTATTTGGTGTCAAAAAATTCCAAATTTTCGCGCTAAAAAATCTACCGTACTCAAAACCAGGCCATATTTAGTCTCAAAAAACCCGCAAAATTTTCTAGATGCGGCCCAACCCACTCAAAACGTGTCTACTTCAACTGGGCCCACCGGATCACCGGAATTCTCGGCTACTCCCTGGCCTTCATCACAATCATCATTGCGGCCGTGAACTTCAAGAAAATCTGGAACGAGCCGGTTTTGGAGATTGTTCTGGTGTCGGTGCCTACAGTATTCGCATTTGCACTTTTTGCCGGGTTTGGAGTTTTGGAAAGCGATCGATTCAGAAGCAAAAGTGAATTTGGGGTAAGTTTTGGGGCCCTAAAATTAATTTCAGATTTTTTTTGCAGAAAAAAAAGAGATCATCGATCAAGCTTGAAAAATTTGAGGTAAAAATATATGTCACTAAGTACTAACACTAAAATAAGGTTCCTAAGGACCTTAAGGTAGATCAAATTTTGGAACTTTTTTTGGAATTCAACCTAAAGGTTTTTAAATACTTTAGGCTACATCCCTTAAGACACTAAGTACTGAATTAAGGTTTCTTAAGGACTTTAGGGTAGATCCAAGACCTTTTGATTTTTTTTTTAATAAACAGGATGAAAATAGAATCAAACCTGAATTTCTCGATTTCAAAATGTCAAATTTTTGAAACGTATTTTTTGCTGGAAAATTCCACGTGGCAAAATATTTTTTAAATGTAACCTTAGACAGTACTTTTAAGCCCTTAACCTCTCTAACTTTTAACCAAAAAATCCCAAAGGCTTCCTTAAAACCTTAATTAACCTTAGCACTACTAATTAAAAATTGCTCCAAAACTCACAAAAACCTTAAGCACCTTAACCCTAACCTTATATTTTTCCCCTAAAAATCTTCCGTTCTTCAGAGCTTGCCCGATGAACCGCTTCTTTATGACGAGAACTCAAAACCGCAGGCTTTGAGGGTACTGTAGCCCCCTTTAAACGCCACGTGGTAACTAGATCTAAATATTCTCTAATTTTCAGCCTCACATTCTTCGCGCTCCCGCCATTTTCATGTCGATTGGCGCATTTTTGGCAGGCGCCTTGGCGCTTTCGCTGTTGGTTGCAAATGGATACAAAAATGTTTGAATTTTGGATTCAAAAAATTATTTTCGAAATTTTTTGTGTTGAGCTATTTACGGGACTATTTTATGCATTTTTTTCGATTTTTTAAATGAATGTTTTTTCGCGCTAAAATCTACAGTATCCTTGATCCACAAAATTCCAAATCTTACAAATCCGACGCTTCAAAACTTCCCAAAACCCCAAGCTCCGCCCCTTTGCAAAGGCGTTTTCTAACAAAAAAACGCCATTTTTTTTTAGATTTGCACAAGAATTTCTGAATAGAAAATGAAAGAAAAAAATCTACAGTACCTTTGGCTACAGTAATCCTTGATCTACAAGATTCGAAATCCCAAAACAATCCACAGTATCTTTGACTACAGTAACACTCTCCTTAATATATATCGAAAAAATCCCTAAAAAAATCCACAGTACCTTTAGATACCGTAATCCTTGATCTACAAAATTCGAAAATCCAGAAAAAAAATCTACAGTACTTTTGACTACGGTAATCCTTGATCTACAGTACCTCAAGCTCTAAACAAAATCTGAAATTTTCTCTGAAACTTTCCAACAGTACCAAAACTTTCAGAAACACAAAAAACTTTACACAAAACACACACACAAATTACTGTAGCTCCTCCAAAAGTTTCGGCGAGTACTGTATGCTCAATTGAAGCTCTGCCAAATGCTCACCATCCACATCGATGACTGAAAATTAGGACAAAACATGAGATTACCGTAACTCAAAGTACTGTACTCACAATCTGCTGCGATTTCCAAATTGTGCGAATTATCGCGTGTCAGGAGCAAACTTGCCACCGCAATTTCAGATTCCTGATTTCCACCGACGGAATTTAGGGCGAAATCTAGTTTGTTGCCGAGTTCAATCCATTGATCGAGAAGAGCGAGTTGACGGCGAGAGAGTGCGAATTCTGAAGAGAGAGATGAGAGACATTGGGTGGTTAGAGAACAAGAGGAGAAAGAGAAAGAGAGAGAGAGAGTGTGTGTTAGACATTGAGAGAGTGGTTAGAGAACGAGAGACGCAGACACTTCTAGATAGTGTTAGAGAATGAGAGACACAGAGAGGACAAGAGATGCTGAGAGGCTGGACAGTTAGACATTGAGATACGCAGAGACGCAGAGATAGTGGTTGGAGAACAAGAGGAAGATAGACTGCAAATTCTGGAGAGACGTAGAGACTTTAAGGCCGTTAGAGAGTGCGAGGTTTTGAGAGACGCAGAGAAACACAAAGATCACGTTTTCACGTGAAAATTATTTTTTAAATGATTTTTTAGATTTTTTTTCTCAAAAAAACGTGGAAAATCGGAATCAGATCAAAACACGTGGCAATTTTCGCGTGGAAAAATTCAATTTCGAAAAACTACAGTAATCCCGAAATTTCACGTAGATCAAATGCAGAAAAATCCAGAATTATCTGGCCAAAACATCCACAGTAACCCTGGACCAATTTCATTTTAAAAAATCCAGAAGTTTCCCGCCACAAATCCACAGTAACCCTGGGCTTGTTTAGTGTCAAAAAATTCAGAATTTTCTGGCCAAAAATCTACAGTAATCCTAGGCTTGTTTAGTGTCAAAAAACCCGGAATTTCCACGTCACAACCCCAAAAATCCCCGAACCAACTAACCTTTAGTTGCTCCATCCAACGCGACCGAAATTCCTGGAGCCCTGGGTAGCGCAAAATCCGGAATCCTTGTATTTTCCACGGGGAAATCCAAAAACTGAAATTCGATCGAGCAAATCGCACCATCATACATTTTCGTCAATAATCTCGAATAGGGCACAATTTCAAATTTTTCGAGCCGAAATTCGACGCGCAAATTTTCATCCGCGATTTTTTGAGCGTCTTCAGTGGATTCGAGGCTGCCGGCGCGGATTATTCCGTGTCCGGAAAAATCCGGAAGCGCCACTTTGGGTTTTTGTTTGGTGGCGGTGCGTGGCGACGAGTTAGACGAAGTTTCCGAGGCTGGAAAAAATTATGGATTAAAATGAGCAATCTCAAACTCTAGAGCTCAATTTTACCCGAAAAAAGTTGTCAAGTTCAATTTTTCAAGTAGATCCCAATTTTCAGCACAAAATCGTCTGAAAATCTCAAATTCATGCTGAAAATCGTGATATACGTGAAAATTTAGACTAGAAAATTAGTTACAGACAAATTTCAGAACTAAGAAAAAATCAATCTAGATTTTCATTCAAAAAAGTTTTCAGACTCAATTTTCCCAGTAGATCACGATTTTCAGCATGAAAATTAGCTATGGCAACATTTTCATGCTGAAAATCGGAATTTTCTGATAAATTTTAGAATACTGAAATTCAGAGTTGCTCCAATTTCCCGATTTTTTATTAAAATCTCTTTAGAGCTCAAATTTACCCCGAAAAAAAGTTTCCAGGCTCAATTTTTTGCGTAGATTATGATTTTCAGCATGAAATCCTCTGAAAATCTCAAATTCATGCTGAAAATCGTGATCTACGCGCAAAAATAGCCTAGAGAATTTATTACCGACAAATTTCAGAGCTAGAAAAAATTCAATCTAGAATTTTATTCAAAAAAGTTCCCAGGCTCAATTTTTTGCCTAGATCACGATTTTCAGCATGAAATTGTCTGAAAATCTCAAATTCATGCTAAAAATCGAGATCTACGTGAAAAAATAGCCCAGGAAATTTATTAGAGACAAATTTCAGGACTAGAAAAAATTCAATCTAGAATTTTATTCAAAAAAGTTTCCAATATCAATTTTTCGCGTAGATCACGATTTTCAGCATGAAATTGTCTGAAAATCTCAAATTCATGCTGAAAATCGAGATCTACGTGAAAAAATAGCCTAGAGAATTTATTACAGACAAATTTCAGAACTAGAAAAAATTAAATCTAAAATTTTATTCCAAAAATGTTTCCAGGCTCAATTTTTTGCTTAGATCACGATTTTCAGCATGAAATTGTCTGAAAATCTCAAATTCATGCTGAAAATCGAGATCTACGTGAAAAAATAGCCTAGAGAATTTATTACAGACAAATTTCAGAACTAGAAAAAATTAAATCTAAAATTTTATTCCAAAAATGTTTCCAGGATCAATTTTTCAAGTAGATTGCAATTTTCAGCACGAAATTGTCTGAAAATCTCAAATTCATGCTGAAAATCGTGATCTACGTGGAAAATTAGCCTAGAGAATTTATTACAGACAAATTTCAGAACTAGAAAAAAATTCAATCTAGAATTTTATTCAAAAAAGTTCCCAGGCTCAATTTTTCGCGTAAATCACGATTTTCAGCACGAAATTGTCAGAAAATCTGAAATTCATGCTGAAAATCGTGATCTACGTGGAAAATTGGACTATAAAACAAAATAAATTTTTTCTAGCTCAATTTTTCTAGAAGCTCACAATTTTCAGCACTAGAATTCTGAAAATCCAAATTTTCAGCCCGTCCAAAAAGCTACCCACGTGGAATCGAATGATGCAACGGCTCTGCAAAATCCACACGTCCAGCCTGATGTTGCGGCTGATTCGAAATCGATGTTCTAGGCTTCGGAACCATCAGTGGTGGAAGATCTCCCAGTGGATTCGATTTCGGTGATGGCATCGGCGTGTCCAGATCTTCTTCTTCTTCGGGCTCAGGCTCGGCCTCTTTCGGGCTAGACTTGGCCGAAATCACCTCCTCTTCAATCACCTCCTGATCTTCTTCGGGTTGTGGAATTTCAGCAACAACTTCAGGCGCCTCAGCGAGACCCAAATCATCCTCAAAAACTCTGGGCTTGGGCTTGGGAGCCTGAGGAATTGGGTACCCAAAATCATCATCTTCTTGATCGCGATGCTCTAGAATCGGCGGGCTGAATACATCAGATTCTTCTGAAGATTCCGAAGATTCCGATGGTGTTCTGATCTTCAATGCTGGTTCCTGAAGAGGAAGAATCACCGGTGAGACTTCAAATTGTTTTGATGGCCTTTTTTCGGGGGCTTTTGGGGCTTCCGGGGCCTCCGGGGCCTTCAAGGGCTCTTCCAAATCTTCTCCAACAATAAAAGCCGGTTTCGAATTTCGCCACATCACACACAAATCTACAGTAATCTCCAGATTGGCTTCGCCAGTCGGCGACATCGCAAAATTGCCACGTATTGTGCCGCCCGGTTTGCAGAGAGCGATTAGGGGGAGGTGCACAACTGCCAAAACACCGCCCGTCTCTTTGTTGGTGGTCGGCGAATTTTCGACGAGGAACACGGAGAGCGACTGAAAAATTCGGTTTTTTTTGTAGAAAAAACAATTTGGAATCTGAAAAAAGTGTGCGAGGCTTGCAGAAAGGGGCGGAGCCTGGGAATTTCAGACTGGAATTTTGAGCAAAATTTTTGAGCCACGGGGATTTTCTGAAACTCTGATTTTTCATACACATTGTTTGACCACGTGGATTATTTATTTTAAACTCAAAAATTCAGATTTTTGAGAAAATTTTTGAAATTCAAAATTTTGAGCAAAATTTTTGAGCCGGGGGGATTTTTTTGAAACTCTGATTTTTAATACACATTGTTTTACCACGTGGATTATTTATTTTAAACTCAAAAATTCAGATTTTCGAGAAAATTTTTTAAAATTCAAAAAATTTGAGTTCAGATTTTTGAGCCAAATTTTTAAGCCAGGGGGATTTTCTGAAACTCTGATTTTTAATACACATTGTTTTACCACGTGGATTATTTATTTCAAACTCAAAAATTCAGAATTTTGAGCAAATTTTTTTGAAATTCAGATTTTTGAGCCACATTTTTCGCCACGTGGATTATTTTCAGTTACTAAAAATCTGAAATTTTTACCCAAACAAATTTTCCACGTGAATAATTTTTCAAACTCAAAAATTCAGATTTTTGAGAAATGTTTTTGAAATTCAAAATTTTCAGCTAAAAATTTTCTTAGAAAATTAGATTTTTGAGCAAAATTCTTGCCACATGGATAATTTTCTTCAAAATTTCAGAAATTTTGACCAAAATTTTTTGAAATTCAGATATTCAAGCAAAATTTTTTGAAATTCAGATATTCAAGCAAAATTTTTTGAAATTCAAATTTTTGAGCTATTTGCCACGTGGATATTAATTTTCTTCAAAATTTTCAGAAATTTCTCTCTCAATTTTTTTTCCAGATCCGAAAAAAATTGATGAAAAATGTTACACAAAATCTCTATACATTTCACATTTTATGTGTTTGGCTAGAAAAATGTTTCTGAAATTTCTCTCGTTCTCAATTTTATGCTCAGCTCTCGTGGCTCAGCGAATTCCACTAACTCACAAATCCGCCCAACTCATCGCCTATACAATTCTACACGATTTGGCATATTCCGAGTTATCCGAACTCAACTATCTCTTTGACTACACCTCGACTTTGAAAGAGTGTAACGGAAAGACTTCAAGCTTCACTCCGGACGCCAAAATCGAAGAGTTGCGGAAAATTCCGCGCGGAACCACGAATTTGTCACTTGCCGAAACTCGCCGCCAAATTCATCGCAAATTTTTGGGTGGAGGAGAAGCTGAGCAACGAGAAGCCTATGATTTTGTAGATCAAAATTTCGAGAATTTCGGCGCGGAAGTCGGAAGGTATATCCGGAAACATGTGAAATGTATCGAGATTTTGACGGATACCTCATTCAGATTTGTGGATCATAATGAGAATGGTTTGGATTATCGATTCGAAATTCGAATGAGTCGTGGAAGTTGGGTGATTTTTGAGGAACACAGGACTTGTAATTAAGAAATTAATTAATTAATTAATTAATTAAATAAAGATTTTAATTGTAGATTTTGATAAGAGTTAATAAAACCTGAATTTTGTGATTTCAAAATGTCAAATTTTTGAAACGTATTTTTTGGAGCACAGAAATTTGAGGGTTTTTTTTCAATTCAGTATGGCAAAAGCTTCAGGCTCAAAAATATCCACGTGGCAAATATGAGCTCGAAAATTTGAATTTCAAAAAATTGTGGCAAATTTATTTGGGTAAAAATTTCGGATTTTCAGCCGCCGAAAATAATCCACGTGGCAAAAATTTGACTCAACATTACAAATTTTAAAAAATAGAAAAAAAATACAAGAAATTTTGCTCGAAATGTTGTATTTTTGAAATTTTCTCAAAAGTCTGAATTTTAAAATCTGAAATTTTTTTTTTTGGAATTTTTGAGTTTGAAATAATCCACGTGGCAAAAAATGTGGCTCAAGAATCCAAATTTTTAAAAAATTGAAAAAAAATACAAAAAATGTCGCTCAAAAATTGGAGTTTCAACAAATTTGAAGAAAAATATCCACGTGGCAAATAGCTCAAAAATTTGAATTTCAAAAAATTTTGCTCAAAAATCTGAATTTTTTAGTTTGAAATAAATAATCCACGTGGCACAAATTTGACTCAACATTCCAAATTTTAAAAAATAGAAAAAAAAATACAAAAAATTTTGCTCAAAATGTTGTATTTTTGAAATTTTCTCAAAAGTCTGAATTTTAAAATCTAAAAAAATTTTTTTTTGGAATTTTTGAGTTTGAAATAATCCACGTGGCAAAAAAAGGGCTCAAGAATCCAAATTTTAAAAAATTGAAAAAAAATACAAAAAATGTCGCTCAAAAATTGTAGTTTCAACAAATTTGAAGAAAAATATCCACGTGGCAAATAGCTCAAAAATTTGAATTTCAAAAAATTTTGCGTCCCACGTGGCAAATTTATTTGGGTAAGAATTTCGGATTTTCAGCCGCCGAAAATATTCCACGTGGCAAAAAAAATCGGTTCAAAAATCAAGAGTTTCAGAAAATTCACGCGTCAAAAAAAGAGCTCAAGAATCTGAATTTCAAAAATTGCAAAAATCCACGTGGCAAACTCGCAGGCTCCGCCCCTTTCTGCAATCCTGGCACACTTAAAAACCTTGTGAGATATCATTCTACTCCAAATCTCAAGCCCCGCCCACTTCTGCAACCCTGGCACACTTAAAAACCTACCCCATTCACAAAGAGTTCCTTGCTCGCTTCGCCCTTCGGAATCATCCACGATTTTTTCGACAAAATCTCCGAGCTCGTCGTGAAATCCGTGAAATACGGTGAGAATGTCAAAAATTCGTAGACTACACAAAATTCCGTGCAATTTTCTGGTAGGCCGTGCAGTCGATTGATGAGAATTGTGAGTTCGGCGAAGTCGGAGGGTTCGGGTTGGATTTCGAGTGGAAGCATGGTTTTGGCAAGCTCGGATTTCTGGAAAAATATAGGAATTACAGTAGTCAAACTGCAAATTCTAAATCTACAGTAATAAGACTTCAAAAACCTAGAATTACAGAAAAGTGGTTTGCAGTTCGATTACTGTAACTCTTCATAATCTACAGTAACCGGACTGCAAAGTCTAGAACTACAAGGTGTTTTTCGAAATACTTTTTTACATGTAATTTGCAGTCTGATTACTGTAACTCTTCATAATCTACAGTAATCGGACTGCAAAAACCTGGAGCTCTATGATTTTTTTTCACTGTATTATCAGATTTTTGTAGTTTGATTACTGTAACTCTTCATAATCTACAGTAGTCGGACTGCAAAAACCTGGAGTTTTATGATTTTTTTCACTGTGTCATCAGATTTTTGCAGTTTGATTACTGTAGCTCTTCATGCTCTACAGTAATCGGACTGCAAGTCAAAAAATATGAAATGTTTGGGGATTTTTTTTTAATTATTGGCTCTTTGCAGTTTGATTACTGTAGCTCTTCATAATCTACAGTAATCGGACTGCAAAAACCTGGATTTCTATGATTTTTTGAACTGTATTATCAGATTTTTGCAGTTCGGCTACTGTATATGATGGTTACCCTTATTTTTAAGTTTTGCAGTTTGATTACTGTAGCTTTTTGATAAGCCACAGTAGTCGGACTGCAAAAACCTGGAGTTTTATGATTTTTTTTCACTGTATTATCAGATTTTTGCAGTTTAATTACTGTAGTTTGGTAAAAAATTTGAAACGTGAAAAATGTTGTGTGAAAAATTCGTATTCTACAGTACTCAAACTGCAAAAAATGTAGGAAAATGAAATAATCTACAATACTCGAACTACAAAAACCTATGAGGATTGAGTAAGCTACAGTACTCGAACTGCAAAACTATAGAAAAGATTATACATCTACAGTACTCGACCTGCAAAATTTAGAATCCAAAAATGAGCAAAGACAAAACTCAGGAAATTTTTAGTAATCTACAGTACTCAAACTGCAAAAACACCTACAGTACCCCTCTCCTACCGTACTCACCTTGAACTTCTTGAAACTCTCCTCAAAACTCTGCGTCGTCTCCAGCTCATATCTCAAAACGCACAGCTCCTCTCCAGTATCCACAGATTTCATCGCAATTTCCGCGACAAAAATTTTGGCCGCATTTTTTTCGCGCGCAAAAATCGGGAGCAATGAAATTGTGCCGGCCGCCATCAATTTATATTTGTCTTTTGAGGGTTTGTACATTTCGATTTGGATTCCATTCTGAAAAAAATCAATAAATTTCAAAGGGACATACAGTAATCAAACTGCAAATGTTTGCAGTTGTCATTTTGAAGAACAAGACCAATAATAAGTGGAAAATCAACTTAGCTAGAAAATTAACGTTCTAGACTGAAATTTTGCGCTGAAAATCATGAAAACACTGATTTTCAGCGATTTCCAGCAATTCCATGATTTTCAGCACAAAATTTGAGTCTAGAAACCTGTCAAAAGCTACTATAGGCCGAAAATTCAGATAAACTAGAAAAGTGACTTTCTAGACTGAAATTTTGCGCTGAAACTCATGGAAACACTGATTTTCAGCGATTTTCAGCAATTCCATGATTTTCAGCACAAAATTTGAGTCTAGAAAACTGTCAAAAAGAAAAAAAGTAAAAGGACGCCTTGTTTTTTTTTGTGAATGACGAGAGAGTGAGGAAAATGGAGAGAGCGCGCCAGAGAAAGAAAGACAAACAGTCCAAAAAACATGGAGAAGAGTGCAACTAGACTCTAGTTTGACCTGGTTGCATGCATCTTTGAACTTTGGTGTTTGTTTTTGTTTTTTTTTGTTGTTGATTTTGATTTTTGCATTTTTATACTAATAAAATGTGAGCCCCTTACAGTAACCAGACTGCAAAAACCTTGCAGTTTGATTACTGTACATCTAAAACTACAGTAACCCAAGAAAACTTACAAATTTTGATTCCTGCCATTTTTCGAAATCGTGGTTTTCAAAAATGATTTTTTTTGCAAAATTGAAATTTCCACGTCAAAAAAAAAAATTAGGTCACGTGAAAATTGAAAAAAAAATTATTTTTTTTTCTGTTTTTTTTTTCGAACTGCAAAATAATCTACAGTAATCCCAACTGCAAAATACCAAAATATTTTGAGGTAAAAATAGATACAGTATCCCGAACTGCAAAAAAACTATCAAATTTAGTTTCCGAACTGCAAAAATTCCAAAAAAAACACTACAGTATACCGAACTGCAAAAAAACTATCAAATTTGGTTTCTGAAATTTTCCGAACTGCAAAAATTCCAAGTTTTATGAACACAAATACAGTAACCAGACTGCAAAATGATCAACAATGTTTTTCAAAAGACAAAAGCAATTTTCTGACATTTTGCCTAACTCCATACTCTACAGTATTCACAGAGTCGCGTGAAAATTTGAATGTAAAACTGATTCCTCGACTCCAACTCCCTTGATGAATATTTCCGATTTTGATCTCATTTTTCTGGATTTCCAAATCTTCAGCTCTCGAACCGTACTCCCGATAACACGTGGCAAACATCGGGTTACGATTCGAATTTTCGGCGCGATCTTTGTGAAGGCGCGCGATGAGTTGCGGCAACTTCTCCGCAAAATCGTGCTGACAATTTTTGTAGGTGTAGGGAATGTGGAAGACGGATTGGGCCAACGTCTCGCTGGGTGGATTTATGAAGCGAGAACACATCAGGGACCAGGCCCACGATCGGGCCATGTCTTCGGTGAAGGCCGCGCATATCACTTTTTGGGCCAGCAGAGAAATCAGGACGATCAGAATTTTCATTGGAAATTTTTCTGTGGCGAGAAATTTGGGCCTCAGATTTTTATGTGATGGAAAAATTTTATGTGGGGCCGACAGAGGGAAAAATTGAAAGAATTTGCAGTTTGATTACTGTAGTTTGAAGGGTTTTGCAGTTTGTATTACTGTCAACCTAACAATATATTTCACAAGCTACAGTACTCTCAAACTGCAAATATTTTGTATCAAAATTGGAAATTAAATTTTTGCAGTTTGGATTACTGTAGGTTATAAAAATTACTGCATACAGTTTGTAGTATTTTATTTTTTGCAGTTCGGGTTACTGTCAACCTCAACAATATATTTCACAAGCTACAGTACTCGAGCTGCAAAGAAAAAGTGTTTAGATATTTATTTCAAAATTGAAAATTCAATTTTTGCAGTTCGATTACTGTAGTCCTTCAAGAATTTTTGTAGTTTGGATTACTGTATATTCTTTTTTTTCTTTTTTTTTCGTGATAATTTGTGATTTTGCAGTTCGGACCTCAACAACGCATTTCACAATCTACAGTAACCCAAACTGCAAATATCAAAGCTCCAAAAAAATGTGATCGATTTTTTTTCAATGTTGAAAATTGCATGTCCTAGTTTTTTGATTACAGTAATCCAAACTGCAAAAGTAGAAAATGAAGAAAATTTTTATCCGGAAAATGAAGCGCAAGCCCCGCCCACTTCTGCAAGTCTGGCACACTTTTTTTTGAACCCTTCATTAACCAAATTCTCAATTTACATTAACTCAAAGTCACATTTTTACACATCGAATCTCGATAATCCTCTCCCCCAATTTTCCACTCATCTTCATCCCACACATAGACGGCCAGATAATAAATCAGGCGTCGCGATGTTTCGGGAGCAAACCAGAATTCAAAATAATGGTCGTCCTTGTACTCGATGAATTTCAATTGTTGAACGGCGGTCTTCAGAAATTCGGGAGTCTCCTTTTTTTTCGGTTTCTCGTTGAGATTCCAACTTCGTCGCCGCAATTCGGGACAATGATCGAAGAATTCGCGATTCAGTTTCAGATTTTTCCGATCGTTTCGAAGCATATTCAAAAGCGAATCACTGTCGGATTCGTTATATCTGATTCTCCGAACTGTTTTGAATGTCGAATTACCATCACATTTCCATAGCAGAAATGGTCGATACTTTTCAAAAAGTCGCGCTTCGAGCGCACGTGTCGGTTTTGTTTCATAACGATTGCAAACCAACGAGAAAGCCTTTTGATAGGCCGCGTATTCGCTGATTTTTTGCCATGAATTCGCAAAGAGGATCAGGAAACATAGAAGAATTTTCATGATTTTTCGAATTTTTATGAGATTCAGACCAACTTTTATATAGTGTTGAAGAAATTTGATTTTTTTGCAGTTCGGATTACTGTAGTCTGTGAGAGAATGTGAACAACGCGTGGGGAAAATTACAGTAAGCCAAACTGCAAGAAATAATCTTCGAAAAAACCATTAAGCGCGAACTACAGTACCCGAACTGCAAAGATCATTTGAGTTTTTGCAGTTCGGATTACTGTAGTTTTTTGACTTTCAGGAAAATTGGAATTTTGCAGTCCGGATTACTGTAGTTTTGTTCCCAAGAAAAATTGAATTCTTACAGTCTGGATACTGTAAGTTTAACCCTATTCAAAACTACAGTACTCCCGAACTGCAATAAAACTCTCGTCTGAAAACCACTACTGTGCTGCAGATTCTTCATTGTTTTCACATGGCTACAGTACCCAAACTGCAAGAGGATCCTATTCAAATCGAGATTCTACAGTAATCAGACTGCAAAAAAATCATCGAATTTTGCAGTCCAAGATACTGTAATTTGCTAACAGGAAAATAATCTCAAAGGTTACAGTAACCAAACTGCAAGACCAAATATTCATCAACCCTCAAAATCTTCAAAACTTTTCGCTCCAATTCTACAGTAACCAAACTGCAAAAAATCTCAAATTTTCCCAAAAGTCTAGGCCTCATAAAAATATCCCTATTTATCCAAAGTTCTTCTCTCATTCCAAGAAAAAAAAATGAAAATCCATCTAACACTTCTGCTAACTCTCCAAATCTCTCGGACCCACGCATTCGATCCGGACACTTTCAACAACTGGGCCTACACTATAGTCTGCGATCGATATCTCTCTCCGGCCACCTACGAAGATGTGGAGCGGATTTTCAAGCTGAACTCGAGTTCAGTTCCAGAAATCAAGCACACTTTGCAGACCTGTAGAGGTTGGAGGAGTATCGCTGTGACCACTGAAGGTGTGTTCGCTTTGATGGAGCGTTTGAGAGACGAGAAAAACGAGTGGACACTTGGGCCGATTTTCAAAAAATGCCGCCGGATGCGCAGTTCTGCGCATCAAGTTTTCGCTCCGCAAAATCCGACAGACATGGATAGACATCTTTACATCGAAAGGGTTCTTGATTATGGAGATGGTAAGACGTTGGTTGGTTTCAAGATTCGATTCACGCCAGTAGTTGGCGAGTGGTACCAGTATACGGTAGAGTATAGTAAGAAAGATGGATTGAAGTTGTTGGAGGAGGATCAAACTGTGGGAGGGTGTTAATTGGTTGGAAAATAAAGATTTTGGCATTTGGGAGTGTGGCAGAAAGGCTTTAGAAAAATTCAGGAGGCTTCAGGAGGCTTCACAAGGCCTCAGAAGGCTTCACAAGGCTTCCACGTACGTGGCTGGTCGGAATTTTTAGTTTTTGAGAAAATCTACGTGGCTAAAAATTAATAAAAATTTTCGAAAAAGTCCACGTGGCATTTTCCAAGTTTTCAGCTTTCCATAGAATTTTCAAGATCAAAAATCCACGTGGCAAAAAAATCAATAAAAATGTTAAAAATCCACGTGGCAATTTGATTCGAAAAATTGAAAATTGGAAAAATTCACGTGGCATTTTCCAAGTTTTCAGCTTTCCATAGAATTTTCAAGATCAAAAATCCACGTGGCAAAAAAATCGATAAAAATGTTCAAAAAAAATCCACGTGGCAATTTGATTCTAAAATTTGAAAATTGGGAAAATCCACGTGGAAATTTTCCAACTTTTCAGGTTTCCTCAGAATTTCCAAGATCAAAAATTCACGTGGGAAAAAATCAATAAAAATGCTCACAAAAATCCACGTGGAAATTTTGTTTTGAAATTTGAAAATTGGAAAAATCCGGAATTTTTCTGAGGTTTTTCTGAGAAATTTTTCTGAAATTCGAAATTTTTTCAAATTTCAAAAATCCACGTGGCAATTTTATTCTGAAATTTGAAAATTTGGAAAAATCCACGTGACGATTTTTTTGCAGTTCAAAATTCAATTTGCCCACATGGAGTTTCCCAAGTTTTCAGGTTTCTTTTTTAGAATTTTCAAGATCAAAAATCCACGTGGCAAAAAAAATCGATAAAAATGCTCACAAAAATCCACGTGGCAATTTCATTATGAAATTTGAAAATTCACAAAATTTTTGATTTTCAAAAAATCCACGTGGCAAAAAAATCAATAAAAATCCACGTGGAAATTTCATTTTAAAAGGTGAAATTTGGAAAAAGCCGGAACTTTTTTGAGTTTCAGAAAAAATTTAATTTCAAAAATCCACGTGGCAACTAAGCTTCAAAATTTTCATTTTTCACCACCAAAATTCTAAAAATTTTCAACTTCAAGCACAGTCTTCTCCATAAATCCCATGAATCGCCTGACTTTCACTTTTCAAATAAAAACCCTGCACTCGAATCACCACAAATCTCCGCAAATTTCGAAATCTGAACGAGAAACACGTGTCAGTCTTCCAACTTTTCTCCATGATTTCTATAGAATTGATCAGCGCCTGATAGTCCGATTTCCGTTTCGGGCCCCACACAATTTTCCGATTACTTTTCTGGAATTCCGGGCACATTTCAGCCATAAATCCATCCGAGATTTTCGCCGAATTTTGCAGAAACGTCAGAAGATCTTGATCTTTCAGCGCTTGATATCCCGAAGTTCCATCCGTCCGACAATACCAGTGACCGTAGGGAATTTTGAAATTCGCCGAAATCAAATTGTAACTCGGAGTTGCCGTAAATCTATTGCACAGTAGCTCGAATGCCACGTCACGAGCCGAGGTTTCGTTTAAATTCGCGCATTTTTGGGATTGTGAAAAATTGGGTTGGATCAATAGAATTAGGCCTAGGCTTAGGCTGGAAAATAGGCTTAGCATAATTTTTTGATAGAGAAAATAATTCTGAAATTTTTTTTTTGGAAAACTGGAATTTTTATGGGGTCTAGGCGTTGAGAAAAAATTTCTGGAGAAAAATTGATCTACGAAAAATGCGTCAGTGAAAATCTTGAGAGTTACCAGAAATGCGTCAGCATTGAGTTCAAGCCTAATTTTGGATGGAGCAAAATTTGCAGGCTACCAGAAACGCGTCAGCATTGAGTTAGAGCTCATATTTTGATGGCACAAAAATTGTAGGCTACCAGAAATGCATCAGCATTGAGTTCAAGTAAATATTTGATGGCACAAAAATTGTAGGCTACCAGAAATGCGTCAGCATTGAGTTCAAGCCTAATTTTTGATGACACAAAAATTGTAGGCTACCAGAAATGCGTCAGCATTGAGTTCAAGTAAATATTTGATGGCACAAAAGTTGTAGGCTACCAGAAATGCGTCAGCACTGAGTTCAAGCTTTATTTTGGATGGAGCAAAATTTGCAGGCTACCAGAAACGCGTCAGCATTGAGTTAGAGCTCATATTTTGATGGCACAAAAATTGTAGGCTACCAGAAATGCGTCAGCACTGAGTTCAAGCTTTATTTTGGATGGAGCAAAATTTGCAGGCTACCAGAAACGCGTCAGCATTGAGTTAGAGCTCATATTTTGATGGCACAAAAATTGTAGGCTACCAGAAATGCGTCAGCATTGAGTTCAAGCTTATATTTTGATGGATCAAAAATTGTAGGCTACCAGAAATGCGTCAGCATTGAGTTCAAGTAAATATTTGATGGCAAAAAATTGTAGGCTACCAGAAATGCGTCAGCACTGAGTTCAATCTCAATATTTGATGGCACAATATTTGTAGACTACCAGAAACACGTCAGCATTGAGTTAAAGTGAATATTTGATGACACAAAAATTGTAGGCCACCATAAATGCGTCAGCATTCTCTCCTTGACACAAAAAAAATCCCATCCCACTAAAAATGCGTAAGCAAACATCTTGGTGAAAAATTCATGGGCTAAAGTTTGTAGGTTATCATAAAAGCGTCAGCTCTTTCCAACTTGACGCAAAATTTGTAGACTACCAAAAACACGTCAATCTCCCATTCCCCCCCAAAAAAAACCCACCGTATACAAATAGTGCACAAACAAATTCGACACAATCACTTCATAAACCGCCGTGTAGTCCAGCTTTTGCTCTTTCGGCTCGAAAATCGGCGTGGTCTCGAGTTGAAAATCGAAAAATTCCAGGGAAAAGAAGAATTTCGTGGTGACGCCTGGCGTCGGTTTCACATGAATGAGTTTCAGCGCAAGATTTTGAGCCAGACTTCCATTTTCAGAATTTCTGAGCTCCAAGGGCACACTTTTCTGCGTGGCATACGCAATGACGCGTATCTGCTCCTCCAGGGTGAAAATCCGCTTCTGCTTCTCCTCCACCAGAATCCTGGCCGCCTCCAGCGCCTCTTTTTGAGCCCGCGAGCATCTTTCCAGCTCCATTTGCAGCATCTCAATCTCCTTCCGATGTTTCTGATCAATTTCGTACTGGACCATGAGGAGATTCTTGACTTTTTCGAGTTCCTGGTAGAGTTCAGCGTACGCTTTTTGCCAATTCGAAATTCCTGCTGATGTTCCAGATGTCTCAACGTCATGGGTTTTGAGAACATCTACAACTTCCGAGTAGAGCTTCTGCAGGATTTTGGATTCTGAATGTCTTCTGGAGCTCGTAGGAGCTCTCTCAGGAGCTCTCTCAGGCTCAGGGAGCTTCTCAGGAGGCTTCGGAAGCTCCTTGGGGGCCTCCGGGCCCCGTTTAACAGGCTTCTGGGCCCTCCTGATCTCTTTCAGCCTCAAATTGAGTTCTCGAATCTCCTCCTCCAGTGCCAGAATCCGCTTCTTGTCCTCCAGATTCTCCTTAATTCCCCATTCCTGAGAATTCTTCGACAAAGTTTGTTGGATCAATTTCTCATTAGCCGACTTCAGAATCGTCACCTCTTCCAGCAAAATCGAGTAGTCGTTTTCAGCCACGCGCAACTTCTCTTGCAGCTTTTTCAGCGCTGAATTCGAGCTTGAATTTTCAGCTGGCTTCTTCTGAAGATCTGAAGGTCTTCTCGAAGGTGGCTCCGATGCTTCAGATCTCGACGAATTCGATTCCGATGATTCTACAGATTCCAAAGATCCAGAAGACGACGGTTTTCGAGTTGCTCCAGATTTTTGAAGCTCGCGGATTTGCTCATCTTTGATTTTGAGAAGCCGATTGAGTTTGACGATTTGCATTTTTTCTTCGGCTGCGAAAGCGGAAGCGGACGCGGAAGTGGAGTCTCTGAAAAAAATTTAAATTATTTTTTTGAAAAAAAAATGAAAATTTGAATTTCCCGCCAAAAAAAAAGATTAATATGAGCAATCCTGTAATTTTGGACATAAAAACTTGAATCTTAATGATTGCTCATATTAGTTACAAATATGAAAATTTCCAATTTTAGTCCCAAGAAGTTTAATATGAGCAATCATTTTTTGGGGCCAAGAAAACTTTGAATCATTGCTCATGTTAATCTTTGGTATGCTGAATTTCAGATCGAAATTTAGCGATTTTTGTGAAGATTCTGGAAATTGCAAAAAATTCAAAAAGAATTTTCTGAAATCGAAAATTTTAAAAAATATTTCATATTTTGAAAATTTCCAAAATTTTCCGAATCTCTTAAAATTGCATCTTAAGAATCTCAAAAACCTCTTAAGGTCCTTAAGACTTAAAAAATTACTCTCAAATATCTCCGAAATCTTAGGAATCTCCCAAAAATTGCATCTTAAGGATCTCAGAAACTTTAAGAATCTCCTAAAGGTTCTTAAGGTCTCATAAATTTGTAGTTATGACGTGGCAAAAATCGAGCTTAAATTTATTATATAATAGTTCCATTTTGAATTTTTTGAATTTTAATGAAGGGAAAACTGAAATTTTAGAGCTGAAAACGCCACCTGCAAAACGTTTTATTCTCAAAATCTAGAAAAATCTATTATTCCCATCCACATCAAATTGAATTTCTTCGATATAAAAACTTTTCTCAAATTCCACAACTCTGTAAACATCTGAATGTTCTTGATATTTGAAGGTGAAGTTGAAAGATCCAGCCATCAATTGAACATCGTGTATGATATCATTCAAGAACTTCTTCCGTTCCGCATTGAACGGCATCGTTTCCGCGTGCTGTTTTCGGGCCCAATTTTTGAATTCAGCTCCGTCTTGCTCATTGTAAACTCTCTCAAATTTCTCGGGTTGAAATTGTTTGGTGCGATAGTAGAGAATCGCTTTGCGATCCTCAAAATATCCGATATCTTCTTGTTCTTGTCTCAGAATCGTGTCATCACTGGCTTCTCGATTTCGATAAAGATCTTTGAGATATTTCACAAAATCCTTGACGGTTTTCTCAACATTGTTTTTGACAATGAATGGATCCTTCAAAATCCGGCCCAATTTTTCGACAGTCGGGCCTGCGGATTCAGTGGCCCGCATTAGAGTATAGGCCACAAATTGGGCCTCCTCATGAGAAATGAGGGGATGCGCAGGTTCGGCGAAGACTTGCGAGGAGATTAGAAGGAGAATCGGGAGGTGGAGAAACATCGGAATTAGTTCTGTGAGGGGCTGGCTGAAGGCCCTTTTTATGTGGAGCCTGGGTCTCACGGTCGAGACACAATGAATTTTGGGGAAACTGGAAGATTTTTAGAGAAAGTGTATAGTTTTTATGATTTTTTTGAGATCTAGAAAATTCTGGAAATTTTCAAAATCTAAAATTTTTGTTCTAATTTTTTTTTGAATTTTTGCAAATTCCAGAAACTTCACAAAAATCGCTAAATTTTGCTCTGAAATTCAGCATATCAAAGATTAACATGAGCAATGATCAAAAATCAAAACAAAAATTTCAGATTTTGAAAATTTCCAGAATTTTCTGGATCTCAAAAAAATCATAAAAACTATACACTTTTTCAAAAATCTGAAAAAATAATCCAGTTTTCCCAAAATTCATTTTGTCTCGACCGTGAGACCCAATGCTCCGCATAAAAAGGCCCTTCAGCCCCTCACAGAACTCAACCCGATGTTTCTCCAAATCTCCATTCTCCTCCTAATCTCCTCGCAAGTCTTCGCCGAACCCGCGCACCCTCTCATTTCTCATGAGGAGGCCCAATATGTGGCCTATACTCTAATGCGGGCCACCGATTGCGCAGGCCCGACGGTCGAAAAATTGGGCCGCGTTTTTAAGAATCCATTCATCCTAAATACCAATGAAACAAAAACCGTCGAACAATTTGTTGATTTTCTCCAAAAACGCAATCAAAATCGAACTGATTTCACTGATGAGATGATTTTGAGACAAGAACAAGAAGATATCGGATATTTTGAAGATCGGAAAGCGATTCTCTACTATCGCACCAAGCAATTTCAACCCGAGAAATTCGAGAGAGTTTACAATGAGCAAGACAAGGTTGCGTTCAAAAAATGGGCTCGAAAAACAGCACGCGGAAACAATGCCGTTGAATACGGAAAGGCGAAAATTCTTGAATGAGATTATCCATGATGTTCGACAGAAGTCTGGATCTTTCAACTTCACCTTCAAATTAATGGAACATACTGATGTTTACAGAGTTGTAGACTTCGAGAAAAGTTTTTATATCGAAGAAATTCAATTTGATAAAGATAGTGAGAACAGATTTTTCTAGATTCTGAGAATAAAAAGTTTTGCAGTTATGACGTGGCAAAACACTTTTCCCAAACTTTATAGCGTGAGAACTCCCAGCTCCTCATAAAAGCCCCCAGCCTCCCCCAAAAATCCAACATGCTTCTCCTACTTCCAGTCCTCCTTTCATGCTCACTTTTCCCTCAAGTCCTCCCAAAACCAACTTCAACCTATATTTCGCACCAGGAGGCCCAACACGTGGCGTTTAGTGTGATAATCACCATGTTTTCCGCGTTCCCGACAGTGGAAAAATTGAGCCTAGTAACTAGTTTTCAAAAATCCATTTTTACTAAACGGACGTGAAGTACATTTGGAACAACTTGTCAAACGTTTAGAGGAAATTCTTGGAGCGCTCAATCAGAATTTCACCGAGGAATCAATTCGAAACCAAGAAAAAAAGCTTTTCCAATTGTCCGAGGATCGAAAAGCGATTCTCTACTACCGAACCAAGCAGCATGATTTTGAGGCGTTCGAAAAATATTACGATGCGGAAGACGAAACTTGGTTTGATAATTGGGTTGAGAAAAATGGTGGAGAAATTTTGAATCTCAACGCGGAGTACAAGAAACAATTCGATGAGGCAATTACTGATGTTACACGTTCTTTCGGATCTTTTAATTTCACATTTGGGCTGCAGGCTTCTTCACAAGTTTTCAAAATTGTACCCTTTGCCAGAAGTTTTTACGTGGCAGAAGTTGAATTTGATGTGGAGGATAATAACAGAATCTTCTAGATCAGATCATAAAGATACTCAGAAATTTTTTTGTACGCGTTCAGCACACTTTTCGTACCAGTTCAATCCCTTTTCAGTGCGAGATCGCGAGCACAGTCAATTCCAGCACTCAACTGGAGATGAACCGGAACATAAAAAGAACTGAACTAGTACAGAGCGCTTTTCGGGGAACGGAACCGGTACGCGCTTGCTTGCGTCGCTCGCTTGAATGTTCTGAACCCGTACACTGTTTTCTATTTAAAAAGGCGCTGTGCGAGCAGAATTTGTACTGAACACGTACACTTTTATGAAACAAAAAATTTATTGATTAATTAATGTCAATTATTTTACAATCTGTAGATTGTTGGTGGGTTGACATGATGGAGCGGCTGTGTAGATTTTTGCCAAGTCGGATTGAGAAGTCGGCTGTAGGTGTTGTTGTAGTTGACTGACTGACTGAAAGAAAATTTTGTTCAAAAATTCAGATTTAAAATGAGATTTATCAACCATAACTATCATACTTCATAAATTATAAGGATTTTTGTAAAGCGTCTTGGAAGTACAGAGGTTTTTTTTCTTGGCTCAAATGTTAGTAAAAAACTTATTTTTTGATCTGCAGTTGAAATATGAAACGCAGTGATGTGACATTTACAAAATTCGGATTAAAAAAACGATTCCTAGGATTTCCTGGGGTTTGTCAAAGAATTATCCCTACTGTTTACTGTTTCTCTAAAATCTAATTCTCACAATCCGAAACTTATTCACACTTGGAAAAGTTCTTGAAATTAGCTTTTTTTTTGAAAAATGAACATGTTCGAATGTTGGATTATTTATTTACTAGGAAGAAAAATTTTCCCAACTTTTGTACAGAAAAGCACAAAAAATATTTCAAATGATAATAAGAAACATTTTCCCAACTTTTGTACAGAAAAGCACAAAAAAAATTTCAAATGATAATTTTTTAAAGTGCTTACCTTTTCTAATTATCCTCATTTCCAGCCGCGCTTCGAAATTGTCTGCTTTTTGATAGTTGTAGATGAGGCAATAATCATGCTTGCTCTGAAAGTTTGTTAAATTACAATTAAACGTTGAAATAACCCAAAAAAACACAAGAAGAATATTTCGAAAAACAAAAATTGTGAATAAAAAGACGGATTTATATCAGAATGAGATGAATTCAACAAAAAACGATAATAATTATTTCTCTTGAATTAATTTTAAAAAATCAATTCGAAACGACGTTCAATTCCCCAAAAAAACGATGAAAAACAAAAAAAGGCCTAAAATTTTCGAAAACAAAAAATGAGAAATTCTCCTGGGGTTTGGCTGAACCTTTAATTCGCGTCGAGACCACCGTGCTCGTCAAAAAGTACTGAACCAGCACAGCACAAAAATGTGTCGCGTGCAATAACGGACTGTACCGGTACGAAATTATTTCATGTGTGTACGGGTTCAGAACATCTATCCAAACATGACATTTTCAAGCCAAGCAGCTAAAAAGACTGAACGTGGACTCGCATAATTTTGAACGCGTACTCGATAGGAACTGAGCGCGTACAAATGCACAAAACGTGCTGATCGGGTACAAAAAAATTCCTGAGTATGACGTGGCAAAAATTTTTGTTTGCCCAAAGTTTTGAAAAATGAAAATCTTCATTTTTATAAATTTCAGTTGGGAAAAACATCATTTCGAAAATTTTAAAAATGATTTTCAGCTCCAAAAATCCAACTTTCCCAAAATTCATAGCGTCTAGCCTCTGAGAACCCTCAGCTTCTCATAAAAGGCCCCCATGCCCCCCAAAAAAAATTCCAATGCTTCTCGCCACCCTCCTCTTCTCCCTAATCCCCCAAATCATCCCCGAACAAGTTCCACCATTTCTAACCCATCACGAGGCCCAATACGTGGCCTTCACTCTGATCCGGGCCATTGTTTCCGAAGGTCCCACCGTCGAGAAACTTGGTCGAGTCTTCAAAGATCCATTTTTGGTCGCCGGACTTCCGACAAAGGTGGAGGAATTTGTGGAATATACTAAAGCAAAAAATCAATTTCGCAAACAACATCAGAACGTCAGTGATGAATTGATTCGACAAAGATCAGAAGAAGATCTAGAACTCTTCGAAGATCGAAAAGCGATTCTATACTACCGTACCAAGCAACATAATCCCCAGAAATTCGAAAAAGTTTACAATGAGCAAGACAAAGCTTCCTTCGAAAATTGGGCCAAACAACATTCTTCCAAAACTTTGATGCTGAATTCGGAGAACAAACAATTCTTGAGCGAGAATTTTCATGAAATTGAGAGGAATTTCGGATCTTTCAATTTCACCTTCAGATTCCTGGAATATTCCGATGTTTATAAGGTTGTAGAATTCGAGAAAAGTTTTTATATCGAAGAAATTCGATATGCAAAGGATGATAATGAAAAGTTTCTTTAGTTATGACGTGGCAAATTTAATTCTCATTTCAATAAATATTCTAGTTCTTCTAACTCTCTTCCTCTTCAAATAAAGACTTTGGTTATGACGTGGCAAAGCTTAAAATCGCTGCTTAAGAATCTCAGAAGCCTCAGGAATGCCCTTAAGGTTCTTAAGCCTTTAAAAATTGCATTTTAAGGATATCAGAAATTTTAGGGATCTCCTAAAGGTTTTTAAGAACTTAAAGATTCTCAAAAATTACTTTTAAAGATCTCCGGAAACTTCCGAAAGGTTCTTAGGAACCTTAAGACTTTAAAATTGTTTCTTAAAAATCTCAGAAACCTCTGGAATCCCCTTAAGACTTCAAAAATTACATCTTAAAGATCTCTGATCCCAGAAAAATATCATAAATCAATTTATTTCCCAGCAACACTAGTTTCAGAAACCAACAACAAATTTTTGCCAAATCCAGCAATCCGATATTTTGTCAGTGTTTTCTTGTCTACAATCGTGAAATTCAACGAGTTCTCCTCAATTTCAGGCTTCTCAAAAAAGCTATCATAAGCCTTGATTTCTCTATCCGAAATTTTCAATTCTTCACCACCATTTTCTTGGACCCAATTATCGTACCATTCAGCATCTGCTTGATCAAAAGTGTTCTCAAATTTTTCTTTATCAAACTTCCTTAGAACTCGATAAACAATCGCTTTTCTAGAATCAATATCATTCAGAATTGATGCTTCAACAAGTTCAATCGGATTATTATCATCCAAGATCTCATGATTTGTTTTTTCAAATTCCTCTTTACGAGATCTTCTGATCTCTCCAACCAGATAATCAATCGAACGAGACACGTTTTCATTCAAAAACGGATCGTGGAAGATTTGCCGGAACTTCTCGACACTGGGAACACCTTCCATCACATCCAACAACAGAGTTTCGCCAATGTGTTCGGCTTCAATTTCAGTCAGCCAATATTCGGCGGAGATGATTTGGAAGAGAAGGGAGAAGATTATGAAGATTTTCATTTTTTTTGGGGGGAAAATGAAGTGTGCTTCGATATTTTTGAAGACTTTGATTTTATTGGGCATGGGAATCTTGTTGTTAGAAATTTTCGATTTTTCGAACTAGCCACGTGGATTTTCTAATCTACAGTAATCCTATGCCACGTGGATTTTCCTGATCCACAAAAATTGATTCCACGTGATCTACATTAACCCGGTGCCACGTGAATTTTCCTGATCTGCAGAAATCCAGAAAAATCGAGGCCACGTGGATCGACAGTAATCCGAAGCCACGTGGATTTTCTGATCTACAGTAATCCG
Source organism: Caenorhabditis angaria (assembly GCA_947459285.1). NCBI lineage: Eukaryota > Metazoa > Nematoda > Chromadorea > Rhabditida > Rhabditidae > Caenorhabditis > Caenorhabditis angaria. Next base: position 11,496,331 of record CANHGI010000002.1, on the reverse strand, counting down.
AAGCCACGTGGTTTTTCTGATCTACAGTAATCCGAAGCCACGTGGATTTTCTGATCTACAGTAATCCGAAGCCACGTGGTTTTTCTGATCCACAGAATTCCAAAAAACATAGAGGCCACGTGGAAGTTTTATCTAGAAAAACTGTCCAACGTGGATTATTCTTTCTACAAAAATCCAAAAAAAAAAACCACGTGGTTTTCTGATCTACAGTAACCCTATGCCACGTGGATTTTCCTGATCTACAGAAGTCCGAAAAAATGTGCCACGTGGATTTTCCTGATTTACAGAAATCCCGAAAAACCGATTCCACGTGTTCTACGGTAATTCGATGCCACGTAGATTTTCCTGATCTACAGAAACACACAAAAATTGATTCCACGTGATCTACAGTAACCCGGTGCCACGTGGATTTTCTGATCTACAGTAAACCATTTCCACGTAGATTTTTTTCAAAATTCCCAGACCAATAAAATTCCAACATCACAAAAACCCTGCCTCCCCAAGAAAATTCCCCCAAAAAATGTCAAAAATTCTAATACTTCTTCTATGTTCCCTGCCAACAATCTCAGCTCAATCCTGGCTGACAGAATCCGAAGCCCGATATATCGCTCACACTCTAATCCACGATTCCATCGATGGAACTCCAACGGCTTCGAATTTCCGGAAAATCTTCACGGATCCTTTCAAAGATCACGACACTTCAAAATCGATTGATGTTCTCGTTGGGGAGTTCAAAGCCAAGTTTCAACCATCGAATAACATACTTTTCGGGGATCGTGAAATTGCTGAAAGTATTTCAGACAATTTCGAGACGCGTCAAGCTTTCGTCTACCAAAAAATGAAAATCTATTCGCCGCAAACTCTCAGCACAACTTTCACATCTTCAAAAGATGAAAAACTTGGAAAAATCGATTTAGAAGCTCGTGTCAAGTGTCAGAATCTTGATGAAAAAAAATATAAAATTTGGCATCTTCAAAGCGATTTGAGCTTCATTTTCGGAATTTACACAGGAATTTACTACAAAGTTCAGCGAGTTGGAAGAAGTTTGTATTTGTATGAGCTGGAAAAGAATTGCACAAAAATGAACGGTGTGACAGTGTGCAATAAAATTACATAACAGTTGTCAAATGAAATTTTTTCGCGCTCTACAGTAGTTCAGAAAATTGATGCCACGTGGATTTTTGATCCAGAAAAATTGTGCCACGTGGAAATTTGCTCTAAAAAAAACTGTGCCATGTGGATTTCTCTGATCTACAGTAATCTAAAGCCACGTCGGTATATTATTTTTTCAAAAATGCATTCAAATATTCACACGCCAAAAAATTCCAGACATATAAAATTAGATCAATAAAATCTAGGAACCTCATCTACAGTACTCCTTGCAGTTCGGCTTACAGTATGTTTTGCAGTCCGGGCTCTCAAAGTTACAGTAACTTAATAAAGGAATTTTCCCAAGCCGGAAAAAAATACAGCACCTCTTGAATGCAGTTCGGATTGTTACTCTGGAGTTACAGTAACTCTATAGGGTCTCAAAAAATATTCTGGAAAGTTGTCATCCAGATTTTCTCACGCCTAAAAAATTTCAGAAAAAATAAAAGCCTACAGTAATCCAGCATTTCCAGACAAATAAAAATTTGCCATAAAACCAAAGGCAGGGCTCAAAAAAAATTCCAAAAATGAAATTCCATCTCCTACTTCTCCTTCTGTTCCCCCAAATCTGCGAAGCCATCGACAAACTTTCCGAAGTGGAAGCTTTGGTAGTTCTAACCGACCTCAAACTTCTCAAATTCCCATTCAAATATAAATCGTGCTACAACAATGTGCCCAAAATGTTGGACGAGAAGGAGTTCAGCGACTTGAGAGCACTTGCACTACCGTACGCAATTGAGATGCACAATCCCGACGCTGCGAAATATGCCGAGTTACACAAACTCATCGCCAACAAAAATCGCACGCAACACGTGGAAATCGACAAAGATCTATCAGAATCTGCGAGAGAAGGTGTTGACCGTATTGAAATCAATGGCTTCAATTTTGTGGTTCATTTTAAAAACACTGGAAGGGGAACCTTGGTATACGGGGTAAATTATGAGAATGGAAAGTTCTATTTGATTTCGGAAGAGCGTTTCGATTGTCCACAATAAATTATTTCGGCAGTTCAAAATACAGTAACCCTTGCAGTTTGAGCAATTTAATCTACAGTAATTCTTGCAGTCCGAACATTTGAGTATGAGTAACTCACAAGCTAATGCTTGTAGTCTTTGATCTGGGAGTTACAGTAACCTTTGCAGTTTGAGATACAGTAGCTTTTGCAGTCGAGATTTTGTAGCTCTAAAAAAATGCGAAACAAACTTCATCACCAAAAAAAATCCCCCAACTATTTTTCACAAACAAACTTCTTGGTCTCAATATAAAAACTGCCACGTGTCAGCACAATCTCCAACTCCAGTTTATATTTGGGAAACTGTGTGATGACACCAATTCGATTTCCGCCAATCGACGTGCGCGGAATACTATTCCGCAACGCTTTCCGCACATCTTCCGGAATGTCAACCGCCTCGCCATTCGCAATTTTTCTCCGAACTTCGAAACCGGCGTCGAGTCGATTTCTCTGATCTTCCAGTTCTGCAACGCTATGCTTGACAGTATTCTTCCGAGCCGCAGTCATCATCTCCCTGTATTTTTCAAGCTTCAACTCCTGATGTTTACCATCGCAAGTGTGAAGCCAGAAAGGATCCGTGTAGATCATGGAAAGCGCGCCAAGATCATCGCGGTTCAAACCGTTGGCGTAGAGTAGCGATGAGACGATTAGTCTTGATTGATCTTCTCCGACTTCAACTTCAGTGGCGGAGATGGAAATGAGAAGAATCGAGATTAGAAGGATCGGGAACATCGGAGACATCATTGGAAATTTAAAAAAAAACAAAATTTTTGTAAAAAAATTCGGATAATTTCTATGAGGGGGTGTCTAGACCGTGGAAAAATTTCTAAAATAAAAATCCAAAAAAAAGTGCCACGTGGATACAGTAATTCGGGAAAATTGCGTGATTCCAGGTGCATTTTTCAGTTCTTCAGAAATTCAAAAAATCTACAGTATCCAAGAAAAAAGGGTGCCACGTGGATATCTTGATCTACAGTATGAAAATTGTGCCACTCTAAATACAGTAGTCCAGACACAAAATTTTTATGATTTACAGTAACCAAGAAAAATAGGTGCCACGTGGATTTCCTAATCTACAGTAATCCGATGTCACATGGATGTGTTGATCAAGAAAAATTGGTGCCACGTGGATTTCTGTGATCTACAGTAATCCAGAAATATTGGTGCCACGTAGATTTCAGTAATCTACAGTAGTCCGATGCCACATGGATTTCCTGATCCAAAAAATCCATGAAAATTGTGCCACGTGGATTTCTGTGATCTACCGTAATCAAAAACCGGTGATTCCCGATCTACAATATTCATATAACTCGATGCCACGTGGCAAATTCAACTTATTTCGAAACTTTATGAAGCCGAGACTTGCCGAAAATAGGAATAAAATCCACGTGGCATTAAAAACATTCAGGGAAATAACATGATTCTGAACAGGTGATTTTTTGTCCTTTCCGAAAAGTTTTTCAAACCACAAGCTACATAAATCTATTCGCTTCCGCAATATTCATGAATATCTCGTGTTCCCCAGAAACACAAGATTTCCAGCAAATCCTTCTATTCAATTCTCTACGTCTCTACTTCTACATCCTAATGATAATCTACACTTCAAGTGTCTTCATCATTTTCCCATTATTCGTTTATTTCTCAAAAATCAATCGCAACAAAGATGAGCAATCTCCAATTTTTCCAATCACCAGTCATCTTTACAAAATCACCGTTTACTCACAAATATTAATTCTTATCAACACGATTTCTTTCATAATTCCAATTTTTTATTATGGAAATAATCTGCGTGTTATACAAATTCTATTCAATATTTCATTAATTCTCCAAGCTATAACTGATTTTTTCAATGTTATAGTTATCCCAGTTCAAAATATTCTAGTATTTCTTCTAGCTCTTCAAAGATTCGCCCTTTATTTCTATCCAAATTCCGAAAAATATATCAGTCCTTCTCAAAAAACCTTCAAATACGTTCTTGTTTTTCTATATTCTTTAGCTATCGGTGGAAATCTTCTTTTTCAATATTTCATATTTAAATGCGCTGTCAACGGGGCTCACGCTCATCAACAAATTGTTTGCAATCCACTTTTACCAATCACAAATGCTCTAGTTTATATCGGATGTGATTTTCTTGTGATTATCTCCTCAATTTTTTATATTTTAATCCTTAAAAGTGTTCGAAACATCAGGCATTCTTCAACAGTTATGACAACTCGACCTGAGAAAGCGATTCTCTATCAAACTTTGGTTTTAATCATCGTCAAACTATTAAGCTTACCAATAATTCTCTATTCAATGATGTTTTTCGGATGTTTTGATATCACTTCACCGCTGAAAGTTATCAATAAGGTTCCAAGTTTTCGGCAGAAAATTGAACCAGTTAAATTTTAAAAAAATTTCAGATTTTCATCGGTATGTTCTTTAGTGACACGTTAACAACTCCAATCGTATCACAAGTCGCCTATCTTTTTTGCAATAAAACCCATTTGGAACATTTGATGAGGCTGAATTTCGGAAAATTGAGAACTTGGCTGATTGTTTGTTGTGGAGCTAGTTCGAATAGTGTGAATTATGAGCAAGAAGTTGAGAATTTGGGCGTCGCTTCTTCAACAGCAAATCAGATTTCACCGTAGACAAATTTTGAATTTAAAAAAAATGAATTTTTATTAGGTGCCTAGACTGTGGAAAAATATTATCCGATCTAAAGTCATCCAGGAATTTTTGTGACACGTGGATTTTTTTTCCAAAAAAATCGGATTTTTATGATTTACAGCAACCAAGAAAAATAGGTGCCACGTGGGTTTTTCAGATCTACAGTAGTCCAGAACCAAAGTTTGATCTACAAAATTCCTGAAAATTGGTGCCACCTGGATTTTTTTGATCTACAAAACTCCGGAAAATTGTAGATTTCAGTGATCAACAGTAATCCGATGCCACGTGGATTTCTGTGATCCACAGTAATCCGATGTCACATGGATGTGTTAATCAAGAAAAATTGTGCCACGTGGATTTCTGTGATCTACAGAATTTCAGAAACAGTTGAGAGACACGTGGAATTCTCTGATCTACAGTACTTCAGAAAATAAACTTTTCTGAAGTACTGTAGATCGTCAAACCAGAAAAATTTATTCGGTATGAAGCCTAGACTTTTTTTATGAAGGCTAGACTTGCTGAAAATACAACCAAAAGCCACGTGGCATTTCAAAATGTTTATTCATAGAGCAGCACAATCCACCCAAACTTCCGAAGCCAACAAAAACCGCCCCATCTCATGAACCACTTGATAAATCACAGGATTATTCCCAAAATGTGTGAGCGCATGGAAATTGAGGCTATCATCATCAAAGTAAATTTCCCTAATTATCTCTCGAAGTCTAGTCAATTGCTCCTCACTGAACCTGATATGCTCATCTAGATCTCGATTCATGATTCTGTGACGAATCGAATCATCGCGATGTCTCAGAATCTCGTCAAGCAACAAGCTTCCCGGCTTATTATATTGATCTTCCAATGATTTTCGATCCTTCAAAATCATTTCGAAAAGCTCCACTTCATCCAAATATCTGCCAGTTTCATTGCAGAAACTATAGTAGAATGGGATTCGGTTGAGTGTCGAAAGTTCGAACTGATCTAGCGGAATCAGAAAATTATCTTCGATGAGACTTAGCGCAACTGCGCGAGCTTCATCTTCCGAAAGTTTATCGATTGCGTGGCAAAAGACGGGGATGAGGAGGAGAAGATAGAATTTCATGGGGGGTTTTGGGGGGAAATTGGTAGAGGGGTGGTTTTTATAGAGACCATTTTTTATTTGTCTGGGAAGCTATGAGCTATGACGTGGCAAAAAAAAGTTTTTCAGAAATTTTAGAAAACCCTAGGCTTGTTAGAATTTTCTAGGTTGTCAGGCGTTTTTTCCGGCATTAAAAATATTTTTTAATTTTCAAGGCTTCCCAGAACTGTTGTAGACCTTCTTAAAAATTCAGAAAATGTTTTTAAGGCTTCTGGAATTTTTCCGGCTTTGAAAATATTTTTTTTTAATTTTCAAGGCTCCCCAGAACTGTTCTAGACCTTCTAGAAAATTCAGAAAACGTTTTTAAGGCTTCTAGAATTTTTTCGGCATTGAAAAAATTGAGGAAAAATTCCAAGGCTTCCCAAAACTGTTCTAGTTTTTTTCTAGCCTTCTGAAAATTTCAGAAAAATATTCTAAATCTACAACAAGATTCCCAGGACTTTTCTAGACCTTTTAAAATATTTTGAAGTTTTAGAAATATTTTCTAAACCCTTTGGAATTTTTTTTAACAAATTTGAAAACTTCAAAATGCTTCTCTAAATTTTCTAGAGCTTCCGGAATTTTTTCCGACTTTCAAAGCTTTCCCGGGGTTCTAGAAATTTCAGAAAATTTTTCTAGGCTTCTCAAATATTCAGAAAAAAAGACATTTCAGAATCTTATTCAAAAAAAATCCCAAACCAATTAACAATCCTCCCATCTTTCAGAAGTCACTACAAATCTCCCGTTCTTATACTTAATACCAAAATCAATCTTGAACTTCTCCCCTTCGGGTTGAAACGTCGCAAAAAAGTGCAATTCATCAACTTGAACTTCACCAATAGTTTCTCGAAGTCTTTCCAAACTTTTGGCATCGAATTCCACATGAGTGTCCCGTTTCAAATTCTCGATTTTCTCGCGAATCTCTCCATCACGTTTCGTCTCAGCTTTTCGTTTTTCCAATTCTTCCGGTGTGTGGCTAACATGATGTCTTCGCTCCTTTTCAATAAAAGTTTTCAGAGCTTCTGCGGAATTCAATTTCAAAGTTGTACCATTGCATTGTCCCACAAAGTATGGTACTTGGTAAAACTTGGGAATGTCTTGGATTGGCGCCAAAAATGTTTCTCCGATGAGACTTACGGTAACTGCGCGAGCTTCATCATCGGACAGTTCATCGATGGCATGACAGAAGATCGGAATGAGGAGGAGAAGGCAAAAATTCATTTTTTTTTTTTTTAATAATTTTGAGCGACACAGGGTCTTATGAAGAAGAAAAATAATGTGTCTAGAAATTTTCAGCCTGGGAAAATTTTGATTGAAAATCTGGATGAAACTTCACGCGGTATTGATTTTTCTCAAATTCTGGAGATTAGAAAAATCCACGTGGCTTCAAGATTTCTGTAGATCAAAAAATCCACGTTGTGTCGAATTTTCTAGATAAAAGAATCCAGGTGTCATACATTTTGCTGAATTTCTGTAGAGCAGAAAAATCCACGCGGTACTAATTTTTCTGAATTACAGTAAGGCGAAAAATCCACGTGGCATCGATTTTTCTGGATTTCTATAGATCAGAAAAATCCACGTGGCTCCAATTTTCCGGTATACTGTAGATCAGAAAAATCCACGTGGCATCGATTTTCTGAATTTCTGTAGATCAAAAAAATCCACGTGGCTTCAAGATTTCTGTAGAGCAGAAAAATCCACGCGGTAGTAATTTTTCTGAATTACAGTAAGGCGAAAAATCCACGTGGCATTGATGTTTCTAAATTTCTGTAGATCAGAAAATCCACGTGGCTTTAATTTTCCGGTATACTGTAGAGCAGAAAAAGTCCACGCGGCTACAATTTTCTGAATTTCTGTAGATCAGAAAAATCCACGTGGCATCGATATTTCCAGACAAATAAACCCTGGGCGCTTTTAAATAACACCCCAGTCTCATTTTTCTCACATTCAGAAATGAAATTTCTCATTCTCCTGATCTTCATCTCAACTGCCTTCGCAAAAATGACCGAAATCGAAGCCAAGTTCATCATCCAAACTTTGCTCCAAGAGCTCCGAGTCCCAACAATGGAAATCATCCAAAGAGTTTATCACTTCCCGTATACTTCAATAGATTGTCAGGGTAACAAATCGTATCTAGATGCTGAAACTCTAAAAGGCCGTGCTGTAAAAAACCACGTGGAATCAGAAAATGAAGAAGCTCAAATTCTTCTTCAACTTAATCGAAGACTTCGAGAGCAGATCGCAAGAAATCAACATTTCCACTTTGATGATCCGGAGCTCAAGAACTTCAGAATTATCTCAATCGATGGTTACGATTTCAAAGCTCAACTTCAGAATGTTGAGTACGCTGTGAAAAGGGCTGACAATAATTTTAAGATCGAGTCGGAAACTTGGACTTGTTGAGAGAAATAAAATTTATCTTGTAAAAATTTTTCAAATCATGCGCAAAAATCATTTTATCGTGGTAATCAAAGCACTGGGAAATGAATACAGTTTTACAGTTTTCCCCTACAGTTTTATGAGTCTAGACTTTAAGAAAATGATATTTTTAACAATAGTTTTCTGCTTTGGAGCCCATTTATTTTCAATATACGTTTCAGCTATTCTTATTTTCACAAATCTTGAGAGATTTGAGATAAAAACTCTCATTTCCGTCCTTTCCAACAGCCCGAACAACTTCAAACTCATCGCGTCTTCCCGTAAATGATATAAACATTTTGAAATTCCATCCATCGCTGGCGACTTCAATTTTTTTCACAATTTTTTTCAAATCATGCGCAAAAATCCTTTTATCGTGATCAAGAGTTGGATTCCGGCATTTTTCCGCGTAATATTTTCGTAATCCAAAATGTCTCTCAATACCTTCGGATGGAATTAACAAAGTTCGATTTTTGATTTTGTAAAACTTTTCAAATATATCATTTTTTGAAAAGTACTTTGTTTCTCCATTTTCACACGTTGAAATGGAAATACAAAAATCTTATCCAAATCATCAAATGTGGCATTTTCCAAAATAAAATCCTTGATGAGTGTGTAACCAACAAGTCTCGCTTTCTGCACACTCAACCTAGCTTCGGCGAATTTGAAAATGCAAATTGCTATCAAAAAATGAAGAAAATCCATTTTCAGAGAGAACGAAGACTGGGCTGATTTGAAATTGTGCCCAGGGTTTTCAAAGGCAGAAAAAAGTGGGTGTGGCTTGACATTTATAGATCCTGGGAACTCTTGACGATCTGACACGTGGCCAATTTTAGTTATGACGTGGCACAGTGTAATCAATGTATAGAAGGTTTTTAAGAGTCTAGACTTTGAGAAAATGAATAGTTTTCTGCTTGGAAACCTATTTATTTTCAATCAACTATTCTCATTATTACAAATCTTGAGAGATTTCAGATAAAAACTCTCAACTCCGTCTTTTCCAACAGCCCGAACAACTTCCATCTCATCCCGTTGAGTCGGATACGTAAAAATCATTTTGAAATTCCATCCATCGCTTCCGATTTCAACCTCATGAACAAATCTCGTCAAAACTTCTTCCTTGATCACAAATCTCGCAAAAGTTGGATTGCGATCTTTTTCTGCATAACCTTTCCGATATCCGAAATGATTTGCAATATCTTTTGATGGGATTGATGATCGGCGATTTTTGTATTGTCTTTCGTACATCTCACTTTTTGTCTCGGATTTCGTTTCTGCGTTTTCACACGACGAAATCGAAAACGGGAATTGAAAAACCATATCCAAATCATCCAATGTGACATTGCTCACTTGAAAATCTCGAAGAAGCGTATATCCAACAAATTTCGCTTGATAAGTATCCAACTCAGCTTGGGCCAACTCCAAAATGCAGGTTGCAATCAGAAAAAGAAATTTCATTTTCAGAGACTGAACTGATTGTGCCCAGGGTTTTTAAGAACAGAAAAAGTGGGCGTGTCTAGAATATTTATAGATCCTGGGAACTTTTGATGAATTGACACGTGGAATTTTTTCGTGATGCCAATACACGTCACAAATGTTGGTTATGAAATGAAATATTTATCAGCTTCAAAATACTTTACAAATCTTCATCGACTTGACATAATAACTCTCAACGCCACCATTTCCAACCGCACGAACAACTTCGGTCTCCAATATTATATGATCAGTTTTTTTCGTCATTTTGAAGTTCAATCTATCGCTTTCAATCATACTAATATATTCTACCCAATCTTCAGCTTTATCCAAATAACGTGTTTTGGAATAACCTGTGTGTCGATATGCGAAATTCTGTTCAATTATTTCCGATGGGATTGACGAGTGGCGGTTTTTGTATAACCTTTCGAACAAGACATTTTTCGAGACGTGAAACGTTTTGTCGCTTTTACATCGCGACATCGGCAATGGGAAGAGAAAAATCTTATCCAAATCGTCTAATGTGGCATTGTTCAATAGGATATCTTGAGACAGTCTGAGTCCAACAGATATCGCTCGATCCGAAAACAAAATAGCTCGCCTAGCTCCGGTAAACTTGAAAATGAAGATTGCGATCAGAAAATGAAGAAATTTCATTTTCAGGAAGGCGGGAATGACTTTGAAATTGTGCCCAGGATTTTTATGGACAGAAAATGTGGGCGTGTCCAGAATATTTATAGACCCTGAGAAAAGCAAATTGTCACGTGGAATTTCACAAGTTTTGGTTATGACGTGGCACATTGAAATTAATATTTATGAGTCTAGACTGTGAGAAGTGATATTTTTAACAATATTTTTTTGCGAAAAACATCATTCATACCAAAAATGAGAATCCTCACAATTCTCCTAATTTTTGCCACATCATCAATTCTGTCACAAATGTTTCCTGACGTACATATGTGGCCTGCGTCTAGTCGAAGAATCGACAGAAACGAATATTTGGTATACCTTCTGAATATGGAAAAATCACTTCCCGATCCTTCAGCCGAATCGCTCGCCAGATTTCTGATCGAACCCTTCGTATTTGTAAATCGCAATTGTTTGGGGAAAACCGAGAATTTGACATTCACCAAAATCATCGAACTTTATAATGAGCAATACGAGATAATGCGAAAAGAGGGAACATTCAAAGAGCATGACACTGAGGCTGTGGCTAAACTCAAACATTCGCGATTTCAAGATCGAAAAATTGTTGCAAGAGTTGCAGGACATCAGCCAGCATTTCGTGCTGATAGATATGCAGAGCTGAAATATTACATGGGTAAGAATATTGTGGGGACTGAGGTGGGCCTCACTTTTGAGATGGAGTCTATAAATGCGACCACGATTTATACCGCTCAATATTTTCCCTGTCATGATGAGAAGGTGAATACAGAATGTCAAAATATTTATCTGACCAAGGCGGAAGTTAAGTGTCACTATCCGTAAAACTTCAGATTTTTTATTAAATAAATCTTCTTTATTCAAATTTTGAAACACTTTTCCGACGCAAGATAGGAATTAAAATGTTTCTGAACAATTTTGAAAAATACTCTTGCTGTGAAATTTGCTCTTCAACTTCCCGCGTGAGAACGATTTTTTTGATTTTGAAGAATTTGCGTAGCTCGATGTTTGCAAGCCGTTCATTTTCGAATTTCTTGAAGTCTTCACTTCCTTTTTGAACTTCGTGTCGTTTCTTTTTCTCGATCGATTTTTGATAAAGTTTTGATTCATGCTCCAGAAGTTCTGTGCGATTATGGATCTTCGCATTCAAAAATCTTTTATATAAAAACCAGAGCCACGTTGGAGTTTTTATATAAAAACCAGCGCCACGTTGGAGTTCCCTGTTTCCCAGACACATAAAACATCTTGAGCCGCCACGTCATAAAATTTATTCAACACTCGTCTTATAAGTCTGCGACTTCAAATAAAAACTCCCATTAAAATGAGCAACCCCATAAACCAAATAGCTCGAAACATTCCTCTCAGTTTTTGAGTAGCTAAACTCAAAGTCCCAACCATCCGTAAATCTAAAATCCTCCACCTTTCCCATGCGATCATTATAAAGCTCATTGATGTGTGCCCGCTGATCATTTTCCGCGTTCGCGTAAGCCTTCCGCGTCTCAAAATGTCGCGCTATAAGCGTTCTGGTCTTATCAACCTCTAGTTCCAATGGCTTCAGGAACTTCAAAATGATCTCGACAATCGCTGAAGTCTCATTATAGAACGTCTCCTGATCCACAGATCTTGTTGAATTCCCCTCAATTTTCAAATAAGGAAACGCGTAGACTTGCGCAAACTCCTCTTTCGTCGGAATAAAAGTGAACCTCGAATTTTCAATTAGGGTAACTGCTATGAATCTCGCATCCCTCTCATTGAATTCACGAACACCAAAAATGAAATGGGGCAAGATCAGCACCAAAATAAATATCATTTTTTGTTTTTTCGCTTCGATTTCAGACCATTTATAGCTTCTGGGAAAACTGCAACGTGTTCAAAAACACCTTGATATAAAAACTGCCATCCAATCAATTTTCAATCCAAAAATGAAAATCTTGATTCTCCTTCTGATCTTTCTTGCAAGATCAATCAATTCCCTGAACGACAAAGAAGCCAAGTACATCCTATATCTCTTACTAAATGATAGATTCATCCTTCCCCCAACATCCGAATCAATCTCCAAAATCTTCATCAACCCTTATCAGATCTTCCCATGCGCTTCAGATGTTTATACCTTCTACAATCGCACAGCACTTCTGAAAAGAGAGGAATTGTTCTACAATGATTGGCGTGAGAAGACGAATTCCCCTGAATTCCACGAATCAAGTTCTCAATACAAAAAACTCGAAGGCGAGCGTCTTTCAAATTTCGAGAAACGAAAATCAATGCTTCTCAATAATGGAGCAGATCTTGGGGGCGAAGTTGAGAAACTGATTGGCGAAATGAGCCCAACTGTTGAGCACATCATTCATCTAGATGATGGTTTCACAGTCAGATTCAAAAATCTACAACACAACGGGCGTTTCAATATTGTTCAGCAACATTACAGTTTCTATCTCGCTTCAGAAACCTGTTTCGAACCATGAATGAAAACGTTTATTATTCAATACATTTCTCAGAAGTTAAATAATAACTTTTGCGCTCTTCAACAAAATCAAATCTAGCCTTCTTGTTTTGAACATGAACATCAATTGCAAACCCATTTTTCGTCGCATAGATACTATGAATAAATTTGTCCGCAATCTCAATCGCGCTCAAAAAATACGACGGAAGATTTCGCCTGTTTATCGCAATCAATGTTCTCTGATGATAATTGTATTGCTGTTCACTTTTAAATGCCGCAGCATCATCTTCACTCATACTTCGATGATTTATCTCATCATAATCCTTCAATTCATGTTCAAGAAGTTGGTTGTGATTGTAAAACGTGCCATTTCTTTCACCACAATTCACAATATGATAGGGATCAGTGAAAACTCTTTCAATCATTTTGGAAGTTGGTCGAAGTATCGATCTATCGCGGAATATCATGAAGGCGATGTATTTTCCCTCGTTGGTATACAAAAAATCGGCGGATTTCGAGAGAACAAGGAGAAGGATGAGAAGTTTCATATTGACTGAATATTTGAATCGCTCATGGTTTTTATATCAAATTTTCATATTCCCACGCTAAAAATAGCCACGTGTTCAAACTTTATTCATTCATTTACAAAACCAAGTCTCAGATTCCAAATAAAATCCACCATTCCGATTCACCACACTAAACGTCAAATTCGCCGCCTTCTCCACAATTGTATACGTAAAACCACGTCCGTTGAGTTGCAAGTCCTTGATATTGTCATCCATAGCCTTCCGGTATTCCGGAGTGATTTCCGGAACATCATTGCGCGTCACATCCGCAAGCTTCTCGCGTATATCAAAATGACGCGCGCGAGCGGCGTCACGATTCATTTTCAGCTCCAAATCCTTATTGAAAACCTGGTATTTGTAGAGCTCCTCCAGCTTTTTTTCAATGAATCCCGCGTAGGTTTCCAAATCGAAAGTCTCCGTTCCGGGCTTGCAATCGCGATTGATTCGAGTGTAGGGATCGGTCAAAATGATCGCTAGAACTTCGTACGAAGTCGGATTGTAATAGTGATTATCCTCGTACAAGGTATAGGCGATCAATTTTGCGATTTCAGGGGTGAGTTGGGAAACCGCCAGGGTTGAGAGGGGCAGGAGAACGAGCAAAATCATTTTTGCAATGTTTTCTGGAAGGGGAGGGTAGATTTTATGTAGAAAAAATCATACAGCGTGAGAAAAATGTCTATGGGAAAACCACGTGGCAATTCTGATTGCTCTGCCCTGGCCGGCTTTTCAGGGGCCATCGAGCGAGAAGCCGGGCCGGGCCCTAAAGCCCGTTTTTTTCCATTCGGGCCGACCGGGCCGGGGCCGTAGGAACATGTCTGTTGCTCACGAGGGATGTGCATGAGGATAGGTTCTGAAATTTTGATGAATCATATCTATACCAAATCGATCATGCTGATCACGAATCCGAAGTCGAAAATTGCCACAAACTCCTGTGAGCACTTTTTCTGGAGCTCCAAAAGTTTTCGATTTTCTACCCGGAAAAATGGTGAAAATCGACAAAAACCATAACTCAATTCCAATTTTTGAGCTCCAGAAAAGTGCTCACAGGAGTTTGTGGCAATTTTTGACTTCGGATTCGTGATCAGCATGGTCGATTTGGTATATTTAGATATGTTTCATCAAAATTTCAGAACCTAACCTCATGCACTTCCCTTGTCAGGGTTTTAATAGCAAATTTTCAGGCACGTTCCCATACAATGTGCCACGTGTCAAAAAAAACACCTTTAGAGCTTCATTCTCACAATCAATAACACTGCAACGCCGCTCCCGCTAGATAAACATTCTTACACTCCAAATTATCCAACTCATCATGACACGGCATTTTAGCAACAATATAAGTAGTCGTCGTATTCTGATATTCCATCTCATAGGTAAACCCGAAATCCTCCATCTGAATATTTTTCCCCTTATAATGTTGAATCACGTCAAGAGTGTCACGTGGACGAATCGGTGACCACGATTTCTTATTCACCACACTTTTTCGCTCCTTGAATTTCATGTCGCGAAGTCGATCTGCCCATTCCTGTGTCTCATGATCTTTCTGCAGATAGATCCCGTTAGCTTTCTGATATTCGATCTCCCTATTGAAAAGGTTCACGATGTCTTGAACTGTCAATTCTTCCCGTTGTCCCATACAATTCCGATTGTAAAAATAGAATGGGTTGAGGATGATTCTCGACATTGATTCGACCGTCGGATATGGCAAGGTTTTTTCGTGATTCAGGAGATGAGTTAGATACTCATACCTGTTCACAAATTGGTGGCTTGGAATGTATGAAGAATGAATGAAGGTAGGTAGAAAAATGAGAAGAAGTCTCATGTTTCAGGCTGAAAATCAAGAAACTGAAACGTCTCTTATTGCAAATTTTCATTCCCAGACACATAAAAACAGCTTCATTTTAAAAGATGTTCTATCGCCACGTCATAGCATACATACCAAAATGAGCCTAGTGATTCTTCTGCTCCTTGTCCCAGCTTCAATCTCTGCTCATGGACACGACTATGATCCAAATTTCGCATTAAATATGACCTCGATTCAAGCCGCAGCCCGTGGTCTTCTCAAAAAAATCGATAAGCTGGACTCCAAAACAGTTAGCGAAGAGCATCTTGATAGAATCTACACTGATCCATACACCAGAACAAATTATGAATGTTCGGGAGCTCCAGCTGAAACTTTGAGTCTTGAGGAACTCCTCAAGAGCATCGAAATTGATCCGAATTTTGATAGAAAATCGATAGAATACTTGGATTTTCAGATTACTGGCCGGTATAGCTTCACCTTCAGAATTCGACGAGACACGGTGGAAATTGAATACAGGGTTGTAGCTGAGAGAAGAATGAGGGATACCAAGACGAAGCTATTTAGAGCATTTTTGTTAAAATCCGAGACTTGGGAATGTCGGGGAGATCATAATTGAATGGTTTTTGAGAAATGAATGAATTTTCGAATTCCACGTGGATTTGTGAATCAACATTTCGAAAATTCTGGATTTTTTTGTATGCCCGAAAAATCGATTCTAGAAATTTTCCAAATTCTAGATAGTCTAGACATTCTGAAAATTTCGAATCTTTTCGAAATCGCAAAAAATCTTCGCAAAAATGCTATTTCGCCACGTGGATTTTCAGTAAAAAAAATTTTGGTCGAAACTTGCCACGTGGATTTTCACTCAAAAATAAAGTTTGCTTGAAACTTGCCACGTGGATTTTCAGTTAAAAAAATTTTGCTTGAAACTTGCCACGTGGATTTTCAGTCAAAAAAAGTTTGCTTGAAACTTGCCACGTGGATTTTCAGTCAAAAAAAACGTTTGCTTGAAACTTTCCACGTGGATTTTCAGTAAAAAAAATTTTGCTTGGAACTTGCCACGTGGATTTTCAGTCAAAAAAAATTTTGCTTGAAACTTGCCACGTGGATTTTCAAAAG
This sequence comes from Caenorhabditis angaria, assembly GCA_947459285.1. Classification (NCBI taxonomy): domain Eukaryota; kingdom Metazoa; phylum Nematoda; class Chromadorea; order Rhabditida; family Rhabditidae; genus Caenorhabditis; species Caenorhabditis angaria. The sequence continues at coordinate 11,479,924 of CANHGI010000002.1, read as the reverse complement.
CATATTTTTTAGCCTTCAGTTTCCAAACACAAAAAAAGATTAACATGAGCAATGATTTAATTTTACGCAGAGAAGTTCAAATGCCACGTGTCAATAAAATCATATTCCCATCGTCTGATTCGCAGACACATAAAAAAATCTCCGTTATAAAAGTGAGATCGCCACGTCATAGCATATACATACCAAACATGAAACTCTTGATTTTCTGTCTCGTCGTCCCATTGCTAGCTTTTATTCGCGACGAGGAGGCTGAAAGCTGCGGTGAACAAGTTCACAACACAGCCTTCTACCTGGACTCAACAACAACAGTGAAGGAACTGGCCCAAGTCTACACTAATCCATACACCCGAACCAATTACGAGTGTAACCCCGGAACAAAAACGTTCAGTCATGAAAAGTTATTGAAAGCTTTTGTGCCAAATCCAAGCCCAAATGCAACACGCAGTGTAGTAGAGAACACCAATTTCAATTTCACATTGTTTGATGTGAAATCGCGGAGAGAAACTTCACATTCGGAAATGTACAAATTCACATTTCAAACTATTTACGAACTCGCCACTCATCAAATCACTATCGAGTACATGATTGCGATGAAAGATAAAAAATGCCATTTGTTGTCTGAAACTTGGACGTGTCTGACAAGTGCACAACATATTGAACAACTATTTGATGAAATGAGGCGTGATATGGGGTTGTTATAGGTTTCATAATTGATTTTTGTGACTACTACTACTATAAATTCATGTTCCCGGATTCTAGAACGTCTGGACGTTCTAAAAATCCCGATTCTTCTCAGAATCGACAAAAACTCTTTTGCCACGTTTTAGTCAAAAAAATTGGCTTGAAACTTGTCACGTAGAACTTCAAAAGCAGATTTTTACGGAAGAAAATTAAAACATGAGCAATGCTAAGTTTCCACGTCCATTTTCAGCTTTCGAAAAACACACAAAACTTTTAACATGAGCAATGCTCTTATTTTCCCCAGAAAAGCGATTCACAGTCAAAAACACATTACCGCGTAGATTTTCAGTCCAAAAACAAATTCAAAAAAAAAAGTTTAACATGAGCAATGCTAAGTTTTCACGTGCATTTTCAGCTTTTAAAAATACACAAAAAAAACTTTAACATGAGCAATGCTCAATTTTAACTCCAAAAAATTCCCAGTTTCCTACTCTTCATGAAAAAAAAAACGGAAAAAATATTTTTACCAAAAAAATCTATCATGAGCAATGCCTAATTTTAAGTCCAAGTTTCCCATCCAAAATCTTCATGAAAAAAAAACAGAAAAAATAATTAACCAAGAAAATTTTGAAGAAAAACATCTAACATGAGCAATGCATTTCCACGTGGATTCGCCGTCAAAAAATATTAACATGAGCAATGCTCTAATTTCATGTGCATTTTCAGCTTTTAAAAATGCAACAAAAAAGTTTAACATGAGCAATGCCTAATTTTAAGTCCAAGTTTCCCACCCAAAATCTTCATGAAAAAAAACGGAAAAAATATTTTTACCAAAAAAAAATTTTTTTTAACATGAGCAATGTTTCAACTTTACCCATCTTCATGAAAAAAAAAACAGAAAATATTTTTACCAAAAATATTAACATGAGCAATGCTCAATTTTAACTACAAGTTTCCCACCCAAAATCTTCATGAAAAAAAAAACGGAAAAAATATTTTTACCAAAAAAATTAACATGAGCAATGTATGTTTCAACTTTACCCACCCAAAATCTTCATGAAAACGCCCAAAATTCCCCACCCACTTCCCAAAATCCCGCTCCCACCCCGAAAAAAATTTCCCCACCTTTTCAAGCTGCTCGCCATCGGTGCTCGATCAATCGATACTCCTCCTCCTCCCCTCGACCCGGGTGTCGCCAAAACCTTCGCGCCATCCGCACGCGTACGCCACGTGGATTGCGGCGGTTGCTGGCGGAACGTGGAGCGTCCGGTGATTGCGGAAGCGGTCGCCGCGCGCGCCATCGGATTTGTGTAGAGCAGCAATTGATGTTTGGCCGCCTTCAGCTTCATCTCAAGAATCTGCTTCTCCTTAACACATTCGTCGAATTTCTCGCGTTCCACCGTAGTGTCGTTGTTTTTCTTGCGTTGGAGCAGGTTTTTACGAAAGCGACTGTGAAATCTAGAAAAAAAAATTTTTAATTCGAATCAAAATTAATTTCAGGATGAAAAATACTCACGCTTTGATCTCTTTCTCATTTTCCTTGATCTTCTTCTGACAATTCTGAAGTTCTTCGACTAAATTGTGATAATTGTCCTCGAGTTGAGGACGACTCCACGTTTCGATCGGATATCGGACAACCCTGCAAAATTCAGAAATTTATCTGGATTTTCAGATAAAAAAAAGTAATTTTAAATTTTTTTCAGTTAATTTTCAATGGTGAAACAACCACAAAGCACTGCTCGAAACAATCCCAAAAAATTAATAAAAATTTTGAAACGTACACATTTTTGCTTTTGAAATTCAACAAAATTCCCAAAAGCCCCACCCAAAAAAAACTTACATTTACCAAAAAATCCGCCAAAAATGCACCAAAAATCCTTGTTTTCCTGGCGGTTTTCCCTTGGTTGCTATGGCAATCTGAAATAAATGTTGGAGAAATTAATAGAAAAACGGGGAAGAGAGCAAAGGTGCATTAATTTTTGGTGCAAGGAGGAAGGATTCATGGAAAATGAGCGAAACCTGATGAAAATACGTCGAAAAACAAGGAGAAAAAAGAATTGGCGGGAAATAAATGTTTGAAAATGTTTTTTTCGTTGCGCGGGTGAGCGCCGTCATTTTGCGGAGTCTCGTTCTTTTTCTTTTATTTTTGTTTTCAACTGCAAAATCCAGTTTTTCCCGGGAAAATCGGCCAAAGCCTCGCCTTTCCCGCCAAAACACACAAAAATGTGTGCATTTGTGCGTCGCCGTGTTTGCACACAATTTTTTTACTTTTTTTTTTTGCACTTTTTTCTCACTTTTTTTCTAGTTTGTGGGTGTCCTTGGAAGTTCATAGGGATTTTCCAGTTTTCAAATTGATAAATTTGTAATTTCAGAGATGTTTAACACATGGCTGTGGAAAATTCGATGTTTTTCGTGGGGAAAACTTGATTTTTAAAGAAATTGTGAGTTTTTTGCATTTTCGAAAAGCAAAAATAACAATTTCCAATATTTTTTAGACTTCTACGTGTCCCAGAAAAACATGTTTTTGGGAGAAACATGTTTTTTTGCAAAAAAACGTGACCCAATTTCGAAATTTCGGCTATAAAAGACGCGTTTCGGGTAAAATCGCTCATTTCACCAAGGATCTCCGCTCAGAAAATAAAGAAAAGCGGGAAGACAACTATTATTATTACTCCATTTTTCTCTAGTTATTCATATTTTTATACACACCAAAATCTAGAGGAAAATATGGCGTTTTTGGCGACGACAACAACAGCAAGTAATAATAACACCAATCAAATCGGCAAAAGACATCGTAACGATTACGGTAGGTACCGTATACTTGTGAGGAAATTAATAATTTTAAAAAAAGTTTCAGATTACGGTGGTGGCGATCAGAATTTGTTGATGATGGTTGAGAGGGAAACGGTGGCCGGTGGGTCGACGATGCAGAGAGATAGTGTGAAGTGTGGAGGCGCAGAGAAGCAGGAGGAGAAATTGGGAGGTACTGGATTTGGGTCTCGAAGCGATGCTCCTCCAAATCCCAAAAAACCTTGAACTTTAGCTCCAGATTTTGCTCAAATTCATATTTTTTCATAGATTTTGATGGTCCTGCTATAAAAATAGCATAGCTCAACTCTAATCTTGAGTTATGACGTGGCAAGTTTTTTGCCACGTCATAGCTCATTTTCAAAGTTGAGTTATACAATTTTTATGACAGGACCATCAAAATCTATGAGAAAATATGAATTTTTCAGAAATCTGGAGCTAAAGTTTCTTGTTGAAAAGTTTTGGGCTCAAAATTAGAATATTTTTAATGAAGAAATGTCGTTAGATGCGTTGCGGTCATGCGCTGCGTGTTTCATTTTCGAAAATGACACCCGCAGCGCTTGACCGCAACGCATCCAACGAAATTCATCCAGAAAACAAATGTCGTTAGACGCGTTGCGGTCAAGCGCTGCGTGTTTCATTTTTAAATTTCAAAATTTATTAAAAATTTAAAAATGAAACACGCAGCGCATGACCGCGACGCGTTCAATGACCCAAAAACCTCGAATTTTGGTTCAAAATGCTCGTAACGCTATGAAATTTTCAAGGTTTCCCAAGCTTCTCGAGCTCAAATTAGGCTTCCCATGCTTTTTTGAGGTCGAAGTTAGGCTTACTAGGCTTTTCAGGCTGAAACTCGTGTTTCCTGGACTTTTTTGAGTCAAAATTTTGATATTCTCTTGCATTTCAAGTTTTTCGAGCTGGAAATTGAGCTTTTCTGGTCAAAAATGAAGTTAGACGCGTTGCGGTCAAGCGCTGCGTGTTTCATTTCTGACAAAAATTAAAAATGAAACACGCAGCGCTTGACCGCGACGCGTTCAATGACCCAAAAACCTCGAATTTTGGCTCAAAATGCTCGGAACTCTATGAAATTTCCCAATTTTTCCATTTCTAGAGCTCAAATGTCGTTGGATGCGTTGCGGTCAGGCGATGCGTGTTTCATTTTTAAATATCGATAATGAAACACGCAACGCTTGACCGCAACGCATCCAATGACCCAAATTCCTCGAATTTTGGCTCAAAATGCTCGGAATTCTATGAAATTTTCAAATTTTTCGAATTTTCAGGCCTCATCGGCTCATCTGAAGCCACAATTCTGGCCCTTGTCTCCCTCGCAATCTACTTGATCAACGGTGAATATGCGCATACAATTTGCACAACCATAACCTCCGTCCCACCCGCCATCTTCTCCTATCGTGTTTTGGTGAACACGGCAACCAGCAAAGAGGGATATCATTCGATTTTGTTCTATTGGACGTTGTATGGCATTTTTGCGCTTATTGATCAAATTGTCGCAAATGCGCATGGTTATAATTTGTGTAAAGGGGGACTTTTGGGTGAGTTGTTTTTTGAAAAGGGATTTTGGAGCCAAAAAGTTGGGAATTTCTCGAATTTTGATGCAAAACTCGCTTTTTTTGCATCAAAATTCGAGAAATTCTCAAAAATATGCACATAAATCTGAATTTCAAACGAAATTTAGGCTTTTCTGGACTTTGGAGCTTTTTTGAACCGAAAATTAGCCCTGCTATGCTATTTGAGACGAAAATTAGGCTTATCGAGCTTTAAGGCCCATTCTCAGGCTTTTGCAGGCTGAAAATTTGATATTTCATGCTTTTCGAGTGGAATTTTATAAGATTTCGTGGATTTTAGTCCTCTTGGACCTCAAATTGGTTTTGCTCAATGAAATTCTAGCTTTTAAGCCCGGAAATCAGGCTTTCTAGGTTTTTTGAGCTGGAAATTAGGTTTCTTGGGCTTCCAGGCTCATAAATTGGGCTTTTCAGGACTTTCATACCAAAAATTGGGTATTTCTGTGATTTTAAAGGTTTTTGAGCTGGAAATTAGGCTTCCCAGGCTTTATGAGCTGGAAATCAGGCTTTCTGGACTTTTTGAGTCAAAATTTGGATAATTTCGTGCTTTTCGGGCTGGAAATTTAGCTTCTCAGGCTTTTTGGCCGGAAATCTGATAATTTTCTGATTTTTAAGCTATTCAGGCTAAATTGCTGACTTTTCAAGGCTTCTCTGGCCAAAATTTGGATATTTTCTTGATTTTCAAGCTCGTTGGCTCAAAAATCAGGCTTCCCAAGCTTCTCGAGCTCAAAATTAGGCTTCCCAGGCTTTTTTGAGATAAAAATTGGGCTCTTTCGGCTTCTAGGCTCAAAAATGAGGCCGTTTAGGCCTCTCAGGCTAAAAATTGGACTCATCAAGTTTTTCTGGCTTAAAAATTAGGCTTTTCAAGATTTTCTTCGATATTTTACAAAAAACTGGCCTTTTCAGGCTTAATGAGCTGAAAATTAGGCTTTCTAGGCTTTTTTGAGATCGAAATTAGGCTTACCAGGCTTTTAGGGCTGAAAATTAGGCTTTCTAGGCTTTTAGCAGCAAAATTAGGGTATTTTCTTGCTTTTTGGGCTTTTCTTGGCAAAAGTTTCGAAAATGAAACACGCAACGCATGACCGCGACGCGTCTAACTCTCATTTCTGTCAAGAATCAGGAAAATACCCCAATTTTGCTGCTAAAAGCCCCAAAAGCCTGAAATGCAAGAAAAAACACGCAGCGCGTGACCGCGACGCCTCCAAAAACATATAATTTTTCTGCAGGCACCGTCTTCCTCCACTCGTTGCGCACCAATCAATGCTCCATCCCAAAATCGTGGCAAAAATTGAGCATTTTTGCTCGCCAATTCCAAGCCATCAACCCCACCATTTTGACACAATTTGATAGCCAAGGATTTGTGAAAAGAACTGGATCGTCGAATTTTGTGCCACGTTCGCCGACTCAAACTGAATTTAGCGACGAATCGCAATTTATGGAGGAATTTGGGCAGGAAACTGGAAATCCGGAAGAGAATGTTTTTGAAGAGTTGTCGGAACTCGATTTCGATTATGTGGATGAGATTGAGGATTTGTCCACTGCTTGCAGTTTTCAACCATCCATTCAAATGCAATCCACTCAGAAGCTTTCGCCGGAAATTCCACTGAAATTTGCATCAATGTCTGCACTGACTATCACAGCCAGTGCAACAAATCGGGATATCATCACTGTTCCAGCGGAGCGTTTGGAATTTTCGAGAAAATTGCGGGAGACTGTGATTTCGGTCACCAATGTTTCGCCACTTCATTTGATGTTTTCGTTGAAGGTGAGCACTGGGGATCGAAATCGGGTCTCGAGACCCTGGAATTTGAAATTCTCACAAAATTCTGACCCAGAAAACATATGAAATCAAAAAATGTTCACTAGCGGGATTGAACCTGGGGCCTCTAGATTGCTAGCTATATCTCTACCCGACTGAGCCGTTTTTCTAGCAATCAAAAGGTTGCGGGATCGATCCCGCTAGTGAATATATGTTTTAGGGTCAGAATTTTACTGGGAATCTGAATTTCTAGCTCGAATTTTTCAGACAAACGCTGACACGTATTTGATTGCCGCTCCAACAACTGGATTCATCAAAAGTGGCCAAACTATCAAAATTCGCGTTGGCGTCACTGATGATTATTTTTCCGCGAATCCAATTCCGGGGAAATCGATTGATAAGGTAAACGACACTCCCCGTTTACACCTCCTAATTTTCTATTGATTTTCCAGCTCGCTATTGACTACTCGACTATCCCGCAGAATTTGGAATCGATTGGAATTCAGGAATTTGATCAGAATGTGTTCCAGAATTCGATCAGACGCCGAAATGCCATTCGTGTTTTTTACAAGTGATTTTTGCAAGAGTAAGCCCCCTTTGTGACGAAAAAGAAGATATTTTTAAGAATAAAATTTTTATGGAAAAATGTTTGAAAGTTTGGATTTTAAATTTTAAAGCTCATTTTAATCCATAAAATTGAGCTTGATACAAAATCGGAAATGTTTTTCTTGATTGCGAATAACTTTTTGGAAAAATTAAATCTTTGGGTATTTTACGGTTCTAAAAACCGTAAAACCCCGTAATATTTGTAAAACACCAAGAAATTTCTTTTAAAATTGGGATTTGGCAACTTACCGTAACTCCAAAATAATATTAACAATATTAATCTCCATTTCCATCAAAAGTTAATTAATTAGGATCACCTCAAAATTTTATTTGAAAAAATTTGAGTTTTTTTTTTTGAAATTTCGATTTGATTTTGTTAAAATTCATTATAATTAGTGCTATTTTCGTAAAATGGACTTTACGGCGAAAATCCGTAAAAACCGTAAAACGAAAAAAAACGTAAACGTAAAATTTCCCAGGTCTGAGGCAAACATTTGAATGAAGGTTTATTCACAGAAGACGCGATTTCGAACGAAAAAAAGGAGCCAAATTCAAGTTTCATATGTTTGGTAACCGGAAATGCACATAACACTGGAGTCGCCATTGCATTCCCAATCATAAAGTTTACCGCCTTCCAAATAAATACAATCATGAGTTTGATCAAAGGCATCGGTGTTTGACCAGTATGCAGAAACCAAATCTTTAACAGCTTCAGTGTCTTCGCCATAAGAATTATCCCAAACTCCGAACTGAAAAATCACATTTTGTACATATAACAACTCTGCCTATGCCTACGTTTCTTTTATCGCATTGCCCACTTGATTGTCTCGAAAGGCATCCCGGTCTTCTTTTCATCCCAATCCAAATTCGACGATTATACGACTTAATGTGGTCAATTTCTTCTTGATCCGAAAAAGTGATGACTTCAGCATTACTTCTTCTACATTTAGCCACAGCTTCAGTATAGGTGACCGCTTTTTCGAAAAAATAAGCTACACAAGTCGGTGTTCCATTTTTCCTGACATATTTTCTCCAGGTAGGTGGACATGCAGTTGGTACTTTGCTGACTCGATAGAAGATTGAGCAGAGCAACGGAGCATCGTGTGCCACTTTTTTTTCACTTATATCGTAGTCGCCACTAGAAAAAAAGGATTTTGTTGAAGGAATGTTTTCAAATGGGTCTATTCAGCGTAAACAATTATGTTTTCTCAGCGTTAAGAAAATGGGGGAAAATCGAAGAAACCCTATTCAGGTCGGTTAAGAAAACATAAAAATCAAACGAGACCCAACGAAAAACAACATGTTCCTTTAAGATACCTTTTGGATTACTGTAAATTGATCCCGCTGCGAAATTCTACAGTATCTTAAAGGAACATGTTGTTTTTCGTTGAATCTCGTCGCAATTTGTGTGTTTCAAGTGTTTGATTTTTATGTTTTCTTTACCGACCTGAATAGGTTTTCTTCGCGTTTCTCCCGCTTTTTTAACGCTGAGAAAACATAATTTTTTCGCTGAATAGCCCCAAAACAAAAAATGGTCGAGCAACTCACACTTTCTCCGGTGTGAACAAAAATGAACTTGTTGAAGCCACATTTGAAGGAGACGATTGTCCCTTGCATCCAACTTCAGAATGATACATTGAATGACGAGCATCGATAGCAGGTTGATAAAAACACGAGTGAATGTTCTGAAAAAAATAAAAATATTGAAAACTCCCTTGGAAGCCCAATTCAAAGATTAAAAGTTTAAAAGATACCTCATAATTCCTTGGTTGATAAACCAATCGTTCCCTTTCGTAATAACGGTTATTCATATCCCACCAATGGTAGCAACAATGAAAATATGGTGCAGTCGATTTGACAAATTGTTGTTTCATTTCAGGAGTCAATCGATCAACATTTTCCTTTTTCGCGTCCCAAATATCGCCACCATTTGGAGTCAAAGCATTGAGTGAAGCACTACATGATCTAACAGGGAACGAACTATCAAAATGTCTCATATGACTATAATGACTTGAAGTTCGCCAAACTGTCATAAATCCAGCGATAACAGTCTTATAATAATATGGTTCCAACATTTTCGCTTTAACACCAAAACTCAATGGAGTTTCTTCGGCTTTATAAACGCAGAAAACTTGGGAAGGAATTCTCCATCGAGTATTGCCTGGCAAACGAATAAGTGCACCTTGTCCCATACTATAATGAATTGAAGCATCAAGAACGACAATGTATTTCGAAGTTTCGTCGGATTCTTTGACACCATCATCAAATTCAACAAATTCGTCGAGCTCTTTGTTTGGTTCAACAATAATTTGGGTGTTTTCGATGAAATATGCGCGGATTAAACGAATCAAATCCAAATCATACAATTGCAAGACTTTGCTTTTAACTGTGACTCCATTTTGTGTTGTGATCGTTTGTTTCTTGCAGATTTTTTGGGCTTCTTCATAAGTTTGAACTTTATTGGTCATTTTTTGATAGCAAAATCCGTTGATTTGGGTGTATTTATCATCGCACGAATAAACATTTTGATATTTACACCAACTTTTGCCATTCTGATCTTTCTTGGCTTCCAAGACACTGTATGGTCCCCAATTTTTGCAATAAAGCATAGCTTCTTCCTGGAAATATATTTATAAAAAACATTTTGCGTCTTCAACTCACATCATCGGATGCTGGGAATTGTTGCCACGTCACTTCACATGTGTCAGCTTCTGGTGATTTTTCATCCTGTACAGTGACTGTGTTTGAACCAACATTGCCGCAGAATTTGAGGAAGCTTTTGTCGCGAATATACTGTGCTGAATCTCCAACCAGCAAGGTTAGAATTATTATGCTCCAATAGAGAGCTCGAAAAATGAGCATTTTTCGATATCCAAACTGATTTTTTTGACGAGTTTCGACGTTTTATAGGGCTCATTTGACCTACTTTTTTTTCAAAATAAAACTATGTCACGCGAAATAAGTTTTTTTCTCTAAACATTTTTGCACTTTTTTGAACAACGTGAAATTGGTTTTTCTGCTTTTAAAGACAGAGAAATTTCGGGAAAATCAAACTCTGCTTTTCTAAGCTTCAACTAAAAAATCTTGTTTTTTTCTAAAAGCCCAGAAACCGAAAGAAAAAAAAACAAAAAAAAAATGAAAAAAAAAATCTGAAAATGCGCCGTTCGTTCCGCCTACAAAAAACACGTCAGTGTTGAGCGCGCAGACCTGTGTGCATTTGCGCGTCGCCGTGTTTGCACACAAAGTTTTTACTTTTTTTTTGGCATTTTCCCTTTTGCGTTTTGAAGGAAATACTGTTTCATTTTACAGAATCAACTATGATGTGGCATTTGATGGATGAAATCGAAGGAATTTGAATTTTTGTGAGTTTCTTTATAATTTTTGAATAAATATGCTTCCCAGGCAAATATTATTTCTGTGTTTTTCTTGGAAACGAAGAAAAATATGGAAACCCAAAAAAAATTATCCAAATCCCGTGAAACGTGTACTCGTGGCAAAAAAACGAGGCAAAAATATATTTCTTCTTCATTTCTCATTGAGAAATGAAGTTTGCTTTATTCGTCTTCGTCAACTTTTTCCTGATTGTCACAAGTTTCGAATTTTACGGCCAAGAAAATTGGCAAAAATCATATCGAGAATTGTGTGATCGAGAAGAATTTGAGACCAGGAATTTGTATTGTCTTAATCAAATTCTTCTTCCGAAATTTATCAATCGCAGAATTGAGATTCTCAGCTGGCAACCTGCTCTGCTCAGATATCATGGATTTTTTGACGAGCAGAAAGTCGATCATTTTTTGAAAATTATCAATAATAAAACACTTGTTTCTCAGGTTAGTCCACGATTTTTCTCAGAAACTCTAAAAATCAAACATTTTTCAGGGGATTACGCAAAATGGTAAAACTATACGTAATGCAAAACGAGAAGCCAATGGATCTTGGATATATTGGAAAGATTATCCAGACCTGATAACATCGAAAGAATATATCGAAAAATATTTGCCGGAATTCAACTTCACAGCAGCAGAACCAATTTCATCACTTTCATATCATCCTGGCGGACATTATTATCCACATCATGATTATCTTACTAGAAAATCTGGTGAAGATTGGTGGATGGATAATATGCGAAACCGTTTGGCCACACTAATATTCGTCTTTCAAAACGCTGAATCTGGTGGTGGCACAGTTTTTCCAAAAATTGGTTTGACTGTTCGCGCTGAACCTGGTGACGCATTCTTATGGTTTAGTATGCGCGGAGATGAATCACTTGAAGATCTTTCATTACACGGTGGATGTCCAGTTTATTCGGGACGGAAAATTATTGCAACTATTTGGATTCGCGCGGTAAATCAACCGATTTTATCAAAGATTTTGGATGGGAACAGAACTATTTCAGCTGATCTTATTATTTGATTTATAGGCTATTATGTCTGTGGAATACTTTTATTTTTTTAATAAAAACAAATTTTCTCACAAAAAATATGCTTATTTCAAAAACCCATGGTTTTCAGCCCGAAAAACCGGAAAAATATGTGCATTTTTGCGTCGCCGTGTTGGCACACAAATTTTTTACTTTCTTTTTTTTCCCGAAAGTCTGGCTGTTTCGTGAGTTTCTCTTGAAACCCGAAAAAAAACAAAAAATGAAAAAAAATCCGAAATTCCGCCTACAAAAAACACGCCAGTGTTGAGCGCGCTGACCTGTGTGCATTTGTGCGTCGCCGTGTTTACACACAAATTTTTTACTTTCTTTTTTTTCTTTTTCCCGGAGAATCGCGGGTTTTTCTAGTGTTTTTGAGTAAACTTGTGTTTTATTTTACAGAATCATCTATGACGTGGCAATAGAAGAAGGCATTTGATGTATGAAATCGAAGGAATTTCAATTTTTGTGAGTTTCTTCTTTGATTTTTGAATTTGAAGGAAAATATGCAAATTTTTCATATTTTACAGAATGACTTGGCAAAACGATTTCAAGAATCAAATCGAAGGAATTTCAATTCTAGTGAGTCTTTTTATATGTTTCGAATAAATCTGCTTTCGAGCCAAATAAATATTTCATTTAAATACATTTTCAAAATAAAAAATCGAAAAAATATCACCCGGTTAGGCAGTTGAGTAATCAGTTTTACTCTTCATCTTCATCCGCCGCTTCATTTTCGATTGACAAACCGGATAACATGTCGTTTGACAAGCTGACATACATTGATCACCTTTTGAAGGTGTACATTGATGTTCGCATTGGATCTGGAAGATGGAAGATGGGAAAATTGCTTGAAAATCAGGATTTTTAGAGCTCACCGAGCACTCTCTCTTACACAACGTTCCGAAATTCATAACAATCGGTAGCGTAGTGCTTTCCGGAACTTCCGTTTCCTCTTCCGCAACACTATTCTCCACAGGTATCAAAACGGCCGATGTTTTCGCCTCAACTTGAGCCATCATCGTATTCATTTTCACAGTGAACACACATTGTTGCGAGCAGCTCGGCATACATTGCGGAATACAGGCAACCGGCGGAGCGGTACTTGTTGTAGTTGTGGTGCTCGGCTTCACCAATTGACACGTGTCCTGACACGCAGGCGCGCAATTTTCCGCGCATTCCTTATTCTGAATTCCGGATGAAATGCAGAGGTTTAAGCAAGTTGAAGCGCAGGACGTCCCGCAGTTCTTGCCGTTTTCGAACATTTGAGCGATTCCGCGAAGTGTGGGGCGGATTTTTGTGCAGACAAAGTTGCAGCTGGGCTGACATTCTGCCGCGCAGTTGGGGGAAGACGGCGCGGAAACTTGCTGTAAATTATTTCTAGTTTTTTATTTACTGAAATTTTTGAAAATTTTTTATTTATGAAAAAAAATGGTTTTTTAACGTTAAAAAACCAAAAAAAGTGATTCACGAACGGTATTTTTAATCATTTTTTTACCATTTTCTTAACACATGAATAAAGTGAAGCTAAAACGCATTTTAGTGTCCAGAAATGCTATTTCAAGACCTTCTAATCAGCCTAAAAGATAAATCAAGCCTTAAAAATCAAATTTTTTGATTTTCGAAACTTTTCGAAAATCACCAATTTCATTTTTTGGGAGATGTGAGGCTTGATTTTTCTTTTAGGCTGACTAGAAGGTCTTGAAATAGCATTTCTGAACACTAAAATGTGCTTTAGTTTCACTTTATTCAAATGTGTTATGAAAATGGTAAAAAAATGAATAAAAATACCGTTAACGTTAAAAAAACGTTTTCGTGAATCACCTCATCAGAGCTCAAGCCGAGCTATGACGTGGAAAAGTTGGATTTTCCATGAAAATCCACTTTCTCACCTGCATAACAGCAGCCGGAATCACAAAATGATATTCCCTAACATTTGCCGGAAGGGTGACTGGTGCCAAAGTTGTTGTAGTTGTAGTCGTGGTGTACGGCGGTGGGGTTGGAAGTGACGTGGTAATTTGTTTGGCGCATGTGAAAGTACATGCTTCGTGACAAATCTTATCGCAAGAACTGGTCGTCATTTGCACGTGTAACGTTGAGCAACTTGATTGACACGTGGTTTCGCAAGAGTTGGCGCAAGTCGTGGTTGACGCGGGTGCAGGGGAGATTGGAGAGGTTATGATGTGCTTCTATAAAACAAAGTGGGGTTTTCAAAATGCCACGTCACAGGGGCTCACCAAATTCTCACTGCTGCACAGGCATTTTGCAGGCTGTGCTGGGGCACAAGTGCAAATCATTTCACCACCCGCTCCACTTTGATTTGGCATAACTTGACAGCCGCATTTCGGCGATTCTGCAGTCGCGCATTCGCAAGATTGCCGTGATTTTCGTGTGGGAGTCGCCTGGAATTCGGATTTCTCTAGTCAATTTTGTCGCGCCCCGTTGTCAAAAGGGAGTTAGCCCAACTGTAAAGAGAGTTATGACGTGGCAACGTTTGGGGGTGCTTATAGGATATAACTAAGTATCTTTAGTTATTTATAGCCTCTTGATTTACCCAAACTTTGCCACGTCATAACTCTCTTCAGGGCTAAGTTAACTAGTTTTTGACGACCCTATCGTTATCAGAGGATCCAGTTATACTAGAAAAACTATATTTAGGCTAACTCTTACGTTAAGGACCCTAAGAACATACCGTGACCACTAGAAAAATCGCAAAAATCACGAAAAATCCGCGCATTTTGTGAAGAACTGACCAAGTTTCGGGTGTTCTTTTATAAATTTTTATTAAGCTCCATTGTTTTTGGGATGCTCCGATTCTCCGACGAAAAAACGGAGAAGCGCGAAATGCTCTTCTTGTTTGCTTTTCGGCTAACATACATATTCATTTATGTGTTAGACACAATCCATGAGAGGAATTTGCATTGTGTTGCTAAGTCTCGATGTTTTTTGGACAAAAAATCGAGACAAGGAAAGCATGAAAGCAAACGGCAAACTACATGACACTTTTTGATCTTTTCAAAGTGTGCCAGGCTTGCAGAAAGGGGCGGGGCTTCTTCTGTGGATTTTCTCATACCTAATAAAAAATTTGAAAATGTCCGGGACACATAAAAATTTCTCAAAATCGTTCATTTTGGAAAAAAAACATGCAATTTTTCGCAATTTTTCTGCTCATCTGTACTACTTTCATCGCTGTTTCCGAAGCCAATCAATATGTTTGTGATTCGGAATCACACAGATACTTCAAAATGATGTACAAAACGTTGACTGAAATTAAAGAAGCGGTGGTGGAGATTAATCATAGTTTGGCTGCTTTGAATAATAGAGAGCAGTAATTTTTTTTCTGGGAATGAAGTTTTGAGTATTTTTTTGAATATCAGAAACTCCACGTGGCAAAATTTTATTTTTGAATTTTGAGAATTTTTTTGAGTTCAAAATTTTCAATTCTCAAACCCATGTGGCACAATTTTTATGACGTGGATTATTTTTTTTTAATTCTTCTGAAATTTTTCACATTCAAATTTTTCCAGAATTTTTTTTTCAAAATGTTCAATTCTCAAATCCACGTGGCAATTTTCTAATGACGTGGATTATTTTTTTTTGAAAAAAACTTTCGGAAATTTTTAACATAACATTTTTTTGAGTTCAAAATTTTCAATTCTCAAATCCACGTGGCAATTTTAGAATTGCAAATTACCTGATTCAATTCTCCGGTTATATTTAAAATAACATAAAAATCACATTCTGTCTGCTGACACAAAATCAAATCAAAAAAATAAAGGTAAAGCTAGTAATAAAATGACATAAAAATGCAATTAACTCCAATTCATAGCTGGCTTTTTCCCCTTATTTTCAACGTTTTCCAGAAAAATGCTAAAAACTGGAATAATTTCCACCATTCAAACCCTAGGCGCCCTAATCGCCATATTCCTAAACTCCACTCTAGTCTACCTAATCCTCAAAAAATCCCCAAAACAACTCGGTTCCTATCGCTATCTGATGGTCTATATATCGATTTTCGAAATCTGCTATTCGATTATCGATTTTCTGACGGCTCCGATTGTTTTTTCGGCTGGCTCCAGTTTTGCGGTGCTATCGCCTGGCGTTTTCGCGCGCGATTTTCAGCTCGTTTTGATTTGTATTTGGTGCATGTTTTTTGGATGCTTCATGTTTTTATTCGCTATTCAGTTTTTGTATCGATTTTTTGTGGTGAACAGGTGAGTTAGGCTAACTCTTGAGGGAAAATTGTTTCAAATTGCCACGTGGCATTTCTAAAATTCCACACGATAAAATTTGGGAGCCCCATTTGCCACTTGGAATTTTTTGAACCAAAAATCCTGAATTGCCACATGGAATTTCTGATAATTTTCCTTTGGATCTTAATTTGCCACGTGGCTAATTGTCAAAATTTTTTTGAAATATAAAAAAAATTTTCTGGAAAATCTACATTTTCTGAATTTACTATATTCACGTGGAATTTCTCATTTTCAAAAAGAGAAAAAATGCCACGTGGCAAATTCTGGACAAAAATTTCTGATAAAATTATTTTTGAAGTCTAGAACTGCCACGTGGCATTTTCGAAAATTCATTAATTCTGCAGTTTCTGGAAAATCTACATTGAGAAAAAAATGCCACGTGGCAAATTCTGGACAAAAATTTCTGATAAAGTCAAATTTTCCAGCTCAAAAATCCTGCGAACCTTCGACGATTCCCGCATCATCCTCTGGATTCTCTCCCCAATAATCTTCGGAACAATCTGGCAAATCATAATCTACAACAACATGAAGCCCACCCAGGAAACCCGAGAAGTCTTAAAGCCGATTTTCCTGGCTAAAATGAATCTATCAATCGATAATGTGGTGTACATTGGTGCCACGTTTTACGCGCCAAAAACCGGGGGAATTGTGATAAGTACCCTGGTTTTGGTGGCGTTTATAATGTTGGTATCGATTTTTTCATTCGCTATAATTATCTCGATCGCTTGGAGAACTTTTGTGGATTTAAGGAGAAGTATGATGAAAAGATCCACGTCGACGTCGAGTTCGAAACTTCAAACCCAAACTTTTTACGCGCTAGTCTCGCAGACTTGCATCCCAATTCTACTCATGCACTTCCCATGTTTGACTGTGATGATTGCGGCGATCTTTGATTGCGATCTTGCGAGCTCCGTGAGCATCTGTGCGATAACTTTTGCAATCTTCCCGGCGATTGATCCACTTCCAGTTATGTTGATTATCCAGAATTATCGGGAATTTTTGATGGGCTGTTTTGGGTGCAAAAAATCGAGGAGTTTGGAGGTTTCTAGTAATAATCGAAGTCGAGTGTGATGTTTTTGGAAATGAATTTATTGATTTAGAATTTGTTGCAAAATTTGTTAAGGTACCTAAGAACCTTTAGAAGATTCCTGAGAAGCATTTTCTTAAGATAAGACCTTAAGGTGATTAAAGTGTCTAAGAACTTTAAGAAGCAATCTTTAAATAACAATTTTTAATGGATTCAAAATATAAGGTTGTTATTTTCTTTAAGCCAAAATCTACAATTGCGACAAGTTGAAATTGAAAATCTTTTTATTCCAACGTTTCGACGTATAACGTCATCATCAGGGATAATACTGAAAAAATAAAATGGGTTATTTACAATGTATAAATTGAAGAAGCATAGTAAGGATATTGACTGGTATTGGATGACATTTTACCAAGTAACAAGCTTACTTCGAGCGTGTCTGGACTTCAATAGTTTTTCTTTCAACAACAAACTGTACCAACAAGGTCGAGGATTGGCTATGGGGAGCCGCCTTGCACCAATGTTAGCAGTTATTTACATGGATTCTATTGAATTTCCAGCTCGTAGTCTTTCCAATATCTGTTTCTATCGTTACATTGACGATATAATTGTTCTGGCTGCGTCAAAGGAGGATTTGAATGAGATTTTCCAATGTCTCAATTCACAATCCAACTTCATAAAACTAACAAGGGAAGAGCCTACCAATGGTTGGCTTCCTTTCCTAAATTTCGAATTACGCATCCAGGACAATTCTATTGTTCATCGCTGGTATCGGAAACCAAGTAGTAAGAATTTGCTGGTACGGTTTGATTCTTTTCATCCCATCAAACAAAAGTCGAATATCGTAGTCAATACGATTCGAACAGCAAAATCTTGCTCTACTTCGGATAATAAGTCCTATTCAGAAAATTTGGCGTTAAGAGTATTGGAGAAAAACGGATACAATATTTCTAAACAAAAATCTAATAGACCTTTCTATCAAAAACGAGTATCCGTTCAAACCAATGTAGATCATTGTATTATGACTATTCCTTTCATGGGTGATATGGTCACGAAACGGATTCGGAACATTCTGAAAGAATTTGAACTGGATACACAAGTGGTTGAACTCAAAGGGAGGTCACTTAAAGATATCTTGGTCAAAAACAGATGTTTCGAATCTACCTGCAATCATCGTGACTGTAGAATCTGTGAAAAATTCGGAATAGGAAAATGTAATGTGAAAGGCGTAATTTATAAAATCACATGTGACTGCGGGGAATTTTATATTGGAGAAACAGGCCGACCTTTTGAGTCTAGGTTTGCGGAACACAGACGTGCCTGCAATAAACCTATGACTAAGTCTTATAGTTCGAGTGTTTGGGCAAAACATTCTAAGGAAAAACATGGTGGAGAGGCTTTGGTGATTGATGTTGATATTCTGGAAGTCGAACGCAATACTAATATTCGGAAGATCAGAGAAGGGGTTTTGATAAAACATCACAATTCTTCATTAAACAATAAAGAGGAACTCTCGGATATGATCACAAGGCTTGGAACAATCCAAATACCAAATTCTTTCTAACTAACATCAAAAAACACAAATTCTCATCTAAATTCATTTCAATTTCAATTTCACAATAAAAAAACAAATCAAAAGAATAAAATTCTCCTAAAGTACTAACAACACTCCGCCTACACGCACTTTAGCAGGTTTATTTTATTTTTTGTTGGTTTTTCGAGATTTTTGGTTTTTTAAGTTTATTTCAAAAATTTGTAACTTATACATTGTAAATAACCCATTTTATTTTTTCAGTATTATCCCTGATGATGACGTTATACGTCGAAACGTTGGAATAAAAAGATTTTCAATTTCAACTTGTCGCAATTGTAGATTTTGGCTTAAAGAAAATAACAACCTTATATTTTGAATTCAACTAACAATGCGATTGATTAACTTGTTCCCACTCAAATTTACAAATTTTTAATGGTCCTCAAGCTCTCTTCAGATTTCTAAATAAATTTCTGAAATTGTCTTAAAAATTATAATGCCACGTGGCTTCTTCTAAAAATTGCTCGTGCTCACTGAAAATTAATCAATAATTTTCTGGAAAATTATGAGGAATTCCACGTGGCACACCGCAAATTGAAGAGAAGTTTTATTGATTTTTCACGACCTCTTCTTGGAAATTATTCGCAACTCTTGTAGAATTATCTCCAACTTCCTGTTGATTTTCTGAATTTCCTTCTGCTGATTCTCCATGAGAGCTTGTTGTTGTTTATAGGAATAATAGGAAGAGACAAGTGAGAAGTTCAGGAAGAATACTAGGATGAAAATCGAGAATTTCATTTTTTTTTCTAGAATTTAAATTTTTAAAATTCCTGCCTGGTTTTTAAAAAGTCTGGTTTGTTATTGTGAGAAAGAGACAAAAATTTTCAGATTATTTCTTTCAGAAGTTCCACGTTGCAAAATGTTCTGTAAATTTTTCTGAAACACCAAACTTCTGAACTTTTTTTTTCAAAATAAAGCTTCATTTTTCATCCAAAACATACATTTTTTCAACCATAAAAAATCGAAAACTCGCGATTTTTGCCCAAATTCTCACTCCAAACAACATCCAGAATTTCGTCTTTGTAAAAAATGGCCAAAATCAGCAGAAATACAAATAGGGTGATCAGAACTAGCTTCATTTTTCCAAACAAATTGCAGAAAAAAAAGAATTTGGTTGGAAATGGCAAGTTTGGAGGTCTTTGAGATTGATTCCCTGGGGAATTTTTCAGAGTGCATTTTGTAGTTAGGCTAATTTTTGTGGAATGGGAACTCTAATTTCAATTTCAGAGAGTTTTTTGAGTTCAAAAAACAACTGGAGCATAAAAATTTCAGAAATTTTTTTGAGCGAAAACTTTGCCACGTGGATTTTGTTTGGAGATTCTCATAACTTTTTTTTTCAAATACACAGTGTTCTTTTCTTCTCTCCCAGATAAATCCAAGTTTATTTACCAATCAAAAAAAAAGCGGCGCGTAATCAAAATTCAAATTTTTTGACATGTGTTTGCGCTTTCCAGAAAATCCTGTCTTCCCAGATTTTGAGCACAGAAAAAACGGTTGTTTTTTATCAAGCTCTTTTGTCCTCGTCTTGTTTTGTATTGTTTTTGGAGCACAACAAGGAGAGTGGAAAATGAGCACAAGTGGCTGCTGCTGCTGATAATTATGAGCACAAATATGAAAAGAGGAGCATAACAGCGAAAACAATGTGCTTTTTGAAAAAAGACAAATTTTTGTGGAAGAAATGTGTGAATAATCTTTGAGGCTTTGGGAATTTTGAGTGGACCTTGAGCCGGAAAAAAATTTCAAAATAGTCCTCGATTTTTCTAAAAAAAAATTGTTTTGGTTCAAAATCCAGCAAAAAAGCCACGTGGAGTAAATTACAGACGAAAAATTCTGAAATCTGAAATTTTCAGCCACCTTCAAACTCTTCGTCTTTTTTTTGCCACGTGGAATTTCAAAAAAACCTGCCAAAATTCCAGCTCTGCAAAATTTCCAGTCAAATTTCTCTTAAACTACACTCTAGTCTAGTATCTCTCCCACAAAAAAATCTGCCCTTCGGTCATTTTTTTTCCTCCCAGGCTACCTGCCTGCCTGAATGCTCCCAAGCTCCGCCCCCAACTCTTCCAACTCCCGCGCGCCGAGCAAATGCTCAAATCACATTGTTGTGTTGTGTTATATTACATAAGCTGCTCATTCATTTTTTCTCGATTCGATTTTTTTTCCAGACACCAGGGCCACAAAAAATGACTGGGCCACGAAAATCAAAAACCCATTTTCTGCTCTGGTTTTTTGTGATGAGCTTGGTTGTTTTTGATGCGGTTGAGGTGGGTTTTTTGATTTTTTTTTCTCAAGAAACATTTCTAAACTGAATTTTTCGAGCCCAAAATTTTCATTTAAATTCCTGAAAATCTGAATATTCCACGTGGCTTTTGAAATTCTTGAACCCAAGATTTCACAGTCTAAAGTTGATCTCCAGAAATTTTTTCATAGCTCTTTGAAAGCCACGTGTAAAAAACTGAAATCCACGTAAAAAACATAAATTGCAAAACTTTTTAAAGCAATTTTTAATCACTTTTCGCCACGTGGATTTCAAGGAGCTATAAAAAACTTCTGGCGATCAACTTTGCACTGTGAAATCTTGTGTTCAAAAATTTTATCAAAAATTCCACGTGGCACAATTTTGAAATTCTGGAACAAGTTTTGCCACGTGGAATTTCCAATCAGATTTTTGATCTTCAGAAATTTTCATTATAACTTTTTCACGTGGCAAAAAATGAATTTCTAACCTCCCTCTTATTATATTCCACGTGGAAATTCAATAGAATCTTCTTGAACCCCAGATACCAAAGTTCAAATATCTGCTTCCAAAAATCTGCGTTTGCCCCTAATTCACCTAAAATCTTTAGAATTCCAACAAAAAAACGCAAACATAAATGCGCTTTTCCTTCTCAATTACACACACCGAGACACCAAAAATAAACAAACACGCGGGGTTGTTTTTGGCTGCTCACACACACACACACACACAGAGGTTAAAATAAGAAATGCTCACCTTTTGTCAAAATCGAAGAGTGAAATGGAAACTTTTTTCGTGACCCCTGACAGAAAATCTTTTGAATTTGGAACTTTTTTGGAAAATCGCGCGGATATTTTTGGAATGGCACAGAATCTGGAGGGACACTTTTTTCGGGATTTTGTAGATCAAAATCTGCCACGTGGATTTTATTCTGAATTTCCACAGTTTTAAGAATTTGGAGTTTTGTAGATCAAAATTTTGGGGCCAGAATATATAGATTACTGTAGATTTCCCATGTGTCGGATGAAAATTTGAATTTCAAAAAAATAATTAGGCCACGTGGATTTTCTGAGCTTCGCTTTTGTCTAGATTACTGTAGGTGCTAATTTCAAACTGGATTTACTGTAGATCAAAATTTCGCGCCATAATTTCCGGGCTACTGTAGATCAATCAATTTTGTAGATCATACATTTTGCCACGTGGATTTTCCTACAGTACACCAAACCCTTCAAAATTTTTCGAGTTCTAAAAAATTGTGCCACGTGGCTTTCCGTGTTACTGTAGATCAATTTGTGCTCTTTGACCAGCCGAAAAATGTTCCAAAAAATTAAGAGCGCACTCGAAAAAAGTTGTATTATTGTTGCCAAAACACATTTTTCTCTCGAGTGTTGCGCGCGAAATTTCGAAATTGCAAATTATTATTATGCGGATATTTGTCGCGAAATCAATCATGAAATAGAGCAAACAACGAAAAAAAAAAACACAAACACTTTTTGAAACAGGAACAAACTTTTTTCGTTGTGCTCATTAAGAGAAGGGATTTTCTGGATTCAAAAAAATTAAAATTTGAAAAAAGTTTGTCAAGTGGTTGGTCAAAAAGTATATAAAGTCCACTTGAAAAGTGATAAATTGTACTCGAGTTTTTAGCGGGAGGTAAATATTTACTGTTTTATATATTTTAGTGGATGAAAAGTAGCCGATTTGAGCCAGAATCCACGTGGAAAAACAAGGAATTTGGGGTACTGTAGATCAAATTTATTTTCTGAGAATGCTGGTTACTGTAGGCTAATACTGTAGATCAAAATGTGCTCTTCTAATTTAGGGTTACATCGAGAAAAAATCCACAAGTCAAAATTATCCCAAAATTTTTTCAGTAAGTCCAAATTCCCAACATAAATCCTAAAGATCAAATTCCTGGCTCCCAAAAATGCTCCAATGTTTCAAGTGGCTAATTCTCACGAGAAACTATCTTTTTTCCCCTTTTTGACTGACTAATAATAATAATAATAATAACAAGATTCTTCTTGTATTTATTTTGTGTTTGCACGCCGTTTCAACAAGCCACCCAAAATCTTATTGTTTTCGAAAGAGTTTTCAAGAGAAAAAACAGTGAGCAAATAGGGGTTTTGGAAACCAAGAAAAAAATTAATTTGAAAAAAATTGATTCCAGGCCCGACGACTGAAAAGACAATGCGGATGCTCGAATTACTGTAACTGCCAACCGCAACAAACATTTTTCTCAACTCAATTATATCAGCCGTCTTGTGCGTGTCTACAAGCTCCAGCTTGTCAACCATTGTGCTCACTGAGAGCTATTGTAGGTTTTGGGGGGATTCAGAATTCTGAAATTCTAAATTTTTTTTGAATAAAAAATTTCGATTATAATCACCTCAAAAATTCGCGGAAAAAATTATATTATTTTTGAAACCTAATTTTTCCTGGATATTTTTTTGGGACATTGTTAGCTTCCAGAAATGTTCCCAGAATTTCAGAAAGCTTGAGTTGAAATATTGGAATTTTCTGGAATTTCTTATTTTAAGGCTGAAATTGGACCCTAAAGATAATGTTAACAATTTTTGGGAAATTAAAGATCAGAATTAATTTTTTAATGAATCAAATAGATGAATCATCTCAAAAATTTCTCGGAAAAAATTATATTATTTTTGAAACGTATTTTTTTCTGGAAAATTTTTAGACTCAAAAAATTCCCAGATTTCAAATATAAACTAGACTCTAGTTGAAAAACTAAAATTTTAAAATTCCTGAAATTTTCCTGATGAAGTTCAGACTCTAAAAATTCCCAGATTTCTAACCAAAACTAGACTCTAGTTAAAAAATCCTCCAAAAATCCCCCTTTTTCCAGGCCACCGACTGTTCCGCCACCTGTATCCGAGCCTGTATCCCATCCTGTGCCAAAAAAACCGGCAACACTTTCACCTGCTCCTCTCAATGCGAAAATGTGTGCGACAAAACGTGCAAAGCCGCGCAGGAAAGTTATCAAGTTCAGCAAGTTCAGCAGCAAGTTCAAGCTTCACCTTCAACATCTGACAGTTGCCAATCGGTTTGTCAAAATGTGTGTCAAGGAGCGTGTGTCTCGCAGAATTCACCGGCTGATGTTTGTCAGCGGACTTGTCAGAACTCGTGTCAATTTGGATGTGCTGTTAATGAACAAGGTGGGGGGTTTTTTGAGTTAGGGAAAGTTTTAGAAGCCTAAAAACGGGCCCGTGGCATTGCTCATGTTAAGACGGACATTTTGAGACCGAACAAGACATGGGCGAGCGCTTTGCGCGAGTGTAGATCACTCTTCCGCGTTAGCGGCTCGAGCGGAGCGAGTGTATGTTCCTTTAAGCCCACAAAACCATTGCTCATGTTAAGACGAGCATTTTGAGACCAAACATGGCATAGGCGAGCGCTCTGCGCGAGTGTAAATCAATCTTCCGCGTTAGCGGCTCGAGTGTATGTACCTTCAATGTTTCGTACTGTTATTGTCACTCTAGCCATGCCCACAAAACCATTGCTCATGTTAAGACGCGA
Organism: Caenorhabditis angaria; assembly: GCA_947459285.1. Classification (NCBI taxonomy): domain Eukaryota; kingdom Metazoa; phylum Nematoda; class Chromadorea; order Rhabditida; family Rhabditidae; genus Caenorhabditis; species Caenorhabditis angaria. Next base: position 11,455,432 of record CANHGI010000002.1, on the reverse strand, counting down.
GTGTATGTATGTCCCTTTAATGTTTGCTACTGTAACAGTGTCTTAAAAACCATGCCCGAAGCATTTCTCATGTTATATACGATTATTTTCCAGGTTACCCACAACAATCGGCCCCACAAATCGTCACCACCTCCACCACAACCCAAAACCCCGCCGCAGCCACCATCAAAATCACCCTAGACATCAACGACGCCTACTTCACCACCAACTGCGACGGAAAGTGCGCGCAAGCCTGTCATTCGCAATGCGTTTCGCAAGGCAATCCGGCGCAAGCTTGCGCAAATTCCTGTAACAACGAGTGCGGAAGCAAGTGTGCGACACGTCAACAAGTTCAGGTTGGAACTTATGCACCTTCTACTAGCACCTACACCACTCAAGTAACAGGAGGAGGAAATCCCTGCGAGACGCAATGCCAACAGGGTTGCGTCCGCACCTCTTGCACCCAACAATCACAACTTGGCACGTGTGCCGCCTCGTGCTATTCCGCGTGTCAAATGCACTGCGCGGCAGTTTCCGCGTCTCCCACCGTAGTCAAAGCGCAATGCTCACCCGAATGTATGCCAACCTGTCAACTTTCGTGCACTCAACGTACCTCTACTACCACCACCGCACAATGTATCCCGAGTTGTATGCCGTTGTGTCAAGCGCAATGTGTTAACGCAGGAGTCACTACCACTACCACTACCGTACCACCTGCCACGTGTATTCCACCTTGTCAACCACAATGTCTTGAGTCTTGTATCATCTCGTTTACCTCTGGCGGAAGGACACAGGTACCTAACCCAGGAGAAGAGGAGGAATATGAGGAGGAGGAGGAGACCTCTGTAGCTCCACAGGGTGAAAATCTGGGAGCTGGAGGGGGAGATCGGGATTATGTTCAGTTTGATGCACGGCAGAATGATAGCACAGCTTTGGAAGGTCCGGGAGGCTCGGGAGGTCTTCAGAATCCTGGGGTTGCTTCTGGAGGATCTGAGGAGCCTTCTGGAGGTCCGGGAGGTCTTCAGAATCCTGGGGTTACTTCTGGAGGTCTTGGGGAGCCTTCTGTTGGCTCCGGGGCTTCTGAGATTCCGGTAGTGACCTCGGAGAATCCTATGAGCTCCGAGCCTTCGGAGAGTCTTGTCGGTCTTGGAGAATCCTCTGCAGGCTCTCAGAATTCCGAGGGCGTCTCAGGGGATTCAGGAATCTCTCAGAATCCCGAAGAAACCTCAGAAGCCCCAAGTACTCCAGACACCTCGGGAACTCTGCAGGACTTTTCCGCTACCCCGGAAACCTACCCCGAATCACCATATGACCACTCTGCACCCTCAACAACCTCAGCACCATCCCACCAATTCACCTTCACACCACCTTCCACCGACGACGAAACCACCGGCGAACCTCTGGATCTCATCGAACCCCAGCCTCCCCTTCCCAAACTCAACATCTCATTCGTCCTACCCGAACCACTCACCCCCGCACAACTCACCAATCTCCAAACCTGCCCCACCGCATGTCAACCGCAATGTCTGCCGACGTGCGAGATTGCCGTCCGCCTTCTCGCACTCATCCCATGCCCAACCGCCTGCAAACCCGCCTGTCAACCGCAATGCGTCTTCCAGGGGGTTGTGCAAGCTCAGCGAGCAGCACCCCCAGCCTCTCCCACATGTATTCCCGCTTGTATGCCAGCCTGCCTGTTAGATTGTACCCTACCGTACTTCAAGGATCGTAGTGGGGTGGTTGAGCAAATCTACGAGCACCCACCGATCTGGAAAGCTATGCGAGATCCCAGGCCAAGGTATCTAACAGTAAACCTTGTGCAGAAGTCTCCAAGTTCCCCACGCTTCCAAAAATTCAGAAGGTATCCCCTGAACTCCATATTCGAAGATGACGATTGTCCAGAGATCTGTCAATCGCTATGCGATCCCTTCTGCATCGCCCGAAATTCTAACAACACCCTAAGTTGTCCCCGCGCATGTATGCCTGATTGCACTCAAGATTGCCTACGTCAACTGATTTGCCCGCTGACGTGTCAACCCACGTGTCATCCTGATTGTCTACAGATGCCGAAAATCAAGATCGTGTTTGCTGGATCACAATGTGCTGCAAAGTGTCAACCCGCTTGTGAACCCCAATGCTTACAGGTGCTTTTTTGAGTTCTTTGAGTTAAGGCCTAAGTTCTAACGCTTAAAATTCTAAAGTTTTTGACACCAAACATGGCCTAAAAGCCCAATTTGGACTTCTAGGCCACACATGTTTGGTGTCAGCTCTTGTCATTTTGATATGGCCTAGAAATCCAAAATTTTCAAATTTCTAGGCCATGTTTGGTATCAAAATGCTCCTCTCAACCTTCCCGACCCCAAAATTTTCAGCACAAAAAATTTTCAGACACTCACGACAACCTCAACAAGCAGCCCAGTAGTTCCAGCAGATCAGCCACTCACCGCAAGTTGCCCGCAAATCTGTCAACCACAGTGCTCTCAACAATGTGTTCAGGTGAGGAAATTGCCACGTGGCAAACCAAAATCCCACGTCATCACCTCAAATTTTTGCAGCGCCAACAATGTCCCTGCCAGCAGACGTGTCAAACCGGTTGCCAACAACACAACCCAAGTGCCACCACGTGTCAAAACGTGTGCACTGAAGTTTGCGCTGCGGACTGTGCAGCCTATGTAACGCCAACCGCTCAGCAAACCGCTCCGCAAGCCGCAACGCTTGGCTATGTTCCGGTGGTCCCTGTTGCCGCAGCTGTTCCGCAAGTCGTGATCAACTTCGCCGCAGCGGAATGTGTGCCAGTTTGCGAGCAATCGTGTAATGCACAATGTGTTGCGAAGTATCCGCAAGAGCATTGCGGAACAATGTGTGGATCGCAATGCGCGTCGGTTTGCGCAACGCCTGCCGCAACAACAACAACAACCGCACCTTCCGCGACTCAACAATGCACCCCGAAATGTATGTCGGATTGCCGGCAGCTATGCAAAAGTGATTCCGCACAATGTACGCAAGGTTGCGACGCGTCATGCCAGCAACTCTGCGGAACCGCCCCAACCCCAGTCGTCCAACTCACCGTGAACTACAACTGTAACGTGCCCTGCGACTCACAGTGTACGCAGCAGTGCTATCATCAAGCGGCGAGCTGCGCGCCGGCTTGCGCGCAAGCTTGCGAGCAGCAATGTCCAACCGTAAGCTGTGAAGATGCTTGCGAGACGGTTTGTAAGGTTGGTTTAGCCTAACATGAGCAATGTAATATGAGCAATCTTGCAGGGTCAATGCGTGTTCAGCGGTCAAAATTCGCGTCAATGCGGCCCGGCTTGCGCACAATCATGTGCCTCATTGTGCAAGAAAAAACGAGTCAAACGAAATTTGTGAGCCCCCAGAAATTAATTTTTTTTTGTGATTTTTTCAATTTTGCCCCCCGCTTGCCTTGGGCGACTTTTTTTTGAACGAAAATGTTTTTCACAAGTTATTCACCTATTTATTTTTATTGTTTGTATTTATTTGAAAAAATGAAATGAAATATGTTTTTCAATTTGTTCCTTTAAAGTGAATACTGTAGACGATTTTAGTTTTTTTTTTTTTGGGGAGTCGAAAAATTCAAATGTTGGAATATAATCGTGCTCCTTCAGGGGAACTTTTTCTTCGGATGTTTACTCAAAATCATTTATGAGAAATATCGGAGAAATTAAGAAAACATTGCATGTTTTGAGAATGGTTGCTGAAGATCTTCCGAAAAATTTATATTATTTTTGAAACCTAATTTTTCCTGGAATATTTTTTGGGCATTTTTAGATCTCAGAAATGTTCTCTTGAATATCTATTGAGACTACTCGTGATTTAAAAATTCTTATTTTCAGGTTTTCGAATGTGAACATGGAATGGTTGCTGAAGATCTTCCGAAAAATTTATATTATTTTTGAAACCTAATTTTTCCTGGAATATTTTTTGGGCATTTTTAGATCTCAGAAATGTTCTCTTGAATATCTATTGAGACTACTCGTGATTTAAAACATTCTTATTTTCAGGTTTTCGAATGTGAACATGGAATGGTTGCTGAAGATCTTCCGAAAAATTTATATTATTTTTGAAACCTAATTTTTCCTGGAATATTTTTTGGGCATTTTTAGATCTCAGAAATGTTCTCTTGAATATCTATTGAGACTACTCGTGATTTAAAACATTCTTATTTTCAGGTTTTCGAATGTGAACATGGAATGGTTGCTGAAGATCTTCCGAAAAATTTATATTATTTTTGAAACCTAATTTTTCCTGGAATATTTTTTGGGCATTTTTAGATCTCAGAAATGTTCTCTTGAATATCTATTGAGACTACTCGTGATTTAAAACATTCTTATTTTCAGGTTTTCGAATGTGAACATGGAATGGTTGCTGAAGATCTTCCGAAAAATTTATATTATTTTTGAAACCTAATTTTTCCTGGAATATTTTTTGGGCATTTTTAGATCTCAGAAATGTTCTCTTGAATATCTATTGAGACTACTCGTGATTTAAAACATTCTTATTTTCAGGTTTTCGAATGTGAACATGGAACTTCGGATGTTTACTCAAAATCATTTATGAGAAATATCGGAGAAATTAAGAAAACATTGCATGTTTTGAGAATGGTTGCTGAAGATCTTCCGAAAAAATTATATTATTTTTGAAACCTAATTTTTCCTGGAATATTTTTTGGGGCATTTTCAGATCTCAGAAATGTTCTCTTGAATATCTATTGAGGCTATTCGTGATTTAAAATTCTTATTTTCAGGTTTTCAAATGTGAACATGGAACTTCGGATGTTTATTCAAAATCATTATCGTTGCTGAAGATCTTCCGAAAAATTATATTATTTTTGAAACCTAATTTTTCCTGGAATATTTTTTGGGGCATTTTCAGATCTCAGAAATGTTCTCAAAATTTCTGATAGCGGGATTTTTGCGATTCACAGTGTCGTCCAACTCGTCGTCCAACTCACCGTGAACTACAACTGTAATGTGCCATGCGATTCACAGTGTACACAACAATGCTATCACCAAGCGGCGAGCTGCGCGCCGGCTTGCGCGCAAGCTTGCGAGCAGCAATGTCCAACCGTAAGCTGTGAAGACGCATGTGAGACGGTTTGCAAGTTTGGTTTAGTCTAAAATGAGCAATCCTTTTATTTATTGCTAAGCAATCTTGCAGGGTCAATGCGTGTTCAGCGGTCAAAATTCACGTCAATGCGGCCCGGCTTGCGCACAATCATGTGCCTCATTGTGCAAGAAAAAACGAGTCAAACGAAATTTGTGAGTCCCCGGAAATTAATTTTTTTTTGTGATTTTTTCAATTTTGCCCCCCGCTTGCCTTGGGCGACTTTTTTTTGAACGAAAATGTTTTTCACAAGTTATTCACCTATTTATTTTTATTGTTTGTATTTATTTGAAAAAATGAAATGAAATATGTTTTTCAATTTGTTCCTTTAAGTGTTAAACGCTCAAACTCTTTTATAATCGACATTTTATTCAAAAACAAAAACAAGAAAACTCAACAGCTTATACTTCAGTTTCGACAATGTTTTTGATATAAAAATCAAGAACATGGAACTGGAATACTTCGTTGACTTGTTGTTCAGGTGATGCAATCTTACTGAGAAAAAACAAATCATTGGTTGAAGAGCAGCAATGAGCACTTACCTCGGCGCAGCTGTGTTGTATAAATTCCGAATTTTGTTGAGAAATTCTCTTGTGCAGCTCCGCATGATCTCACGTGAAGTTTTTCTGAAATTAAAGTCGTCGGAGCATTATAAATTTACAAGGAAACGTTTTCAACCACCCTCTGCAGACATCGCGCAAGCGAGCGCGTTGCAGACCTGCTGCAGCTCGGTCGTATTTTGCCAGTGTCTGTTTCCATTACTCAAGGAAATATGCTCCAATCTGGATTCCCTAGTCAACCTATTCTAGAAAAGACATTTTGAAAGTTTCGCCCGTAGCGGGAATTGAACCTGGGTATAGTAACCTCATAATTAATGCGTTTAACGACTTGACCACATGCGCAAACAATTCTAAAGTGCCGTTTAAGCGGTTTTTAGCGCAAAAAATTAATTATTATTTTTTCTCTCTGTAAATGGCCGGAAACTCAAAATATTTGTCTGCAAAATTTCAGGTTTTTTCGAATATTTTGCGAAAAAATTGACAATTTATTAGTTACATACTTTGTGATTTGAAATTTCCTGAGACTAAAGTATCGTAATCCTGAGTTACTGTAATATTTGTAATTGGCTAGCTACAGTAACCCTTTAAACCTGGGAGTTATTGTAACTTGAAATTCAAGTTACAATAACTCCCGCAGCTACAGTAATTCAGTTGAAATACAAAGAAACAGGTTGCGGTAAAAGTATACATTTGTGTAAATTGACTTACTTTTCAGCAACCATTCTCAAAACAAGCAATGTTTTCTTGATTTCTCCGATATTTCTCATAAATGATTTTGAGTAAACATCCGAAGTTCCATGTTCACATTCGAAGACCTGAAAATAAGAATGTTTTTAATCACGAGTAGCCTCAATAGATATTCAAGAGAACATTTCTGAATCTGATCGACAATGTGTCTACCGTAACTCAAAACACGTCATCGAAAAGCTGCAGCTTTCAAAAATGGTCACATTAAAAAAAATTAGCACCAACCAAAAACTTACAAAAATATCATTTTTGGATGCCAATCTGGAGTTGGCACAATCTTTGAAAATGATGAACGATTCCTGAAGTTTACTATACAAATCCAATCCATGATACTTGTTAAGCTTGCAATAATCAATACCAGCCACAGTTTGTTCTGGAAGTTTTTTTTTTTTTTTTGGAAAATTCTATCGATTATCTATATACAGTACTGGCCAAAAAGATATGCAAAACTAGTTTTTCGTGTGAATTTACTCAAAAATGTCGAATTTTGACCATGGATTCACTTCGGAAACGGTTAAAAATCAGAAACTCTGATGAAAAAAAAAAAATTTTCAGGAAAAATCGGGAAAATGACCAAACCCAATTTTCTGGAAGGTCTTATTGAAGACATCAGTGGTGTCTTAGAATTGATGAAATTCGAAGGTTAAGGTGGGAAATGAAAGATGTCTAGTCACTTCTGCAAGTTTAGTCTTATACTTTGTATTTTCAAAAATAAATCAAGGAATAGTGGAAACTTGGAAAATCCTGAACAAATCGAAATTTGAGTAAGATCAAGAAAAATTTTTCATCTATGGAATTGATGCATATTATCAAATTCAGCATAAAAAATAACCCCATATGCGATTTTGGGTCAAAATTCGACATTTTTGAGTAAATTTACACGAAAACCTAGTTTTGCATATCTTTTTGGCCAATTTTTCAATTTTTGAAATACATATATTCATTAGAGACCCAGATTGCTCAAAAAAAAATTTGAGCCCAATCCGATAAAAATCAAATGATGATAGCTTTTTTATCACTAATTTATATAAATTATAATTGTAAGTTTAAAATTTAAAACTGAAATTTCTTATTACTAATATTCATCAAATTTTGAGAAAATTTCTTTTCAATAGTGCGAAATCCAGGCCGAAAAATTAGATTTGAACAACAAATTTCCCTCGGAAAACTTACTCATTAACTGAATCTTCCTTTTGATAACTGTTTTTCTTAAATCTTCTCTTCTATTTTCTTGTAACGCCAAAACAACAGATTGTTGATTCAATACTATATGCATGTTTCTTTCGTTGTTCATTTTTCCAGTGCAAGATAATTCTGAAATGAGGAGAATTTCGAGAAAACATTTTGGATTGATGAAGGGGGTCACGTCACGTAACAAATAATTTATTTTTTTGAGAAATTTGTTAAAATTTTAATTTGGATTTGTATTGTTCCTTTTTAGAACATTTCAGTTTGCTGATTGTTGAACTTTCTGAAACCTGGAACCTCGTCTGAATGACGTTTTTTACGCACTGTTTGACCGATAAGCAAATCAGCAAAAAAAAGTTGGAAGAACTTATTCAAGACATTCCTTCTCAGAATACAAATATTTCCCACCCTTTGAACTAAAACTCACGCTACATGGATATCGCTCAAATTTCCAACAATTGTGGAAACTGCCACTTTCGATATTTTTGTTTGTTGATGTATCGTTTCAATATCGTTTCTGGAAAATTTGTTGAACCTTTCGATCATTTTTCATCATGTAACTTACTTCTGGGAATACAAATTTAAAATTGCCATGATTTTTATCCATGTTAAATGGGATTTCGCAAAAATTGTATTTGATCGTGGTGCTATCCTTATCATACACCTGGAGCATCGGATCTAGAATATTTATAGGTTACGATAGTTTGGCAAACTTAACAACTTACGCTTATCAAACCAGGGGATTCTTCGGCAGCAGACACAATCCGTTCGCATTTTTTACATTTTCGTTTTTGCGGCACAATATTCAATTCGAAAATTTTTTTAGTCAATTCTGTCCCATTCAAATGTAGAAGTTCGCTATAGGTTTCCGCTCGTTGAATTTTTTCAAAACTGTAAATAGAAATTTTGAACTATTTTTCTCTCTCCTCATTTGAACAACCAACTTTCGAACCCACCCGTCGCCCAAATTTCTTTTTTCTCATATTCTCAGAGTATACTTTATATAAATTTTTCTAGACTAGAATTACCTTGAACATGAGAAAAAACATTGGGCGGTCGTTGGGATGGTCCTACGAAAAATATCATCAAAAGTTGATGCATTTTTCTTGTTGAATTTTTTCCCTTCAACCTACTTTGCGCATTGTTTCTCACAATTTCAGTCATTTTGTCAATGACTTCTTCACACATATTCAAATGGAATTCGTTCTTCTTAATTTCGCCTGAATTTTTCGAAATTCGTTCTGTCAACGCTGCAGCCTTCTCCAATTCAATCAATTTCTTGATTCCATCATACATTTGTCTGACACCTTGATATTCAGTTAGTCCGAGACGTTGTCTGTTCGTAACATCATAGATCATCATAACATCATCATAGCATCCTTGGTTTCCGAATGTTCTCCATGAATTCCGCAAATTTTATCCTTTGATAAGACGGCCCAAAACGTCTCCAACATTTCCACCATTTTTCATTGAGATGATACGCAAGTGATCTTCTTCATTCACTGAAACCAAGAATAACTTATTTTATGTAGTGGTTGCGACTTTTTTATAATAGAAATTTATTGAAGAAAAAAAAACTAAAATACAAAAAGTTACACTACACAAATAGAATAAAAAGACAAAAACAATTTACCATTTCTAAAACACAGCTAAAATAACCTAGGAAATTGACCCGAAGAAAACCTAACGAAAAACCGCACACAAAAAACAAAAACAGAAAAAGATAGGCGGTCTCGCCGCCACCTCTGCCACGTCACACGTGCACGTGAAATAAATTAATATAAAAAGATTGATTCTTTTTATCTCTTTCATTTATTCTTTTTCACTACATTCCAACCAGACCTGTCGTTTTTGGCCGGCCGGGTCGGGCCAGCCCTTCAAAATTCAAAAAATGCGGGCTATTTCGGCCCTCCGGCCCTTGTTTTTTTTATAAGAGGCTGTTTCATTCCTTTTTTCGGTCCTTCATAAATTTTTGATGACAATTCGGGATTTTTACAAATGGATGATTTTGCTCAAATTTTCTACATTTACTTTTATCATCAATCCACCATTAGAAACGCGAAATTCGCCAATTTTCTTCAGCCAAAATGCAACAATTCGAAAGAAACACCATTGAAAAATAGTGGACTTACACAATAAAATTTGTTGGAAAGGCCGGGCTGAGCCAGCCCATTTCCCTTATTTTGGCTGGCTAGCCCGGCCCTTTAAATAGCTGGCCCGAGGGCCGCAAATAGCCGCAAAACGACAGGTCTCATTCCAACATTATCATTGTGGAATATTCCACGACCAGTTGGCCAGAAACGATTGGTATTGGCGGCTTTCAAAAAACACTCACCTTCTTTGAAGAAGAAATGATCAGCTATCAATTTCTTTTTGGTTTCTTCGTCCATTCCAGTGAGAGGTATGTTCCCTTCAATTCTGGATCAGTGATTCCGGCGAAGATTTCCTTCATTCTTGATTCCATCATTTTGTAGTTGGTCTCATTCAAACATGGGTTGAAAGGATATCCTTGGAGTGAGCGATCACATTGAACACGGGTGGAAACGATGAACTTGTTCTCGGGGTCCAAATCCGCCAAATCACCGATCTGCAAAACAAATATTCATATTTTCATTTTCTGGAACAGAAATAATAAATAAAACCTACATTTTTCTCTCTGGACAACTTCCTTGGTCAAGTTCTTGTTGAGGAGCGATTTGCAGTCAACCCTGGAAATTAATCGATTATTTATGGTTATCTGGAACATGGCTATGAAAAAGAAGTTGTGAAGCCTTTTTCTGAAAATCCTTGACCTGAAAAGCCCTGACCAACCTCTTCGATTTTCTTTTGAACGTCAGCAGGAACAGGAATAGTGTTGGCAACTTCCTTCGTCAAGTGCTTTTTGAGGAGCGAGTTGCAGTCGGCGGCAACTTGCAATTTTGCGAAACCCTGGAAATTAATCGATTATTTATGGTTATCTGGAACATGGCTATGAAAAAGAAGTTGTAAAGCCTTTTTCTGAAAATCCTTGATCTGAAAAGCCCTGACCAACCTCTTCGATTTTCTTTTGAACGTTTCTCTTTGATAAGAAGCAATTGTGAGAAAAGCGAAAGAGCTTTTTATAGGGGAAAAAATCGTGTTGGCAAAAATGACACGTTTCACGGTCACGCTCATTTCCACCGGAAAATTCAAAATTTAAATTCATTTATGAAAAACGCGAATAAAATGATACGGAAAAATATTTTCAGCTTCAAAGCTTGAAAAACACTAGTTTTCAGAGAAAATTCCAAATTTCACACTAATATCTGAATTTGCCGCCTGAACTATTTTGCCACGTGGAATTCACTCTGTGCGCCTTTGAAACCCCGAAAAACCTTTCCCCACCAAAAAAAAAACAAAAAATTGTCTGCGCCCTCCTCTTTTCCCCTTTTCTCTCGCCATAGAAAAAATAGAGGAGAGAAAGTGCGCTTCATTGACAACGCACACACAAACATTTTCGAATTTCGCATTTTTTATTTTTTTGCGCAGAAAAACCGGGTTTTCTCGGATTTTCAGATAAATCTTGTGTTTTCTTGTAGATTTTGATACGTGGATCATGATTCTGATGTCAGAAATAGGGTATATTAGCTTTGAAGATGATTTATGACGTGGCAAAGTAGAAATGTTTAGAAATGTGGTTTTTGCGAAATTTTAAAGTCTTCCACTGATTTTTAGAGTTGAGCTAGTTAATTTCTGACACTGGAATCATGATCAGCGCTTCGGAATCTTCTGAAAAATCACGTTTCACCCAAAAATCTCGATTTTTTTAGATGCCTTCATCTCCAGAAGCTTCACCAAAAGGTTCAGAAGACGGAGACGAATATGTGCCACGATCACCATCTCCAAAAAGACCAAGAAGATCAGAGAGCCCCGAAAAACGCCGTGAAAAATCAAGGAGCCCGGAGAGAAGAAGAGAACGATCTAGAAGTCCAGAGAGACGCAGACGTCGAAGATCTTCTTCACATGAACGTGATTCTTCAAGAAGACGAAGATCTTCTTCACGCGATCATGATTCAAGAAGACGAAGAAGATCAAGAACTCCGCCAAGAAGGAGACGAAGTCCAAGTCCCGAAGCTGCTCCAGCTCCAAAAAAAGAGGAGAAGCCTAAAGAAGAGGTCAAGGATTTGTTGAGAACTCGAACTGGAGGAGCCTATATTCCACCTGCAAAATTGCGACTTATGCAAGAGCAAATTCAGGATAAGGTATGGGTTTTTGAATATGAGTTATGACGTGGCAAAATCAATAATTTCCAGGCTGGCGAACAATATCAACGTATGAATTGGGAGCGTTTGAAGAAGAAGATTCATGGTTTGGTGAATCGTGTGAATGTGGGAAATTTGGTGCAGATTGTCAGAGAATTGTTGCAGGAGAATGTGATTCGTGGAAAGTATGTGGATTTTTGCTGATGAAAATTGGGCTTGGGACCCCGAAAATTGGATTTTTCATGAAATTTGAGGCCGGAAAAGGGAAATTCCATGAAAAATCTTATCTGAAACCTGAAAAACTTGATTTTTGACTTACAATTTCAAAAAATCTGTTTTTATGAAAATGAAAAAATTCAAAAGGGACATTTTTTTCCAAACGTGACCTATATTTAAAAAATTAAAAATGACGTGGAATTTCTACAATTCAAAAAATCATTTTGGCATTTTATTTCATCAAGAAATGGTCAGGATTCATTGAAGTGAGTAAAAAAATCCAGAAAATTGCAGCTTTTGCTGGAAATTTCAGGGGTTCTATTGAAAACTCAGCCAGAAATCAATTGAAACCTGAAAATTATGAAAAATCCTGCTTTTCCAAGGTAAATTCATCAGAATAACTGAAAATCACGATTTTTCCTGCGACCAAAACAAGATTCTAATGAAAAATTATTCAAAATTCATTGGAGAACCTGGTTTTGCTGAAATTTCCTGCTGAATTCATAGTTTCAATCTGGAAATTCTCAAAAACCTATGATTTTCCGTCTCGAGTTGCAGAAAAAATTTTAATGTGTAATTTGAGACAGAAAATCATAGGTTTTTGAGAATTTCCAGATTGAAACTTTGAATTCAGCAGGAAATTCCATAAAAACAAGGCTCTCCAATGAATTTCGAATAACTTTTCATTAGAATCTTATTTTGGTCCCAGGAAAAATTGTGATTTTCAGTTAATCTAATGAGTTTTGCTTGGAAAAACAAGATTTTTCATAATTTTCAGGTTTCAATTAATTTTTGGGTGATTTTTCCTGGATTTTCGAGCAGAAATGAAGATTTCTACTAAAAAATACCATATTTTCCAAAGGAAAAATGGATTTGATGTTGAAAAATCACCAAAACGTTTTGGAAAACAGGATTTTTGGATATTTCGGTCAGAAATCAATTTTCAATGAAATGGAACCCGGAGAAGGGAAAATTTGGTGATTTTTAGGTTGTAAACCATAAAAATTCAAACTTCCAACATTCCCGGGTTGAAAGTAGGAAAAATCCATTGATATTTTGGTCAGAAATTCAATTTCTATGAAATTTGACTTGGAGTAGGCAAAATCCGATGATTTTTAAGTTGTAAACCATAAAACTTCAAATTTGCAACATTCCCGGGTTGAAAGTAGGAAAAATCCATTGCTATTTCGGTCAGAAATCAATTTTCAATGAAATGGAACCCGGAGAAGGGGAAATTTGGTGATTTCCAGGTTGTAAACCATAAAAATTCAAACTTTCAACATTCCCGGGTTGAAAGTAGGCAAAATCCATTGATATTTTGGTCAGAAATTCAATTTCTATGAAATTTGATTTGGAGTAGGCAAAATCCGATGATTTTTAAGTTGTAAACCATAAAACTTCAAATTTGCAACATTCCCGGGTTGAAAGTAGGAAAAATCCATTGATATTTCGGTCAGAAATCAATTTTCAATGAAATGGAACCCGGAGAAGGGGAAATTTGGTGATTTCCAGGTTGTAAACCATAAAAATTCAAACTTTCAACATTCCCGGGTTGAAAGTAGGAAAAATCCGTTGATATTTCGGTCAGAAATCAATTTTCAATGAAATGGAACCCGGAGAAGGTGAAATTTGGTGATTTTAAGGTTGTAAACCATAAAAATTCAAACTTCCAACATTCCCGGGTTGAAAGTAGGAAAATTCCATTGATATTTTGGTCAGAAATTCAATTTCTATGAAATTTGACTTGGAGTAGGCAAAATCCGATGATTTTTAAGTTGTAAACCATAAAAATTCAAACTTCCAACATTCCCGGGTTGAAAGTAGGCAAAATCCATTGATATTTTGGTCAGAAATTCAATTTCTATGAAATTTGATTTGGAGTAGGCAAAATCCGATGATTTTTAAGTTGTAAACCATAAAAATTCAAACTTCCAACATTCCCGGGTTGAAAGTAGGCAAAATCCATTGATATTTTGGTCAGAAATTCAATTTCTATGAAATTTGACTTGGAGTAGGCAAAATCCGATGATTTTTAAGTTGTAAACCATAAAAATTCAAACTTCCAACATTCCCGGGTTGAAAGTAGGCAAAATCCATTGATATTTTGGTCAGAAATTCAATTTCTATGAAATTTGATTTGGAGTAGGCAAAATCCGATGATTTTTAAGTTGTAAACCATAAAAATTCAAACTTCCAACATTCCCGGGTTGAAAGTAGGCAAAATCCATTGATATTTTGGTCAGAAATTCAATTTCTATGAAATTTGACTTGGAGTAGGCAAAATCCGATGATTTTTAAGTTGTAAACCATAAAAATTCAAACTTCCAACATTCCCGGGTTGAAAGTAGGCAAAATCCATTGATATTTTGGTCAGAAATTCAATTTCTATGAAATTTGATTTGGAGTAGGCAAAATCCGATGATTTTTAAGTTGTAAACCATAAAAATTCAAACTTCCAACATTCCCGGGTTGAAAGTAGGCAAAATCCATTGATATTTTGGTCAGAAATTCAATTTCTATGAAATTTGACTTGGAGTAGGCAAAATCCGATGATTTTTAAGTTGTAAACCATAAAAATTCAAACTTCCAACATTCCCGGGTTGAAAGTAGGAAAATTCCATTGATATTTTGGTCAGAAATTCAATTTCTATGAAATTTGACTTGGAGTAGGCAAAATCCGATGATTTTTAAGTTGTAAACCATAAAAATTCAAACTTCCAACATTCCCGGGTTGAAAGTAGGCAAAATCCATTGATATTTTGGTCAGAAATTCAATTTCTATGAAATTTGATTTGGAGTAGGCAAAATCCGATGATTTTTAAGTTGTAAACCATAAAACTTCAAATTTGCAACATTCCCGCGTTGAAAACCCTTAATTTTGCACCAGAAAACCTATTTTCATTGAAAATGTTTGAAATTCAAAGGAAAAATCGCTCAGAAGTTAAAGAAACAACGATTCTAATGATCAAAAATCACTATTTTCCCCCAGAAAACCTGCCCAAACCCCCATATTTTTCCAGAGGTCTCCTATGCCGCTCCATCATCCAAGCGCAAGCCTTCTCCCCCGGCTTTTCGCACGTCTACGCGGCTCTCGTCGCCGTAATCAACTCAAAATTCCCGCACGTCGGTGAACTTCTCCTTCGTCGTCTCATCGTGCAATTCAAACGAAGTTTTCGGCGAAATGATAAAGGTGTCACAGTTCCAATCGTCAAATTCATCGGACATTTGATAAATCAACAAGTTGCGCACGAAGTTTTGGCCCTCGAGATCATTATTTTGATGTTGGAAGAGCCAACAGATGATTCGGTTGAAGTTGCGATCGCATTTTTGAAAGAATGTGGAGCCAAGTTACTGGAAGTCGCGCCTGCTGCACTCAACAGTGTTTTCGACCGGCTTCGTGTTATTTTGATGGAATCGAATGCGGAAGATCCGGAGATGAAGATTGATGTTAGAATTCGATATATGATTGAAGTTGCGATGCAGATCAGGAAAGAGGGATTTAAGGTAACTCATTTTGGAGTGAAAATTTTTTTTCATGCAAATTTGACCTATTTTCATAAAAAAACGCGTAAAATCTGAAAATTTGCTGAAAATCCACGTATTTCTTCTTGGCGGAAAAAAAAATTAAAATTTGAATTTTTCTTCCAAACGGCAAGAGTTCGATAGAGCGCGTTTGCTATTTTTGAGCTAAAAATCACGATTTCTGACCTGAAATTGGTGAAATTTCACGGTGTTTAGTTTTTTCAAGCTGTAAAATTCGATTTTGTGCAGAAATTGACTGAAAATCCACCGTCTTCCCCGAATTTAGGTGAAAAATCACGTTTTTCTTTACAACGAAAAAAAAAATGAAATTTTGAATTTTTTCTGGAAACGCCAAGAGTTCGATGGGGCGCGTTTGCTATTTTTACTCAATTTTTCACGATTTCGACGATTTTTGGCTCAAAATTTGTCATTTTCCTAAGCTAAAAGATGGTTTCGTGCTGAAATTGACTGAAAATTCAAACTTTCCATCAAAAACTCAGCCTAGAACTCGTATTTTTTCATTGCAAAAAAATTGAATTTTTCTTCGAAACGCCAAGAGTTCAATGGGGCGCGTTTGCTATTTTTGGTCAATTTTTCACGATTGTTAGCTGAAAATAATGGTTTTTCATCGTTTTTTCTGAAATTTTCGATTTTACACCTGAAAATCCACCAAAATTCAATAAATTCAACAAATTTTATTCCTTCTTCAAAGTTTTCTCCCTCAAAAACTCCTCAAATTTGCGATATTCATCCTCTCCCAACACAAATTGCACCAAACCGCCATCTTTTTGTGTCGGAGTTGTCGGAACTCCGGGAATCGGTGAAATGTTATAGGGATGGAGATAGGTGTGGATTTTTTCGAAGTTTCGGGCGGTGGAGATGAGAGTTAGCTGAAATTAGGTGAAAATTGGGCATTTTTGGTCAAAATTGGACTATTTTTCATGAAAAATCATGTTTTTTGCACCTAGAACTCACATTTCTGGGAGCTGGCGATTCCATAATCGATTTCAGCTTTTTCAAGCGCTCATCCCGTTGTTCTTTGTGAAATTTCTCGATTTTTGCTTTTTCGGTTCGATGTCGGCTCAAAAGCCAATTGTAGTAATTTATTTGCTCCAAATCTTTGCGGTGTTGAGTTTCTTGCTCCTGAAAATTTGCATTTTGAAAGGAAAAACTGTGCCAGACTTGCAGAAAAGTGGGCGGAGCCTAATTTTCATACTTTATTGAATTTTGGTGGATTTTCAGTTGAAAAATCGAAAGTTTCAGAAAAAATGATGAAAAACTATTATTTTTGGGCTAAAAATCGTAATTTATTGTCCAAAAATAGCAAATGCGCTCCATTGAACACTTGGCGTTTTCGAGAAAAATTCAAATTTTTATTTATTTTTCTCCTAGGAAAATTATTTGATTTTTATTGAAAAGAAACTATGCGAGACTTGCAGAAAAGTGGGCGGAGCCTAATTTCATTTAAATTTTGTGGAAAAAATCGTCAAAATCATGGCTTTTGCCCAAAAATAGCAAACGCGCTCCATTGAACACTTGGGGGGGGGGGTTTTCGAGAAAAATTCAAATTTTTAGTTTTTTTGCTCCTATGAAAAATTTTGTGATTTTATTGGAAAAAACTATGCCAGACTTGCAGAAAAGTGGGCGGAGCCTAATTTTCCATGAAAAACCGTAGAAATTGTGATTTTTTGCCTAAAAATGTAGCAAACGCGCTCCATTGAACTCTTGGCGTTTTCGAGAAAAATTCAAATTTTCATTTTTTCCCCCCAAAAAAACTAACCTTATTTTCACCAAATACTACCAAAATCAAAATTGAAATTGTGAAAATAAAAATGGAAAATTGATTCATTTCTAGTTTTCAAAATGAAATAAAAGAGAGATTTTTGTGTGGAAAAAGAATAAAAATGAAGAAAAAAGAAAAAAGAAGGCGGAGGACTGGACTGTGTCCGAAAATCTTGTTTTTTCCTCTTTTTTTCTCTTTTTTTTTCTTGCGCTTCTTAAAAGATGATAATAATAATAATAATAATTATTATTGTTGTTTTCTTAGTGTAAAAATCGCATTTTTCCCATGATTTATTCGAATTTTTACCTGTTTTTCCAGGCATATCCAGCGGTTTTGGAGGATTTGGATTTGATTGATGAGGAGGATCAGATTACGCATACGTTGAATTTGGAAGAGGCCACGGATCCCGAGAATGGACTGAGTAAGGATTTTTGGGACATTTTGAGCGGGAAAATTGAAATTTTCATGGTTTTCTGGTCTAGAAGGCCGAAAAAATGAAAAAATAAAAATTTTCAAAATAGTCGCCAGGTGGACTCGAACCCCCGACCTCTTGAACAGAGAGCTAGACACTTACCGCCTACACCAACTGCTCAGCTAAATTCTGAGCTTTTTTTTGAGCCTAAGCTTGATCAGAAAGCCTGAAAATTACAGAATTTTGAAAAAAAAATCCATCCAGGAAAAATTAGGTTTCAAAAATATCATAAATATTTTTCCGGAAATTTTTGAGACGATTTACATTTTGTTTTACAATTCAGAATTTTTCAGAAAAAATTTTTCAATTCAACACGAGCAAATGGTGTAGGCGGTAAGTGCCTTGATCACTGTTTGGAAGGTCGCAGGTTCAAGTCCGCCTTGGAACTACTACTTTTTCAAAAAAAAATTTTCAAATAGTCCCCAGGTGGACTCGAACCCGCCACCCTTAACTTAGTGGTGTAGACACTTACCGACTACACCATCTGCTTTCAAAACTAGTCGCTCTTCAAATTACAACACGAAATTTTAGACAATAAAATACAAAAATCAAGATTTCAATGAAAAACACTTGAAAAAGTCTTCAAGAATCCGGATTTTTCAAAACAAAAAAGTGAAAATTCAAGAAAATCTACTGTAATTTCAGACGTCTTCAAATTGGATCCGGATTTCGAGAAAAACGAAGAAGCCTACGATGAGATTCGCAAGGAAATAATTGGAGACGCCGATGTTTCGAGTGATGAAGAAGATGATGATGAAGATGAGGAGAGTGATGAAGAGAATCAGGAGAAAGAGCCGAAAAAAACGACGACAGAGATTATTGATAATACTGATCAGAATTTGATTGCGTTTAGAAGGTGAGAGCGATTTTATGACCCTGAAATTAAGAAAATTGAGCCCAGGAGCTAAAAATCTCTAGTTTTTAGCCTGAAATTGGAAAATTTCGTCCAAAATTGATCCTAGGAGCTCTTTGGAGGATTTTTTAACCTGAAATTGAGAAAATTGAGCCAGGATTGCTCTAGGAAATGAGAAATCGGAATAGACTTCAAAATTGATCTGGGAGCTGAAAATCTCTAGTTTCGAGCCTGAAATTGAGAAATTTCGTCCAAAATTAATATAGAAGCTGAATATCTCTAGTTTTGAACCAAAAATTGAGGAAATTAAGCCAGGATTACTCTAGAAAGTGAAAAATCTGAATTTTTCCTCTGTAATTGGTCATATAATGCTCTAATTCGAATTTTGAGCAAATTTTTGGAATTTTTCACTGAAATTTGCTCCTAAGAGCTCTTTGGATGATTTTTTGTCTGAAATTGTGAACATTGAGCCAGAATTGCTATAGGAGCTGAAAAATCTGAATTTTTGACTTCAAAATTGATCCTGGAGCGAAAATGTGAGTATTTCTGTTCAAAATCAGGTTCAATAGGTTTTCTAAGCTTAAAATTTTGAATTTTGAGCTAAAATTGTCCTAGAGACGATATTTTTACCTGGAAAATTGAAAAATCTGAAGTTTTGAGCCGGAAATTGAGAAATTTAACTCA
The DNA here is from genome assembly GCA_947459285.1 of Caenorhabditis angaria. Lineage (NCBI taxonomy): Eukaryota > Metazoa > Nematoda > Chromadorea > Rhabditida > Rhabditidae > Caenorhabditis > Caenorhabditis angaria. The sequence continues at coordinate 11,436,087 of CANHGI010000002.1, read as the reverse complement.
AAATAAATTGATCTTATAGACTTCTGAAGGCTCAGAATTCGGAAAATCTGAATTTTTGAGCCTAAACTCGAGGATTTTGGCCTAAATTTGAGCCTAGAACGAAATTTTCCCGAATTTTTCATTCAGGGCTCAAAAATGATGATTCAAAATTACAAAAAAATTTGAAATTTTGTTTGCCACGTGGCAGAATTTTCAAATTTCTCCCCAAAAATCTTCATTTTTTTCCAGAGAAGTCTATTTGACCCTCCAATCCTCCTTGGATTTCCAAGAAGCCGCTCACAAATTGCTCAAAATGGGAATTAAACCCGAAATGGAAAATGAGCTGTGCAATATGTTGGTCGATTGTTGTGCACAACAAAGAACCTACGAGAGATTCTATGGAATGTTGATTGAACGATTTTGTCGATTGAGATTGGAGTATCAGGTGGGGAATTTGAGGGTTTTTGGTGAAAAAATGGCTGAAAATGATGAATTTTGAGCCAAAAACCATGATTTTTGATGAAAATTGAGCAAAAATCGATAATTTTCCAGCAAATGTTTGAACAAATCGCCCGCGACAGTTATGCCACTGTACACCGCTTCGATATTACGAAATTGAGAAATCTGGCGCGATTGGTGGCACATTTATTGGTGACTGATGCGATTGATTGGAAGGTGAGCGGATTTGGAGCATTTTGAGCCAAAATTTGGGAGAATTATATGATTTTGAGCTGGAATTGATAATTACTAGATTTTTTAAGTCCAGAAAATCGGAAAATTTGAATTTTTTCTTTGAAAAACCAAAATTTCAGGGTTTTTTTCTGATTTTGAGCCCGAAAATGATGAATTTGGAGCATTTTGAGCTAGAATTGATATTTTCAAGATTTTTTCAGCCTAGGAAATCTGGAAATTTGAATTTTTCACTAAAAAACTGAAATCTCAGAGTTTTTCTGATTTTGAGCCCGTAAATGATGAATTTGGAGCATTTTGAGCCAGAAATCGTGAAAATTGGATCATTTTGAGCTAGAATTGATATTTTCTAGATTTTTCAGTCCCAGAAATCTAAAAATTCTGAATTTTTCACAAAAAAACTGAAATTTCAGGGTTTTTTCTGATTTTGAGCACGAAAATGATGAATTTGGAGCATTTTGAGCCAGAAATCGTGAAAATTGGAGAATTTTGAGCTAGAATTGATATTTTCATGATTTTTTAGTCCAAGAAATCTGAAAATTCTGAATTTTTAGCCCAATTTTGAAGATTTGACCTGAAATCAGTGTAAAATTCAGAAAAGGCTGAAAATTTCGATTTTTTTGGTCCTGAAATTGAATTTTGACGTAGAAAATTGAAATTTTTGGATTTTCTATCAGAAAAAGCTGAAAATTTCAGTTTTCGATCCAAAAAAGCCCAGAATTTCCTTCTTCCAGATCTGGTCCGACGTAAAATTGACTGAAGCCGACACAACTTCATCCGGCCGAATTTATATCAAATATGTTTTTCAAGAATTGGTCGAAGCGATGGGTTTGGTGAAATTGTATGAGAGAATGAAGGATCCGTGAGTTTTTCGGGGGAATTTTTGAGCCTGAAAATGCTGAAAATCATGAATTTTGAGCCCGGGAGCGTTAAATTTGGGCCTTAGAAGCCTTAGGCTACAAAAATGCTGTTTTAGGGCCTAAATTGACCCTAGAAACCTTAATTTTTGACCCAGGAGGCCTCTAAATTAAGGCCTAATTCATGGGCTCTAGAATTCCTATTTTTGGGTCTTAAAAATGAACCTCTGAGCCCTAATTTCACTTCAAATACCCTAATCTCTTTAAAAACCTTTAAAGCCCTAATTTTGGGCCCTAAAAATGATTTGTAAGCCTTAATTTGGGGCCCTAAAAATCCTTAAAATTTTTACCTTAAAACCTATGCCTTAAAATGACCCTGGAAGCCTCAATTTTGAACCTTAAAAATGAACCTTAATTTTGGGCCTTAAAATGATCTCAGAAGCACCTAAAACCTTAATTTTGATCCTAAATACCTCAATTTTGGGCCCTTAATTCTCCCTAAATACCCTAACTCCCCTATTTACCCTAAATTTAATTTCACATATTTTCCAGAACCCTTGCCAACTATTTCTCCGGTCTTTTTCCGCGTGACAATCCGGCCAACGCTAGATTTGCCATCAATTATTTCACCGCCATCGGACTTGGTGGATTGACGTGAGTTTTTTGGCTGAAAATCTGGAAATTCTGGAATTTTTTCAAGAAATCTGAGAAATTCTGCGTTTTTTGATGTAAAAATTGCTCCAGAAGTTGGAAAATCCCAAATTTCCCACTGAAAATCTGAAAAATCTGAAAGTTTTGCAGTTTGGATCATCGTGCCTGGCTTGACAAAGGACTCAAAAAACAAAAGGATCTTTTCGAGAGTTTGAACGATTCTTCGTCTTCAGATTCATCGAGTTCGGATTCGGATTCTTCTGATTCAGATTCGGATTCAGAATCAGATTCATCATCGGATTCCTCGGATTCAGTGGAATCTACACCGCCCAAAAAATCGAAGAAAAATAAGAAAGTTGAGGAGAAAAAGAAGAGAAAAAGGTAGGGTTTTGGGGAGGAATTTTGGGTGGAAATTCTGAAAATTTTGCTGAAAATCTGAAATTTTGAGCCTAAATTGTATATTTTCAGCTCAAACCCTGAAAAATCTCAAAAAAAAAAATCCACCTTCAATATGAATATTCATGAGCATAATATTATTTATTTTTTTCATGAGTCAAAAAAAATCCCCTGAAAAATTGGAATTTTTAATTGAACTCTGATGAACCGGAAAATTGAAAAGGGTTTTTGCCTTGAAAAAATGAGGAAAAAATGAACTTTGCACTTTTTTTGAGGAGAATTTGGGGGAAAATTTGAAAAAAAAATGTGAAAAATAGCAAATGCGCTCTATTGAAATCTCTAGAATTCAAAAATAGTAAATTCGATTAAAAATATTTAAATTTTTCCAAAATTATGCAAAAATTGCAATCGTGCTTTAACTTTTTTGAAAATTTTGAATTCACAAGTGTCAATTGCGCTCTACTGAAACTCCTAGAAGATATCAAAATTTCAAAATTCTTCAAAAATTATGGAAAGTTTCAAGTGCGCTCTATTGAACAATTGGAAATTTTTTTTTTTAATTTTGAAAATTCAAAATGCGCTCTACTGAAATCCTGGTTTATATTTGAATATTTGAAAACAAATATTTTTTTATGTTGAAGTGTGCTCTATTGAAACACGTTAAAAAATGTTAAAATTTTGAAAAATAGCAAATTCGCTCTATTGAAACCTATAGAATTCATTGAAAAATTTGAAAAATAGCAAATTTGCCCTATTGAAATCCCTTAAAAATCCAAAATTTTCTTCCAGCCGCGAAAAATCGCCAGAAAAACGTCACCACCATCATCACCACCACAAAAAATCGGAGGAGAGCCGCGACGACCGCGAGCACAAGAGCCGCGACAGAAGTCGCGACAAAAAATCGTCGTCGCATCACAAAAGTCGCCGCGCGGAAGACGATTCGCCACGCGAAAATCGCCGCCGCCGCAGCAGATCTGTCGAAAATCGCCGGGATGATGAGAAAAGGCGAAGACATTGAGCCCCTGAGCATTTTTGGAGCTCAAAACGTTTGTTTTTTGTATGTTTTATTGATTATTTGTTTTTTTTTTTGTGTGTGTGTAACTGAACTGAATTTAATTTTTGAATAAGTTATTATTTTTCTAGCAAAAATTTGAACCCTGGGAAGGTTTTTCAGTGAAAATTGCAGATTTTTGGGATTTCCTGATGCCTGAACCTTGAATTTTCAGTCAATTTCATTGAATTTCCGGCTGAAATCTAGAATTCCAGCTGGGAAATCTGAAAATGGCTGAAAATTCGGGGTTCTCGCGCAGGGGAACCTATCGTCAATTTTTTATTTGCCACGTGGCTATTTAGAGCTATGAAAACATGCCTGAACCTTGAATTTTCAGTCATTTTCTTGAAAATCCACTGAAATCTAGAATTTCAGCTGGGAAATCTGAAAATGGCTGAAAACTCGGGGTTCTCGCGCACGGGAACCTATCGTCAATTTTTTATTTGCCACGTGGCATTTAGATTATCTGAAAATATGCCTGAACCTTGAATTTTCAGTCATTTTCTTGAAAATCCACTGAAATCTAGAATTTCAGCTGGGAAAACTGAAATTGACTGAAAATTCGGGGTTCTCGCGCAGGGGAACCTATCGTCAATTTTTTATTTGCCACGTGGCAATTTAGAGCTATGAAATCATGCCTGAACCTTGAATTTTCAGTCATTTTCATTAAAAATCCGGCTGATATCTAGAATTTCAGCTGAGAAATCTGAAAATTCGAGGTTCTCGCGCAGGGGAACCTATCGTCAATTTTTTATTTGCCACGTGGCAATTTAGAGCTATGAAATCATGCCTGAACCTTGAATTTTCAGTCATTTTCATTAAAAATCCGGCTGATATCTAGAATTTCAGCTGAGAAATCTGAAAATGACTGAAAATTCGAGGTTCTCGCGCAGGGGAACCTATCGTCAATTTTTTATTTGCCACGTGGCAATTTAGAGGCATGAAAACATGCCTGAACCTCGAATTTTCAGTCATTTTCATTAAAAATCCGGCTGATATCTAGAATTTCAGCTGAGAAATCTGAAAATGACTGAAAATTCGAGGTTCTCGCGCAGGGGAACCTATCGTCAATTTTTTATTTGCCACGTGGCAATTTAGAGCTATGAAATCATGCCTGAACCTTGAATTTTCAGTCATTTTCATTAAAAATCCGGCTGAAATCTAGAATTTCAGCTGGGAAATCTGAAAATGGCTGAAAACTCGGGGTTCTCGCGCACGGGAACCTATCGTCAATTTTTTATTTGCCACGTGGCATTTAGATTATCTGAAAATATGCCTGAACCTTGAATTTTCAGTCATTTTCTTGAAAATCCACTGAAATCTAGAATTTCAGCTGGGAAAACTGAAATTGACTGAAAATTCGGGGTTCTCGCGCAGGGGAACCTATCGTCAATTTTTTATTTGCCACGTGGCAATTTAGAGCTATGAAATCATGCCTGAACCTTGAATTTTCAGTCATTTTCATTAAAAATCCGGCTGATATCTAGAATTTCAGCTGAGAAATCTGAAAATTCGAGGTTCTCGCGCAGGGGAACCTATCGTCAATTTTTTATTTGCCACGTGGCAATTTAGAGCTATGAAATCATGCCTGAACCTTGAATTTTCAGTCATTTTCATTAAAAATCCGGCTGATATCTAGAATTTCAGCTGAGAAATCTGAAAATTCGAGGTTCTCGCGCAGGGGAACCTATCGTCAATTTTTTATTTGCCACGTGGCAATTTAGAGCTATGAAATCATGCCTGAACCTTGAATTTTCAGTCATTTTCATTAAAAATCCGGCTGATATCTAGAATTTCAGCTGAGAAATCTGAAAATGACTGAAAATTCGAGGTTCTCGCGCAGGGGAACCTATCGTCAATTTTTTATTTGCCACGTGGCAATTTAGAGCTATGAAATCATGCCTGAACCTTGAATTTTCAGTCATTTTCATTAAAAATCCGGCTGATATCTAGAATTTCAGCTGAGAAATCTGAAAATGACTGAAAATTCGAGGTTCTCGCGCAGGGGAACCTATCGTCAATTTTTTATTTGCCACGTGGCAATTTAGAGGCATGAAAACATGCCTGAACCTCGAATTTTCAGTCATTTTCATTAAAAATCCGGCTGAAATCTAGAATTTCAGCTGAGAAATCTGAAAATGACTGAAAATTCGAGGTTCTCGCGCAGGGGAACCTATCGTCAATTTTTTATTTGCCACGTGGCAATTTAGAGCTATGAAATCATGCCTGAACCTTGAATTTTCAGTCATTTTCATTAAAAATCCGGCTGATATCTAGAATTTCAGCTGAGAAATCTGAAAATGACTGAAAATTCGAGGTTCTCGCGCAGGGGAACCTATCGTCAATTTTTTATTTGCCACGTGGCAATTTAGAGCTATGAAATCATGCCTGAACCTTGAATTTTCAGTCATTTTCATTAAAAATCCGGCTGATATCTAGAATTTCAGCTGAGAAATCTGAAAATGACTGAAAATTCGAGGTTCTCGCGCAGGGGAACCTATCGTCAATTTTTTATTTGCCACGTGGCAATTTAGAGGCATGAAAACATGCCTGAACCTCGAATTTTCAGTCATTTTCATTAAAAATCCGGCTGAAATCTAGAATTTCAGCTGAGAAATCTGAAAATGACTGAAAATTCGAGGTTCTCGCGCAGGGGAACCTATCGTCAATTTTTTATTTGCCACGTGGCAATTTAGAGCTATGAAATCATGCCTGAACCTTGAATTTTCAGTCATTTTCATTAAAAATCCGGCTGATATCTAGAATTTCAGCTGAGAAATCTGAAAATGACTGAAAATTCGAGGTTCTCGCGCAGGGGAACCTATCGTCAATTTTTTATTTGCCACGTGGCAATTTAGAGGCATGAAAACATGCCTGAACCTCGAATTTTCAGTCATTTTCATTAAAAATCCGGCTGATATCTAGAATTTCAGCTGAGAAATCTGAAAATGACTGAAAATTCGAGGTTCTCGCGCAGGGGAACCTATCGTCAATTTTTTATTTGCCACGTGGCAATTTAGAGCTATGAAATCATGCCTGAACCTTGAATTTTCAGTCATTTTCATTAAAAATCCGGCTGATATCTAGAATTTCAGCTGAGAAATCTGAAAATGACTGAAAATTCGAGGTTCTCGCGCAGGGGAACCTATCGTCAATTTTTTATTTGCCACGTGGCATTGAGATTATCTGAAAATATGCCTGAACCTTGAATTTTCAGTCATTTTCATAAAAAATCTTGCTGAAATTCTAGAATTTCAGCTGGGAAATCTGAAAATGGCTGAAAATTCGGGGTTCTCGCGCAGGGGAACCTATCGTCAATTTTTTATTTGCCACGTGGCAATTTACTAAGGTCATTAAGGTTTCTTAGGGGCTTCAAGATTCCTAAGAACCAAATGGTATAGGTATCTAAATCCCTAAGAATCCTAAGAACCTTTTAGACATCCCTAAGGTCTTTAAGAGCCTTATGAACTAAGGTTTGCCACGTCATAGCCTCATGCCAAAACTAAAAACACGATTTTATTTTCATTGTATAAAATAAAACGACCAAAAAGAACAGAGAATGGGGAATTTTTCGCACAAAGAAAGCGGGGGGAATTAAATTTTGTTGAAAAACGGAAAAAAAAAGAAGGAGGAGGCGCTCACACACATTTTCAGACACACAAATACAAAACAACCTTTCTGATGAAAATAAAACTGATGGAAATGACAAAAACTTGGAGTTAGGCTAAGTCTAAAGCCTAAATTTTGGGCCTTAGGCGTTAGAGTTAGGCGAATGACGAGTATGGTGAACGTTTGGCGAACGCGAAACCGTATGGTTGGGCACGTTTGGCGAAGGCGAATTGTCGGTATGGCGAGCTGTAGAGAAAATTTGGGGTTTTTTGAGCCTTGGGACGATTTTTCAAGTCTGATAGTGATTTTCTAGTGAAAAATGACCAATTTTTGAGCCTAGATGTGATTTTCCGGCGATTTTTGGTCTTGGAACGATATTTTTAGCCAAATTCTGGTCTTATGACGAATTTTAGCCCTAGATCTTGATTTTAAGGCTGAAATTTCAATTTTGATGAAAATATCGATTTTCTAGTGAAAAGTCTAGGTCATTTTTGACAATTTTTACACCTAAAACTTGAAATTTCACAATTTTTCCATGTTTTTGAAAATTTACACGAGATTTTGAAGTTAAAACATGCCTGAACCTTGAATTTTCAGTCATTTTCATTGAAAATCCTGCTGAATTTCTAGAAAATCTAGAATTTCAGCAGGGAAATCTGAAAATGGCTGAAAATTCGGGGTTCTCGCGCAGGGGAACCTATCGTCAATTTTTTTTCCAACTTAAATATGCTATTCATAAAGTTCGTGGGAAAATTTGGCTGAAATTTCCAGCCAGACAACAAAAATATGACTTTTTCTTGGAAAATGTTTGGGGTGGTCCGTGAGAACTACAAAAAATCTGTGTAGTTCTCTCGGAGAATTCTTACCGTTTGGCAAAAGATGACATATGTTGTGGCCACATGACTTCTCGCTTGGCAAAGGCGAAAGTTCTGGAATTTTTCAGATTTTCCGGATTTTCAGCCAAAAATCTGAAATTTCGCTCACCTATACGGTGATCTTTTGTCTATTCCATCGTCGTTGGTCAAAACATCGGCGGTTTGCTGGAAAATTCTTGAAATCTGCCTGAACCTCGCATTTTCAGTCAAAAATTTTGATTTTTGGCTGAAAATTCGGGGTTCTCGCGCAGGGGAACCTATCGCCAATTTTTTAAGGTCTTAAGGTCGTTAAGAGCAAATTTTTAAAGGTTCTTAAGGTGGTTAAGAACTCAAAGAGCCTTAAGAACTTAAGTATCTTTTAGAAATTCTTTAGCGTTCTTAAGAACGTTAAGAATATATTTAAAGGTATTTAGGGTCCTCAAGAACCTTTTAAAGAGCCTTAGGGATTCCAAGATTATTCTAAACATTCTTAAGGTCCCTAAGAGCCTATTTTTAAAGCTCTTCAAACTCTTTGTGACCTTTACAAAGCTTATTTGGTTTTTAAGGCCCCAGATAGTTATTTTTTCCAATTGAAAATTCCTTAAGGGGCCTTAAACACCTTAAGAATCTATTTCTAAAGATTTTAAGGTCTTAAGAACCTTAACTTACCATTTGTGCCGAAATGCAAAGAACCAACATTGCCAAAAAGCAAACAAACGAATATAAACTGTTCATTTTTGTGTTGTACCCTAAAAAAAACCCTAATTAGCGACCTTAATTACCTTAGGGTCCTTAAGGAACCTAAGAGAGCTGAAACGCTGTGAAAACTGAAATGATGTGAAGTGAGTGAAAAATTCCTGCCTAAGAGCTCATCTTCCCAAGTCAAGCTCCGCCCATTTTTAGAGCAAAAAAAAAGGGGCGTGGCTTTGGTGGAATAAAAAATGATGTGATGAAAAAAAGGAGCAAGGAGGAGGAAAAATAATATAAAATAAGTATATTAGAAAAAAAATGAGAAAGGAATCAGAGATTATTGAATTAGAAGCAGGAAAAAAATGTGAGGTGACACGTGGCAGAATTTGAAAATTTGGAAATTTGAATTTTTTGCCTTGAAAACACTCAAAATTCGATGTTTTTGGCATTGCTCATATTAAGAAAATTTTAATTTTTGAATTTTTCACAGTTGAGCGCTAGAAAATCCACGTGGAATCAGAGATTATTGAATTAGAAGCAGGAAAAAAATGTGAGGTGACACGTGGCAGAATTTTGAAAAATTTTAGCGCGAAAAAAGGAAATTCAAAATTTTCTACAAAAAACACTCAAAATTCGATGTTTTTGGCATTGCTCATATTAGGAAAATTCAACTTTTTAGATTTTTTCACAGCTGAGCGCTAGAAAATCCACATGGCTTTCAAAACTGCAAAAAATTCATGAAAATTCAAATTTTTACGAAAAACACTCAAAATTCAATGTTTTTGGCATTGCTCATATTAAAAACAATCAAATTTTTAAGATTTTTTAATTAACAAAATGCCACGTGGCAGTTAAAAAAATCGAATTTTTTACGCGAAATTCAAATTTCCAAGAAAAACACTAAAAATTTTTGTTTTTCGGCATTGCTCATATTAGGAAAAATTTGATTTTTGAGATTTTCAATTAACAAAATGCCACGCGGCCGTTGGAGAAATTTGAAATATTTTTTGCGTGAAATTCAAATTTCCTAAGAAAAACATTTAAAAATTGAATTTTTGGCATTGCTCATATTAAGAAAAATATAATTTTTTAGATTTTTAATTAGGGAAATAGCCACGTGGCAGTTCGAGAATTTTGAAAATTTTTTGCGCGAAATTCAAATTTCCAAAAAATACACACAAAATTCGATGTTTTTGGCATTGCTCATATTAAAAACAATCAAATTTTTGAGAATTTATATGAGGAAAATGCCACGTGGCGGTTAGCAAAATTTAAATACGCGGGAAATTCAAAAATTCAAAAACCTGAAAATACTTTTTTTCTGACAAGGGAACCTTTTCAGGCCACCGTTGAGTTTTGAGCTCAAACTTTTTTTATAGATAGTTTTAGCCATCCTAATGAACATACAAAAAATTTAGCTGCCAAAGAGCACCCTGCACCAAGTTCTGATGCGCCAAAGTGTCGGAAATCGCCAAAAACGGCATTTTTGAGGGGTCATAACATTCTTTAGGGACAATTTTATCACAATCTGATTGCAGGAGGTTTTTCAGGAGGGTCGATTTACTAAAATCACCAATTATTAGAAAAATTTCCAAAAATTTTCAGTTTTACAATCCATGACCTGGACTATTTTCTTGCGCCAAAAATTTTTTTTTCGAAAAAAGGTGCAATTCAGTAATAACATTCAGTGACTTTAGTAAATCGACCCTCCTGAAAAATTTCCCGCATTCAGTTTCTCATGAATTGAACTCAGGACTCAGTTATGACCCTCGGAATATGTGATTTTGGTCAAAAATCGCCATTTTGGTGTATCAGAACTTGGTCCGGGGTGCTCTTTGGCAGCTGAATTTTTTGTATGTTCATTAGGATGGCTAAAACTATCTATAAAAAAATTTTGAGCTGAAAACTCGACGGTGGCCTGAAAAGGTTCCCTTGTGAAATTGCTTTTTTGAGAAAAATGTTGCCACGTGGCTTTTTGAATTCCCCCAAAAAAATTGAAAAATACATTGCTCATATTAAGAAGCAAGTAATTTTTGAGAGAAAATTCCAGAAAAATTGTGGGAAAATTCGAATTTTCACTGCGAAAAACACATAAAAAGTTGTTTTTCCAGCGAACAATTTACACTATTTTCTGTTTTTTTTGCTCGAAATTGCTCATTTTTTCGAAAAAAAAATGCTATTGAGATCAAAAAATCCCACTTTTTTATATCTAGCTAAATGTCAAAAAAAAACAGCTCTCTTTTGAAACATAATCCAATAAACTCAGAGAAACAGGCTGGAGAACCGGCGGAGAAAACGACATGTCGGCGAACTCTCGGACAACCGGCGGAGTGTCTGACCTACACTATTTCGTCGAAACTTTTGTCCACCGGTTGTCCGAAAGTTCGCCGATAGGTCGTTTTCTCCGCCGGTTCTCCAGCCCATTTCTCTGAGAAAACTTGTTTTTTCCCATTGTTTTTTAGAAGTTTTTTTTTCGCTCTCGAAAAAAAATGTAGATCAAAAATCGCAGCGAAAAATGAGCAATTTCAGAAAAATTGCTGAAATTAAGGACTTTTAGAACCTAAAGAAATAATTTTTTAAAGTTTTAAGGTTTCCGAGAACCTTTAGAAAACTCCAAGACCATTAAAGCCCTTAAGGATCAATTTCCAAAGAATCTCTTTTTTTAAGGTACTTAAGAACCTTTTAAGGTACTTAAGAGCTTTGCAAACATTTTGTGGCAAAAAGTTTCCAATTTCAAATTTTATGCTCTTTTAAATTGCTCATAAAACAACATCAATTCATTTTTTTCGAGAAAAGTTGCCAATTTTCGAATTTTTGGACCATCAAAATTTTAGAGCACACTATAAAAATTTTCTGAAATTTTATAGAATTCGAATTTTTTGGTAGGATAGAAAAAAAATTCGAAAAAAAAAATAAAAATTAGTTTTGCTACGCAACAAACAAACAACAAATTGATTTATTTTCGGAAAAATTTGAAATTCCACGTGGCAACTCCTTCTTAAGGTCCTAATTACTGTAAGCATTTTAAAGTCCCTAAGCACCTTAAAATTGCCACGTGTAAAATTGTTCACCTACACCTACAGTACCCCCCACCCTTTCTGAACCCTCTAATTTCGTCATCTGTCATTTGGCACGCAAAAATCCTATTATTTTTTCGCTGTGAAAGCTTTTTTCTGTGGCTAAGCCTAAGCTTGAGCTTAAGCCTAACCTAAATATAGGTTTAGGCTTCTCCTGAAAAAAAACATCATTTTTTTTTGTTTCCTTGGCCAAATTGAGATTGACACAAATTTGATCTACTACTTTTTCTATTTTCGCAACAATTTTCGGGCCCGCGGGCTATTTTTCTAATTTTCATCCCGAAAAATCTGATTTTCCAGGGAAAAATTGGATTACTGTAGGGGGATTTTTGAGCCCTGAGTGAAAAAAAAACAATTTTTGGCTCTAAAACATCAATTGCGCTCCAATGCAAAATTTGGCGGGAAATTCTTGAAAAAATAAAAAACCCGAGAATTTTTACGTTTCAAAAATTTCATAAGAACATTTCGGATTTTTGAGTATTTGATCCACTATCCAATACTGCCAGCAAATTTAACGAAATGCGCTCTGATGAAATTTTTGGCGCGAAATTTGAAAAATTCAAATTTTTCTGTTTGAAAATATCGATTTTCAGGTTTTCTTTTTTTTCCTGGAAAAAATTTGTCATCACAATTTTTTTTCAAAAAAAAAACCTAATTAATTTTAATGAATCTTCTGAAGAAAGAAAAAAACAAGTGAAAAAAAAGAGAGTAAAAATTGAAATTTGGTTTTTGAACTGAAAAAAACATTCGGGCCTCAAGGTTCTTAAGATTCTTAAGGAGTTTAAGGTATTAAAGGCCCCTTAAGAACCCCTAAATGTTCCCAGGAATCTTAAAATTGGAAGCCTTAAAGTTAGTTATTAGGATTCTAAGGGTCTTAAAAATTCTTTAGATATTAAGAACCTTAAGGTAACCTTAAGCATCAAAAAAATGGTTTTAGGGTCCTTAAAGCCTTAAAGGCTTCCAAACCCTTTAAAAATAGGCTCTTAAGAATTTTTAAGAAGCTTAGGAATCTTTCGAAAAAGATTAGAGACTTTCTTAACGTTCTTAGGAACCCTAAGGATCTCAAAGTTATACTTAAGGTCCTTAATAATTTCTAAGAACCCTAAACACCTTAAATCAAAAAATAGCTGGACGTTGAAAAATTGCTTGATTTTTTTGGCGGCAAATTCAAAATTTTGAAATTTCAAAATTCTAAAAGCCACGTCACACCCTAAAATTAAATGTGACGTCACCTCCTACCGTAATCCAATTCCTTCCTTATTCACAGCCTTCTAAAATGCAAATTACAAACAATTAAAAAAATACACGAGCTAGAAAAGCCGGATAAGTTCAATTAGCGTTTTATTCAATTTTTCACCGCGCAAAAAAAATGGAAAAAAAAGTAAAAAAGGGACAAAAACAAAGAAGGCTTTAAACCGGGGGAAGAAATTATCACAAAAATCTAGGGAAAAAATGTACATCTGAAAAAAATGCCTAAAAATCAAGTAAAACTCAAAAAATTTGAAATAAAGCTGAATTTGGCATGGAAAAACGAAAAACAAAGGGGAAATTTGTGAAAAAAAATCGATAAAAAAATAAATTTAGAGAGAGAAGTAACCCGAAACTACACAAAAACATTAATTAGGGCCTTAGGGACCTTAAGGTACAAATCAGGCCCGAGAAAATCTACATAATAATTTAGAAGCCTAATTAGGACCTTAACGGACTTAGCTTCTACTTAAGACACAAGATAAGGCCCCAATTTTGGTCTAAATTAAGGCCTTAAATCTAAGCTCTTAAGGCCCCCCGAAAATTTCGGCCCAAACTTTAGGCCCACGAAGATTTGGCTTCTTCGGGCTTCGCCGGTTTGCAATACAGCACATTGGCCAAAAACAGCGCGAGATCGGCGTTTGTCCAATAGGCAAAGTGGGATTTCAGCACGGACCAGTAGGATTTTTCGGTGAGGGCAGGCTGGAAATTTTGAACAGGGAGTTAGGGTAACTTTGGATGAAATCTGGGGGATTTTATAAAAAATTCTGAATTTTCCCACGATTTTTAATGTTTTTCTGGCCAAAAATTCGATTTTTGAGCTAAAAATCATAAAAATTCGTTGGAAATAGCAAATGCGCTCTACCGAACAAATTGTATAATTTTGAAAAATTCAAATTTTTATTTTTTTTTAGCTCAAAAACGTCGAAAGTGCACCTAAAATCAAATTTTCCCGCGATTTTTCTAGTTCCTCCTATATTTAGCCTAACTCAACTCGGATGTTTTTGAGCCAAAAAAAAAATTATCACATCATCTTCATTTTCAGCCAATTTTGGCGGAAAAATCGAGAAAGCGTTGAAAATTCAATTATTCGAGCGCGCGGGGGAGAATTTTTGGAACGCTTGGATTTTTGAGGAGAAAATAGGGATTTTTGAGTTATGACGTGGCAAAAATTTTCAGAGAACTTTGCTGGAAAAAAAATTTAAAATCTGGCTAAAATTCAGTGAAATTCAAAATTACTGTAGATACTACGTACGGAAAAAATAAATCACTTTGAAAAATTATATTCGACTTTATCAAAAAATTTTGAAACGTAAATTTTTGTGGCTCCAAAATCAAGGTCAAATTTTATCAAATTTTGCATTTTCAGTTCAAATTTAGCTTAATTTCCAGATTTCTAGATAAAAATTGGCTGAAAATCTGAATTTGACCTGAATTTCAAATGCTAGGTTAAATTTTCCCAAAACTTCGTAAATTTTCTGTTTTTCAGGCAAATTTTCTAATTTTTAGATCAAATTTTCCCAAAAATTCTGTTTTCAGGTCAAATTTTTGCTGAAAATCAACTCTGACCTAAAATTGCTCAAAATTTCTGAATTTTAGGTCAAAAATCATTGAATGTTCTTAATTTGGCTCAAATTTGGCTGAAAATCGAATTCTAGACCAAATTTTCTCAAAAATTGTGAATTTCAGGTCCGAAATCCTCAAATTTATATTTTTAGGTTGGAATTTGCTGAATTTTTAAAATTTTTGATCAACATTAGCCTAACTTCCAGATTTTCAGGGTCAAAAGTGATTGAAAACTGTGTAGAAAATGTAATTTTAGGTTAGAAATTCCCAAATTTTTCAAATTTCATGTCAAATTTTGCTGAAAATCGAATTCTAGACCAAATTTTCTCAAAAATTATGATTTTTTTAAACCCAAAATTCCCCCAAAAATCCCAACCTGTAGTTGAAAATCAATTCGATGCGGAACTCGCAGCCCACTTCCCAATATTCTTTCCGGAAGCGGTAATTCCGCTTCCGCCTCCTTAGCGACTTCTATTCCTTGATTTTCCGAGTTCGAGCCCAAATTTGCTGCTGACGATGCTCCGCCCATTCCATTCAAACTCGCTGAACTCGTCGCTTTTTTTGGATTTGTGTTAGAAGATCCAAAAGAGAACCAGCCTTTCTGGAAAATTTTGAGATTTTTGGGGTCAAATTTAGGTTAGAAATTCAAATTTTTCACTCAAAAAATAATTAGAAACTTCAAAAATTCGAAAATTTCACACACAGAGTTAGCTCAAGTTCCACAAAACGTCAGGAAAATTTACCGATGATAAAGCTAGACCAGATTTCGAGTTACGAAATCTCTCAATTCCAGAAAGTCTCTGGAACATTTGAAAATTGAATCCACGTGGATTTTCAGCCGAAGAATTTTGAGAGATACATTCAAAAATTCTCAAGTTAATTTCAAAATTGCAAATGCGCTCTACAGAACAAATTGTATACTGTTTAAAAATTCAAATTTTCATTTTTTTTTCATAGGTCAATTTTTTTTTAATTGGCTAAAAATCAATTGTGAACTGTAATTCAATCAGAATTTTTCAAAATTCCCGAATTTCCGCACAAAATTTCTGAATTTTCTCCAATTTTCAGTGTTTTTCTTGTTTCTAGGTCAAAATTTCATAAAATTCTCAAATTTGTGATCAAAAATTGGTTCTGAATGACTTTTTATCAGATTTTTCCGCGATTTTCATTGTCGAGACCAAAAAATCATGAAAACTTCAAATTTTTCAATAAAAAATCTGTTGTTCGGTAGAGCAAATTTGCATTTTTTAAGATTTTTAAAATAAATGCGCTCTAATGAGAATTTGTTGAAATCCGAGCGCATTTTCTAAATTTTAAAGATAAAAGTCTCAAAAATCATGTTTTTTTAAATTTAAATACAGGATCTGTTCAAAAATTTAAATTTTAAATTTTAAATTTTTGAACAGATTCTGTATAAGTTTTCTAAATAAGAAATTTTCGATCTTCAAAATATTCTGAAATTTCAGTCAAAATCCGACCGAAAATCAATTTTCCATCATATTTTTCGCGATTTTCATTGTCTAGATCAAAAATTCCAAATTTTCTGAATGTGGACCGCAATCTTCCGCTTTAGCGGCCACGCGGAATCTCGCGGAAAACCTCCCCCCAAAACCCCATACCTTCACCGCTTTCGGCTCCTTCACATCCCTCTCTCCAATCGGTGGCGGTGGTGTCATAGATCTCGGCGAGCTACATCCACTCCTCGCATCCTCATCCGAATCACACTCATCCTCCTCATCAATATCATCATCTCCTCCACTTTTCGCCTCAGCCGGCCCTTTTTTCTTTTGCGTTTTCAGCTTTTTCAGATAGTGTTTATATACATCTAGGGGTAAATGTTCATAGCTGGCTCTTCCTCTTTGATCCGTATTCGAAAACAATTTAATGGGCCGGATATGTTTATACTCTGGTGTGAAGAATGGTTCAAGTCGATACGCCACAGGATCATAGGGATGGAAAATATTGAAGACTCTTTCGACGTTCGTCGCGCTTGACATCAAATCTTCCGCTCCGCCTCCGCGCATTGTTAGAAATACGCCAAGCGGCGAGCCAACGGCAAACATATATTTACATTTGAAGTCCAGAATCTCCTCTTTGGTGACGAGGATCTTCTGGATTCCGCCGTCGATTGTGTCGCGAATTTGTTCGCGTGCGAGTTTTAGCGATTGCATTGCGCGACGCGATTCGTCAGATGTTGACGATTGAAGATATTCGTCCTGGAAGAACATACGGTCGGTTGTTTTGGGCCTTAGGGGGGCCTCGGGGGGCTTAGGGCTGATGTGGTCCTTAGGCTTAGGTTCATCTGAAATCCTAGTATCAATTAAATTGGTTGAAACTTTGGAGAATTTTTCGAGATATTCGGATGAGCCTAATTATTTTGTTAAGCCTAAGTCCAGATTTAAAGATAAGCCTAAGCCTAGGCCTAGAATTTCAGATAATTTTTTTAAATTTTAAGATGAGCCTAAGCTTGAATTGTCGGATTAGCCTAAGCCTAAGTATTTTGCTAAGCCTAAGCCTAAATTTTTGAATAAGCCTAAGTATTTTCCTAAGCCTAGATATTTGGATAAGCCTAAGCCTGGATTTTCAGATAAGTCTAATAAGCCTAAGCCTAATTATTTTGCTAAACCTAGATTTTGAGATAAATTTTTCGGCCAAACCTAAGCCTAACAAATTAGTTAAGCCTAAGCCTGAGCCTAGATTTACAAATGAGCCTAAATCCTTATCATAATAATTCTAAGCCTAAAATTAAGGATAAGCCTAAGACTGAGCCCAGATTTTCAGATAAGCCCAGGCTTGAATTTTTGTCTAAGCCTAAGCCTACACTTTTTTGGCCAAGCCTAAGCTTAGCATTTTTTTCTACCTGAACATTTAGGCTAACTAACAAGGGAACCTTTTTTACTCAACACTTCAAATCATGATGAAATTTGGTCCATGGACAGCTTTTGGGACCATAAGAACACCCTAAAATTTTTAGTCTCCCAATGGACCTCTGAGCCAAGTTCTGGGCTCTCAAAAACTCAAAAAAGGCCTAAAAATGGTCATAAAAGGCATCATAGCTTCATTTCAAATTTTTTTTTGGGAGAAATGAAGTTTCAGACATTGATCAGCATAGTGGCAAATAATGAATGGGACCCCAAATGGGACCCCAAATGACTGAATGGGACCCCGGTCTTTAAAAATCGTCGTGATGAATGGGACCCCAAAATAATAAAATGGGACCACAGCATTTTTCTGAATTGTCTGAATGGGACCCCGCAAAAAAAGGGACCCCGTTAAATTTTTGTGTTAGTACGAATGGGACCCCCATTGCTAAAAATCCTAACTAAGCCTAAGGCTAAAGGCCTAACTAAGCCTAAACCTGAAATCCTAACTAAGCCTAAGCCTGAAATCCTAACAAAGACCTAAAACGCTGACTAAGCCTAAGCCTAAAGGCCTAACTAAGCCTAAGCCTAAAATCCTAACTAAGCCTAAGCCTGAAATCCTAACAAAGACCTAAAACCCTGACTAAGCCTAAGCCTAAAGGCCTAACTAAGCCTAAGCCTAAAGACCTAACTAAGCCTAAGCCTAAGCCCAACCCCAGTGCTGAGAATATGTCTAAGTTTAAGCCTACCTGTATTCTGAAAAAATTTCAATGGGGGTCCCATTCGTAATAACACAAAAATTCAACGGGGTCCCTTTTTATGCGGGGTCCCATTCAGACAATTCAAAAAAATGCTGTGGTCCCATTTTATTATTTTGGGGTCCCATTCATCACGACGATTTTTAAAGACCGGGGTCCCATTCAGTCATTTGGGGTCCCATTTGGGGTCCCATTCATTATTTACCCAGCATAGTCGATTACCTAAAAGTCAATCAATAAAAAACTTTATTTCGAAAAATTTTGAAGTTTTTTATTTTTGGGTTGAAAATTCATGAAAATTCATATGTGCCCCTGCTCATTCTTTTTTTCAAAATCAAAAATTTTTCCGAAAATTTGATTTATTGATGGTTTTTGGGTAAATCGACCACGCTGATCATCATCTGCTACTCAGTTTTTCATAAAATTGATCGAGAATTGAGTTATGACGTGTTTTATGAGCCAATTTCGGCAATTTTTGAACTTTTGAGAGCCCAGAACTTGGCTCAGAGGTCCATTGGGAGACTAAAATTTTTAGGGTGTTCTTATGGTCCCAAAAGTCCATGGACCAAATTTCATCATGATTTGAAGTGTTGAGTAAAAAAGGTTCCCTTGTAAAATTCCTAGGAGATTTTGAATGAAATATATATTTTCTAGTAGTTTTCGGCCCGCTGATCACGATTTCGCGGTCAAAAATTGCAAAACTCAACTCCTAACATATGTTATGACGTGGCAAAATTGGAAAAATTAATTCTGAATTATCTTACCCAATATTGGGAAATCTCAACAGATTTATATCAAATATTTTTGAAACGTACATTTTTCTGGAATTTTTTCCAGGCATATTTAGTCTCAAAAAATCGCAAATTTTTCAAATTTTCAAATTTCCCGCTCCCAAAAATCACTCACAATCGATTTCGTCACATATTTATCATACAACATTAGCGGAGAATATTGTGTCAGGATATCATAACAAATCACACTTCCCAATGAATGTCCAAAAATCGATACACTTCCCGTGAAATTCGGATTGTTGGATTTGAAAAGTTTGTAGACGCGATTGAGTTGGGAGGTTACACCGCGGATTATCTGAAAATTGAGGGATTTTTGGCTGAAAATGAGCATCTTAGAGCTGAAATTCGTGAAAAATGAGATATTTTGAGCTGAAAAACACGAATTTTGATGAATTTTGGGATGAAAATGAAGGTTTTTACTTGAACATCTGAAAATTTAGGTCTAGAAAGTTATCCGGGGAATTTTGGGCTGGAAAATATGAATTTTGAGCAGATTTGGACTGAAAATTGTGAGAAATCTGCTTTTTCTCCTCAAAATTAAGAAAATTCACTAAAAATCATATGTCTATGATGAAATCTAATGAAAAATTCAAATTTCCCGCCTAAAAAACACGTGGCCGAGTTTTCCATGGCCTAGGAATCCAATTTTTGAATTTTTAGACTCACAATCAGGAATCATTAAAATTCAGAAATTCAACTGCAAATCATGTTCCTGGGGTAAAATCTAATCAAATTTTCAAATTTCCCGCTTAAAACCGTGGCCGAAGCCTGTGTGGCCTAGAAAACCAACTCACTTCAGTTCGAAACAGCGGACTTTGATAATACATCACATCCATTGCCGTACTGTTCAGCGAGGCTCGCATACTTGACATTTTTGGTATTGTAATGTTGTCAGTGAGACCGTTGTCTGGAAAATTTCAGATTTTCAGCTTGAAATTTTGAATTTAGGTCATTTAGGGTTGAAAACAGTGAATTTTAGGTCATTTTCAACCCAAAAACCACGATTTTCAGCCTAGAGTTAGCCAAACTCACCCAAAACCAGCGAGCTTCTCCATTCCACCGGCAAAAAGATGGGGCGCGTTTTTTCGTCGGGATACGATTTTTCCATGGCGGCAACGACGCCATCTCGAACTCTGGAAGAAGTTGAGCTAACTTGTGCCTTCCGCAAGCTTCCGCATGCGCGGAAAAGCAGATTTTTCGAGAAAATTTCAAAACTCCCTGAAAATCCAACCATTCCCCAACAAATTCAATTTCAGAAATAACATTTTTTTTTTCAGAAAAAAAATGAAAAAAAAAAAACAATTTGTGGAAATTTGACGTGGAATTTGAAATGTCACGTGAAATTTTTGAAAAATTTTATTTTCTGAATTTTTTGGCGCGAAAATTTGAAAAAAAATTGAAAATTCAGAATTTTCCACGTCGCATATAGGCTTAAACTATTTTATTTCAGGATTTTCAGGCTTTTCAGCTGAAAATTCTGAATTGGAGGTTAAATTCAGGGTTTTCAGCTGATTTTCTCAAAATTTCAGGTCAAATTTCTCATTTTAGGTAAAATTCAGGCTTTTCAGCTGAAAAAGTGGGATTTTCAACGAATTTCAGCTTTTTTTCAAGAAAATTTCAAAACTCACTGAAAATCCGATCATTTCCCAACAAATTCAATTTCAGAAATAAAATTTTTCTGACACGTGGAATTTGAAAGGTCACGTGAAAATTAATTTTTTATTAAATTTGTGAAAAATTTTATTTTCTGAATTTTTTTAGCGGAAAAGTTTGAAAATTCAAATTTTTGCACAAAATTATCGACTTCTAGCCAAATTATCAGCTCAAATCCACAATTTTCAGCTTAAAATTTCAAATTTCAGCCATTTCCAGCCCCCAAAAAACCTACTGATTCGCATTTTGCGCAATCAAATTCTCATAACCCTTCTGCCCAATTCCATGTACAACCAGAATCAAATGCGATATTTCCGCTGCCGCATCGCTCCATTCCGCTTCCTTTTCATATCCGCGTCGGAGAGGCGTGGATTTGGCCCAAAGATATCTGGAATTTGCGAATTTTCAGGTGGAAATCTTGAATTTCTGGCATTTTTTTCAATTGGAACATGCAGAAATATTTGAAAAATAAAATATTTAAGAGAAATCTTGAATTTTCAGTTTCATATCTGGAAACTTCAAATTCTCGGGTTTAAAAATCCGAAATGTTCAGATTTTTTGAGACTAGAACTTGAAAATCTTCAATTTTCAGGTGGAAGTCCGAAATTTTCAGATTTTTTGAGCCTAGAACTTGAAAATCTTCAGTTTTCAGGTGGAAGTCCGAAATTTTCAGATTTTTTGAGCCTAGAACTTGAAAATTTTGAAATTCTGCCAGTTTTTTCAACTTTGAAAATTTAGAAAGAAATTGTAGATTTCGGTAGAGCGCACTTACTAAGTTGAGGTTAGAAAACTTCAATTTTGAGCTGGAAAATCAGGTTTTCCATCACTTAGAGGTAAAAAATCAGGGATTTAGTCAAATTTAGGTCAAAAATCAGCTTTTTCATCAATTTTGGGTCGAAAAATCACAATTTTCCGCTCAAAAATCGATTTTCCAGCCTCCAAACCCTTCAAAATCCCCTCACCTCAAAATCGCATTCCCCTTTTGTGTCAACGAAATATCAATCACCGAGCTCCACCGAATATCACAATTATCCGCATGCAATTCGGCCAAAATCGGTTTGTTACTAGTTTCAGACTTGGAGAATACGGTAGTTCCTTCGGGTATCATTTGATTTCGGAAATATTGCAAATGATTTCGTTCAATTTGATCAGCCAGGGGTCCTTCCAATGGTTGATAATCGGGTGTAAACCAGGTGCCTCGTCGAATTTCTTTGGTGTCTTCTTTCCAATAAATCGGATCGATTTTTGTGTTTTCAGCGTTTACTCTGCAAAAATTGGGGGGTTTTTCAGTGGAGCGCACTTTCTATTTTCGAGATTTGAATTTTAAATAATTTTCTAGTTTTTTCGGTGGAGCGCATTTGCTTATTTTAGCATTAAATTTTAATATAAGCTAGTTGTCATCAGAAAAATTTGAATTTTCAACAAAAATGCAGTTGTGCATTAGAGCGCATTTGCTATTTTCGATTAGAAAATTTTGAAATTTCAAGAAGAAAAATCATTTGTTCAGTAGAGCGCATCTGCTATTTTTGATCAGAAAATTTTGAATTTTCAACACAAAAATTAATTGTGCAGTAGAGCGCATTAGCCTAATTCACCAGAAATTTAAATTTTTAACACAAAAATCATTTGTTCAGTAGAGCGCATTTGTTATTTTTAATTAGAAAATTTTGAATTTTAAAGATAAAAATCATTTGTTCATTAGAGCGCACTTGCGATTTTTCTTCAAAATCTTCAAATTTCATGGAAAACTATGAAATTTCAATGATTCTAGGTCAATTTTCCACGATTTTCAATAATTTTCAGTCAATTTTCAGCCAAATCCCTTCCCCAAACTTCCTTACCGATACTGTCCATTCAACACAACAACCATCGGTTTTCCACTATCTCTCTCATCATTTTCATTGTCCGAAATTGTCGAGTCCAATTTCAGTGTGTGCAATCCTTCGTCGTTGAAAATTTTCAGCATATTCTCATCCAGCTCAATCGATTTCTCTTTTCGATATTTGATTTCGATCATTAGGGAATCGCGGCCATTGAAAGGTAGCCACAGGGTGGATTTGGGCTCCTGGTAGAACCAACGCGTTTCACTGCATCGAAGATCGGTGACCTGGAAGAAGATCTAGAGGTTTTGGGGCTAAAAATCTGTTATTTTGGGCTGAAAATCTGGGATTTTTGGGCTGAAAATCTGGAATTTTGGGGCTGAAAATCTGGGATTTTGGCGCTGAAAATCTGGAATTTTAGAGCTCAAAAATAGAAGTTTTTTGAGCTGAAATTTCAGCATTTTAGGACTCAAAAAATAGGGGGTTTTCGTGGTGGAATTCCAGAATTTTTAGTCTGAAAGCCTCGAAATTTTGGGCTGAAAATCTGGGATCTTGGGGCCTGAAAATCTAGATTTTTTTTAAGTACTGTAGATCCCAAAGATTACTGTATTTTTAAAGGAACATTTGGGAGTACTGTAGATCCCAGAAATTACTGTAATTTTGAAGGAACATTTGGGAGTACTGTAGATCAAAATTACTGTATTTTCAAAGGAACATTTGGGCATATTGTAGATTCAAAAAATTACTGTAATTTTAAAGGAACATTTGGGAGTACTGTAGATCCCAAAGATTACTGTATTTTTTAACGATCATTTGGGGATACTGTAGATCCTGAAGATTACTGTATTGTTTAAAGGAACATTAGGAGTACTGCAGAACAAAATTACAGTAGTTTTTCGGGAATTTCCGTCTTTTCTAGGGGTACTGTACCTAACTATATTACTGTAGCTTTTAAAAATTATAAAAAATGAGATTTTGTAATAAAAAATTCAAGAAATACAGTAATTTTCGTGTCAGGACCCAAAAAACTCGGATTTTTTCAAATTTTCGCGCCGAAAAATCGCAATTTAAAAAAAGTTACCTTGAAAATCTCGAATCCAAATTTCTTCAAAATCAAACTTTGAAACGGTATCGATTTTTCGTCGCAAACGCGATTTTCAGAATTTTCAGCAGCCGATTTTTTGATTGAAATATGCGGAACACTTTTAGACCGTGCAGTTTTCATTTTTTTTTTTGCAAATAAAAATTTTTGAATGAAAATTTTGAAAGTGACGCATTTTTGTTGTGGAATTGTTTCAAAAACATTTTTCTCGAGGAAAAATTTCGAAATTTTTTCGAATTTTAAAAATTTGGGGAATTTTCCAACAGGATTACTGTAATTTTCGTTGCGGGACCCCCCGAAAATCTACCGTACCTTTCTTTTTCGATTTCTCGCCGGCGGCACCGGTGTTTTTGGTCCAACTGGTTGAGGTACTGTAGATGAGGATTTGGGAGCTGGCGGTGGGATTACTGTAGATGAGGAAGACGGTGGTGGGATTACTGTAGGTGGGAGATTTGAGGGCCTTGAGAGATCCAGGTTTTCTTGCGATTTTGAGGCGTCGGAGAGCTGGAAAAAATGGAATTGGGGGTTTTTTGGGGAGGGATAAGGGGTGGGTGCTTGAGAGAGGTGCTCTCAAGGCGTCGCTGCTTGACAGAAGTTCCTGCAAGCAGCAGCTGCTTGACAAGACTATTCTGAAGCAGCCACGCCTTGAGATATAGTTTGTCAAGCATCCGATGCTTGAAAATAGTCTCCTCAAGCAGTTGCGCCTTGAGAATACCTCTCTCAAGGCGTCACTGCTTGACAGAGGGTGTTTCAAGGTACAGATGCATGTCAGGTAGCTCGTCAAGCATTTAACCCTTAAAATCGTTATCTTCAAGGCGCCTCTCCTTGAGAACACCTCTCCCTAGGCGCCACTGCTTGACAGAGGGTGTTGCAAGGTACCGGTGCTTCTCAAAAATGTTTTCAAGCATTCATCCCTTGACAACATGCTTTTCAAGGCGTCACTGCTTGGCAACCCCTCTCTCAAGCAACCACGCCTTAAGAACACCTCTCTCAAGGCGCCAACCCTTCAGAAAACATACCCGATTTTTCTGGCCAACAAGAACCATTTCTGCGCCCAAAAAGTATATGCAAAAAACTGTTTTAGTTATGAATAAATAAAAAGTTCAGATAAGGACAGCAAATTTCACACTGTTTACTCAAAACTCTCTCAATTTCCAACACTATTTCGCTATAGGAGAGAAAATATGATTTTTTTTTGCTAGAAATGGTTAATAGATACTGTCGACCTGGGCAAAAAAGTGATAAATCGAGAGAGAGAAAAATAGAGATGATATGGTCGATTTGGAACATTGTTGGACTTCATTTTTACACCGTCTGCACTTTTTATTGTCCAAAATTTGGGGGGAAATTTGGACTTTGAACTTTTTTTTGCTTGTTTTCAAGGGTTGGCGCCTTGAGAGAGGTTTTGTCAAGGACAGGCGCCTTGAGAGAGGTTTTTTCAAGGAGAGGCGCCTTGAGAGAGGTTTTGTCAAGGAGAGGCGTCTGGAGAGAGGTTTTGTCAAGGAGAGGCGCCTTGAGAGAGGTTTTGTCAAGGAGAGGCGCCTCGAAAATCATGTTGTCAAGGGGCGAACGCTTGACGAGCTACCTGGCAAGCACTGGTACCTTGAAATGCCCTATGTCAAGCAGCGGTTACTTGAAAAATATGTAGTCAAGGCGTGGCTGCTTAACAAGCTCCAGCCAAGCAGCGACGCCTTGAAAAACTCGATCTCAAGCCTTCGCTGCTTGAAAAGCTGCCTGCCAAGCTGCACCGCCCTGGCGAACCCGATGCCAAGGCGCAGCTGCTTGACAACTCAATTCCCAAGCAGCAGCGCCTTGAGGCTTCCCGAAAAAAAAATTGGCGATAGATTTCCCTGTGCGAGAACCCGGAAATTTCAGCAATTTCTCGATTTTCAGTCAAAATCCGGAATTTTGACTGGAAATCGTGATATTGCTGAAATTTCAGGGTTCAGGCAAGATTTCGTAATTTTTTTTTATTTCCCAACGTGACCTATGACGTGGCACTTTGAAATTTATCATTATTTTTTAGTCCGGATCATTTCCAGATGAAAATTTCAGATTTTCAGCGCAAAAATACGAACCTCACTGGCAGTTTCGCCTGAAAACGCGCCAAAAGGTGGTCCGACTTGGGTAGGTGTGGAAAGATCCGATTCATCTTCAGTAGATTCGACAAAGTTCTGAAAATTCACGATTTTCAGCCAAAATTCATGGATTTTCAGCCAAAACCAACCTGATTCGTGAACTCCATAACCTTGGTCTTCAATTTTTCAACATCGTCTTCGGTTTTTCGAAAAGTCAAAGAGGCCTCCTCTTCGCTTCCGCTCATACCTGCAAAATTTTATTGATTTTTTCGAGAAAAAATTTTGGAAATTCGCCAAAAAAAAGAGAAACGAATAAATAACAAACAGGCAAACAGAGAAATAATGTCTAAAAATCTACTAAAAATGGAAATTTTCGCAAACAAAATCTAACATTTTTGGGAGAAAGTGGTTATGACGTGGCAAAGTTGAATTTTTTTCGAAAAAAAAAATTGGCGATAGATTTCCCTGCGCGAGAACCTGGAAATTTCATCAATTTTCAGATTTTCAACCGAAAATTGATGAAATTTCAAGGTTCAGGCACACCTCGGCCAAAATCGTGGTTTCCACAATAAACAATTGTACGCTAACTTTTTACAGTACAGAAATTGTGAATTTTTCAATTTTTGACCTCTAAAAACTGAAATTCAGATTTTTCAAAAAATTGTACTCTGGCCAGCCACGGCTTGGCCGAGGTGTGGGTTCAGGCAGGTTTTCAGAGTGTTTTGGCTGAAAATCGGAATTTTCAGATTTGTAGTCCCTTTGCCACGTCATAACTCATCAGCTCAACATTGAAAATGAGTTATGACGTGGAAAAAAAATTGGCGATAGATTTCCCTGCGCGAGAACCCGGAAATTTCAGCAATTTTCAGATTTTCAACCGAAAATTGATGAAATTTCAAGGTTCAGGCAGGTTTTCAGATTGTTTTGGCTGAAAATCGGGATTTTCAGATTTGTAGGACCTTTGCCACGTCATAACTCATCAGCTCCACGTTGAAAATGAGTTATGACGTGGAAAAAAAATTGGCGATAGATTTCCCTGCGCGAGAACCTGGGAATTTCAGCAATTTTCAGATTTTCAACCAAAAATTGATGAAATTTCAAGGTTCAGGCAAGTTTTCAGATTTTTTTGGCTGAAAATCGGGATTTTCAGATTTGTAGGCCCTTTGTCACGTCATAACTTATCAGCTCAACATTGAACATGAGTTATGACGTGGCAAAAAATTGGCCATGCGCGAGAACTCGAAAATTTCAGCAATTTTCAGATTTTCAACCGAAAATTGATGAAATTTCAAGGTTCAGGCAGGATTTTAGCTCTTTTTCCACGTCATAACTACCCCCAAAAACAGTAAATTTTGTTTCAAAAATATCCAAGAAAAATCTAAATAAAGTGAAGGAAAAAAAAAGAAAATTCTATTTTTTGGGCGCTGCCAAATGTCCATGTGTTTTCGGATTTGTCATAGCCATTTCCTCATCGATTTCCTCCAGGAAAGTCTCCTGTTTAACCGAATATAGCGTGTACCAATAGATTCCAACGACTAAACCGACCAAAACTGTGAAAGCGATGTGATTTTTGTAGTTTTTCGCGAACATTTCTTTGACACGTTCTTCGTTGACCTGAAATTTGAGATTTTTGAAGGGAATTCGGGAAATTTTCGGATTTTATTGGGGGTAAACTTGAATATGATAAATTTTTAATTATTCTTTGTCAAAATTTCATGATTTTTAAAGTTGTTGGGTAAAATTTTGCAATTTTTTAATCCCAGGCTTGAAAAATTCTGATTTTTAACGATTTTTGATGAAAATTTGCGATTTCTCGTGTCTACACGATGAAAAATCGATATTTTTCGACAATTTCTGAGTCTAGACTTGAAAAATTCGGATTTTCAACGACTTTTGATGAAAATTTGTGATTTTTCGAGGTTACACATGAAAAATCGATATTTTTCGACAATTTCTGAGTCTTGACTTCAAAAATTCGGATTTTTAACGTTTTTTGTTGAAAATTTCCGATTTTTAACAATTGTCTGAGCCCAGAATGAGAAAAATCGTGTTTTCCACGAACTTGCATGAAAAACCATCCCATTTTTCACCTGCGAAACCTTTTCGCCATGAAAAATTCATGGAAATTTGAGATTTCGGCTCCCAAGCAATCAATTTTCCACCAAAAATCCTCACCTTCTCAAATTGTTTGGCAAATCGTTTTTGAGGTCTCGGCAAATCTTCAATATCAATAGTTTCCAGCATATCGCTCTCTTTTTTCTTCTGAAAAAAATTCAGCATAAAAAATATAATTATAGGTTTATTTTTCTTGAAATCACCTCAATGGCTGACATATTTGCAGTGGTCGGTGTCAAATTTTCCGATTTTTTCATCGCTCGGCAAATTTGGATGTTTCGGTGCAATTTTGGAAGTCTTCGGAGGCTCAACATCCTTGGCTAGAAAATACATACTTTCATTTGGAATCAAAATTCAGCCAAGAACAATGGGACGGGCGACGAGAAAATCAATAAACCGAGTAATTGAACCGGCAGCCGCTTTTTTGCTGCTGTGTGCAAATAAAAACGGAAAACGAGAAACGACATATATAAATAATGAATAAATATGAATTCTTTTCAAATTTCAAAATACTTCTCATCTTTTACGAGTTGTTGTTGTTAGAAAGTTAATTGAATTCGTATTTTTTTTATTTGAAAAGAGAGAAAAGCCAGCGAAAAAGAGAGAAACTGAATGATGATGCATAAATAAGAGAGGGGGACTAGGAAATGTTTGGTTTTCTAGGTCAGTTTTGCGATGGGCATGGAAATGCAGTGTTTTGAACGAAAAAAAACGTGGAAAAAAAAGAAAATAAAAAATAAAAAAATACAGTAGTATTTTCAAGGCACACAATGAAAACACACATGGTCTCGAAGCGCGATAAATAGTCTTGACAAGAATATCACTGTGTGTGCACTTTTGAGATTTGAAAAAAACAAAAAAATTTTTTCTTTTTGTTTCGCACAATCTCTGAAAAATGAATCAACTGGAAAAGCGTATTTGGGTGTATATTCATCAGTGAGTTTTTAATCACCCTTTCCACCCTGAAGAATCGAATTTTTGCAGAGAAATCATCATTGGACACAAATTCGAAAAGGTCGATAAAGATTTTTGGGAGAGTTTCAAATCGGAGAAGGATTGTAGGCACAGTGTAGAAGATTTAGAAATGTTTTTCGAGACATCGATGAAGACCAATTTGCTCAAGATGAATTTGGAGAGCTGGATTATTTTGGATCTGTATAAACATCTAAAAATCCCGATTTCGAACATCGCCCAGCCGGAAATTGAGCAAAAATTCAACATTGTTATGAAATTGGACGAGGAAAGATTCCTGTTGGATTACGATTATATCCGCAAAAGCCCGGTCAACCCAAAACATCCGATTTTAAGTGAAAGAAAGGCGGCTCGTCGAAGTGTCGAGCGTCGCGAGGCTTTCACCATCAGAGACAAGCTCCGAATGGCTCATTATTTGTATGGAAAAATGGTGGAGGCGGAGGAAAAGGGTGAGCGCATTTTTCCGCGCGGAAATTTGATTTGGCGGGATTATCGATGTGATGTGGATCGCGGAAGAAGTGTTTACAATCACAGGCATAAATTTCTGACTTTTTTTCCTGCTGGCTCCGCCCCCTGCCACGATTACACGTTTCACGTTTTTCAAATAATTTTTTCGATTTCATCTTTTTTTCTTCATTAAATTTCGAAATGCAAAAAATCAGAAATAATTTTTGCTTGAAAAAAAAACGTGCCGCACCTTGCCAAATAAATCCCGCCTCCCGATTCACGCGAGAAATTTTTTTTTCTGCGACAGGAATTTCTGAATTAAAAAAGTCAAGAATTTATGCCTGTGACAATCATCAAAGCCAGTTAGTGTATTTTAATTTTGAAAAAATATTATTTTCATAGAAAATTTCTTTCAGCTTCACCCGACAAATGACCAAATACCTCTACACACTTCCAATGAACCGCGAGAAAATCCTTCGAATGTACCACGGATTCCGAATCGAAGTCAACGCTGAAACCGAGCAAAAAATCTCGAATTTTTTAAACGTCAAGTTGGATATTTGTGAAAATGTGATTTTTGATTGGCAATTTTGGGAAGATGATGCAGATGTCAGTCGTGTAACTGCGAATTTATCGATTTTCAGCGATAGTGACTGAAAAGTATTTGATCTGTCTGTAAATAAGTGAATTTAAACTGTATAGTTTTCTTCTGCATCTTGTTGTTTTTTTAATTTAAAAATATTTTTACAAATAAACTTTTCCGCCTACTTTTTACTATTTTTTTCTGAAAAAAAGGGAAGTCCGTAACTAAGATGTTTTAATGTATTTTCTTTTTTTAGCTGTGTAGAGTAAGAAATGCTTTTATTGAATTCCAAAAAAGAAATGCGACGATATTTTTTAATATTTTTGATAACTTGTCTTTTTATTCTCACAATTATGTTCTACAAAACTTCAACAAAACTCCAAAGTTTTGTAATGACAAAAAATATTCCACAAAATAAGGAGGAAAACTGTCTGAAAATTGAGGACCTTCAAAAAAATTTGGATATTCCGATATTGATTTTGGATGAAAAATATTTGGAAAAGTTTCAGAATAAAAGTTGTGAAGAAATACGTAAAATTGAGGTAAGTCGGGGAACACCGAGAAAAACTTATATATTTATATTTTTTTTTTCAGATTGCCGTTGATTTGAAATATTCGGAAAATCGAAAAATTCTTCAAGATCCGAGATTCAAAATAATATTTTTCGAAAATTCGACCGCAAAAGATTTTTTAAATTTGATAACTGTGCCAAGAAAAATTATTCCAAAGTGAGTTACCACGTAAATTTAGGGAAATAATTTTGAAACACTTTCAGGAGATTTGAAGTTCATCATTTTGGAAATTTGATTATTCCCGAAAATATTCCAATTTTCTTAGAATTTTTAAAAAGATCAACATTTTTGGAGTGTCAAAATATCACAATTTCGAGAAAAGATCAAAAAGCTAAGCTGGATGCGCAAAAATCAGTCAACGTTTTGGCTGAACTTCGAGATTTGCTATTGGATTTTGGAATGTTTTCATTTTTGAATTGTGGAACATTTTTGGGTAATATTTTTGAGCTAAACCTCATTTTTTTATTCATTTTCAGGTTGGTATCGTGAATGCTCTATAATTCCACATACAAGTGATATGGATTTAACAATTTTTATCGAAGATATAAATGCAGATATATTGAATTATTTTGAAACCGAAAATTCAACATTTATATTATCGAGAAAATTTGGCCGGCTAAATGATTCGCTTGAATTCACAGTATATTCAAAATCAGGATATCGTGTAAAAACGGATATTTTCTTCATGTATTCTGATTTTGAAAATGGTACAAATATGAATTGGATTGGTGGAACGGGTGGAAATGGGCAAAAATACAAATTTTTGTATCCAGACTATGATCCTTGGTGTGCTGCAGATCTTTTGGGACATATTTTTTGGGTTACTTGTACGCCAGAATATTATGTTAAGGTATATTTCGAAATAAATTTCTCTCAAGAACATGTTGTTTTTATTTAGTTCGAACATGGTGAATTTTGGTACAAAGATGTTCCAACTTCACATTATCATTGGGCAAATTCTGCAAAAAATATGAAACTGAATGGAAAATGGACTGAAGAAGAAATGAAAACTGTTTATTATATCAGAAATTAATCAAATATTTGGGAAATAATTATTTGAAGTTGAACTTTTGTGTTAAAAAATCTTGTGACGATGATTATTGACCATTTGTCACAAGCAAATTGTCCTACTTTAAATTTTCCAGGAAGCAAAAAAAGAAATTTATATGCTTGCTTCTCTTCACAGAGAAAAAAGAAAAAAATGGAAAAAACTTGGTAAAACGGTTTCACTTCGCAGCAGTATATAAATGGCGCTGGAAGTTTGAAAGTTACGACAAGTTTTGTCTACTTTTCCTCTAGGAAAAGTAAAACTAAAAATGGTCGAGGTTGATAAGAAGAAGTTGATGGCAAATGATCGAGAAGTTGATGGATTGCGCACAATTGCGTTTGTCGGAATTTCGGTGACGTAAGTTGTATTTTGCAAAAAAAAAACTCTGCAAAAACCATGCCGCAACTCTGCAAGCCCCGCCCCTTTCGCATTCTCCACACGTTTTTGTTTTCTCCCGGAAAAATCAATAATTTCGAATTTCACAGAATTTCCGCCGTTTTCCTCGCCATCATCGCAATTCCAGCCTTCTACAGCTACGTCCAGAATGTTCAATCGAAATTGGATTCGGAGGTGAGTGTTTTTGGCGGGGAAATTTGAAAATTGGGGGAATGCCACGTGGAAATTGAAATTATTCAAAAAAATTTTGAAAATGAAGAATTCTAAGCTGCCACGTGGCAATTAGAAAGACATTTTTCATCAAAAAAATCGATAAGAAAATGAATTTTTCATCATAAAATTGCCAATTCCAGGTCAACTTCTGTAAACATCGCTCGCTCAATCTTCACTCACAATACGAAGTTGTTGAAGAGGTCACCGGCATTCCATCGAAGTTCGTCGTCAAAAGATCGGTGAATCGAGGAACCTCGAAACGTCGTGTAAACCGCAAGAAGGTTTTGCGTCGGCGTCAAGCTCAAGAATGTTGCTCGTGTGGAGTTGGCGCGCCTGGACCAGCCGGTCCACCAGGACTTCCAGGAAACGATGGAAACGACGGACCATCTGGAAATGACGGGGATAACGGAGCTGATGGAAGCGAAGATTATGATGGAGGAAATGTTCGTGGATTATGTCAAGATTGTCAAGAAGCACCAGCTGGACCACCAGGAACTCCAGGAAGACCAGGACCACCAGGACAACCTGGAAGAGACGGGCAAAATGGAGGTGCAGCTCTCCCAGGACCACCAGGTCCACCTGGACCACCAGGAGCACCAGGAGGCGATGGACAACCAGGAAGCAACGGGCAACCAGGAAACCCTGGACAATCTCGCGAAGTTCAAGGACCCCCAGGACCACCAGGGCCACCTGGACAACCGGGAGATGCTGGACCGGCTGGAGGACCAGGATTACCTGGATCCGATGGACATCCAGGTTCACCAGGAGGTCCAGGTTTGGCTGGAGGAAGAGGAGAAGATGGAGCACCGGGAGCCGATGGATTGCCGGGAGATGATGGGGAATCGGGAGCCGGAGGCGCTTGCGATCATTGTCCACCACCAAGAACTGCGCCAGGATATTAGGAGGAGATTTGACATGTCTTTCAGTTTTGATGATGATGCTTTATGTTTTTTACCAATGAATCTTTCACTTTTTGAGATTTTTTTCATGAAAACATGGTTATGATTTGACCTAATATTTGAAATTTTCAAAAACTTGGGTAGATTTTTTTGTTTGGAAATTTCTGAGATTTGCCACGTGTAATTTTATATCAAATTTTCATCTCAAATTTTTGGCTGAATTTTTTGACGTGGAAGTTTGCTGAAATTTGCCACGTGAATTTTTGCTTGAAAATTTTAATATCAAATTTCGCCTATAACATTCCACGTGGATTTTTGATTGAAAATTTTAATCTCAAGCTTTTGCTGAATTTTATGACGTGGAATGTTTGGCTGAAATTTTCCACGTGGATTGTTGCTTGAAAATTTTATCTCAAAATTACATCTGAAATTTTCTACTTCGATGTTTTTCTAAAATTTATCACGTGGATTTGCAGCTTTAATTTTTGATCTCAAATTTCGCCTATAACATTCCACGTGGATTTTTTCTTGAAAATTTTAATCTCAAAGAATTTTCTTCATTGCACACTTTCCAAATTCAAATTTTTTTGATCTACCCAAAAATCAGCGCGCGAAAAAATTCGTTGCGCTGTCATTTTCTTTTTTTTTGTAATTTTTGCCTTTTCCATGCGAATTTTGAGGAACGACGTGGAAATTTGTAAGTTTTCGTTGAAATTTTGTGTTTTTATTATAAAAAATGTTTTTTGTAGAAGATGCTGGATGTTCCGATGGTAAAATCGAAGGATTTCAATAAAATCGACGAGAAATCAATGAATTTCCGGATGTTGGGAGAGTTTTGATGCGAAAAATGTGAGTTTTTTGGGAACATTTTTGAAAAAAGGGAACATTTAAATAAAAAATTGAGATAAAATTTTTGCCACGTGGATCTGAAAATCCCCCAAAATGCGATTTCAACAAATTAAGTTCACCCGTGTTTTTTTTTGTTTAGCATTTATGTAACCAACCGGTCTTCTTCTTCTTCTCTCTCTATCTCATTTTGTGTGTGTTATAAATACAAGCCAATTAAAATCGATGTGTTGTGATTAGCCAACAACAAAAAAAAGAAGAAAAGAGGAAAAAGGTTATCTTACAGCGCTTACCGACAGCTTTTTTGGTGTAAAAAATGAATGAAAATGACGCGGCCTAGGAAGCCAAATACATATCGTCGTGACCGAGTTTTTTTTTAGGAACCTAGAGTTTTGTGTAGTTCTCTCATGGCATAAGAAACCAAAAGAGGTTGTGGCCGAGGTTTTCAGGCAAAAACCGTGGCCTAGAAATCCAAAAGATTTTTGTGTACTTCTCTCGGACATAACAATTTTAATGGGATTTTTTGCTGAAAATTCAACTGTAATGATTTTTTCCTGTGTAGTTCTCTCGGAGAAGCTAGGTGGCCTAGAAATCCAAACTCGGCCATCTGGTTTTTTTTCAAATTCAGCAATTCTGAAGAATTTCGTGTAGTTCTCTCGGACAACACAATTTTGACTACATTTTCTTCCGAAAAATGTTTTCTGCCTGCAATTTCCGTGTACTTCTCTCGGACAAAAAAAACATCGGGATTTCGTTATGGCCTAGAAAACCAACTTCGGCCATTCCGAACATTTGATTTCTCAAAACTTTAATTTTTCGTGTATTTCTCTCGGACAACCGAATTTTGAATTTTTTCTGTGTAGTTCTCTCGGACAACTCGAAAAAAAAGATTTTTTTAGAATAAAACATAAGTTTATGTGTGATATTCTGAGAATCATCGTGAATCGGTAAATAAAATGAGTCAATGTACACAAAACAAAAACAAATGAAGAACAATCTGCAAATTTCTAATATCCTGGAGCGGTTCTTGGTGGTGGACAATGATCGCAACCGCCTCCAGCTCCTGGTTCTCCAGCTGGTCCTTGTTCTCCAGCGGCTCCCGGTTGTCCGGCGGCTCCATCGCTTCCAGCATCTCCGGCCGGTCCCTGTGGTCCTGGTTGTCCGGCTTGTCCTGGTGCTCCTGGTGCTCCATCAGCTCCTGGTGCTCCAGCTGGTCCGGCTGGTCCTGCTGGTCCAGCTGGCACAGCAACCTCCTCAACTGTTCCTGGTGCTCCTGGAGCTCCGGCGTTTCCTGGTTGTCCGTCTGGTCCAGCTGGTCCTGGTGCTCCTGGGGCTCCTGGAGCTCCGGCTTGTCCGTTAGATCCTGGTTGACCATCAGCGCCATTGTTACCGTTTGGTCCCTTTGGTCCTGGATTTCCGGCTGGTCCTGGTGGTCCGGCTGGACAATCGAAGCAGAAATCGGCGGCGGTTGGAACATCTTCGGGTGAGGCGTCTTGTCCTGGTTGACCGTCTGGTCCAGGTTGTCCGTCTTTTCCGTTGGCTCCGTCAGTTCCTGGTGGTCCTGGTGGTCCTGAAGCTCCCGATTTGCATGAGCAGCATGATCCACCGCTTGAGACTGGTGCGGATTCGACGGCAGCGTCAGCTGGAGCATCGTAGCCCGCTTGACGTTTGATGATCAATTTTCCGCGCACACCTTTGATTTGTTGAAGACGCTCGTATTGATCGAACAAACCGTTGGTACGGTGGCGACAGAAATCGACCTAGAAATTAAATTTGGATTTTTGCTCTACAGTAACCTGAAGCATGTTTGATCTACAGAAATTGTGGAATTTTCTAGTGTCTAGCGGTGTTTTGACACATGGAATTTCTGCTCTACAGTAACCCGAAACATTTTTGATCTACAGAAATTGTGGAATATTTTTTAAATGTTCCTTTTGTCACGTGGATTTTTTTAGACACAGAAAATCAGAGAATTTTTGATCTACAAAACTTTTGGAATTTTTAAACTTCAAGATTTTTTGTTACCTAATTTTTGAATATTTATCTTGTCACGTGGAATTTCTGCTCTACAGTAACCCGGAACATTTTTTTATCTACAAAAATGTTTGAATTTTCTAGTGTCTAGCGTTGTTTTGCCACGTGGAATTGTTGAGCTACAGTAACCTGGAACAGTTTTTGATCATCAAAAACGTTTTTTGAATTTTCTAGTGTCTAGGATTTTTTTGCCACGTGGATTTGTAGAGCTACAGTAGCCCTGAGCATTTTTTGATCTACAAAAATTTTGGAATTTTCTAGTGTCTAGCGGTGTTTTGCCACGTGGATTTCTGCTCTACAGTAACCCGAAGCATTTTTCATCTACAAAAAAAATTGAGTATTTTTGCCACGTGGATTAGATATTCTTACTAATCTTCTGAAAATTAACTCATGAATCTTGAGTTCTGAAAAACTAGATTCAAAATTACCACGTGTCGAAAATTTCAGTTTAAAGTTCTATCTAGCAGATTGTTCATTTTGAATTTCTGTTCCGAAATTTCACGTAGCATATTTTCAAATATAATTTTTAGATTCTCAAATGCCACGTGGCTTTTCAACTTCTGAATCCAGATCTTAACTCTTGCCACGTGGCATTTTCATTTCCAACATTTTTTTCCTGAAATTTGTACACACCTCAGTCTGAAGAGTCGATTGAACATGTTGCATATAGTTGTACAACGATGGAATTGCAACAATTGCGGTCAATGTGGCGACGGTGCTGAAAAACAATTTTTTGTATTTTCAAAAGTGTAATAGCTGCTACCCACAAAAAACTTGATCTGATAACAAAATGTTGTTAAAAAAACAAAAACAAGAGAAAAACAATGAAAGGTATTTTTTTGCTGTCCTTAATTTGGCCTAACTCAGGTTAAGTGTAAGAATGAAGATAGGTCTGAAAATAGGCTTTATCTAAGGGCCGGCCTGAATTCGGGCTTTTTAAGTTACCTTAACTTAAATCAGGAAATATTAGGGTTTAAGTTAGTCTAACTCAAGCTAAGTTCAAAAATGGGACTAAACCTAAGCTTGACCATAAGCTAAGCCTAAAGGCTATACTTAAAGCTCAACCCTAAGCCTATGATTCAGTCTAAAGACTAAGCTCAAGCCTAAGCCTGAACTTAGGGCCTAATATAAGACTTGGTTTATATTCAGGCTTAAGTTACCCTCACCCAAAGCTTTAAGAAACTAAGCTAAAACCCAAGTAAATTAGTTCTAAAATTAAATTACCCTAACTCAGGTTCTTCGTCAGGTCCTTTTTAAACTTAGCCTAACTTTCCTCAACCCCCCAACTCACCTAATGCAGATTCCAAAAAACGCGATGCGTCTCAAAGATTCGGCTTCGAGCCACAATTTCTTCTCGTTGTTCTCAGCAGACGACATCTTCTTGTGAGAGTGATGATCTACCTGTCGGCCACCGAAAACCTGTCGCTTTTGTATGTTAGCATTTTTGAGGGGCGGGGCTTGGGTTGAAATGGGCGGAGTTTAAGCGGCTTGCGATATTTATCTATGGCTTTTTGTTTAGGTAAAGGTATAGAACTTGAAGGTTTTGATGACAAGGTCGAATGAGATAAGATGAAATATTGAGATTTTTCACTTTCGATGAGGAAATGTTGCGAGAATCGAGCGTCGAGAAATCTTGATCTATAGATGTTTTTGGCGGGAAAAGTAGAGGGATACTGTAGGCTTCAAAAATTCTGAAGTCCAGAATTCTGACTGTCGCTTTGGAAAATTAGGATCTCTGGATATCTGCGTCTCTTCAAAAGTTGTGTTCTCTAGATGCTCTGGTTGTCTGAACCCCTACAGAAAACGTATCTCTAAAATTCCTGATATTCAGGATTCTCTCGATGTCTGGAAATCTAGTTGTTGTCGATGTCTGGGATTCTCTAGATGTCTGCGTCTCTTTGTGGAGTTGATCTCTCTGATTGTCTAAGCCTCTTCCAAAAATGAGGATCTCTATGTAGATGCTCTAGATGTCTGAGTCTCTATCAAAACTGTGTTATTCAACTGCTCTAGCTGTCTGGGTCTCTCCAAAATTTCATGATCTTCAGACTCTCTGATTGTATGAGCTCTGACGTGGCTCTGAAGATTTTCAGAACAAATCATTAATCTGGAAACCTGCCTATGACGTGGAAATAAATTTTACGTCAAAATTTTCCACGTGGAATTCCAAATCACGTGCTAATAATTTGTGAAGTTTCATTCATCTCGTCTTTATCTTTTTTCTCTACCCTCAAAAAAAAAAACTGTGTAAAAATATCATATTTGTGTTCCTTCCTCATCTCATCTCAGCTTCTTTTTCTTCTTCATCGTTAAAAAAGAGATGCGCGAAGAAAAAATCGGCACGAAAAACTGAAATATGATTTTAATCGTCTAATTTTTCTTCAGCTTCTCCTTCCTTTTTTGTTGATGATACCCGTTCTGTTTGTATTTGTGAAAAAGCTAACAACAACAAAAAATACACGGCATTTTGTGTTACATAATCTGCAAACACCTTTCTTTTTTTGGGGCTTGAAAATAGTGGTTTGGGAAGTTTTGGAGTGATCATCAGCAAATATTTATTATGTTATTAATCGCTTTATGATATAATTATGTGTATTTTTTGGGCGAAAAAAAGTGATGCCATTAAAATCTGCTGAAAAAAAGTTTCGCAATTAAATTCAGCGATTAAGAGTTTTATTGGAGGAAATTTGGAAGTTTCTAGGAGAAAGTTGATGGTCAGAAATGGTGGAGGGTTTGGAATTTATCAAAGGATTTGAAGAGGGGAAATATAGGAACACGTGGAAAATTTGGATATTATTTTTTTCCACGTGGATTCATCCCTCAGCCAAATTTTGAACAGAAACTTGCAGATTGTTTCAAAAGAGATTAAATTTTTCTGAAGTTGAAAATTTCAAGTTTCGAAAACTGAAACTCAAAATCCACGTGAATTTTCAGATCAAATTTGTGTCACAAGAATTTTCAAACCAAGTTTTTTTGAACAAAAATGAAATTGATCAACTTTCATGCCACGTGGATTTTTCGAATGCTAAATTCGAGAAAACTGTTTCCTTGTCAAAAATTTTCCAGGCTTCTGAGATTTGAAAAAAACAAATATTTTGAAAAATTTCCTGCCACGTGGATTTTCAGATCAAATTTTTTCAGAGCAAACTTTTTTCTCATAAAAAATCTTCTTGTTTTTGAATATTTCTTGCCACGTGGATTTTTACAGAAAAATTCAAAATCTGAAATTGAAATTTTCTGAAGTACTGAAAATTACAAATTCAAATTTTATATCAAGTGAATTTTCCTGAAAAGTTTCCAAATGGATAATTTTGACCACAAAAATCGTGTAGCTTGTTAAAAAATTCAAACCTGATGATTTTGTGGATTTCCAGATGAAGTTTTTGTTCCTACAAAATCTGAAAATTCTGTAAGCCTCTAAAAATTTTGTCACTTGATTTTTTTTTCAAAATTTCAAATGTCACGAGATTCCGATTTTCATTTTCTCATTCAAAAATGCCATTGACCACTGAGATTCTTTGAGATAGCATCTGCCATTTTCTCCGAGTAACTTTCTCTTTTTTTCATTTTCTGAGCTTCCTTGATCTAATCTTTTGCCGTTTTTCTTGAAACAAAAACATCAACCAAAAAAAAGTGTCAATTCAGAATTTGAAGGCCATTTTTTGCCTCACAACAAAAAAATTTGAGACAAGACAAAAAAAAATTTTTTGTTGTGATACAACACAAAAAATTATAGTTTTTTTCTCTTGTTCACTACTACACGGCGTGTTATCACTCGGAAATAATATTATTATATGTTTTTTTTCGATGTTACACAACATTTTAATGCTGGCTGGGTGAAGAGAAATAAAAATGTTGCTAATAAAAGTTTTTTTTCGGCAGGTTGGGGGAAGTTTTTTAAAGGAACATTGCGTTTTTGAGGTACTGTAGATGATTTTGAGAAGATCTGAGTACTGTAGGTAATTATTGAGGTACTGTAAATCATCTTGGAACAATTTGATTACTGTAGATAATTTCTGAATCCTTCTGGATTACTGTAGATGATTCTCGAACAGCTTGAGTACTGTAGAGGATTTTTAAGGTACTGTAAATCATCTTGGAACAATTTGATTACTGTAGATCATTTCTGGAATACTGCAGATGATTTTGAAAATGATGATCCTTCTGGATTACTGTCGAACAACTAAAATCTTACTGTAGCTTACTGTAGTTCCGAATTTGATTTTCTTTTCTGATTTTTAAATTCATGGTTACTGTAGACAGTTTTTTTAATGAAAACTTCGAGCTACAGTACCTTCAGAATATATTCTGAAAATTGTTGGGATTACTGTAGTTTTCAGGATACTGTAATTGGAAGATTCCAGAATATTTCGGAAATTCTCAGAATCTACAGTAACCTGAATATCCAAAATTTTGGATTTTTTTGGAATTTTCATATCGAAATTTCGAATTCTGTAGATCAAAATAATTAATCCCAATTAATTTATTCATCCAAAAAAAGTCTCTACATTTTACAACACTGCGATCCACATTTACTATATCCACTCGAGCACGAGCAACTCGATCCACTAGATCCGCTGGAGCACGGTTGCACCAAAATCGCCGCCTGCGAACACGTGGATTGGCAAGTTTGCTGGCAGGCGGGAATGCAGATGTTGAGCGGAGTTGTGGTTTGACACGTGGATTGGCAACCGGAATTGCACGAGGATTCACAGGAGTTTGAGCTGGAGCACGAGTTGTTGCAAGTGTTTTGGCAGGATTGTTGGCAGGCTGGGGTTGAGCAGGAGGATTGACATTGCTGGAATTTGGATTTGGCTTGAAATTTGCGATTTTTTGATATCAAATAGTCTAGGGTTACTGTAGGATACACCGGATTTGACGCGCAAAATTCCCCGGATTTTTGGTTGAAATTTGGGATCTTTTGGTATGAAATAGTCTAGGATTACTGTGGATACACTGAACTCTACGAGCAAAATTCCCCAGATTTTTGGTAGTTCAAAAAACTCGTTCTTCTTCTTGTCGAAATTTGGAATATTTTGGTATCAAATAGTCTAGGGTTACTGTAGAGATACACTGTATTTGACGCGCAAAATTAAAGTCTTCTAGATAACGGTATCTCACTTGAAACACTGGATTTGACGCGCAAAATTTGGATGTTCCTAGATTACTGTAGCTGTCTAAAAAACACTGGATTTGACGCGCAAAATTAAATTCTTCTAGATTACGGTATCTCACTTGAAACACTGAATTTGACGCGCAAAATTTAGATGTTCCTAGATTACTGTATCTTACTTGAAACACTGGATTTGACGCGCAAAATTAAAGTCTTCTAGATTACGGTACCTCACTTGGAACACTGAATTTGACGCGCAAACTTCTCAGATTACTGTAGCTTTCTTAAAACACTTCATTTTACGAGCAAATATCAAGGTTACTGTAGCTCTCAAAAAAAAACACTGAACTTGACGCGCAAACTGCTCAGATTACTGTAGCTCTCTTAAAACACTTTATTTTACGAGCAGTTCGAAATTTTGCGCGTCAAATTCAGTGTGCCGTACAGTAACCCTGTACTATTGTACATCAATGGATTGGAAATTTCGAGGAGAATTGTTTGATCTACCCGAAAAAAGTTACTGTAACTCACATTCGAGCATGAACTTTGGCATGAATTTGAGGAGGAACTCGAGGAAGATGATGGGATCAGCAAAATAATTGGTTGAGAATTTGAGCTCGAGCTGGAGCTGGAGCAAGCATTTGAGCATGAATTGGAGCAGGCTGAAAACTAGAGTGTGAGAGACGCAGAGAAAATTGAATCTTACTGGATTGACAACTTGGAGCTGTGCAAACTTGAAGACATTTAGAAGTGCAAGAGCTCTGGCAGGAGTTTGAGGAACTCGAGCTCGAGCACAAATTGGAGCAACTATTTTGCTGACACGAATTTGTGCACGAAGAGCTCGAGCAAGCGTTAGAGCATGCTTGTTGGCAAGATGAGCAACTCGGTTGGGAAGAGCTCGAGCTGGAGCATTGTTGAGCACAGATTGAGGCGCAGAGATTGTTGTTGCTGGTGGATGATTGACATTTTTGCATGCACACTGGGAGACAGATGTATG
Organism: Caenorhabditis angaria; assembly: GCA_947459285.1. Taxonomy (NCBI): domain Eukaryota; kingdom Metazoa; phylum Nematoda; class Chromadorea; order Rhabditida; family Rhabditidae; genus Caenorhabditis; species Caenorhabditis angaria. Next base: position 11,394,124 of record CANHGI010000002.1, on the reverse strand, counting down.
AGGAACCGGAATTTGATGAGCCGGAGCAACAGCTTGAAGAGCTCGAGGAGCCAGATGAGCAGGAGCATTGACGTTTTGCGCGGGTTAGGTAGGAGCGCTGGAAATTTTGGATAATTTTTGTGATTTCAGAGAATTTAGAGCCCTTAAAATGCACTTAGCCTTTGTGATCAGGATTTTACTTTAAAATTTTTTATCTGAAATTTTGGGCTCAAATTTTGCCACGTGGCTTTTGGGAGCTAATAATTTTGTTATGGGAATATTTTGGTGCAACGTGGAAGTTTAGGCCCGAAGTTTTCAGATTTGAATTTTTCTCACAGAATTTAGTGCCACGTGGAATTTTAGACCCTAAATTTTCAAATTTGAATTTTTCTCACAGAATTTAGTGCCACGTGGAATTTTAGGCCCGAAATTTTCAAATTTGCATTTTCATTCAGAATTTTGGAATTTTTTGGTCACGTGGATTTTGAAAAAAAAAATTTCGAAATTCAAAATTTTTTGCAAATTTTTTTCAAAAGTTTGGTTGCCACGTGGAATTTTAGACCCGAAATTTTCAACTTTAAATTTTTATTTAGAATTTGGTTGCCATGTGGATTTTTGGCTAGAAATTCTCAGCTTTAGGGTTGAAAAATCAAAAAATTGAAAATTCCAAGAATTTTTCTGAAATTTCAATGCCACGTGGCTTTTTTGTTTCAAAATTGTCAAATGTTGAACTTTTATTTCAGAATTTGATGCCACGTGGATTTTTAGCTGGAAATTCTCAGCTTTAGGGTTGAAAAATCAAAAAATTGAAATTTCAAAGAATTTTTCTGAAAGTTCAATGCCACGTGGCTTTTCGTTACGAAGTTTAAAAAAAATCATTTTGAAATTTCAAAAGCCAGAAAAAAATCCACAAAGATTTTTTTTTTGACCTACAAAAAATTCTAGAATCTGTTCCACGTGGATTTCCAGCCCCACAAAACTCACCATTGGCATAAAATCCGCCGCCAAACATCCAGCCACCAAAATCACCACCAAAACCGTAGTTCTCAACATTTTTTCTTGATAAAAAAAAATTTGGAATCAAATGATATAAGGAAATTGAAACTCTAACTATGCTTTTATACGGGCCCCGCCAAAAAAAAGCAGCAAAATCCTGCGCAAATAAAGCAAAGGTGTTCTATTTGCTTTGCGGCAACACGGCCGGAAAACATTATTTTTTGACACCTTTCCGCGCGCGCGGCGAAACTTGTCTCCTGAAATTCCCTTTTGAATAGAAAAGGTGCTGAAAAAAAGTTGGTAATATTGTAGTTTGGACAAGTTTCAAGTGTTTTCTGTGGGGAGATCAGAAATTACACGTCACATGATTTTTTGATCTACCGGGGGAGGTTTGGGAGGTACTGTAGGAGATTTTTCTGGAATTTTTTTGATCCACAGGCTTCTCAATTCAGAAGTACTGTAGATTGTATGATATTTTGTGATCTATTTTTTAAAATAACGCATTGAATTACTGTAGAGCCCTTAGAGTACTGTAAGGCTAGCTTACTATAGAGATCTTATTTTTGATCTACCAATTACCAATTTTTCCGAATGGTACTGTATATTTTGCCACGTCACAATTTTTTCTAAAAGGGATGATTCACGAACGAAAAAAAATGTTAAAAAATGTTTTTTAACATTGAAAGATCAATTCACGAAAAGTCAAAAAATGTCGAAAAAACATTGTAGGTTAAAATTAGTTTTTCGAGTTTTTCAGCCAAAAATGATGACAAATCGATATTTTTCAAGCTTCTGGAGTAATTTCTGATGAAAATAAGCTTCGAGAACCCTATTTTGCTTTATTTTATGAATTTTTTCAAAATTCATCAAAATTTAAAAATTTTTTATTTCACGAAAAATCAGCAAAACCTTCTGGAAAGTGAATTCCAAGGTCAATTTTCATCAGAAATTACTCTAGAAGCTTCAAAAAATATCGATTTGTCATCATTTTTGGCTGAAAAACTCGAAAAACTAATTTTGACCTACAATGTTTTTTCGACATTTTTTGATTTTTCGTGAATTGATCTTTCGATGTTAAAAAAACATTTTTTAACATTTTTTTCGTTCGTGAATCAGCCCTGCTGGATAATGCAAAATCACATGTGATTTTTGATCTACATGTGCTGTGTAGAAACAATTTTATTCATTTCAATGTGATAAAGTTTGAGGCATTAAATGATACATTTTCATGACAATTATCAGTTTTATTGAGCAACTAAAAATTTGCTAACGAAACATTTTATTTGCATTTTATTCGGTTTTTCATATAAACAATTTTATTCATTTCAATGTGATAAAGTTTGAGGCATTAAATGATACATTTTCATGACAATTATCAGTTTTATTGAGCAACTAAAAATTTGCTAACGAAACATTTTATTTGCATTTTATTCGGTTTTTCATATAAACAATTTTATTCATTTCAATGTGATAAAGTTTGAGGCATTAAATGATACATTTTCATGACAATTATCAGTTTTATTGAGCAACTAAAAATTTGCTAACGAAACATTTTATTTGCATTTTATTCGGTTTTTCATATAAACAATTTTATTCATTTCAATGTGATAAAGTTTGAGGCATTAAATGATACATTTTCATGACAGTTATGTTTTTTTTATTGATCTCTATAAAACTGATAACTCATGAGTATATAAATTTGCTAACGGGTACATTTTATTTGCATTCTATTTCGTTTTTCATATAAACAATTTGTTTTTCTTTGCTATGTCCCACAATAATGCAAATATATTGGACGAATTCGAACCTATACACTCACTTGGACAAGGTGCTTTTGCAAAGGTTTTTCAAATGAAAAGCAAAAACGATGATAAACATTATGCAGTAAAATGGATTTCGTGTACAACGTGAGTTTTAGTTTTCTTATGTGTTGAATTAATTTTTCAGAAAAAAGTCTATTAAATATGCAAAAAGAGAAATCGCAATTTTGCAAGAATTCAACAGTGATGGGATTGTCAGCTATTTTGATCATTATGAAAAAATACGTCCTGGAAAACATTGGAAAAACATGAATAAAATTGGTTTGAATCAACTCTGCTCGGAGAGAGATGATTTGAAGGATTTTATTGAAAATAATCAAACGCTTAAGGAATTTGTAAGAATTCTGATTGTCAATAAATTTTAGAATACGTTCCAGGATAGTGAAAGTACCGCTTCACGCAAATATGCTTATATTGTAACAAAATATCAGCCTACTTTGAAAGATTGGCTTATCGAGAACAACAAATCATTTGATGCTATATCAATGCAAATCAGGAAACACTGGCTAAAAGAAATTATTTCCCTACTTTCTAACAATAGAGCATGTTCTATCAATGTAAGATTTATCGATTCACATTGATTTAAGATTTTTACCATACATAATAATTTATTCCGATTAGTTTTCGCTGCATGACTTTCTCATCGATATGGACTTGAAGTTGAAAATTGATGCTGTCGAACTTTTTTGGATTCCAACTGTAAGTTTATTGAAGTTAGATTCAAACTCAGGTATATTTTTTTAGGATCCTTCGGGGTTTCAATTCGCAGTTATAGCTGCTGAAATACTTCTCAACATTCCGGATGATATAAATAGAGAAGATGTTTTGAAAGACATTCAAGCGGAGAAAATTCCGGATTTTATTGAAAATGATTTAGAAGTTGTTACATTTTTCAAGAGTATTTTTGAAACAAAAACCCTAAATCTGAGTGGTTTCTTGGAACATGAATTTCTTCATGATTTGCCGGATATTTGTGAGTTAAAAAGTCAATTAACAAAAAACTAAAATCATTCTCAAGGTCCATCAAGTTTTTTTGCCAACACATCCATTTTCACTAAACCTTTACCATCGGACTACGAAATAAATTTAATTGAGGTACATAGTTCTCAAACCAATTTTCAAAAAAACAAACAGTTTTTTTTCCAGGACGAGTTACGTTCAATAAGAAATGATTTGACAGAAGCAGGCTTAAACGAATTTGAGAACTATAATAGTAAACTGATGCAAAAGTACATATTCTTAAAATCGTTCCCGGAACATAATCAAGGCTTTGTTCGTGGTCAAAATTTGTTTCTGGTAAAATGTCGTTATGATCATCTGATTTATCAGTTGAGAAGAGTATCCTCACCGTTAGTTAATATACCATGCTCCACAAAATGATACGGCCAATATGAAAAATTCCAAAAAAAAATGGAAAATCCGAAAAGCATTATAAGGTTATTCAAGTAAAAAAAAGCGTTTTAAAAAACGCATTAAAAAACAAAAATATCCAATTCAAGTGAGGCGATGATGCAGGTTAGTTTCTCCTCCGAGGAGAAATGGGGCGAAATTCGAAAAATACATTGTTTCGCCTCCACGTGCAACACGTTTCTCCTTTTTTTTCCTCAATTAGCTCGGGGGTGAAACTAACCTGCATCATCGCCTAAGAACAAATGTCGAAATTGTCGAAATAAAAAAAATTTTCTCGTCGAAAATGTCGAAATAAAAAACCTTTTTCGACTCGAAAAACCAAACAAAAGGGAGCTTTCTCGACATTTCTCGACACTTTTACAAAGCAAAATTATTTAATTGAATATTTTTGTTTGTTAATGTTTTTTAACATCGCTTTTTTTTACTTGAATAGCCTTATTACATTTCTATGTGGAGTTTTTAATATTGACAGTATCATTTTGTCGAGTATATTAATAATATCTAATTAAGAGTTTTCAGTATATCAGAAGAAACTTTCACGAGTGGGTTCAGTGAAAGCTATGATAAATGGTTCAGTAAAGTTAAAGAAACATGGATTGAGCGTTCGCCCAAACAATGGGTACAATTGTATGATTTTATCAATCGTCGAATAGAAAAAATTGTTCGTATTAAAATGCTTTTGGCCACATATTTACTACCAAATGAAGAAAATAACGGAATTGTAAGTGATTTTTACTGAAACAATTGAAACATTTAATTTGTTCTCAGGATAACATCGATGAAAATCAGCCCGTGAATCAAGCAAACAAGTTCAATTCGGAGATTTTCATTGTAATGGAAGTTGGAAATGGAACTTTGGAGAGTTGGCTGAGTAATGAGACAAATCTTCAAAATCGCCCTATGAATAAAATGAAAGATTGGATCAGACAACTTTCTGAGACAATCGCTTATATACATGGCAAAAAAATTATGCATCGAGATTTGAAAGTTGGTTTGATAAATCAATATACGTACACAAACTTTCCTTTTTACAGCCAGCGAACATTTTTTTCAAACAATCCAACGAGGAGTTTCCACCTATTTTGATTGGGGATTTTGGTCTAGCTAGACATTTGGATGATGATATTGATAAACAAACAATTACATCACCAAGAAGAAAAAGTGACAAATTAACAACTAATATCGGAACTGGCTACATGTCACCTGAACAGGTTGGTTTTACAAAAGTTAATTATCTTATACATATATTTCAGCGCGAAAATGAACCTTATAATCTAAAAGTCGATATTTTTGCTCTTGGATTAATTGCGACCGAATTGATCATACCGTTTCGTACAGTAATGGAAAAATCGAATGTGTTTGAGAATCTACGAGCTGGAGAGGTTCCGAAAATATTTGAAGATTATGAAGAAGCTGCCGAATTCCTTTTGCTTCTTACAAGCAAAAATCCCGATGATCGTCCGAATGCCGATCAAGTTTTAGCACATTCTTTCCTAACTAATCGTGACTGATTTATACATTTTTTGATGAATTTCAGATTCTTATTTGTTATAGATCCATAAAGTCCTAATGAAATTCGGGAGAAACACTAGAAACCATAACTTACGCAGACTCATTAGTTTTCATTTTAAAAAATACACCACAGAGATATATTCTTCTCGAACCAATATTTATTCAAAACCGAGTAGTATTTTCACAAATCGTATGGGTTACTGTAGGTGGCGGGGTACTGTAGCTCACATCATCTTGGGTCTCGCCACGCCCTCTTCCTCCCAACAATTGCTCCGCAACAATTCGCTTGGCGTTTCTGTCGGCCGCCGTTTGACACGTGGCACCGGTCTGCAATTATAAAATTCGCTCGGGGGGTACTGTAGGTGGGGTACTGTACCTGCGCATCAAATTTGTCATACGGTGGTGATCCTCTGGATTCCATTTCGAGTCGGCGAGAAATTTCGAAATGCGGGGAATTTAAATTTTTTGGCGCGAAAAAATTGGAACACGTGGAAATTTGAATTTTTTTTTCGAATTTTGATTTCCACGGGGAATACAGTACCTCAGAAAAGATGCCACGTGGATTCAAAAAAAAAGTTTGGAATTTGGAAACTACAGTACTCGTGGATTTTTGGCGCGAAAAAATTTCAAATTTTCAAAAAATAACTATTTATTATCCAAAAAAAAGCAAAAAAATTATTCCGCTTCCGCGTTCCGCATCTCTTTCCGCATCAACCAACCAAAATACGCAATGATACTGTAAAGATTACTGTAGGGTACTGTAGGTGACAATCTCATCTCTAACCTGAGCAACCAAGTCACCAGAAAAATGCGCTGGATCCAATTTTCGGCTTTGCGAAATTGGCCTGAACAATCAATTTTGAGCTCAACATTTTTCCGCTTCTTATTTTCCGCGCGGCACAAATTTCGGAATTTTTGCCGGTTTTTTTCGTAGATCACAAGATTCATATGAAGATTTTCTTCGAATTCGAGCTCAAAAAATTCTGGAATTTTCAGCCGTTTTTTGAAATTTGACTTGAATTGTGAGATTCTGGAATTCCGGAGACTTCAGCGAACTCAAATACTCATCAGCTAGTTCGTAGTATTCGTCGAAGTTGGGCGAACTTTTTTGGGATCCCAGAAAAATCGCGGCATCTTTGTAGTACTCTTCGATTTTTCGAGAAGTTGAAGTTGAATTCGAGTTAGCCAAAGTCGCGGAGATCAAGAAGAAGAGCCACAAAAATCCAGTGATTTCCAGCATTTTTTTGAAAATTCCAAAAATTTAGAAAAAAAATGGGAAATTTTTTTTTGCAGACAAAATTTGAAAATTTGAAAAAAAAATGTTCCCACCAAAAATTGACGCGCGAAAAAATTGTACGATTTTTTCTGAGACAAAAGGGGTACTGTAGGGAAATTTTTGCCACGTGGCAAAATGGGGTACTGTAGTTTTCCAGATTGATCTACTGATATATAAAGTATACTACGGTAGAAATCATCTGGGTACTGTAGAAAATCCACGTGGCAATAGATTCTGGGTTACTGTAGATTCTGGGTTACTGTGAAAAATCACACTTTTTTCTGAAAATCATGAAACTACAGTACCCCAAGATCTAGAAGTTTCCAAAAATTTCAAGATTACTGTAATGCCCTGTGGCAATAGATTGTGGGTTACTGTGAAAATTCTCGTTTTTTCTGAAAATTATGTAACTACAGTACCCCAAGATCTAGAAGTTTCCAAACATCTCGAGATTACTGTAATGCCACGTGGCAAATTATTTCTAGAATCTGAAAATGCCACGTGTATTTTTTTTCTGAAAATTGAAAAAATTTAAAATTCAAATTTCCCAGAAACGTTTATTGATATCAAAAATAACAGAAAAAATTCCAAAAAATAACAAATTACAAAATTAGTAAATTAATACAGTAATTAATTAATTAGTTAATTAATTAATTAACTCCATAACTCTCATTACAACTATAAAAAACATCATCTTCTTCCTGATTTTCTTCTTCAAACTTCTTCAAATTGTATGTCAAGCAAAAACTGAGAAAAATCAGTGACCTGAAAATATTTTAGATTACTGTGGGTTACTGTAGACTACGTTAGAAACCTTACCCGGCAATCCATAATATGAGCAATGGCCAGATTATCGAATTTTGTGCGAATTTCTTGCAGTCGATTTGGAGATTGATTTTTGTGAGGTTTTTTTGGTTGGCGCATAGAATTTTGATTTTTTCGATGTTGCTCTCGAAAATTGTGATGGAGTTAGGCGAAGTCGAATTTTCAGAATCTGAATTTGAATTCAGAAAAATTCCCGAAGAATTCTGAGTGTAGACAACTTGAAGCTGGAAATCCGTGGAATTTTTTTCTGAAATTTCCTCCAAGAGCAGGAGCTTTTCAATAGAATTGTAGTAGGTCTCGAGGATTCTTGAAGCTTCATCAGAATTTGAAGTGGAGTTAGCGGAATTCAAGGAACTCCAGATAAAAAAGATCAGCAAGATTCCAGAGATTTTCAGCATTTTTCTCTGAAAATTTTGAGAATTTTGGGTGAAAAAAGAGAAAAATGAAAATTTTACGTGAATTTTTTGAAAAAAAAGAAAATTTTGAAAAAAAATTCCCACAAAAAATTAGCGCGCGAAAAAATTGTACGATTTTTTCGAGGTAAACAACAAATTAAAAAATGTACTGTAGGAGACTTCCACGAGGCAAGGATTACTGTACTTTTGAAATCCAGAAAATCCAGGTCGAATTTGATTTTCTCAAATTTCTGGATTACTGTAGGAAAAATTTCCACGTGGCGACGACGTGGGTTACTGTAGTTTTCTAATAAAAAAAAACTATTCCACGTGGAAAATCATTCGGGTTACTGTAGCTCTCGAAAAAATTGAACCACTGTAGATTGTCAGGGTACTGTAGATTTCCAAGGCTGGAATTCATTCAGAAAACATTTGAGGTTACTGTAGAAATTTTTCCACGTGGAAAAAAAAACACGTTTTTTTAAAAGAATTAACATTTTTATTATTCAAATTTTTTCAAAAATTTTAAATCGGTGACGCAAAAAACACGTAGAGCACCAAAGCCAAGCAAAGCAGAAGAGTACTGTAAATATTGATTTTTCTCAGGGAGTACTGTAGATTACTGTAGGCTTACCAAGTTCCCAGAATGATCAAGAAGATTTGGAGTTTCGAGAAGTCCTCGGATTTTTTTGAGCAATCAAGTTGGAGAAACATATTTTTCGAAATTTTTTCGGGATTTTTCAGCTTTTGGTCGCAGAGAATTCGGATTTTTTCGAAATTCATCTCTAGAATCACAAAATTCAAATTTTCATCAGAATTCTGAGCCAAAAAAATTTCAGATTGATTTTTCGCAGCACTGTATATCAAATTAATATTGATGTTGGTGAAGTTGGTGAAATTTTCGGAATTCAAGAAATTCTCCACGCTCTCGTAATATTCGTCGAGAATTATCGCGACTTTTTCGGAAGCTGTGAAGTTAGCCGAAGTCAAGGAGATCAGGATGAAGAATCCATAGATTTTCAGCATTTTTCTGGAAATTTTCAGATATTTTTTGAGACAGACAAAAATTTTGAAAAAAAAAATGAAAACAAAAAATTTTCAAATTATATTTTCCCATCAAAATTGGCGCGCGAAAAAACTTTTTGAAAAAAATAGTACTGTAGAAGAAATTGCGGGTACTGTACTTTTATGGGCTCTGAAAATCCACGTGGCAAATTGTTTTGGATTACTGTAGCTCACCGGAAATTACTTTTCATCTACAGTAATCATTGCAGTTCTACAAAATAAATGGATACAGTAACCCATCAGGCTACCATATACTTTGAAGTTTGGTCAAATTATCGCTGCACCTCTCAAATACAGTACCCCTTGTAGTTCGGGTGTACTGTAACTTTTGTAGTTTGATAAAATTTTGAAACTACAGTAATCCCTGGGTACTGTAGAATTTGAAAATTAAGACTGAAAAAATCCCAAAAACCTTTATTCATTTCAAAAACATATGGATTACTGTAGAATTATATGGATTACTGTAGAATTTTATCTGAATGCAAAATTGTTGAATACGAATCTCACCGAATTGCGATGCGTGTAGATCACAAGAGCCAAACAGAGCAGAATAGTACTGTAAAAAAATTGGTTGATTACTGTAGGGATTACTGTAGATTAGTATTTTGTAAAAATTACACCGTCATCAAAAATGCAGCGCATTTTATATTCGAAATTGTAGAGGAAAGAAGAAAACTCCCGCGTGGCCCAGTGGTATGAACTCGTGCGTACCATTCGCACAGCCAGGGTTCGACCCCCACCCGGCGCAAAATTTTTTTTAACTCACAAGGCGCCCAGATATTCGTAGAAGTAGTAGATTCTGAATTTGCGTTCCGTTTCGAATTCAGTTTCCATCGGATTATCCACAAATCTTTTGGGAAAATATTGACAATCCAGCGCCAAAATAATCTTTTTCCGAATTTCCAAAAAATCATCGCTGGATGTATTGCACAAGAATCGGAGTTTCTCGAAATCCCTCTCCACAATCACAATTTGTGGCGGTCGATTTGGAGCATTCAGATCGGAGTTGGGCGAAGTCGTCGAATTCTCCAAATACACTTCCGATGTGTTTTTGTAGATGACGTGGATTGTGAAAATTGAGGAGGCTGTGAAATTGCCGGTGGAAATTAGGAGGTTTTTTGCTTCGCCGTAATAATTCTCCAGATTTTCCAACATTTTCTTTTGATTTTCGGTGAGGTTTTGGGTTTGGGAGTTGGCCGAACTCGAGAAGATCAAGATCCAGAAGAAGATCAGAAGCATTTTTCTCTGGAAATTTCAAATATTTATTTTTAGGTAAATTTTAGAAAACACAGAAAAATAAAATAAAACTTTTCTAGACAAAAATAGGCGGGAAACTGAAAAATAAATTGAATTACAGAATTTTTCGAGACAAAAATTTCCCACCAAAATTTGGGAAGACAAAGAAAATTTGAAAATTTTCCCACCGAAAATTGGCGCGCGAAAATTACTGTACGAATTTTGAGGTAAACAAGAAATTTGAAAAATTTGTGCCACGTGGAAATGGGGAGTACTGTACTTTTCTGAGCCCTGCAAAAACATCCACGTAATCCTTGCAGTTTCACACAGATACAGTAACCCATCAGGCTACCGTATACTTTGTAGTTTGATGTTTGCCCTTCTGGAGTACAGTACCCCTTGTAGTTCGGGGGGTACTGTAAGATTTGTAGTTTGATAACAACTTGAATCTACAGTAATCCTTGTAATATTGAAATTCACGAGGAGATTACTGTAGCTTTCACGAGTTTTCGGGTACTGTAGATTTTCAGAAACTGAAAAAAAACCCAAAATTCCGATCTACACGTGGCGAACATATTACTGTAGTTTCTCCGGGGTACTGTAGTGCCTGTGATTCTGAAAAATTTGATCTTCAAAAATCTTTGCTCTAGAATTCCACGTGGCAAAGGTACTGTAGGTACTGTAGCTTCAAAATTTGGTTGTAAATTTTTTAGATCACTTATTTCTCTCAGTGCTGAAAATCCAATGTGCCACGTGGCAAATTTCAGCCCAAAAATTTTTCAGCTTTCAGAATTCGGAATCTGAAAAAAAAATGTTTCAGAATTTTGGGAATTTTCAGAATTTACAGATCAATTTTTCGCCACGTGGATAATTTCAGCTCAAATTTTTCGGTTTTCAGAATTTCCCTCTGTTTATTTCTGGTTCTAAAAATTTCAGATCACTAATTTTTGCTTTGCTGAAAATCCAATGTGCCACGTGGATATTTTCAGCCCAAAAATTTTTCTTTTTGAGCTTTTGGGTGTGGTCGAATCTCTATTTTTCTGTCTCTCAAAAAAAGAGCCGCGGCTCTTTTTCTAAGACAAAAAAAAAGTGAGCAAACAGAAGAAGCCTAGCCTACTGCACAGTAGCCTAGGAAAATATGTGAGGAATTTTTGTGTTTTTTTTCGGCTGGGAAAAAAGTGCACGGTGTGTAGTAGGTAGTACTCTTCAGAGTCAATAAAAAATAACATGAGTAATCCTTGAGAGAAAAAAGTTGGTCAAGAACTTTTTTCTTGATCTACCTACAGTAATTCGTAGCCACGTGGCGATATAAATTTTCAGAGTACTGTAATACAGTAATTCCTTTGATAATTTTTTTGGGAATTTGATCAGGCTGCAAAACTACAGTACTCTGAACTGCAAAAATGCTCATTTTTGCAAGATTTCTTGGTCTACCGTAGTTTGGTTGAGATACTGTAGTTGCCGCGTGGCAAAATTTTCAGAACTCACTTTTCACAGTAAAATTCGTCTACAGTAATCCGAACTGCAAAACTACAGTAACCCAAAAAACTGCAAGGAATTTAGGAGGTTTCTAAAAATCTGAAATTTTGAAAATTGTCTGAAAAAAAAAACTACAGTAACCCAAACTGCAAGGAATTTCGTAGAAATCGTACAACTTGAAAAATTGTCTGAGATCGACCGCAGCCACAGTAATCCGAGCTACAAATTCTACAGTAACCCGAACTGAAAGAATTTCGGAGAAATCTGAAAACCCGAAAAATTTCTGAAAATGACCGTAACCTTTAAAACTACAGTAATCCGAAGTACAAATTCTTTTCAGTTTTGAAATCTGAAAAAATCTGGATTTTTTTTCTGAATTTCTAGATTTTCTTGAATCTTTCAGCTTATCTAAAAATCTTTGAAAACCCCAAAAATTCTTCTGAAACTTTTCAGCTTTTCCCAAAACTTCAAGCTTTTCCCAAAATTCATCTGAAAATCCCCCCAAATGCTCAAAAAAAATGCTCCCAACACGTCGTTCAAAACCATTTCATTGTCTGTTTATTTTTGTGTGTGCAATGCAATATCAATGAATTTTTCGGCCAAAATCAACAAAACTGACTGGCGCCAGCCGTTTTTTCATCTCTTGGGAGAAGAAGCAGAAAAAAGTTGGCTGATGCTCAGCTTCCGATCTTTTTCCATACCTGATCTACAGTAGTTGGGATACTGTAGGCTCTGGGAAATTCTGGAACAATTTTGGAATCTGGGAGATCATCTACAGTAATCTACAGTAACCATTCAGAAAATTTTTGAGAAAAAATGGAATTTGGTAGATCTCATCTACAGTAATCTTACTCAGTTTTTTGATCTAAGAAAAATAGAGATCCACAGTAATACAGTAGTTTTTTGATTCCCCAGTTTTTCCCGCTCAAAAAATCCACGTGACACACACACACAAAAATGATCATCTCTGTGTTTTGGAAAAAATTGTTGAGATTTTTGGGATTGGTTTGGGTAAACACAAAAAGAATGATGTGAGAGTTTGAACTTTGACGCGCATTTTTCCTGGAGAAAAATGATCACATGAGCCTAAAAGCTCCGAAAATGATTTTTTTCCAAAAAAAAAAAATAGATGACGAATATTTCGACCTTTCTTCAGCCACAGCCAAAACAAAAAAAACATTATTTTTTTTTCCAAAGTTCATCTCACATGTTCCTCATCAACTGATAAAACAGTTCTTTTTTGTCCAATTTTTTTTTGTTGCAAAAAAGAAATATGAACATAAAGAGACGCGTTTTTGGAACAAAGAAAAAAACGTTTTGCAAAAATTTCTTGCTGTATACTAATTTTTATGGGGCATTTTCTCGATGGGAATTAGTGCTTTTTGTGTAGAGAAATTTTTTGAATTCATGAAATTTTGAAGAATTATTGAAAATTCACGTGAATTTGCTCTTGTGGAATTTTTTCAAAAGTTTTGCCACGTGGATTTTTTGTAGAAATGTTTTATAGTAATTTTTTGATATTTTATATTTTCTGAAAATTGATGCCACGTGGATTTGTAAAAGGTCTGGTACTGTTTGTTTTTCAGCGAAGGAAACGCGCTCCAACTACATACCGTAGTTTGCTTTTTTTGCCGACCCAATTTTTTTCATTTTTTTCCGTTTTTTCTTGTTTTTCCTCCGTTTTTCACCAAAAAAGAAGCAATTTTGTAATTTTTCTGCTTTCAGAAGTTGGAAAAACTCAAATTATACTTATCTTTCAAGTTTGCCCGAACAAAATGGTTTTTGGTAGCGATTTATGGTTTTTTTTAGATGAAATTCGATGTTTTGATCGAAAAGATGTTATAAAATCGATTTTTGGAGTGATTTGAAGTTGCAGTTTAATTCAAATCGAAGGTGAGTTGTTTAGTTATGTATTTTCTATGACAATGATGCAATTTTCAGGTTGTTGATTGAAAATTGGTGATTCTTGCGGTTTTCATCGCAATTTTGAAATGAATGGCGATATGTGATGGATAATTTGCTCAAAAATGCCTCAAGTCAATCAATTTGCTATTCAAATGATGCAAGTGCACATTAGTGACGAAGCAAACTACTTCTCATTAAGATTCATGCGAAAAAGTCATCGGTTCGCTCGGAGTTTTGATAGAAACGATGAGGAAGTCGTGTTTTGGGTCGAAAATTGTGATTTTTCACTAATTTAATCTATTTTCTTGATTAATTTTGTTGATAAACTGTTTAGTTCTTGATTTCCGACTAGTTATATATCATTTCCAACCGAAATCAGAAAATTTCAGGAAAATTTCACTTTTTCTATGCTCATTTCTGCCCAAATGCACCAATTTTAAGTGAAAATGGTCAGGTAAAACCTTTTCAACTCAGTAGTTTCCACAATAACCAATTTCCTCATTTTTCAATTAGTGGAAATGCCTTTTTTCGCATGAAAAACAGTAAAAGAATAAAAATTATTGTTTGAATCGCCGCACAAAAATGCGTTGTTTATCAATGGGGCGCGTTTGGCCGCGTTTCCTTCGCTGGCGAACGGACAGTAACATCTTAACTCAAAAATCGAAATTTCAAATTGCCATGTGGATTTTCTAAAAGTCACGTCGAAAATTCAGAAATTTTTAATTCTGAAAAAAAATTTAAATTTTGAAATTCAAAAATTTTCAAAATTCCGAATCTCAAATTGCCACGTGGAATTCCTACAGTAGCCTTAACTTAGAAAAACCAGATTAAAATCTCTGAAAATCTGAAATTAAACCACGTGGAATTTCTCGGCTCCCAAAAAACTGCTCCAAAACATTTTTGATTCAAATTTTCGTGGATTTTCCATTTTTTTTTGAAAATTCTCGAATTTTTCAAATTCAATTTCCAATTTTCCATAATTTTTATTGTTTTTGCGTGGGCACAAATTCCCCCGCAAAAAAAAAAACAAACTGTTTTTTTTTGCTTCCTTCCCAATGTTATTTTAATTCCCATCGCGAAACACACAAAACACCGTGTAGAAAATGATGTCAAATGTTGTTCTTGCAAATATTATACAAATATTTTTGGCGGGAAAAATTCCAAAAATTCAAATATTTTTTGTGTTTACTTTTCAACTTTTCGTTTGCTGAAAAAAAAGCATCACAAATATTTTTGTTTTTGTTTTTTTTTCTTCGGAAAAACAACAAACAAGGAATTTTGGTGTAGAGGTAACGCAGGAGACTAGCGATCTAGACGTCACAGGTTCGACTCCCGGTGCCCGCAAGATTTTTTATTTTGTATTCTTTTTGGTCTAGTGGCTAACAGTCAGGTCTGGCGATCTAGAGACCAGAGTTCGATTCCTGATGCGCGCAAAATGTCCCCCAAACATTCCTGACCAAAAAACCACACACTTTTTCGATTGAACAAAGTCTGGGTTCATATATTGTGAATTTTATTGCGGGTACATTCCAGGTACACACGGGGAAAATCACCAGAGATTATCATCCAACCGCAAAACACCGTGTCTCGATTTCAACGCCATGGAAAATTCCTTCTTCCAACACAATAAATCGGGCCGCTGTGTAACATGTACCCAAAACAGGGAAAAAATTGTGAGAGAAAACCTCTGCGCGCGCAAAAAATAACAATTTATCATGTTCCCCCCACACAAAGTTCTTTTGTTATCACAGGTTATTTTGGGCGCGAGTGGATTTAAATATACAATTTCCACCAGCTCTCACAGAGCACCCTGTGGCCGAGTGGTTAACACACGCGCGCATGGATCTGAGAGCCCGAGTTCGAGTCCTCATGCGTGCGAGGTTTTTATTTTTTTTTTCTTTGATCATTTTTCAAAAATTTAATAATATTTCGGACAAAGTCCTTTTTCTCAGGATCGGGATCACAAGATTTCTCAATCTCAATTTTTAAAATTGAAAACTGTAATAAAATTTGGGGACATCTTATCTTATCTCAAAAAAATTGTATAGCCACACGTATCACACGTGGAATTTTTTGTTGAACCTTTTGGATTCGATCTAGTTGATTTTCAAGTGTTTTTTGGTAGGCACCGGGAATCGAACCCCTGACCTCTAGATCGCCAGGCAGCAGCGTAATCAAATTTCCTGCAAAACATTTTCCAAAGAAGCCAGAAAATTGGAGATAATCCAGGATTTTTCTATTTTTTTTTCTGAATCACAAAATCTTTTTGAAAAAAAAACAGATTTATTTATTTATTAGAAAAAAAAATACAAAACTAGAAAAAAACTAGCGAAAAAATGAAAATGTACAAAGGTGGGGGGATAAAGCTTTTTGAAATGCGCGAAAAATTTGTGAAACCCGTTGAAATTTTGGTGTTGACGTGTCATTGAAAAGATTAAGCTCAAAAGAAAAAGGCAGGGCGAAAAATGTCGAATTCAAACCGAAGTTGTCCATCTGCGTTCTGGATTTTCGGCCACAGCCAAGCTATTCGGTGCCACGTGGCAATCCTCGTCATCATCTGACGTCGCATCCATACTTTCCCATTTTTTGTCGATGGAGATGATTTTGAACATTGAGGAGACTTGCGAGACGATCGGTTCGGTGACGGCTTTTTCTTTTTTCGCGGAGAGACGACGAGTTGTGGCTGCTGGTTCGGAGGCGGTTCTTTGAGCGATTGAGGCTGAAAAAATCGATTTTTAGGTGAAATTTTCGGGATTTTCATCAAATTTCACCCCTGGGCTTTGTTTTATGTAGAAAACCTTGCTTTTTTTCGATTAAAACATAAAATTCAAAGGCTTCTCATTTTTTTTCAATTTTTGAGTCAGAAATCCTCTTTTATCAACGGCTTTTCAGTCAAAAACGTGTAAAAATGAAAAATTTCGAAAAAAAAATTTATTTTGCTTGTCCGAGAGAAATACACGGGGCGAGATATTTTGCGAAATGTGTGTGCGCCTTTAACCCGCCTACGGTATTTATTTTTTATTTTTTTTTTCGAAAATTTTAATTTTTCCCCGGAAAACCCGATAAAACTCACCATCTTGATCTTGTCGCCGTTTCGATGATCGAACAACACTTCGACGCAACGCGGAATAACCTTGCGCATCAGCGGAAACATCTTTGACAGCCGCTGGCGCTGGTTTATTGTGATTTTCATCGACGACATCTTCGGACGATGATCGATTCCGACTTGGCCACACAAACCATTTGGGTCCCGACTGGACTTCGATGACTTTGAAGCGAAAATCGCGTTTTGGCTTGGTGATGGCTGGCAACGATTCATTGCTCATGTTATTGTTGTTGGCGAGATTTGAGGAACCGGCGTTGATGCAGACTTCCATCATTTTGTGAGTTTTTTTTGGGGAGGAGAGAGGGAGTTCTGGAAAATTGGGAAATTTGGAAAAAATCGAGAAAAATGAGAAAAAATTGAAAAAAAATCAAGAAAATTGGATTTTAAGGCTAAAAAAGAAGCTAAGTCTAAGGTTTTGGGTAAGCCTAAGAGAATTACCTTAGGCTTAGGCTTAGGCAAGACCTTAGGCTTAGGCAAAACTATAAAAATTGAAAATCGCTTAGGCTTAGCCAAAACCTTAGGCTTAGGTCGAACAAAAACTCGTTAAAAATCGAAATTTTCTAAAATTGACTCAGGCTTAGGAAAAACCTTAAGCTTAGGCTTATCCTAAATCTTAGGCTTATTAGTTTTAGGCTTAGTCTAAAGACTAGGCTTAGGCTTAGAAAAAATCCTAGGCTTAGGCTTAGTCAAAATCTTAGGCTTAGTCTAAAGGCTTGGCTTAGGCTTAACGAAAATCTTAGGCTTAGGAAAAAACCTTAAGCTTAGGCTTAACCAAACCCTTAGGCTTAGCCTAAAGGCTAGGCTTAGAAAAAATGCTGGACTTAGGCTTAGTCAAAATCTTAGGCTTATTAGTTTTAGGCTTAACCAAAACTCTTTAAAAAATAAATTCAACACAAAAAAATTAGGAAAAACCTTAAACTTAGCTTTAAGTTTAGGTAGAAGACTCTAGACTTAGCCTAAACCCTTTGACCCCAAGAAAAAATGCTCGACAAAAAAATTGGCTGAATTTCGGACACACAACACAACAAAATTGCGTCGTTCTTTTCATATATGTAGAGAGGAGGAGGCAAAACGAAGTGGAGGCGGGGCTTTGGGCAAAAAAAAAAGAAGCGAAGCGATGAAAATGGGCGGAGCCGCTGCTGCTGGCGCCAGCCATCTTTTGGCTTGGCTTGGCTGCACTGTGTGTTTGCTGCATGTGACCTCCGGTTTTGTTTGTTCACACAAAAATGATGAGATGAGAGGACTGATAATAAACTCTCACAAGAATCAGAGAGGGAGAGAGAGAGAGAGTTAGAGAAGCAGAGAAGCAGAGAGAAAAACCGTTTTTGAACTGTCGGTTCACGTGAAAAAAATCGCAAAAAAAACTTTTTGATAGAAACAAATGTCATGAGAACCTATACATTTGGGCAATTCCTATTTGAAGTACAGTACCTTGTAGCCAGTGTGGAAAATTGGTAGATCATAAGAGAGGCTTTAAATTATGTACTGTAGATGAAATATTGGTGGAGGTTTTGGGGTACTGTAGGGTTACTGTAGAGGTTTTTCAAACATTTTGGTAGATTATAAGACAATGAATAGGTTTTGAAGTACTGTAGACATTGGTTCTAGGCATGTTTTAGTAGATCATAAGAAAATAGAAAAATCTAGGGGTACTGTAGGTGCCGCGTGGCTTTTGAAAAATCCAAATGTATTTATAAACGCACTACAGTAACCCTAAAATCTTGAAAAAACCTGATTTTGGATTTCTGAAAATCACAAGAAGCTTTTGGGATACTGTAGGTGTCACGTGGATTTGAGATATTGTAGGTCTCAAAAGGTCTGCCAAATGGATTTGAAAAAGTATAAAAAATCGAAAATCCTCGTGTCAAATAGATTACTGTAGATTTTCGGCACGAATTTTGAATTTTATTGAAAAAAATTCAAGAAATCCAAAAAATTTTGCAGAATTTTCACATTCAAAATGTCAGGGAAAAGTTTAGTGATAAAATTTTTTTCCGCCAAAAAAATCCCAAAATTTCAAGCAACAAACTATAAATAAATTAACCTTTCTCAAAAAAAACAAGATTTTTTGGGGTTGTCAAAAGATCAAAGAAGCAAATCACCTTAGAGAAAAGTTGGTTTGATGTTCGAATTTTTGATTTTATCAAAAAAAAAATGACCAAAGTGTTCCTCGTAAAATTTTTAATGTTCGAACATTTCTCAGACACTTTTGCAAAAAAATTTTCAAAAATCAGAAAAAAACACATTTTTCAAACATGACTAATTTTAGACACAAAAATTTTCCCACACACACAAAAAATTTGACACTATTTTGCTAATTGCCTGTCATACATGACTCATTTTTGTCCAGAAAATTGTTGTCTAAAAATTTTTGTCCGAGAGAAGTACACGAGAAAAAATTTTTGCCCCGAAAAACTTGTAAATAGCGCGTATCAATCGTGTGATTTTTAATGTTCATCGAAAAAATTTTCTATTTTTGGAAAATCAAAATCAACGAAAATGATATCATTTGGGATATCTTTGGTCTCAACTGGAAAAATACGCCGTGTACTTCTCTCGGACAAAAATTTTGTATTTTCCTAGACTCTCCTAGAATACACAGTAGTCCGTGTACTTCTCTCGGACAATATTTTGTAGCTCTCTAGACTGTCCTAGAATACACAGTATTCTAGGACAGTCGTGTACTTCTCTCGGACAACACACTTTCCTATCATAAAAGAAAAGACAGTGCACTTTTAAGCCGCGAAAAAAAATTTTTCAAAAAATTTTCAAAATCTTCTAATCAAAAAACAGAAAAAAAAATTCGCTGCGCGGAATTTTTTCAAGCAAAAAAAAGATAAGATAAATAAATAAATAGTTTTTTTTGGTAGATCAAAAAACCAAAAATCAATTAGCCACGTCACAAAAAATACGCAATTTTTTTTCGAAAAATGCGTATTTTTTGGCCAGTCTAGTGTAGTCAACAACAAAAAGTACATTTTTGAATCGAAAAAAATATGGTGTTTGTGTTGTCCGCGAGAAGTACACGGGGTTTTTTGACACGTGGAATTTTTCATTAAAAATCAAATTAATTCGGGGGTCGAAAATTTTCCACGTGGAATTTTGAACATTGAAAAAAATTTTTCAAAAAAACATTTTGTCCTCGAGAAGTACACAGGCCTTTTTTTGAGACCCAAAAATACCCTACAGTACCCCAAAAACCTACAGTACTCCAACTCTCACGAGGCACTTTTCGTCTAACTAAAAACAAAAATTAATTAATTATATATTTTGGCTTGTCCTCGAGAACTACACGAAAAATCAAAAATTCCAATTTCCTCCGAGAGAACTACACGAAAAATTCCAATTTTAGAAAAAAAAAATGAAAAATTATGGTTGTCCGAGAGAAGTACACGGGGATTTTTTGCCACGTGGAAATTTCTACAGTAACTCTTTGAGTTGTCCTCGAGAACTACACAAAAATTCAAATTTACTCCAAAAAAAAATGTTCTCCACGAGAAGTACACGAAAATGTTTTCTGGAATTCCAAAAGAACTACACAAAAATCAAAAATTCCAATTTCCTCCACGAGAACTACACAACACCGCAAAAATACCACGTAATAAAATAAATAAGAGCAAAACAACAAAATGAAAAAAAAAGGCGAGAGAGTGTTGGAGCACACGGAGAGACGCAGAGAAAAAACGATGACCGACTTTTAAAGAACGCCGTGCGTAGCGCGTAAACAAAATATATTATTATTAGGGGGAAAGTGAAAAATATGAAATCTAGGGGGGCGAGAGAGTATTGGTTGTAGAAGAGACGGGGCAGAGAAACGAGAGAGAAAGAGAGGGTGTAAAGAATATTTATTATTAATAATGGAAAATTAATATGTGAGAAAATAAGAGAGATTTATTATTGATTGATTGATTTTTGAACTTTCCACGTGGATTTTCGAAATTCTAAATTTCCACGTGGCGAATTCTGTTTTAAAAAAACTTAGAAGAAACTTGTTAGAACAAGGAAGAGGAAACAAAAAATAATTGGGAGTTTTCCTAACTTGAAACTTTTTTTGGTTCCGGGAAAATTGGATTTTTAAATTGCCACGTGGCAAAGTTTCAGAAGAAAAATTTGGTTTCTGAAAATGTCTGAAAATGTTCGTTCGCCGAGGTAATCAATCAAAATAAATTATCAACACACAGAAAATGAGTCAGAAGAGAGAGAAAAGTTCTAAAATTAAATTTTGGGGAGAACATTTTTTGAGAGAAACATTTTCAGAGTTGCCACGTGGCAGGGGGATTCTGAAAATGTTTCTGAAATTTCTGAGATTTTTTCTAAGCCTAAGCGATTTGCCTAAGCCCAAGCCTAAGATATTTCCTAAGCCTAAGATTTTTCCTAAGCCTAAGGTTTTACCTAAGCCCAAGGTTTTGCCTAAGCCTAAGCCTAAGATATTTCCTAAGCCTAAGATTTTTCCTAAGCCTAAGGTTTTACCTAAGCCCAAGGTTTTGCCTAAGCCTAAGCCTAAGATTTTTTCTAAGCCTAAGCAATTTGCCTAAGCCTAAGCGATTTGCCTAAGCCTAAGGTTTTTCCTAAGCCTAAGCCTAAGATTTTTCCTAAGCCTAAGATTTTTTTTTGAAATTTCAGATATTTCCTATAAGTCCATTTGCCACGTGGCAACTCACAAATCATTTCTTTTGCAAAAAAAAATCGTACCAAATTTTTTTGACCAAAGAACATTTTTTGCAGACAGTGTACATCTTTTTACTTTACATCTGCTTGAGTTCAAAAGATCAATCGCGATTTTCAGCATGAAATTGTCTGAAAATCTGAAATTCATGCTGAAAATCGTGATCTACATGAAAACTTGTTCTAGAAAAGTTCCCAGAGGGGTTTGAACCCTTGACCTTGCGCTTGAGAAGTTCTGAGGTAGATCACGATTTTTCACGTGTAAAATCCACGTCATCCAAAACTTCCCACGCGTAAATTAATTTTTTTTCGGGTCTATCGAATCCATTAACAGCATTTTTTAATGTATTTATTTTTTGTGCAGAGAGAGAGTGAGAGAGTGAGAGATTTAGAGAAGCAGAGAAAAATGAATGAATGAAAAACGAACGAATGGAGAAAATGGATGGAATATGTACGAATTAATTGCATTTACGTGGGCACCACACATTTTTTGTGCTCTTTTTTTGGTGAAAAAAAAAAAAGAAAAAGAGCCAAGGGCACAGAGATAATGCACTTTTTTTGCAGAAAATGGAGATTTAATGGGTTTCTTTTTGCACACTGAGATTTTTGGGGGCGAAATTTGGGCTGGAAAAAATTGTTTTCAGACAATTTTAGGGGGAAATTTGGGATCTACGTGAAAAAATGGGCTAAAAAGTTCTACCCGGAAGGTCGGGGGATCGAACCACACTGCCTGCGGAATTTTTTTGTAGCCCAAGTTTTCACGTAGATCACGATTTTCAGCATGAAATTGTGTGAAAATCCGAAATTCATGCTGAAAATCGTGATCTAGGTGAAAAAATGGGCTAAAAAGTCCTACCCGGAAGGTCAGGGGATCGAACCCCACTGCCTGCGAGATATTTTTTCTGAATAAAGTTTCTAGCCCAAGTTTTCACGTAGATCACGATTTTCAGCATGAAATTTGCTGAAAATCGTGATCTTCGTCAAAATTCAGGTCTGATCTCGTGTTTTTCCAAAAAAAAATGATTTTTTTGGTCTGTCATAATCCACGTCCAAAAAAAACAGCAGATTTTTTTTCGTCGCTTCCATGTGACGTAAGCGCAATTTTGTAGATAGCAGGCACATTTTGAGCGACGAGAAAAAAGTTTTAATCGTTTTTATGCGGAAAATTTTGTGTGATCTATAGTCTACTCGAAAAAAAAAGTTCCGCAGGCAGTGTGGCTCGATCCCTTGATCTTTAGATTCAAATTTTTCTAGACTAGTTTTTAACGTAGATCACGATTTTCAGCATGAATTTCAGATTTTCAGACAAATTTCGCGCTGAAAATCGTGATCTACTTGAAATTTCTGACAATTTCCAGTTATCACCTGATATTTTTTCTTGTCGCTGATCAAAATTACAAAAATGATATCACTCTAAAATTTTTTTTTTTTTTTTTGTGTGAAAAAAAATCCCATAAATTATTTTCCGTTTTTTTTTGCGAACTACGATGTTTTGAGATCAGAAACTAAGATTTTTCGAATTTTTGAGGGATTTTTGAAGAAAAATCACGTTTTCCACTTGGAATTTTGGATTTTCAGACAATTTCATGCTGAAAATCGTGATCTACATTGAAAATTGGTCTAGAAAATTATCACGCAGAAGGTCAGGGGATCAAACCACACTGCCTGCCAACTGTTTTTTTTTCAAAATTCAAAATTTTTCGCGTTAAAAACACTGTGACGTCACTATTTCTTCCATCTTCGCCGAAGCTAAAAATAAATTCGAAAATTCAAATTTTCCGCTCATTTTTTGAGCGATCTCTGAGTTCTCCGGGAAAAATTCGAAAAGTGCGTGAAAAATTAACATTTTCGAAAAAAAATGATGCGATTAAAATTTTTCAAAAACAAAAAAAAATGGGGAAAAAAACTACGGTAGATTATTTTGGGGATTTTTAATTAACGAGCAAAGTTTTGGAGAGAAGTGACGTCATAGGTTTCATTTTCAGAATTTAATTAGAAGGCTCTATGCTAGAAAATGGGAAAATAATCCACGTGGGGATTAAAGGGAGCTACAGTAATCCTGGGAAGAAATTTTGGCGCCAAAACTTCCAGTGAAATTCCACGTGGCAACAGAAAGGTTGAGCTAGATTTTTCAAAAAAAAAAATATTTCGCGGGCAGTGGGGATTGATCCCCTGACCTTCTGGGTGATAATTTTCTAGATCAGTTTTCAGCGTAGATCACGATTTTCAGCATGAATTTGAGATTTTCAGAGAATTTCAAGCTGAAAATCGTGATCAACATGAAAAATTGAGCTAGAAACTTTTATTAGAAAGTTTGAATTAAACAAAAAATCCACGTGGAACTCACAAATAAGTCAAACATTTTCAAAATTCAAAAACTAAGATCAGGTCAAAAAATTAAGACCAAAAAATCCACGTGACTCTTAAAATTGAGCTAAAATTTCAGAAAATGAGCTTGAAATTCAAATTTTCGCTCAAAAACTCTTCCAAAGTGCAAAGACTGCGAAAAATGAAAATGAAAATGAAAACTATTTTCGACATTTTTTTTTGCAGCGCTCGCTGAAAAATAGCACAAAAAGTATGCAAATATAAATATAGTATAGTGAAAAAGTATACATAAATAATACACGTTTAGTTTTGCTCCTATATATTATTTGTGCTCTTTTCTGTGAGCTCCAAAACTACGAGAGATTGCGCGAAAATGAGAGAGTGCGCAGAGAAAAAATGATAGTTTTCTGAGATAGTTCGAAGGTCATGGAACTGGATTTTTTGGGAAAAAAATGTTGCGAAAATAATTTTGCGAATTTTTAAAAATTGCACGTGGAATGGATTTTGCCACGTGGATTTTTGGCGCGAAAATTTGAAATTTAAAAAAAATTGAAATTGTTTTAAGCACCGTTATTTTTACTGGATTTCAAGATAGTTCGAAAATTAAATTTTGGCGCAAAAATTTGAAATTCAAAAAAAAATTTAATTCGCCACGTGGCTACCGTACTTTTAGGTACCGTAATCTTACTGAACTTCGAGAAAATTAAATTTTGCCGCCAGAATTTGAAATTCAAAAAATTTGAATATCAAATTTTGGCGCGAAAAAATAACTTTTCCAATTATTTGAACAAATTCTGGCCACGTGGAGTTTTAGTGCAAAAATTTGAAATTTGAAAAATGAATTTTTGGCGCCAAAACTTTACTGGACATCAAAAAATTTGGAAATTGAATTTTTGGCGCCAAAACTTTACTGGACATCAAAAAATTTGGAAATTGAAAATTTAGTGCAAAAATTCGAAAAATGAATTTTTGGCGCCAAAACTTTACTGGACATCAAAAAATTTGGAAATTGAAAATTTAGTGCAAAAATTTGAAAAATGAATTTTTGGCGCCAAAAAAATGCCACCAAAAAATCCATTTTTCGTATAGCTGCAAAAAAAAGAGAACAGCAAAAAAAACAACAAAAATTGACATTTTTTCTTGGGCGCCCAGAAAAATTGACCCAAACTTTGTTTTTTCGGGAAAAAAATCGGAATTTTCAAAATGAAAATAATTTTTTTTTTCGAAAAAAAATTTTACACAAAAAATGCGGTCCTCCGGTCATTTTTATATCACATTTTTCATTTTTCGAAAAAAATTTTTGAACAAAAAAATTTCGTTTCAGTATTGTTTCTCTTAGTTTTTGGGCGCGAAACTGGTTTTTTCGAAAAAAAATTGAAAAAAAAAAAAAGTTTGGGTCAAGATACTGAAACGGGCGGTCAAAAGGAAGTGATTTTTGGCGGGAAAAATTTTAAAATTTGAAATTTTATTGCCACGTGGATTTGAATATGAAAAAAAAAATTAAAATAAAAATTTTCAGAGTGAAAAATCCACGTGGCAAAAATTATCTGAAAATTTCGGTTCAAAAATTTTCAGAGAGAAAAATTCATCATACAGTATACCCTCCTCTCTCTGCGTCTCTAACCTAGCCTCATTTTAACACTGCGTCTCTAACATTTCTCGACAATTTTCAAGTTTCAGAGCTCAAATTTGTTCCCTACAGTAATTTTTTCCTATTTTCAGCTTTTTCTTTGTTTTTTGACCATCCAAAACACAACACAAAAAGAAATTGGAAATTGAAGAAAAAGTGGGATTCGAAATTAGTTTAGGCTTAGGCTTTTCCCATTTTTAGGTGTTCGAAAGAAGAAAAAACAAATTGAAATTGAAATTTCGAAATTCTGAAGGCGGAAATGGAAAGTTTCAGAGATCCGGGAACTTGAAAAATGGAATTTCTACAGTAGTTTTGCTACGTTTTGTCATTTTTTCTCCGAAAACTGATGAAATTCGACGTAATTGGTCACGGAAAGAGCACAAAAAAGTTTTGCACGAAAAAAATTTGATAAGATAAGAGAAAGTTCTGGAAAATTTTCCGGGGTCAGCGGATTTTTTTTGCAGGGTTGATTTTGAGACCAAAAATTTGGAATTTTTGGCTCAAAAACCGTGAAGTTCTCTCGGAGAACTCAAACCACAATTCAGAACAGCGAAAAAATGTGAAAAGCTTCTGCTTCTGCTTCTAGCTGCGCAAAAGTTAATTAAAGTCGCGCGAGAAAAAAAATGACGATGTGAAAATGAAAAAAAAAATGGAGCACAAAATGAGCTCTTGGGTTGGGGTGTAATTAAAAATGAGGAGAAGCTGATGAAATTCGAAAAATACTACAAAATTCCCATCGGAAAATCAACCTATGACGTGGCAAAACCGATTTTGAGTCGAAAAATTCAAGATTTTTGAACCCGGAAAAATTACGTTTCGAAATATTTTAAACTGAAAATTGACCTGATACTTTTTTGATTCTTTTTTTCCATTTTTTCTTCATAAAAAAGTAAAAAATATCTCAAAATCTTAGGAAAATTGGGATTTTCAGCCTCAACAAAAAGTTGTGCTGAAAATCTAAAACTATAGTCTAGTCTATAAAGTCCCAAAAAGAACAAAACACAGAGAACAAAAAAATTATTTCCGAGAAAAATTTTCATGAGCTCCATGAGCTCTCTTGGGACTTAGTCTAACTCACAAAAAAATGAGGAGAAAAGAATTCAAAAGTTGGGAATTTCACGTGAAAACATGGAATTTTTACGTGAAAAAAAGACGTGAAACGTGGCATTTTCAAGTTCTAATTTTCAAAAAAAATCAAGTTAGTCTAACTTTCACAAAGTTCAAAAGGTCTAACTGAAAATTCCAGCCAAAATTTTTTTCTGTTATAAATAAATAAATCAGCGCCGAAATTTTTTTCACACATGTGACAGTAGTTTGTGTGAAGAATTGAAGGAAAGAGAAGATTTGGGGGTAAATATTGACGCAAAATCGGCAAATTCTCCCGGAAAAGGAAAGGTTGCTCATATTAGGCTCGGGAGCCGCGAGAAAACTGGTTTGGGACAGGGATTGACGTACACGTGAAAAAAATTTTGAAAAAAAAAATTTAGAACGCGTGGATTCTTCACGTGAACTTGATGATGTGGCAATTTTCTTGCAGCTCAAAAATTTTGAGTTTTGCCACGTGGATCGAAAATTTCACACAATCTTCTAAAAAATCCACATCTCCATAAATGTTTCATGAAATTTCATCTCGAAATTCCCACGCCCTCCTAATTACGTTGAAAATTTATTTTGAGCATATAAAAAATCCAGAAAAATGGTCTTGAAATCTAGAAGTTCTACAGTACCTCTGACACGTGAAGTTCCAGAATATTCTGACTCATTTTTTGTCAAGTTTTCACGTGATTTTTCCATATTTGTTCAAACAAACTGTATTTATTTAGTCATACATTCAAAATTTCTTATTTATTTATTTATTTATTTGAGTTGTGTATTTGTCAAGGTGTTCCAGAAAAGAGGGTTGAAAATTTGTGAATTAGAAATATTTTCTAGATCAATTTTTAACGCTGAAAAAGCTGAAATCGCTTAAAATGAGCAATTCCAGCGTTTACAGCACGAAAAATTGATCTGGAACATGTTTTATGTGAAAATTTCAGACCCTCCATCATTCAAAAGGTTCCTCTATCTCCCTGAGCTACCAAAATATCTTCTACATCAATTTTTGCGCTGAAAACGCTGGAATCACTTAAAATGAGCAATTCCACATCCACGTGGAATTGAAAAAATCAATATTCTAAGCAAAATTACTATTCAAGAATGGATTTCTTCCAAAACACAGTTTAAGAGATTTTTGAGAAAAATAAAAGTCCTCACCATTTTTTCGCCATTTCTCCGCAATCTCCAATCCTTGTTTTGTCCATTCTGCAAAAAAATCATTTAAAACAACGATTTTCCAGCAAAAAACGGGGAAAAACGGTTTGCGAAAAAAAACAAAAACAAAAATAAATAATTGTCCGAGAGAACTACACACAGGTGAGTGGCTGGTTTTCTAGGCCACGGCCACACAGCAAATTTCTCTTTTTGTTGCATCCGCAATTTATTATTGTACGTGACCCTACATGTACCAATTCGTGGCATTGCTAAGCTGACGTTGCTTTAGCACTATAAAAGCCGTCAGACTCGTCATTTCTCGCTCTTTTTATTATTATTCTAATAAAGCTTTGTAAGCTCGAAAAGAAAAAAGGAGTAACACAACTAAAAACTGTAAGTTTTCAGAATTGTAGAATTTTTAGAAAACAATGTGATTTCTTTTGCAGGAAGTTGTTGAATTGGACAAAGAGGAGGAATTTATGAAGAATCCGAAGCTCGAAACGAAAAAAGGAAGATCACAGGTGAAAAAAAATCAAAACGTCTGATGACGAAATTTTTCATTCATCAAACAATGTCAAGGAATAGATTTATCGTTTGTGTCTACTGTGAAAACAGAGACCAAAGAAATCAAATGACTGTTATACCAGCAGATAAAGAAAAAAGAGAATAATGGATCAAAATTTTGGGAGCGAATTTCGGAATTAAAGTAATCGAAAAGCCTGCTTCGAAGAACGCAGGCTACATTTGTTTGAAACATTTCGCAAGTTTCCCCAAGAAGCGGTTGCCAAACGAGCTGCCGATAGCACAAGATGAGAAAGTTATGAAAGTGGAAAACATGGAAGTTGATGAAAGTATATGGGCTCAAGTAAGTTTTCAGAGCTTTGAGAAAAAATGTGATTTTTGTTGCAGGTTGAGAAATTGAATGTGAAACAAGATTGAATTGAGCCGAATTTTGCGACAAAAATAACCGAAAGTGGAATCTCGACATTGGATATTTCACCGAGATGCCGAATCTGCGTGGAAGTGCTGGTTGGCGAAGTGAAACCCGTTCCAATTGATCTAAAAAGTTTAGGTCAATGGGTAGAGGTCTTCGGACCTCGATTTTTTGAAAATATTCAGAATTTGCCTGCACCACATACAGTTTGTGCTTGTCATATTGATGACATGGATATTTGAAGTTGTGGAATTGGAGAAAGAGGACGAATTCATGAAGAATCAGAGAATCGAAAAAAAAAAGGAGAAACACATGTAAAAACTGTAAGTTTTCAGAATTGTAGAATTTTTAGAAAAAAATGTGATTTCTTTTGCAGGAAGATGTTGAATCAGACAGAAAGGAGGAATTGTTGAAGAATAAGAAAAGCGAGAAGAAAAAAGGCAAAAAACAGATGGCCGTACTCGACATATTCGATCGTTGCAGAGTTTGTAGCAGAATTATGAATGAAGAAACTAAGAGTAAACCAGTACCCACGGATTTTGAGCAATTCTCGAAATGGGTAAATGTCTTTGGAACAAATTTTTTTCTCAACATCTTCAACTTATCTTATCCTCACAGAATTTGTGAGAAACATATTTTCGAAGTTGATTGGAGCTAAGATAAATTTTTAGATTGCATTTTTATTATTATTTGAATAAAATAGTTTGTTTTAAAACATGACTATTGGTTTTTCCTTCAAAAAACCCGGTGAAATCACAAAACTATTCTCCGAAACTCTAGAATAATTGTTCCACACTTTTTTCTGGAAAAAAAAACTTTTGGGTTACTGTAGTCTTATGATCTACAGTAATCCGAAGACATCAATTTTAACGCTGAAAAAGCTGGAATCGCTCATTTATAGCATTTCCACCGTTTCGAGCGTGAAAAATTGGTCTGAGACATTTTTATCTGAAAATTGGAGACCCTCCATCATTCAAAGGGTTCCACTATCTCCCTGAGCTACCAAAATATCTTCTATATCAATTTTTCAAGCTGAAAACGCTGGAATCACTTAAAATGAGCAATTTCAGATCCACGTGGAATAAAATAAAGCAAAATTCTAAGCAAAAATTACTATTCAAGAATCAATTTCTTCCAAATACAGTTTACGAGATTTTTTGAGAAAAATAAAAGCACTCACCATTTTTCCGCCATTCCTCCGCCATCTCCAATCCTTGTTTTGTCCATTTCAATCATTCTGCAAGAAAAAATCATTAGAAATAACGATTTTCCAGCCAAAAACTGGGAAAACACGAAAAAAACAAAAAGAAAAATAAATAATTGTCCGAGAGAACTACACACAGGTGTGTGGTTTTCTAGGCCACGGCCACGCTTTGTCAGCATTTTTTTTACATTTTTCAAAGCGAAAAACACGATTTGAATGTGAAGAAATGAGCCGGCGGGACAATGTGATTCGAAGCTCGAAAAGAAAAACGGAAGATCACATGTTAAAAAAGTAAGTTTTCAGAATTGTAGAATTTTTAGAAAAAAATGTGATTTCTTTTGCAGGAAGAAGATGAACAATGGGATGGTAGAAATGAGGCGGAAATTGGAAAGAAGAAGGTGAAAAAAGAGATGAAAAGAGTAAGTTTTCAGAATTGTAGAATTTTTAGAAAAAAATGTGATTTCTTTTGCAGGAAGAATTGGAAGTTGATAAGAGAGTTGTGAAGAATCCGAAAAAGATCGACAAGAAAAACGGAATCGAAGAAGATCAAAAAGCGGAGAGAAAGAGAAACCAAATTTGTCTCTTTTGTGAAGCAACAAAACAACGCCACGAGATGACAAAGATACCGAAGATAAAAGAGAAAATCGATAAATGGATCGGAAATTTGGGAGAGGATTTTGGGAAGAGATTAGATGAAAATAATTTGAAATCCGCATATATATGCTTGAGCCACTTTCCGGGAATGACGAGCCGGGGGCTAAACGATGTGCCGATGGCTCGAAGCGAGGAAAATTTGGAACTGGCAAATGTTGAAGATGGAGAAAAGTTGTGCGATAAGGTAAGTTTTCAGAACTTTAGAATATTTTTTAGAAAAAATGTGATTTTTTTTCAGGTGGAAGAATTGCATTTGCAAGAAATTGGAGAAGAAAAGGAAAAGAGGAACGAGATGAAGATGGAGATGTGGCAAAGAGACGACACTGGTATTTCGCTGCTGGATATCTCACCCAAATGCAGAGTTTGTCTTGAAGTTCTTGATGGTGAAGCGAAGACAGTTCCAACTGATCAAAAAAGTTTGGGTAATTTGGTGAGATTTTTTGGACCCAATTTATTTACAAATATTTTTAATTTGCCGGGACCACATTATATTTGTTGTAATCATTTTGATGAAATTGATGTTTGAATTTGATATTTGATATATTTTTGTTATTTGAATGAAATATTTCGTTTTAAAACACGACTATTGGTTTTCTCTTCAAAAACCCGGTGAAATCACAAAACTATTCTCCGAAACTCTAGAATAATTGTGCCACACTTTTTTCTGGAAAAAAAAACTTCTGGGTTACTGTAGTCTTATGAACTACAGTAACCCGAAGAATATGATCATTTCATGGATCGTTCGAAATCGCTCAAAAAGCCCGTTTGACACAACATCATATCACTGAAGCCTAAAAAGCCCGGTTTTTGGCCTATTTTCACAGTATTTTTTGAATCACTAAAAGAATCCCAGGCTCTCTGAGAATATCTACAGTGCTTCTAGGATACTGTAGCTTCACATGAGGTTTTGAATTGTTCTACAGTACCCTAGGGTTACTGTAGGTAGTTTTTTATTTTTTTCATTTTTTTTTGACATCTCGTGAATACTATAAGCCTTTTTTCTTCTGCTGACAACCTTTCGGACGCCATTGATAACACCGAAAAAATCAGAACAACATCAGCAGGTGCTCAAAAAAACAACACAGAAAAAAATTGGAGCCAGGTTAGAGAGCACAAAATTGGACAGAAACACACGAGAAAATTGATAAGAAGAGGGGTTTCCTGTGTGTGGGAAAAATGAATAAAAAATTGGGGGATTTTTAAATGCGAAATTTCAAACTGCAAGGGGTACTGTATTTCGAACTGCAAGGGGTACTGTAGTATAACTAGTTCAGACAGGAAATTAAATATTTCAAAAATTCTGAACATTTTATAGAATTCTCAAAAACCGTATAGTTCTCTCGGAGAAATCAAACCACAATTCAGAACAGCGAACAAATGTGAAAAGCTTCTGCTTCTGGCTGCGCGAGAAAAAAAATGAACACAAAATGAGCTCTTGGGTTGGGGTGTAATTAAAAATGAGGAGAAGCTTGAAGTCATGATGAAATTCGAAAATACTACAAAATTCCCATTGGAAAATCGAGCTATGACGTGGCAAAAAAAAAAGGTTTTCTTTCAAAACTTTGCAGCATATGCGACAAAAAAACCATAAATTTTCTCAAATTCAGAATCCACGTGGCACAAAACCTACAGTACCTATTTTCGAAAAAATTCTGAAATTCCTAAAAAAAATTTTGACGTGAAAAAAACGTGACCCAAATTTTTTTCCAGCCAGAAAATCTTCACCACTCCCCATTTCTATCATCCGCGTCTCTTCCGCAATGTCGCTTCCGCCACATGCCGCAACCCATTCCCGACTAGTTCAATTCTACCGATTGCGCAAAGAAATCGCCGATCTCAAACAGAGTCCACGTGGCTACATCAAATCATTTCAAAAATTGCACAAAAACAAGGAGGTCTATATTTTCAAGGTTCAGGGAGATGGCGAGATTTACGGCAAGTCGATTTTGACGATTTCTGTTGATGTCACCCTGGATTATCCATTCAAGACACAGATTTTGAGATTTATTCATCCGGTGAGTGCGAAATTTGGAAAAATCCGAAAATGTTGATCTAGATATTATTTTTTTGGCTGTGGGCCTGTTGAAATTCGGACCTAAATAGGCTTCTCCAAAACTTAGACTTCTGTTAGGCCTAAACAAAAAAAAGAAGGCTTAGTTGACTTTTGATTTTGAAATGATACTTTTTTTATTCGAAAATTTGTTGAAAAAAGGTCATGGGACATTTTTGAAAAATCAAAGCTAACAAACAAATTTTTTTATTGATAACAAACAAGACTACGATCACTGGAACAAGATTTTTCATTTTTTAACAAAAAAAACTTTTTTTTTTGAGGGGATTTTCTAGAATCCACGTGGCAATTCAATTTTCCTCCTGCGCAGATTTTTCCTCTTTCGCCTCTTCAGCTTCTTCATAATTCAGATTTGCGTCGACAAATTTTCCGGTTTTCACGCCGACCGCTTCGAGAACTTCGGTTAACCGGCTCGAATAATCCATGTGACCTTTGACCTGCGAAAATTTTGTTGGGTTTTTGGGAATTCAAAATTTTGCTAGGAAATTTTGAAAATTTATTTTTGGCGGTAAAAACTTTGAAATTTCAGATTTTCAAAAAAAAAAATTCTTTTGGCGCCAAAAACCAAAAAAATTTTGGGTTTCGAAACGATTTATTTCAATTTTTAGAGCCAAAAATCGCTTCAAGACCTAAAATTTGTAAAAATTTCGATTTTTTTGGGTCTCGAAGCGATTTTTCAAAATTTTAGCGCCAAAACCCTTGAAAATCGCTCCGAGACCCAAAAAAGGTTCAATTTGGCGTCAAAAACCGCTTCAAGACCAAAAAACTGCGAAAATTTCGAATTTTTGGGTTTCGAAACGATTTATTTCAATTTTTAGAGCCAAAAATCGCTTCAAGACCTAAAAGTTGTAAAAATTTCGATTTTTTTTGGGTCTCAAAGCGATTCATTTTTATTTTTGGCGCCAAAACCTTCGAAACTCGCTCCGAGACCCAAAATAGGTTCAATTTGGCGCCAAAAATCGTTTCAAGATGAAAAGGAGTGAAAAATTCGAATTTTTGGGTCTCGAAGCGATTCTTCAAAATTTTTGGCCGCAAAATTCTTGAAAATCGCTTTGAGACCCAAAACTACTAATTTTTACTCTCTAAGATCGTCCCAAGATCAAAACACCGTGAAAAAAAATCAATTTTTGGCGTCAAAAATCGCTTCAAGACCAAAAAACTGTGAAAATTTCGAATTTTTGGGTCTCGGAGCAATATTTTTCAAATTTCCCGCCCAAAACGCACTCACAATATGACTCAAATTATAAATATAAATCTTCTTATTCGTCTGATTTTCCACGGGTCCAGTTCCAGAAATTCGAAATTGTACACTCATTGTTCGATACAAGAATCGGAGTAGCCAATCAGTCTCACAATATCCATTTATGACTCGACCGCTCACCACTTTACACACTTTTGCCCATTCTTTTGGTGAAGCTGTGACTGGGGCGCCGAGAAGAATAGTAATATCCCTGGTAAAACTCCGTATTCAAATAGCCGCGGTGCACACAAAACGCGCCAACGTCAAAGCACTGACGTGTTTGTGTTGCGCATTTCTGGTTTTGCTTAGTTTTTCAAGTTTTCGAACCGAGTTGAGCTTTTGATTGTTTTCTAGGGTTTTAGTAGGTTTTGTGTCTCGGGACGGTCCTAAACCGTCCCCCTTCTTGTCATAATATGATTTGTAGTCAATAAATGATTGCACATCAACCTTTTCGTGTATTTATCGTTTGTGTAAGTGGTTGTGATCCACTTCAATCTTTGTTGCTGGAAAGGAGTTCAAGGGAACCAAACCTTGAGCTGCCTACTTGGGGGCCGAACTAAAACCGATCGAGGAACCAGATGGACTTGGCGAATCGAGAGGAAATATGGATTGTTGGATTTTCGTCGCAACTCGAAGAAATCTTTGAGTGAATGAAGATTTATTTGATTTTATTGATCGATATGCTGCTTATTCGTGTATTTTGTTCGTGCTGGGGTCGACGCGACATTTGTCGGAATCCGGCAAACGTAACTGTCTGAATCAGATAGTTTATGTCGTCGTTGACCTAAAATCGTCAATTTATTCGTATTTTTGCAGTCCGACAACTCCATATCAACAAAACTGGCAATATTGAGACATCCGATTGAAATATTATGGATTGGAATGACAATGGATGGGATTTTGCGAGATGAAAATCGAAAAAATCGAGAATTCGATATCAGGAGTTTGTGGAAGATGGAGAATCGGAAGAAATGTAGTCTGGAAGTGGAGCAGAAGGTCGATTGGTGAAATCGAGATGATTTGGATGCTAGAGGAAGCTCCAAAACCTGTTCGCATGGAGGATATGTTGTCTGAAGATTGTTGGAAGCAAATGGTATGATTTTTGAAGGAAAGATTCAAGAAAACTCAAGGTTGTGGAATTTCAGGAAAAAGAGTCAGAATTTGGAAGAGGAGGAAGCTACTCGAAGGGTCGAGGGATAGGTGCGAAGAAAAAGGGTAGGAAATCCTGCACCGAAGTCCGAAAATAGCAACTCCATGAATAATGGAAGCGATCGAACGTCATTTAATGGTTATTTGGCGCCAAGGTGGACACCCAGGTGAACGTGTTTCGATGCGCTGAAGTTTGGATATACTTCCGAAGGATGAAATTTGGCTGAATGGTGCAAGATATTGGTGTGGTGTATGGCCAAAGCATCGGAACCAAGCACACAATTATTGGAAAAATGGCGCTGGAGACGCTGGAAATTTGAAGAAAATGAATGTTGAAGATGAAAGAAATCATGTTGAAGATTCAATTGGATGCGCGTCGTGGAGTCTGGATGTTCGGAGGTCGAAAGTAGATAGGGATCGAAATCGATGAGAAATAGGATTCCGATGGCATGGATTGATGATTTATGAATTTGTTGAACAAAAAGTTGATGTGGATTGAATGGTTGATGGAAAGATTGGTAGGATGGGATGAGTTCAAAATCGATATCAAACGGTGTTGATGATCGACAACAATTGGATAAATAAATGAGGTGTAATTTGTTTATTTTTTGTTAACTCATGCCCTAAGCTCTGCCAACTCTACGGTTTTATAGTAAAGCCGGGACGGCTTTTTTGAAGGAGGGGGAAGTAATATCCCTGGTAAAACTCCGTATTCAAATAGCCGCGGTGCACACAAAACGCGCCAACGTCAAAGCACTGACGTGTTTGTGTTGCGCATTTCTGGTTTTGCTTAGTTTTTCAAGTTTTCGAACCGAGTTGAGCTTTTGATTGTTTTCTAGGGTTTTAGTAGGTTTTGTGTCTCGGGACGGTCCTAAACCGTCCCCCTTCTTGTCATAATATGATTTGTAGTCAATAAATGATTGCACATCAACCTTTTCGTGTATTTATCGTTTGTGTAAGTGGTTGTGATCCACTTCAATCTTTGTTGCTGGAAAGGAGTTCAAGGGAACCAAACCTTGAGCTGCCTACTGAATCACATCTTCAATTATACCTGCAAAATAGAGAAAATAGTGTGTGATTTTGAGAGAGTAAACTGAGCAATTCCAGCGTTTTCAGCGCGAAACATTGATCTGGAACATGTGTTATGTGAAAATTGGAGAGCCTCCGTCATTCAAAGGGTTCCTCTATCTCCCTGAGGTACCAAAATATCTTCTATAACAATTTTCACGCTGAAAACGCTGGAATCACTTAAAATGAGCAATTCCAGATCGACGTGGAATAAAATAAATCAAAATTCTAAGCAAAAATTACTATTGAAGAATAGATTTCTTCCGAAACAGTTTACGAGATTTTTTGAGAAAAATAGAAGCACTCACCATTTTTTCGCCATTTCTCCGCCATCTCCAATCCTTGTTTTGTCCATTTCAATCATTCTGCAAGAAAAAATCATTACAAATAACGATTTTCCAGCCAAAAACTGGGAAAACACGAAAAAAACAAAAAGAAAAATAAATAATTGTCCGAGAGAACTACACACAGGTGTGTGGTTTTCTAGGCCACGGCCACGCTTTGTCAGCATTTTTTTTTACATTTTTCAAAGCGAAAAACACGATTTGAATGTGAAGAAAACGGGACAATGTGATTCGAAGCTCGAAAAGAAAAACGAAAGATCACATGTTAAAAAAGTAAGTTTTCAGAATTGTAGAATTTTTAGAAAAAAATGTGATTTCTTTTGCAGGAAGCAGTTGAATTGGGAGAAGATGACCAAGTGTTGGAAAATGAGAAGAAAGCGAAGAAGAATGGAAATAGATTGGTGAAAAAAGTAAGTTTTCAGAATTGTAGAATTTTTAGAAAAAAATGTGATTTCTTTTGCAGGAAGCAGTTGAATTGGGAGAAGATGACCAAGTGTTGGAAAATGAGAAGAAAGCGAAGAAGAATGGAAATAGATTGGTGAAAAAAGTAAGTTTTCAGAATTGTAGAATTTTTAGAAAAAAATGTGATTTCTTTTGCAGGAAGAGATTGAATTGGATGAAGATGAACAAGTGTTGGAAAATGGGAAGAAAGAGAAGAAAATTGGAAAGGAGATAGTTAAAAGAGTAAGTTTTCAGAATTGTAGAATTTTTAGAAAAAAATGTGATTTATTTTGCAGGAATAAGTTGAATTGGAAGAAGATGAACAAGTGTTGGAAAATGGGATGAAGGAGAAGAAGAATGGAAAAAGTCAAGGAATGACAAGAAACCGATACTTCCATTGTCTCTTCTGTGAAAAAAGAAAACAAAGAAGCGAAATGACAACCATTCCGCTGGATGAAGAAAGAAGAAATCTATGGATCGAAATTTTGGGTGATAAGTTTAGAAAGAAAGTAGTGGAAAATGAATCGAAAACCAGCTACATATGCTCGAAACACTTTCCAAGCTTTCCCAATAGGCGGTTGCCCAACGAGCTGCCAATTGCTCAACGCGAGGAAGATGTGGCAGTGGAAAATAGGGAATCTGGAGAAAGTTTATGTGCTCAAGTAAGTTTTCAGAGCTGTAGAAAATTTTTTTAGAAAAAAATGTGATTTTCGTTGCAGGTTGAGAAATTGAATGTGAAAGAAGATGGAGATGAAATGGCAAAGATGATGGAGATTGAGATGGAGATGAGGCGAAATGTAGATGAGAAAGATGGGGATGATAAAGATGAAAATGAGCCGATTTTTGAAACAGAAGAAGCCGAAACTCAAATATCGACATTGGA
Organism: Caenorhabditis angaria; assembly: GCA_947459285.1. Taxonomy (NCBI): domain Eukaryota; kingdom Metazoa; phylum Nematoda; class Chromadorea; order Rhabditida; family Rhabditidae; genus Caenorhabditis; species Caenorhabditis angaria. The sequence goes on along the minus strand of CANHGI010000002.1, from coordinate 11,356,259 downwards.
TATCTCACCCAGATGTCGAATTTGCGTGAAAGTGCTTGATGGTGAAATCAAACCAGTTCCAATTGATCTAAAAAAATTGGGTCATTGGGTGAAGGTCTTCGGACCCAATTTTTTTACAAATATTCAAAATTTGCCGGGACCACATTCAGTTTGTGCTTGTCATATTGATGAAATGGATATTTAAATATTTTTTTCTGTTGAATAAATTTTATTTCGTTTTAAAACACGACTATTGGTTTTCTCTTCAAAAACCCGGTGAAATCACAAAACTATTCTCCGAAACTCTAGAATAATTGTTCCACACTTTTTTCTGGAAAAAAAAACTTCTGGGTTACTGTAGTCTTATGAACTATAGTAACCCGAAGAATTCGATATTTTCATGAATCGTTCGGAATCGCTCAAAAAGCCCGTTTGACACAACAACAATTCAGTTAAGCCCGGTTTTTGGCCTATTTTCACACAGTATTTTTTGAATCACTAAAAGAATCCCAGGCTCTCTGAGAATATCTACAGTGCTTCTAGGATTACTGTAGGTAGATCAAAGTTTCGCGATCAACGATCAAACCCAAAAAATCAACAATTTTCATCATATTTTTTATTTTTTTCATTTTTTTTGACATCTCGTGAATACTATAAGCCTTTTTTCTTCTGCTGACAACCTTTCGGGCGCCATTGATAACAAATTCGACAAAAAATCAGAACAACATCAGCAGGTGCTCAAAAAAACAACACAGAAAAAAATTGGAGCCAGGTTAGAGAGCACAAAATTGGACAGAAACACACGAGGAAATTGATAAGAAGAGGGGTTTCCTGTGTGTGGGAAAAATGAATAAAAAATTGGGGGATTTTTGAATTTGTAATTTCAAATTGCAAGGGTACTGTACTTCGAACTGCAAGGGGTACTGTAGTATAACTAGTTCAGACAGGAAATTAAATATTTCAAAAATTCTGAACATTTTATAGAATTCTCAAAAACCGTGTAGTTCTCTCGGAGAACTCAAACCACAATTCAGAACAGCGAACAAATGTGAAAAGCTTCTGCTTCTGGCTGCGCGAGAAAAAAAATGGAGCACAAAATGAGCTCTTGGGTTGGGGTGTAATTAAAAATGAGGAGAAGCTTGAAGTCATGATGAAATTCGAAAATACTACAAAATTCCCATTGGAAAATCGAGCTATGACGTGGCAAAAACGATTTAAGGTCGAAAAGTTCAAGATTTTTGACCCCGGAAAAATTAGGTTTCAGAATATTTTAAACTGAAAATTGACTTTATTAAATTCTGCTTCTGATGGAACTTTTTTTTTACATCGTCTTCTTTCAATACTTTGCAGCATATGCGACAAAAAAACCATAAATTTTCTCAAATTCAGAATCCACGTGGCACAAAACCTACAGTGCCTATTTTTTTCCAAAAAAAATTCTGAAATTCCCAAAAAATCTCATACGTGAAAAAAACGTGACCCAAATTTTTTCCAGCCCGAAAATCTTCACCGCTCCCCATTTCTATCTTGTTCCGCGTCGCATTCCGCAATGTCGCTTCCGCCACATGCCGCAACCCATTCCCGACTAGTTCAATTCTACCGATTGCGCAAAGAGATAGCCGATCTCCGGCAGAATCCACGTGGCTACATCAAATCATTTCAAAAATTGCACAAAAATAAGGAGGTCTATATTTTCAAGGTTCAGGGAGACGGCGAGATTTATGGCAAATCGATTTTGACGATTTCTGTTGATGTCACCCTGGATTATCCATTCAAGACACCGATTTTGAGATTTATTCATCCGGTGAGTGGGAAATTTGGAAAATTCGGGAAATTTTGATCTAGATATTATTTTTTGGCCTGTGGGCCTGTTGAAATTCGGACCTAACTAGGCTTCGCCAAAATTTAGGCTCATCTTAGGCCTGTCTAAAATTTAGGCCTAACTAGGCTTGTCCAAAACAAGGCTTTTATTAGGCTTGTCCAAAATAAAGGCCTGATTTAGGCTTCTCCAAAATTTAGGCTCATGTTAGGCTTGTCAAAAATTAGGTCTGTTTTAGGTTTGTTAAGATTAGGGCCTTGCTCAAAAACCAGGCTTACCCTTAGGCCTGTCAAAATAAAGGCCTGATTTAGGCTTTTCAAAATCCAGGCCCGATTTAGGCCTGGTCGAAATTGCTCAAAAATCGGGCTTACCCTTAGGCCTGTCAAAAATCAGGCATAAATTAGGCCTATCCAAAAATAGGCTTGTCAGAATAAAGGCCTACTTAGGCTTCTCCAAATTTAAGGATTAACTTAGGCTTGTCAAAATAAAGGCCCGGTTTAGGCTTGTCAAATTTTGAGGCTTAGGCTTAGGCTTGTCAATTTCAAAGCCTAATTTAGGCCTGTCAAAAATCAGGCATAAATTAGGCCTAACCAAAAAAAGGCTTAGGCTTAGGCTTGTCCAAAACAAGACTTCTATTAGGCTTGTCCAAAATAAAGGCCCAACTTAGGCTTGCTCAATCAACTGTAGATCAAAAGCTCTAGTAACTAGATTCTAGTTCAAAACATTTCCAGACTACATTCTAGTTTGCAGCTTTACCATCCAAACGTCGACGTGGCAACCGGCGAAATTTGCTCATCACTTTTGACACAAGAAAATTGGAAACCTGAAACTACCATTGAAGATGTGCTGATCAATGTTCTGTGTCTACTTTCAGGTGAATTTTTGGGCCTGAAAACTGGGCCACGGTCCAATTTACCAGGCCCAAAATATTTTTTGCAGAGCCCGATTTATCTAGGCCCGTAAATTTGGAAGCCGCCAACGAATGTATTCTCCAAAAATCGCAATATTTGGCGAAATGCAAAAAACTCGCAGCAAAATTGACAAGCTAACCGCATTTTTCCAAATATTTTCTTCTACAAATATAAAAGTTGACTTTTGATTTTGAAATGATACTTTTTTTATTCGAAAATTTGTTGAAAAAAGGTCATGGGACATTTTTGAAAAATCAAAGCTAACAAACAACTTTTTTTATTGATAACAAACAAGACTACGATCATTGGAACAAGATTTTTCATTTTTTAACAAAAAAAACTTTTTTTTTGGGGATTTTCTAGAATCCACGTGGCAATTCAATTTTCCTCCTGCGCATATTTTTCCTCTTTAGCCTCTTCAGCTTTTTCATAATTCAGATTTGCGTCGACAAATTTTCCGGTTTTCACACCGACCGCTTCGAGAACTTCGGTTAACCGGCTCGAATAATCCATGTGACCTTTGACCTGCGAAAATTTTGTTGGGTTTTTGGGAATTCAAAATTTTGTTAGGAAATTTTGAAAATTTATTTTTGGCGGTAAAAACTTTGAAATTTCAGATTTTCAAAAAAAAAATTCTTTTGGCGCCAAAAACCAAAAAATTTTGGGTCTCGAAGCGATTTATCTCAATTTTTAGAGCCAAAAATCGTTTGAAGACCAAAATTTTATGAAAAATTCGAATTTGTGGGTCTCGAAGCGATTGTTTAAAATTTTTGGCGCCAAAAACCTTGAAAATCGCTTTGAGACCCAAAAAAGGTTCAATTTGGCGTCAAAAATCGCTTCAAGACCAAAAAACTGTGAAAATATCGATTTTTTGGATCTCGGAGCGGTTTTCTGAAATTTTTGAAGCCAAAAATCGCTTCAAGACCAAAAAATTGTAAAAATTTCGATTTTTTTGGGTCTCGAAGCGATTTTCCAAAATTTTTAGCCCCAAAACCCTTGAAAATCGCTCCGAGACCCAAAAAAGGTTCAATTTGGCGCCAAAAATTGCTTGAAGACCAAAAAACTGTGAAAATTTCGAATTTTTGGGTCTCGAAGCGATTTATTTTAATTTTTAGGGCCAAAATCGCTTCAAGACCAACATTTTGTTAAAAATTCGAATTTTTGGGTCTCGCAATGATTTTTTTCAAAATTTTTGGCGCCAAAACCCTTGAAAATCGCTCCGAGACCCAAAAAAGGTTCAATTTGGCACCAAAAATCGCTTCAAGACCAAAATTTCGTGAAAATTTCGAATTTTTGGGTCTCGAAGCGATTTATTTTAATTTTTAGGGCCAAAAATCGTTTCAAGACCAAAAAGAGGTGAAAATTTCGAATTTTTGGGTCTTGGAGCGATTCATTTTTATTTTTTGGGCAAAAATCGCTTGAAGACCTGTGAAAATTTCGAATTTTAGGGTCTTCGAGCGATTGTTCAAAATTTTTGGCGCCAAAACCTTCGAAACTCGCTCCGAGACCCAAAATAGGTTCAATTTGGCGCCAAAAATCGTTTCAAGACCAAAAAACTGTGAAAATTTCGAATTTTTGGGTCTCGGTGCGGTTTTTTGACATTTTTAGCCCCAAACCCCTTGAAAATCGCCCCGAGACCCAAAAAAGGTTCAATTTTGGCGTCGAAAATCCGCTTCAAGACCAAAAAACTGTGAAAATTTCGAATTTTTGGGTCTCGGAGCAATATTTTTCAAATTTCCCACCCCAAAATGCACTCACAATATGACTCAAATTATAATTATAAATCTTCTTATTCGTCTGATTTTCCACGGGTCCAGTTCCAGCAATTCGAAATTGTACACTCATTGTTCGATACAAGAATCGGAGTAGCCAATCAGTCTCACAATATCCATTTATGACGCGGCCGCTCACCACTTTACACACTTTTGCCCATTCTTTTGGTGAAGCTGTGACGGGGGCGCCGAGAAGAATCACATCTTCAATTATACCTGCAAAATAGAGAGAGAGAAAATAGTGTGTGTGATTTTGAGAGAGACGCAGAGAAATTCGTCCCTTTTTAATATGAGCAATGCTTCATTCTTCTTGTATTTTGGGGGTCTATATTTTTCTATTGAAAAAAAAAGAACGAATTTTTATTTTTCAAAAAAAAAAAAAACGTACGTGAGATGACAAAACAAAAAAAACTGCTGGAATTTTGGTGGCATTTTGTATTTTTTGAAAAAATACACAAAGCGAAATGGACAGCGATGGAAATGTGAGTTTTCAAAAAAAATTTTTTGAAAAAAAATATAATCTGATTTTTGATGCAGAGTGTAAATTCAAGCGAAGATGAAGCGTTCGAAACTTGTCGTGTCTGTGAAGTGGATTTGGATGAATCTATTGAAAAAATCAGGATTCCAATGGATCCTCAAGAAGCGATGAGATGGATTCAACTTCTTGGCCAAAGGTGCTTCGAAAATTGGTATACCTATCCTGCCCCGCATTTCATTTGTATGAACCATGCATTAGATCATGATTTGATTTGTTGAATAAATGCATTTTTTTTGAAATTACTCGAATATCCTCTGAGAAGAAACTTCTGGATTACTGTCGTCTTCTGAACTACAGTAACCCGAAACTAGTCAATTTTTGGGAGTACTGTAACAATTATTATTATTTTTTTGTTGTTAAAATAGTATGTGATTTTGAGAGACGCAGAGATTATTTTTGACCTCAAAATTCCACGTCATTTTTGTCACGTTTTTTTTCAGAAATTAATTTATTTTCCTTCTGTCATGTGATTTTTCAAGAGAGATGAGTAAACAACGAAAAATCGTAGTTTTTTGGCTAAAATTGGATTTTTTGTGAGTCATCATGGAATTTTTTGGGGGACTTTCAGGAGAAAAAAATCAATAGAATTCAATGTTTAATATGAGCAATGCTTTAATTTTAGATTTTCTGGGGGTATTTTTTAAATATGAGCAATCGTATAATTTTGAAAAACCGTCCAAATTCCAAAAAAATTTGGGCTATTTATGAGGTTTAATATGAGCAATGCTCAGTTTATTATTCAAATTTTGTATTTTGGAGATCTTAATTTAAGACTAATATGAGCAATGCTCTGATTTTAGATTTTCTGGGGTATTTTTAAATATGAGCAATGATATAATTTTCAAAAATCCTTCAAATTCTAAGAAAATTGGGCTTTTAATTAGGTTTAATATGAGCAATCTTTCAAATTTTAGATTTTCCGGTTATTTTTTTTAATATGAGCAATGCTGAATTCTAGATCTAATGTTCGGTATATCATGTTAATATGAGCAATGCTCTTATTTTCTTAAAAACCCTTATTTTCTAAAGAAAATTTGAAGTTTTTTATGAGCAATCGTCTAGTTCTTATTGATCCGTGGATAAATCAGAATTTTTGCAAGATTAATATGAGCAATGCTCTAAAAGCCTTTATTTTACATAGAAAGTATTGCAATTTTAAGGTTTAATATGAGCAATGCTCTAAATCCCTTAAAAACACTTACCCGCACTCTCGGCCCGTTTGCTCATCGTCAACAAACAATAAAAAATAACCCTGGCTCCCAAGCTGAACCCAATCAATGTAATCGGCCGTTTCCCATGCGATCTGCTCAACAAAACTTCGGCCAAATGTTCGCCAACTTCAGCCGCGCGGGAAATACAAACATTCCACGGATTATCCAAAACCGATGAGACCGAGATAAGGGCCACAGGCCAAGCGACAGCTGAAACCAGGCCAGCCAGGGCCGTCTCCAGGAGGGTTTGTTGAATTGCCACACTCACTGCGAAACTCATCAGATACTCAATAGCATTTCCGAGTTCTTGTAAGTATTCAGATTCATATCGCAAACTGTACTGCTCTTTGGAGTGTTGTAGATTCCGCCACTGATGTTCGAAAGCTTGTTCGGGACTTGTGTCACTTTCGATCCAACCGCTTACAACTAGAGTGCATTTGAGGGAGGAGGCCGTGTTGGTTAGGGTTTCGATGGTGAATTCTTCGATGGCGCCGACGCGTTTTTTCATCTGTGGGGAAAAAATTGGATTATTTTGAGACTTGGCTGGAATTTTCAGCAAAAAAAATTCGAATTTTTAGTTCTCGAACCTTTTTTTTGAAATTTCTGGCACCAAAAACCTTGCAAATCGCTTCAAGACCCAAAAAACGTTCAATTTAGCGCCAAAAATTGCGTCAAGACCAAAAAACCGTGAAAAAATCAATTTTTTGGGTCTCGAAGCGATTTTTCAAGAATTTTGGCGCCAAAAATCGCTTTAAGACCAAAATACCGTGAAAATTTCGAATTTTTGGGTCTTGAAGCGATAAATCGTCCCCAGAAGTCCAGATTTTTTGATTTTTTTAAGCCCTGGAGTATTTTCTGAAATTTTCAGCACAAAAATGATTCTTAACAATTTGTTTTTGCTTGAAAAAAACATTCGAGATTATTTTCAGTCAATTCTGAAGATCTCTGAAATTTTCAGCAAAAATTTCTAGCCTTTCAAAAATCTTTCAATTTTTTTTTAAATTCTGAATTTCAAAATTTTCAAAATTGAATATTGCCACGTGGATTTTTCGGCGCGAAATTTTCAAAATTTTTCAATTTTGTGAAATTTTTTTCTTGTCTGGAATTTTCAGCAAAAAAGTGCTTCTTAACAATTTGTTTAGGATTTTGTTGCTTATAAAAAACTTTGAGAGATTATTTTGAGCTCTGAAATTTTCAGAAAAAATTTTTACATTTTTAGAAAGGATGTTCAAAAGGATTTTGGAGCTCAGAACTTTTTTTTTTGAATTTTTTTTGAATTTCAAATTTTTTAAACAAAAATAAAAAAAGAGATTCAAATATTGGATTTTTCGGGGCGGAAATTTCGAAATTTTGAAAATTTGTTTTTTAGAGCCAAATTTTTTGAATTTCAAAATTTCGCTTTTTGACACCAAGTTTTGCCACGTGTATTTTCTACGCTGAAAATTCACACAGTTTCAGCGCTCTTCAAAAATTTCCAGATCATTTTTGTGCCACGTGGATTTATGATTTTGAGCCCGACAAAAATTGCTAGAAAATTTGAGGATCTTATTTTTCCACGTGGATTTTGTATGAAAGAAAATTCAAAAATCATTGTTTTCTGGACATGGAAATTCGTGTTTTTTTTTGAAATTTATTAAATTTAAACCAGATATACAGTAACCCACCTTATACCCGGTGAAACCAGCTCCAGCCACACCCATCGTAGTTCCCAGCACCGCAGCTCCCGCAGTCGTCGCCAATCCCGCAATCGCCGTGCTTCCAACTAACATTCCGGCTGACGCGGCGATGAAAGGCGCCGCAAGACCGCCCGTGAGCCCAATTAGAACGCCGCCCACGCCGCCGGCGGCGCCTATCATTAGAGCGCGTTTGATTTTCTTGTTGCGAGACGTTTTTTCGCGCATCTTCCGACTGTGCCTGGAAAAAATGTGGTTATGACGTGGCAATTTTAAAATTTTCACAATATCACAACATTTCTACAACTTACCCAGATAGGATAATACTTCTGAAAATCATTTTTTTGTCCAAAAACAAAAATTTTTTTTTCAAACTCAAAAAACCCACTCAGTTTCCACAAATTGTTCCTCCAAAATCGTGGCGGCTAGAGAATCTTCAATTTCCTCGAAATCGCTCCAAATTACACCTAAAAGTGTGCCCAGGTGACGAAAAAGGACACGGTAGCGGCTATCGTAGTTGCCTGTGGAAAATTTGGGATTAATATGAGCAATGTGTGTATTTTTGTTGTTTTTGGGGGGGTTTCTAGCTGATTTTCTGATTGGGTTTAACCTGAGCAATGTCTTAATTTTTGAAAAATATATATTTCGAGAGAATTCCAGATCATTTTTACCATGAGCAATGATTATAGTTTTTGAAAATTGTTGAGAATTTTCTATATAGCATGAGCAATGTTTCTAATTTTGAATTTGAGCCTCAATTTTGTTTTGAAATCAAAAAATCGTGTAATTTCAGACTAATATGAGCAAGTTTCCAAAAATTTCAAATTCAAGAGGAATTTTCGAACATTAATATGAGCAATGCTCTATGTTATTCAAATTTTCCCCAAATTTTCGCTAACATGAGCAATAATCTCACCAGTTCCAACAAATGCAAAAAGTAGAGGAACCAACAATGCTCCAGATCCATCAGATTTGACAATCGGATCTTCGCGAATCGATAGAATCATCGGAGCAATATCGGACAACTCTTCTTCGCCTTCCAAATGTGTTTTCATAGTTCGGATAACTTTTTCGGGTAAATTCAAGCATCTTGTGACAATGTCGAAAGTTTCTTTGCAGAAGAAGCTGAAAACTTGACATTTTTGAAGCCGGAAAATGTATTTTTCAAGATTTTCTGTAGGAAAAATTGAGGATTGAATTTTTTCCGAAAAAAAACTATTTTTTCTGGAAAAAATGAGATCCACGTGGCAAAATCGAAATTTTTCAGTACTCACATCGCCGTCGCATCATCATCATCCCAAAAATCCAATCGTAGCACCGTAGTTGTCAGATTTGCCAGCGCGAAACGCGTGGCAGGTTGCAGTTGGGTTTCGGGTGATTCCAGGGATTTGCGGGAGGGAGATGGGGAGATGTTTTGGGAGGGCGAACGGGGAGGAAAGGCGTTGAGTTGAGATCGTGTCTGGAAAATTGAAATTCCCCCTTGAAACCCTCAAAAACTGGAAATTTTTCGAAAAAAAAAAAAATACACACACCGTACTCTCTTCAAAGGCGCACACTGAAAAACAACTGCGCGCGACGAGACCACACACATGTTCCGGTGTGTTCCTTGATTTTTATTGTTTTTTCCCGAGTTTTCCCGAAAATCTGATAAGGAATCGCGATTCCTTATCAGATTTTGCCTACTTACCTCATCACTTGACGCTGATGACGTGGATGGTGTTGGTGTGGAGCATCGTTGCATATTCACCTGAACTTTGGAAAAAACCTCTAATAATAGACAAAAACGAGAAATATACTAGTTTTTTTTTGGTTGAACACAAACAATTTGTAAAAAAAATAATGAGAATTTATCGAGGGGGCGAGATGTGAGAGAGTGTTAGAGAAACATTTTTACTAGTAGTAAATTTGCCACGTGGCAATTGTGAGAAAAAAGAGAAAAAATAATAGATTTTCACAAATCCCCAAGGAAAATTTCAGGCAAAAACTAAAGAGAAATAATATTTTTTCAGCTGCAAGAAAATAAGCCAAATTTTTTTACCCACAAAAATTGGAGAAGAAAAGAAAAAGAGAAAAAATAGAATAGCTCTTCTTTTTTTCGCTCTGTTTTCGGAAATTAAATGAAGCATAGAGAATTAATTGCATTTTTTTTCAATTTTCAATTTTCTATTGGCAAAAAAAGTCTCAAAAGAGAACAAAAACTGATATGAAAAAGAGGAGAGCCAACAGAAATTATCGATTTTTCGACGAAATTGGAAATTGGCCAAAAAAATCAACGAAAAGTGCTTGATGTTTATTTGCTCAGAGTTTCGGGGAACTTTGTTTATTTTTTCGAGGAAAAAAACTTTTTCTTCTAATTTTGGCAGTTGGAAAATACCTCTTAAAACATAGTTATGACGTGGCAAAGTTGCGAATTCGGCGCGAAAATTTGAAAACTCAAAAATTGGATTTTTTGGCGCGAAAATCGGAACATTCAAACATAAGATTTTTGGCGCCAAAAATCCACGTGGCGAAAATTTATCAAAATTCAAATTTTCAGAGGTAAAATTTACAACGTGTCAAAAATTTTTTTGAAAATTCAAAAACTGGATTTTTTGGCGCGAAAATCGGAACATTCAAACATAAGATTTTTGGCGCCAAAAATCCACGTGGCGAAAATTCATGAATATTCAAATTTTCAGAGGTAAAATTTGCCACGTGTCAAAATTTTTTGAAAATTCAAAAATTGGATTTTTGGCGCGAAAATCGGAACATTCAAATATAGGATTTTTGGCGCCAAAAATCCACGTGGCAACAATTTATGGAAATTCAAATTTTCGGAGGTAAAATTTGCCACGTGGCAAAATTTTTTTGAAAATTCAAAAATTGGATTTTTTGGCGCGAAAATCGGAACATTTAAATATAGGATTTTTGGCGCCAAAAATCCACGTGGCAACAATTTATGGAAATTCAAATTTTCGGAGGTAAAATTTGCCACGTGGCAAAATTTTTTTGAAAATTCAAAAATTGGATTTTTGGCGCGAAAATCGGAACATTTAAATATAGGATTTTTGGCGCCAAAAATCCACGTGGCGAAAATTTATCAAAATTTAAATTTTGAGAGGTAAAATTTACAACGTGTCAAAAATTTGTTTGAAAATTCAAAAATTGGATTTTTGGCGCCGAAAATCGGAACATTTAAATATAGGATTTTTGGCGCCAAAAATCCACATGGCGAAAATTTATCAAAATTCACATTTTCAGAGGTAAAATTTACAACGTGTCAAAAATTTTTTGAAAATTCAAAATTTGGATTTTTTTTCAAAAATCCACGTGGAAAAAATCCAAGTTTCCAGCGCGAAAAGTGTTGCCACGTGGCGAAACTTCATTTTCGCGCCTGATTTAATTTTTATCAAAAAATCAATCTCTTAGAAATTTTGATCCAAATTTTAGATTTTCAGCAAAAATCCCAATTTTGCCACGTCATAACCAGCAAATTTCAAATCATCTCAACAACTTCATATTCAACAAAATGTTCACAATCGTTTCAACATGTCCATATAAGCATCAGTTAGCAAATCGTCTTCCGCAACTCCCAAATCCGCGCGCAACTTTTCCGCAATCTTCTGGCCATCCTCTAAACTCTCTTCAGGTTTCAGGCAAACTTCGAGTTCCATAAAATCGCCGAGTCCTTCAACTTGATCGATATGAATACGAGTTTGCTCGAAAATCACCAAAGTTCGCACTTTTTTCACTTCTCCTATCAATCCCATCGAATTTTTCAAAGTTGTCTGTAATTTTTTAAATATTTTCAAAAATTCTTTGCAAAAACTACCTTCAAATCCTCCAAAATCGCCGCAGGAACATCAAATTTGTTGAAATCGCTCAACTTCGGTCCCGCAACATTCGGCCGGTCATACCAGATCAGCTCAGTCTTTGCCACTCCATTTTCCTCAACACTTCTCATTTTCAGCCGACCTTTTGGCGATTCGTAGAATATATCATGTTGTTTCAGCAAAACTGGGCGATTTCCAGAGAGTTCTACAGCTCGAGCCACCAATTTTGCGTGATCTTTGACTTTTGCCTTGATTTCGACGTTGCGCGACATTTTTCTGGAAAGCAAACCTTTAGATTTGTGCTCTAGGACACTTTAAACAAGTTTTGAAACGTCATGGTCACTGATAAGCCACTTTTCAACGAAAAAAATGGTCGAAAAATGAAAAATCGAAAAAATAAATAAATGGCGGAACTTTTTCAAACACACGTCCCTTGGTTTCCTAGGCCATTTTTTATTTTTTGCAGATTTTCCGAGATAAAAAAGAAATGTTTTCAAAACAAAAATTCTTCATCATTATCGCAATAATTACTAAAAATTAAAAAATGCAGAAACGTATTTCAAAAAAAAAAAATTCTATTCACAGGATTCAGAAAATACATAAAAAAGATGTGCGATAAAAAATTAATCAATTTGGACAATCTCATTAACATCATCAAAAAATCGATTTTCGATGATATCCGCGAACTCCGGACGATCTTCTGGGTCCATTTCCAAACAATCGAGAATCAGGTTGAATAATTGTATTCCGATCAAATCATTGTGTCGTACATTTGTCTGGAAAAATTTTTTTTGATTTTGAGGGGGAATTTTTCTCGGATAGAAAACTCACATAAATCGGTTCGATGTCCAAGAGCGGCGTGTAGTTGAATCGATGAAAACTAAGTCCCGTCTTCGAGATTGCCACCTTTTTGCTTCTGAAAAATACGAATTTTTGAAACAAAAATCCCCCGCAAATCCTCACCCAACATCGTAAGCTTTTTCATACATATAATACGGAATCGCTCTTCGAAGAACCGATTGTATGACATCTATTTGCGATTCTTCCGAATTCTCCTTCTCATCACCGAAAAACAAAAGTTGTCCGGTGTACATTTCGAATAACAGGCAACCAAATGACCAAACATCCGATTTCTCATTGAATCCGAGACCAAGAAAAACTTCTATGGCTCGATAATTTTGAGTTTGCGCATCGACATTAACCCATGATTCTGATTCAACGAATTTTCTTGCTGTTCCGAAATCAATTAGGCAAACTTGATTATCCTCCATTTTTATGAAACGATGATTGCCTTGGCTTCTTCGAGACTTCACTGAATTGTTGATTTTTACAAAGCAGACATTCTCGGGCTTCAAATCCAGGTGTACAAGCCCCCGGCTTTCTAGATATTCCATAGCCGTGCAAACTTGATGGCCGATTTGACGAATGTCGCAATCTATAAAAAAATTATTGATTTTTGGCCTCTAATTGTGAAAAATGAATCTCACTTTCAAAGCAAGCATGTTTTTCGGCTTCCAAAACTTGAAAAATCGACGGGCCTAACAGATTCATGATGATATATCCGTCGTATACACTTTCTGTCGATTTGTCATTTTTCAGCGCTCCGAAATCATGTATCTTCACAATGTTTCTGAAAAAAGCAACTGATCTTCCGAAAATTTTATCATCTAACTCACTTTGCTTCTGCTTCCTTCGCAATCATATTCATGATATTGGTTTCAGCTCGATGATGCTCGATTTTTATTTTTCGATTGATTTTCATTGCGAGCGGTTGTTTCTGAAAGGAACATGTTGATTTTGGTTGAAAATATGAAGTTGGGAGGATTTTTGCTCCGAAACTGGCTTTTCAACGAAAATCTTCGTTAGCTCTTCGAAATTTCGAACTTTTCACATCAAATTTATATTCAAAAGATGCGTAGTTTTCTGCTGATTATTCCAGATAGCGAATTATTCGTCAAAAACTAGATTTTCAGGCGAAAATATCGTTTTTCCATTCAAAATTCCAATTACGAAGGATACGTTTTTGTCAATTCAATCTCCATTTTTTTCGAAAAAACTCACATCTCCATTATGAACCTCATAAATCTGCCCAAACGCTCCAGCGCCCAAAAATCGACGAATTTCATCTGAAAATCGCAAAAATGTCAGCTAAAACTTTGAAATTCAAAACTCACATTGATTTCCATTTTCACTCTTCACGGTTTCACCAACCAATTCAGCCATTCGCACGCTTTTTCGAGAGGAAAACAAGTTTCGCGAAAAAAAAATGAAAAGACAAAATAAAGGAGCGCGGCGCGCAAACACACGATGGGTCTCGAACCGACGGCCGGCCGAGGCGGCGGTTTGAAAATTTATTTTTTTATTTTTATTTTTTTTTTCGAAATTTCACATTTTCAGCTTTAGTTCCGCGTTTTCCAAAAACAAAACATTTGATATCATCGCTGATCGAATGAAACAATCGCATCAAATCATAGAAATTCTTCAAAAAGCAGCCAGAACTGTAAAATCTCCACAAAATGAAGATTATTCTTGATTTCTTGTTGCTCCTCGTTGTTTCTGTCGTTTCTTGTCGTACTCATGGACGTTTTCACAGGGAAACTCTTGGGGAATGTACTTATGCAGATGAGGGCCATGTTTTGTACCGCTTTCGTCAGTACTACGTAGGAATTTGTCACAATGGCGTGATTCATAAATGTGGAAATTCTCCAAAAGAGCCGAAAGAAACTCGGCCATTCTGTTTGCACCGTCAAAACGCTCCAGCTAAGCATGGTTAATGATGTTTTTGCGAAATGAAAAGTTCAAGCATTCAAATTTCATTTTAAATACAAATTCACAACATTTTTAGAAAAAAAATCACAATTTCCCATAACACTTGTGCAATTCGGTCAAATAGGCCGAATAATGTGTGGCACGCAATTTGTGAACTCGATTGAACTCATCTTGTTGTGCACCGGATGGAAGATCTTCGGATGGCAGGCAGATGTTGTCACGTTCACAATGTTGAGTGAATTTGGTGTTCAGCGAGTTGAGCTCTTGAGTTCCTTTTGTGGAGCAAGTTTGGCGGCGGATTCGATGATTGTGGCCGGTGTGATCGATGGTGGTGTCGTTGGGGTCATCTGGAAATATGTATAGTTGAATTTTGAAGGTAGATGAGGTAGGGTTGTACCTCCGTGTCTACGACGTCTGTGATTGTGTCCAGTGTGATCAATGGCGGTATCGTTTGGATCATCTGAAAATGTATTGTGAACTTCCAGAATCTCACGGTGAAGCTTTTAAAAGTTCTAATCATCTTAAAAATCACTTCAAATTGTTCATCATAAACCAAAAGCTGATCCTAAACTTCTAGAAAAATCCAGAGATTTCTGAACATACCTTCAACACTTCTTCTCTTGTGATTATGTCCGGTGTGATCGATGGTGGTATCGTTTGGATCATCTGGAAAAACTTCGCTGATTTTCTAGAATTCAAAATTAAGACAAACCTTCATGTCTACGACGTCTGTGATTGTGTCCAGTATGATCAATAGTGGTATCGTTAGGATCATCTAGAAATTGAGATCTTTGTAGTAATTCGAAAAATCAGACTAGAACTCACCTTCAACACTTCTTCTCTTGTGATTATGTCCGGTGTGATCGATGGTAGTGTCGTTTGGATCATCTGAAAGTTAAACTTTAATTTCAGGGAATCTGATGGAACTAGAAAAATCCAGAGATTTTCGAACTTACCTTCAACACTTCTTCTCTTATGGTTGTGGCCGGTATGGTCGATGGTTGTATCGTTTGGATCATCTGAAAACCCCTTCAGATTTTTTTTGAATCTCAAAGATCAGCCAAACCTCCGTGTCTACGGCGTCTGTGGTTGTGTCCAGTATGGTCAATGGTAGTATCGCTTGGATCGTCTGAAAAACTTTGCTGATTTTTTTGAATCTCAAATTTTTAACTAACCTCCGTGTCTACGACGTCTATGATTGTGTCCGGTGTGATCGACAGTAGTGTCGTTTGGATCATCTGAAATCAGAAATTAGAAAATTCAGATCTCCGAAGCTGCTAGAAGTTATAAGTCTCAGAACTCACCTTCAACACTTCTTCTCTTGTGATTATGTCCAGTATGATCAATGGTAGTGTCGTTTGGATCATCTGAAAACCCATTCAGTTTTTTTTAGAACTCAAAGATCAGACAAACCTCCATGTCTACGACGTCTATGATTATGTCCAGTATGATCATGTCCATCTCCCTCCCGATGTTTCTGATGATCATGATTCTCCTGATGTTTCTCCTCATGATGTCTCTTCGGTCGACTCTTCTCCTCCACATAATTCCTACACTTTGTCACCTCTTCCTTATATTTCAACGAAGTTTCTTCAAACTTCTTCCAAGCCGCCTCCAAATCTTCTTTCGTGGAGCAAACATCCACATTCGTTTTTTGCTCATGACATTCTCGCTCCAATTGTTTTTCTCGTTTGTTGGTTGCCATTCGAAGAATAACATCAGGAGAACACTAAAAAACTTCTGATTTTTTGAGATCTAGTCTAGAACTGTTGAACTCACTTCAAACGCCAGTGTTGACGATACAAAAATCGCCGCAAGAATCGGCAAAAGAGCCCTCATTTTAGCTGTAAACTAAACTGATAAGAAGTTTTTATCATTGGTGGTGTTTAAATAGATTTTTTCAATTTTTTTTCAAAAAAAAAATTTGAGTACATAAAAACAAAGTTGTTATCTATCATCAACCGGGGGAAAATGAAAAAAATAGCCTCGAGTTAGAGTTTTTAGTTTGTGATTGATGCAGGGGACCTTTATACTGAAATTTTTATTGAAAAAACATGACAGGTGCTATGTTTCAAAGAATGATGAAACCTATTTTTTGAGCAGAAATATCAATCAAAAACTTGGACTTTTGGAGGTCAAAGGGAACTTTTTGAGCTTGGACAATTCAAAAAATCGAAAAAGTTTCGGGGTGGGGTCGAACCCTGGTTTTGCGACTGATAGGCAGACGTGCTAACCACTCGGCTACGCGGCTAGAAAAATTTATAACATAAAATTCGTGGATTCTAAATCGATAAAACTTTTCAAAAAAAAAACGCAAAAAGCTTTTTTGCTCGAGAAAAACTAATTTAAATCACAGACACACAAAAAAAAGTGAGCTGAAATGAGATGAAAATGGTGAGAATGAGCAATGTTTGGGGGAAAATTGAGTTCAATTAAATTAAAAATTTTTCGAAAAATAAAAATTTAAATTTAAAAAAATTCGCGTGAAACGTGTTCCTTTTCCTATTTCCCAAAAATGAACTCTACAGAACTCGCCGACCTGATTTCTTCACCAGAATTTCAAGATTGCAGCATAGAAGGTCCCTGTGAGAAATGTCATTATTCCCTGGGTCTTCCAGCCTACCTGCCAAGGATTATTGGATGCGGATTGGGTAATTTTTTGATTTTTCCTCCTGGAAAACAAATTTTTCGCGGAAATTTGAAAAAAAATTGCAAAAAATGCAATTTCAAACCGCGCGCGCGTTGCCGTCAACGCGGAGTCTCGTTGTTTTCTTTTTATTTTTTGCATTTTTCACAAAAATATTGATTTTTGCAGCCGCCTTGATTGCCATAATCGTCTTCATTTTATATTTGGTTGAAGAGAGGAGAAAGGAAAAGGTATAGGCTATGACGTGGCAAACAAATGCTCCAAAACAGAGAAAATTCCAGGTTTTCTACACAAATTCGAAAAAAGTCAACGAAAATGAGCAGGAGAAAAACGACAGGGATGCGATTGCGTTCGGTGTCAACAATGCGTCGTATGTGGTGGAGCAGAGCACGTGCACAACACCAAATGTCTATGGTGGTGGGTTCAAAGTGTTGGAGAAGAAGCCGAAGCGGAAGTTTGCAGTGGCGCCGCCAATTACACCGTTTTCCACGTGGGTTTTTTGAATCTAAAAAAGTCCGTGGCCTAGAAAACCAAACCACGCCGCAAGTAGCGTCATCGCGGAGTCTCGTTGTTTTCTTTTCATTTTTTTGCATTTTTTCAAGGGAAAACGCCAATTTTCATGAAAAAAACCGTTTTTTGCGGGTGAAACACAGTAATTTTTCTAGAAAAGTAGTCCGTGGCCTAGAAAATCCCTAAATTCTTCCAGAAACGTCGTCTCCAAGCACTCCCGCGTCAAAACCGCCCGAAAAGAAGAAAAAGAGGTTTTCCAAGTGACCGTGATCGCCGACAAACTTGGCCGAGGTTCCGAACTCGTCTCTCTCGTAAATGAAACCGAAATCCCCGTCGGTCACACGACAAACGATGAAAAAGCCACGTTTGCGGTGGAAACCATCAAAACACATCTGGAAAAAATGACCGAAGAGAAATGGGTCATCTACGGGTATTTGGAGGAGAAAAATTGGATTTATGCCGGTTCGGAACACATGTTGGGAGAGTTCAGTGAATTGAGATTGGAGGTGAGGGCCTGGCCTAGAGAAAACTAGTCCGTGGCCTAGGAATCCAATTTTTCAGCTGAAATTGTCGCTGACGTCACCGATAAATCTGCTGGTCACCGCGTTTTTGGTGAAAGGAGATGGAACACCGCCGATTGCGCCGCCGAAAATTGAGTGAGGCCTAGAAATCCAAATCTCAAAACCTAGTCCCCGATTTCAAATTTTTCCAGAAATCGAGAAATGGAAAAACCTCCATCGCCTCCTAGAAACTCAGTGGTAAGCCCAAAATTCAAATCTTTTCACAAAATTTTTCATTTTTCCAGAAAAAAGCTGTTGCAAACCTGATAAAATCGACAAAAGAAGAAAAACCCAAAGAAAGTTCGGAATCGAAAATCGAGAAAAAACGCTTGAAATCCAAGGAGGAGAAGAGAGATAAGGAAAAAGAGAGAGAACGAGAGAAAGAGAAGGAGAGTACGTCGAAAATCCAGAAAACATCGGGAGCGCTGAAAAAAGGAAGTCCATTGCTTTGCTCGCCGAATTCGTCGAATTTGACAAAAGTTTCGGAGACTGTGAATCCGACGGTTTTGAAGAAGAAAATCAAGGAATTGGTGGGTTTTTTGGGGATGGCCTAGAAATCCAAAACGCAAAAACTAGTCCCCGATTTCTTTTTTTTTGGTGGAAAAATGTGATTTTTGAATTAAAATTTTGAAAAATTTTCATTTTTTCATGTCAAAAATCTAGATAATCTTGAAAATCTGAAGAGTTTTTTTAAATACAGTAACTTCAGGTTTTGGCGCCAAAAAAGATTTTTGAAAATTATTTTTTGGTGAGAGAAATTGTGGCCTAGAAATTTCGAAATCTCAAAAACTAGTCCTCACATAAAAATGGCCTAGAAATCCAAACTTGGCCTAGAAAATTCTGAATTGGAAAACTAGTCCAAGCTAGAAAAATTTGAGATTGAAAAAAATTCCACGTGGATTTTTTAACGCCAAATTTTTTAAATCCAAAATTTTGGGAAAATTTGAGAAGCACGGAAATTGAGCTACAGATTTTGGCGCCAAAATTTTCAAAAATAAATATTTGAATTTCAAAAATGAAGCTCTTAAAATCCAAGTGCCTGGGGAGGGTACTGTAGGTGAATTTTTGGCGCCAAAATTTCAAAATTTGCAAAGTTAAAATTCACGTGGATTTTCAGCGCTAAAATTTCAAAATTTGCAAAATTAAAATCCACGTGGATTTTTAGCGCTAAAATTTTAAAATTCAAATTTTTCCAGAAACGCGACGACGAATCGAAACAATCGACAAACAAGCCCGAGAAATCGGGCTCAATATCCGGAAATGCTCCGGCTCCCTAGAAAAAATTTTCAAAAAAAAAATTCATAAATTAAAAATAAAATCATCTGATATCACAAATACCACATTAAAGCAATACAAAAAAAAACAAAAATTTGGAAAAAATTAAAAATTAGGGAATTTTGGGACCGGGGACGGGGCTATACATTAGATATGTATATTCTTGGAAACAGGGGATTTTGGAAAATTTGAAAAAATATCAGGAAAAAATCATATTAAAATTCAGATTCCAGACTTTGAGAAGGAAACTCGTAAATGTGCATTTTCAGCCAATTTGTGATTGTGCATTTTGATCAACGCGTCGATGGCGGTTTCGATGTCTTCCAGTTGGCAAAGTGCCATTTTATGGTCTTTTCTACAAAATTTTAGTGAAATTAAAGGTACATGGGATTTTTAGGGTGGAAAAATTTTTTTCTAGAGGATTTTGACCTACTTATCGCAACTCTGAAGAGAGTTATGACGTGGCAAAGTTAAAAAATTTAATTTCTAATAGAAAATTTAGCAAATGCGCTCTATTGAGAATTCTGAGGTTTTGAATATTTTTTGAATTTTCAAAGTGATTCGAAAATTATGGAAAATAGTAAAAGATAAAGAAAAATCGATAATTATACAGAAAAATTAGCAAATGCGCTCCACTGAGAATTCTGAGGTTTTGAAGATTTTTTGAATTTCTCAATAATTCCCAATTTCTCAATGGAGCGCATTTGCTAATTTTCGTGTCAAAAATTGAATTTTTCAAATCTTTGCCACGTCATAACTCTCTTCAGAGTTAGGCTAACTGAATTCTGAAAACTGGAAAATGATCAGCAGCTCAAAATTGTCCAAAAAAAAAACTCACGGGAAAAACTTGAAAGCCTTCACATTATATCCGGCTTCTTTGAAGAACTCCTTCAATTTATCCTCGCTGACCGACGTCGGAATATTGGATAAATGAAGTGTTGAGCAGGGCGGATAGATGTTCATGTAGTTTTTGGAGCCCGGTTTTTTGAAGCGGTGCAGCGAGGAATGAGCATAGTCGCGGGTTAGACCGGCGTCGGGTTGACCTGGAAAATTTTGGATTCAAATTTGGGAAAAATCTAGAACTTTTGGAAATGCCACGTGGCAATTAGGTAAACTTTTTAAAAAATGGGAAAAATTGATTTTCAAAAAAAATTGTGCCGGAAAATTCAGTTTTGAAAATTTTTCGGAACATTTTGGCCACGTGGATTTCAGTTCAAAAAAATCCTTGGCTGAAAATTTTCAGACTAGATTTTGGGAATTAGGATAACTTGAAAAAAATGGGAAAAATTTGATTTTCAAAAATAAAGTGCCACGTGGATTTTTGGCTCAAAAAACTGTCAAAAATTTAAGAAATTTGGAAAAACAGATGCCACGTGGCAATTTAATTTTCTGAAATAAATTTTTCTGAAAAATTTATTCAAATTTTTTTTCCAAGTTCAAGTAAATTCAAAAAATCGTGCCACGTGGCAATGAAAACCAAAAACACGTGGATTCTCGTGAGCTAGAAATTTGTTTCTACTCCGAATTGAAAGCCTAAAATAATTTCACAAGGTGGAAGTTTTTCAGCCAGGAAAAATTTCAAATTCAAAAATCACGTGCCACGTGGCAAATTTTGGCCAGAAAATCACATGCCACGTGGATTTTCCTGCTCCCAAAATCCCCGACTCACCTTCTTTAGGCATCTGAACATTGGTGTGTTTCGACGGCGCCACTCGAATCACCCGATCATGCCACTTCACCTTGTCCAAATGACTTAGCGCAAGTTGCGCCTGTTGCGGTTCGGCGTACTGTATCAACGCGTTGTCCTTCTTGTTGTACAGTATTTTGACGCGTATCACGTCACCGTAAACGCCTGGAAAACTCGGATTATCGATTGATTTCAGGTTCAAAAAATCAAAATTGTGGTGGCGGGAATTTGAAAAAGGGGTTTTTAAAAGTTGGAAAAATTCGGAAAAAGTAGTAGTAGGTAGTAGAGTGAAACGAAAAACATACCGAAAAGTGTGAAGAGCGCGTCTGTGGTGACTTTCTGAAAAAATCAAAAAAAGGATAGATCAGAGAGAGAGAGAGAGAGAGAGAGAGAACAGAGAAACAGAGAAAAAAGGAGGCGATAGTACATATATTTCAGGAGGGTTTGGATGCGTAGTAGAACTTTATGTGCCTTTTAATCCGAGTGGTACTGTAGATTTTGCTGATCAGGAAGATCCTGTTGATAGAATCTACTTAGCTCAACTCTGAAGAGAGTTATGACGTGGCAAAGTTGAAAAATCAGCAAATGCGCTCTATTGAGAATTTCGAGGATTTTCTCAATGGAGCGCGTTTGCTAAGGCAAAGTTTCCGGAAATTGAAAATTCAAATTTTTCGATGGAAAATGAGCAAATGCGCTCTGTTGAGAATTTTTTGCCACATCATAACTCTCTTCAGACTTGAGCTAACTTATTTCTGAGAACAGAATCTTGATGATCACGTGGCAAAGTTGCTCTACAGTACCCAAAATTTAAAGGAACATCTCAAAAAAAAACTCACATTATCATTCAAATTGGAGACTAGAATCACTGGAGTAATCGAGAGCATATTGACTGGAAAACGAAGAGTTGAAAGAGCCGGTGAGAGTGGATTTGTGGTGAGGCCGAGAGCAGCTGGCAGATATGGAGCCAGCACATTGGCTGAGTCTGGAAAAGTTTGAGATTTTTGAATCTGGACGAATTTTCTTTGATTTTTTTTTCAATTTTTCTTGAATAAAACCAATTGGAAAACGTTGAAAAATTTGAATAAAATATTTTTGAAACGTAAATTTTTGGGGACATTTTTTGTTTGATTTTGAATTTTTTTTTGGACACAAATTTTCAGAAAAAGTTCTGAAGCTCAATTTTGACACCTGAAGTTTTCCCGGGAATTTTTTGGATTCAAAAATTGGTTTCTCGGAAATTTCAGATTTTCAACAAAAAAAATTCTGAATTTCTCAAAGATTTTGAAAAAAAGACACGTAGAATATTTTCCTGGAAAATTAAATTTTAAAATCAATTTACTTCAGAATTTCTTCTGAAAATTTGTAGTCAAAAAAATTCAAAATCAAACAATAAATTTTTTTGCTCGATCACAATTTTACATTGACTCGGTAGTGAAAGACCTCACGTGAAATCATAATTTAGAAAATGTTGAAAAATTTGAATAAAATATTTGTGAAACGTACATTTTCGGGGACATTTTTTGTTTGATTTTGAATTTTTTTTTGGACACAAATTTTCAGAAAAAGTTCTGAAGCTCAATTTTGACACCTGAAGTTTTCCCGGGAATTTTTTGGATTCAAAAATTGGTTTCTCGGAAATTTCAGATTTTCAACAAAAAAAAATTCTGAATTTCTCAAAGATTTTGAAAAAAAGACACGTGGAATATTTTCCTGGAAAATTAAATTTCAAAATCAATTTACTTCAGAATTTCTTCTGAAAATATGTAGTCAAAAAAATTCAAAATCAAACAAAAAATTTTTTTGCTCGATTACAATTTTACATTGATTCGGTAGTGAAAGTACTCAAGACAAATCATAATTTAGAAAATGTTGAAAATTTCGAATAAAATATTTTTGAAACGTACATTTTCGGGGACATTTTTTGTTTGATTTTCAATTTTTTTTGGACTACAAAGTTTCAGAAAAAGTTCTGAAGCTCAATTTTGACACCTGAAGTTTTCCCGGAAATTTTTTGGATTCAAAAATTGGTTTCTCGGAAATTTCAGATTTTCAACAAAAAAAATTCTGAATTTCTCAAAAAGATTTTGAAGACACGTGGAATATTTTCCTGGAAAATTAAATTTTAAAATCAATTTACTTCAGAATTTCTTCTGAAAATTTGTAGTCAAAAAAATTTAAAATCAAACAAAAAATTTTTTTGCTCGATTACAATTTTACATTGATTCGGTAGTGAAAGTACTCAAGAGAAATAATAATTTAGAAAATGTTGAAAAATTTGAATAAAATATTTTTGAAACGTACATTTTCGGGGAAATTTTTTCTTTGATTTCGAATTTTTTTTGGACTACAAATTTTCAGAAAAAGTTCTGAATTTTCAAGTTTGTAAATTTACTTTAAAATTTAATTTTTCAGGAAAAAATCCACGTGGCTTTTTTTCAAACAGTTTTTGAGAAATTCAGAATTTTCTTGTTGAAAATCTGAAATTTCCGAAACCAATTTTTTAATTCTAATAATTTCCGGGAAAACTTCAGGTGTCAAATATGAGCTTCAGAACTTTTTCTGAATTTTTTGCTCGATTACAATTTTACATTGATTCGGTAGTGAAAGTACTCAAGAGAAATAATAATTTAGAAAATGTTGAAAAATGTGAATAAAATATTTTTTGAAACGTACATTTTCGGGGAAATTTTTTGTTTGATTTCGAATTTTTTTTGGACTACAAATTTTCAGAAAAAGTTCTGAAGCTCAATTTTGACACCTGAAGTTTTCCCGGGAATTATTTGGATTCAAAAATTGGTTTCTCGGAAATTTCAGATTTTCAACAAAAAATTCTGAATTTCTCAAAAAGATTTTGAAAAAAAGACACGTAGAATATTTTCCTGGAAAATTAAATTTTAAAATCAATTTACTTCAGAATTTCTTCTGAAAATTTGTAGTCAAAAAAATTCAAAATCAAACAATAAATTTTTTTGCTCGATTACAATATTACATTGATTCGGTAGTGAAAGTACTCAAGACAAATCATAATTTAGAAAATGTTGAAAATTTTGAATAAAATATTTTTTGAAACGTACATTTTCGGGGACATTTTTTGTTTGATTTTCAATTTTTTTTGGACTACAAATTTTCAGAAAAAGTTCTGAAGCTCAATTTTGACACCTAAAGTTTTCCCGGGAATTTTTTGGCTTCAAAAATTGGTTTCTCGGAAATTTCAGATTTTCAACAAAAAAATTCTGAATGTCTCAAAAAGATTTTGAAAAAAAGACACGTGGAATATTTTCCTGGAAAATTAAATTTTAAAATCAATTTACTTCAGAATTTCTTCTGAAAATTTGTAGTCAAAAAATTCAAAATCAAACAAAATTTTTTTTTTGCTCGATTACAATTTTACATTGATTCGGTAGTGAAAGACCTCACGTGAAATAATAATTTAGAAAATGTTGAAAAATTTGAATAAAATATTTTTGAAACGTACATTTTCGGGGACATTTTTTGTTTGATTTTTAATTTTTTTTGTACTACAAATTTTCAGAAGAACTTCTGAATTTTTAAGTTTGTAAATTGATTTTAAAATTTAATTTTTCAGGAAAATAATCCACGTGGCTTTTTTCAAAAATGTTTTTGAAAATCTGAAATTTCCGAGAAACCAATTTTCGAATCCAAAAAATTCCAGGGAAAACTTCAGGATTCGAATTTTTTTCAAAAAATGTTGCCACGTGGATTTTTGACCCCTACATTTCCAAAACTTCTCAATTTTCCCACAAAACACAAAAATTTCATCATTTTACACAAAAAAAGCCAAAAAATGTTTTGTTTTTGGTTTTTTCATCATTTTTTGATAAACCAAAAATTTTTAATGAGAATTTTTTACACAAAAAATGTCCGAAGAAACTGTACGAAAATCCACGTGGCTTTTGAGTTTGGCTAACTCAAATTTTCAGAATCTTGGAGTTACTGTAACTCTGGAAGTGCCAGGTGGAATTTTATTAAAAAAAAAAAGAAAAGAAATCTTTTTCAAATTTTTTTTTCAAAATCTGAAACTACCAAAATCGATCTACAGTAACCCAGTCCTATTTGGTATCAAAATGCCCCAAATTTTCCCGGGCTTCTCACAAACCTGCCGCAGCTGCAGCCGCCGTCGCCGCAGCCATATGTGGTTGCAAAAAAGTGGTAGCCGGATTTGCGCCGAACGCAAAATTATATGGGCTCGCAGTCGGCAGCAAATTCTGAAGTCCCGGGATTCCGAGAGCCAGCTGTTGCTCCAAAGTCATTTCGCCGGCCGGCAAATTCGGATTTGTGTAGTCGCGACTCTTGTCGTTGTTGTATTTGACGTTGAGAGTGCCGAGTTTACTGTAGTCAATGCGGAGAGTGCAGCAACCGTTGTAGACGTTCTGATTTTCGAGACTTTGCTTGGCGACTTGTGCTGACGTGGATTCGGACATTTGGATGAGCGCTTGGAAGGTGTCTGGAATTTTTTCAGAATTTCAAGGGGCTAGGGAAGATTTTAGAGATTTTTAGAAAGCCTGAAATCGGCCCAGGTCCCAAAAAAATGGCCCACTTTTTTGGGCACCTGAAACACATTTTCTAGTAGATTTTCACCTGCTGAACACGATCCCGGTGTCAAAAATTAGTTAGCTCAACTCTGAAGAGAGCTATGACGTGGCAAAGTGAATTTTCAAATTTTTTTTCAAAATGGACCCCGGAAACTTGAAAAATTCAAGTTTTTGGGAAAAATTAAGCAAACGCGCTCTATTGAGAATTTGGAGGATTTTGAAATATTTCGAATTTTCAAACCAATGCGAACTGTGAAAATTCACACATGGAACTTAAAAAATTCAAATTTTCACAGGAAAATTGAGCAAATGCGCTCTAATGAGAAATTGGAGGATTTTCAGAAATTCCAAATTTTTAGAACCAATGCGAACTGTGAAAATTCGAATTTCAAACAAAAAAAGCAAATGCGCTCCATTGAGAATCCATAGATTTCTGGAAAATCTCTTGAATTTCCAAAAAAATCATTTTTGAAGCTTGCCACGTCATAAATCACTTCAGAGTTAAGCTAACTAATTTCTGGCAACGGTCAAAATTTACTAGAAAATTATTTTTCATCGAAAAAAATACTCACTATTCTTATTGAAAGTGATAATCCTCAAGACTTTTCCGAATCGCGCAAAAAGTTGATGCAAAACATCCAGCGAAACCGGAAAGATCATATTTTCGATGATGACACGAAGCACCGAGTTGGGTTGTTGTTGAGTGCCGGCGGCTGTGACTTCGAAATTCGACACCGAGCCATTCTGGATGCTCTGGAACATGAAAAATTGGGGATTTTTTTTAGAGAAAGGGGGGTTACTATTTTTATCGATTTTTTTTGGATCGAAAATTCAAGTGGAATTTTTTAGCCTAGAATCCACCTGGAATTTTCAATGATTTATTTAAACAAAATGAAGAATTGCTCATATTAGCCTGAATACTCAATTTTGAAAATAGGCATTGCTCATGTTGATCTCAAAAATTTCAAATCGCAGATTAATATGAGCAATGCATCCACGTGACATTTTTAATTATTTATTTAAACAAAATTTGGAATTGCTAAAAATATCAATAGAGCCAACAATTCTCCAATTAAAAATCCCAAAAATTAGGCATTGCTCATGTTAGTCTCAAAAATTTCAAGTTCTGAAATTTTAGACTAATGTGAGCAATTTTTTTCCCCCTATAGAATCCACGTGGCAATTTTCACTTATTTATTAAAATCAATTTGGGATTGCTCATGTTAACTAAAAAAAATCAATAAACCAAAACATTTCTTCAATTAAAAGTTCCCAAAATTAGGTATTGCTCATGTTAGACCAATGCCCACATTTCTTTCCCTTGAGAATCCACGTGGCAATAACACTTATTTATTTGGATAATTTGGAATTGCTCATATTAGCATTTAAAAAAATCAATAGAGCTAACAATTCTGAAATTAAAATCCCAAAAATTAGTCATTGCTCATGTTAAGCTCAAAGTTCGGATTCTAAAATTTCAGACTAATATGAGGAATGCCAGAATTTCTTCCCCCATAGAATCAACGTGGCAATTTTCACACACCCGAACCTTAACAACATGATGATGATGATGATGGTGATGAAATCCGGTGGCGACATTCTGCGCCACCTCAAAATCACCACCCGCAGTTTGTGGCGCGCCGCCTGCTGCCACAATTTGCGGCAACACTTGCGGTGCGGCCATAATTATTGGGGTTGCGGCGGAAGACGCGGAAGACGCGGAAGTCGCGGCAGAGATGCGTCGGAGCTTCGTTGGAGGCGGTGGTGTTGGTTGGCAGCAGGAGGCCGTCGCCAACTGTTGATCGCTGACCGCCGAACGCTTCGTCGTCGCACTGCATTTTTTCATTTTGCAAAAATTTTCGAGCGGACGAAAAAAATACAGCACAAAACAAGATGGTTTTGAAAAAAATGGGTGGAGAAAACTGTGAGAGAGAGCAAAATCAGAAGAGACGCAGAGAAATCATATCAGTGTGTTACAAAATATTTTTGATTGGATTAATATTAAAAAACATCTCTAGAGAGACAAAAGGAAAATTGGACAAAAACAATTTGACGGCTGAAAATGAGGCTGAAATTCCACGTGGCAACAAAAAAAAGGTTTTGAGGCTAGAAGAGTAGGCTTTTAGGGCTTTGAAAACTTCTTAAGGCTCTGAAAGCTTCTTAAGGCATTTAAGGTTTTCAAAGCTTCTTAAGGCTTTGAAGGTTTTTAAGGCGTCAACAGGCTCGGGCTAAGGCTTTTAAGGCTTTTAAGTTTTCTTTAAAGCTTGAGCTTAAGGCTTACAGAGTCAGGGGTTTTTTTCTTAAGCTTAGCCTTAGCTTTAGGGCTTTTAAAGCTTCCTAAGGCTTTAAGGCTTTAAAGCAGGCCCAAATTCCACGTATAATCTAAATCCTTGGGTCTCATTAATCAGGCCCAAATTCCACGTGGCAAAACTACTGTAGCGAGAAAAAAATTGCAGCGAAATTTAACAATTCTAGAAATTCGAGCTTCAAGAATTCATAATTTCAAAAAAAAATCCAGAATCCACGTGGCAAAAGCTCAATGAAAAACTTTAGATCAGACGTTCAGACCCAGAAAAACCAGGCCTGAAATTCTTGGAAAACCCGGGCCCAGAGTCCTCTCGCTTGAAGTCTAGATGAAGCCTGAAAGTAAGTCCAGGCCCAGAATCCACGTGGCAAAAGCCTAGCCCAGCCCAAATCCATTAAACCAATGAAAAAAACCGGGGGGACTAGAAAAATATGTGAATGACACATTTCTCCTCCTCTTTTATTTTATTCTGCTGCTATTTTTCAGCCATCATTTGGGGGTGAGCTGCGATAAATGAATGAAAAAGAGCCGCGCGCGTGAGCAGATGAGCCACACATCAGACCACGCCCACTTTTTTGCGCGCGCATGTGCCCTCAGGCTTTTCAATTTATATTAATTGGCCCAACTAAAAAAGAGAAGAGTATCTATTTATTTTTATATGTACATGGGTAGATATATAAACAACAAGTATACTTTTTCGGAAAAAAAATGAGAAGGGGTACTGTAGTTTGATGAGTTTGAATTGGAGGGGTAAAATGCGCACTTATCAATAGAGCGCACTTGCAAAAATCAGGAGGAAAATTCAAACGCGCTCTAATGCTAATTACTAGACTCTAGTTAGCGGTGGAGAGCAACTTGAAGAAATTAAATTTTTAAAATTTAACCGATATCTCCTGTTCTCAATAGAGCGCACTTGAAAAAACCAAAATTTTAAAATAAAGATGCAAATGCGCTCTACTACTAACTAGAGTGTAGTCTCCATAAAAGATACTTGCTAAAAAAATTTAAATCCCAAAAAACCAAAATTTAAACGCGCTCTAATGATAATCTAGGCCCTCAGGCTTCAGGACTTCACAGAATTTCAGGCCTAAAAAATTTGAACTCAAGCTTCTAGGCTCAAAAATAGGCCTCTGGATAAATCTAGGCTTCTAGACCTAGAATCAAGAAAATCTCTGCTGATAAAAAAACACAATTTTTTCTGATCGTCAGAAATCAGTTAGCTTAACTCTGAAGAGAGTTATGACGTGGCAAGCTTCAAGAATAATTTTTCTGGAAATTCAAGATATTTTTCAGAAATCTACGGATTCTCAATAGAGCGCATTGGTTCGAAAAATTCGAAAATCCACAAAAATTCGAAAATTCTCATTAGAGCGCATTTGCAAATTTTTCTGTCAAAAATTCGAATTTTTCAAGAAAAAATTCAACTGCGCTCTACTGCCAACTAACCCGAAATGCTCTCAAAAAATCCCAGATCAAACCAAAAATTTATTTTTAAAAAATATAGCAAGTGCGCTCTATTGATAACAATAAAAAACATGTTATTTTTATTAAAATTCAAATGCGCTCCACTGCTCTCAAAAAATAAAAATGCATGAAATAAAATTTCTAATAGTAGTACAAAACATCAATTACATACAAAACACATAACGGTTTTTTTCACAATTGAGAAATCTGCGTCTCTCCGGAATCTACACTATTTCTCCGGATACACACAGAACGACCTCAATCCGCTTTATTATATTATAATATAATATATCAGAGGGTGCATAGCGAAGTAACATTTTTCAAAAAAAAAAAAATCAATTTTCCAAAAAAACCACTAATCAGATGCCCTTGGCGTGTGCAGAAAAGCGTGAAATTATCAAAAATCGATTTTTTTTCTCTCTGGTTTTTCCATTTTTTCTTCGAAATCAGAAGAAATCTGAAAATTCCGCCTAAAACCTATAATTATTTGCTTTGTTTTGAGAGCCGAGAGCCGTGAGCAGCTGAAGAAATTTCGGCGAAAATAGAAAAGCAGCTGAAAATTTGCGGGGCGGGGGGAGTTGGGCTAACTAATAATAAGCAGAAATTGGGGGGAAATTCGAGAAAAAAAGATGAGAATTTATTATGGGGAATTCGAAATGAGGTGAAATCATCATGACATTTTGAAAATTTGGAAAATTTTGGGGGTTTTCTGATCTAAAAATCATGATTTTGGGTTTCTAGGCCATCTGGGAGGTTTCTAGGCCACCAGAAGCTTATGTTTGGATTCCTAGGCCATCTGGGGGATTTCTAGGCCACCAGAAGCATGTTTTCGGGTTTCTAGGCCATCTGGAGGATTTCTAGGCCACCAGAAGCATGCTGTTGGATTTCTAGGCCATCTGGGGGATTTCTAGGTCACCAGAAGCATGTTTTTGGGATTCTAGGCCATCTGGGAGGTTTCTAGGCCCCCAAAAGCAGATTTCCCGGTTTCTAGGCCATCAGAAACACATTTTCGGGTTTCTAGGCCACCAAAACCGTATTTTCGTCGCGTGGCATTTCTACCGTACTACGAAATTTTCCAAGTTCAAAAAACCAACATATTTTGTCATCCCCATAATTTTTGATCTACAAATTCTCAAAAATGTCAAACGCCTACAGTAGTCCGCCGCTCTAATTTAGGGGTTCATTAGTATTTTCAAGACACACACACAATTTTTGACCAGTCAAACAAAAAAAAAAGAATTTTTGTTCGGGAAATTAGAATTCGGCCACAAAAACAACCGTATAGAAATGAGAATGAAAATGAAAATTAATCCAATTTTTGCGGCGGCCGCCGAAAAAATTTGAATTTTTTTTGGCTCGAAGAGCACACAAAAAAATTGGAACCAAAAAGCTAATTTGGTTGGTTTTCTATACGTTTTTCATTCATTCCATCATTAATTATTCGGCTCGCAAAAAAAAATTCGAGAATTTGAAAAATTTTTTTCAAAATGAAATGGGAAAAGCTAATATTGAATAGTAAAGTTATACTATGAAAATCCACAAAAATTCGGAATTTTTAGCAATTGCTCAGATTATAATTCTGGCTAATCTGAGCAATGTTAACGAAAACTATATATTTTTAAAAAACTTCATAAGCATTGCTCAGGTTATAGATTTTTTTTCCAAAATCCCTAAAGTTTCTCTGTGAAAGCTAATAATAAAATCATCATGAGTTCAATTTGAAAAATAAAAATAAATTTATTTTTGGCTTTTTTCAGGTAAGGGAAAAACAACAGCGCGGCTAGAAATTTTAATTTCCTCTCTGGGGAAATTAAAAATTTTATGAAAAAATAATTTTTATATTCGTATTCATATTTATGGTTTTTCAAAAGGGGGGGGGGGGCTTTTTCGAATGGGAAAAAAATTTAAAAATTATTCCGGACACCTGGGGTATGAGAAGAAAAATCCACGTGGCAGGGGAATTTTTAACAGCTGGATTTCAAAAAAAAAAATTTTTTTTTCAAAGAGAATCCACGTGGCTAAAAAAATTGATAAAGAAAAAATCGAATAAAAAAATTTTTCGATGAGATTGCTCATGTTAAGCTTGAAGGGAGGGTGGTTCTCAGGCAGAGCAACCTTCAAAGGCCTCCAGAAGATTCCAGGAGCTTCCAGAAGCCATCAGAAGTCTCCTGAAGCCTTCAGAAGCCTTCAGAAGCTTCCAGAAGCAGATTTGGAATAAACAAGCAGAAATCAGAACTGTTCAGACCAAAATTTAGAGATCAAATAATGCTGGAGCTATTGAATCAACGTGGCAACATTTTTCAAGAATTTCAAAAATTTTGAAAAAAAGGTTCAGATTCAGAATCCAAAATTTCCCAATAAAAAAACCTTTAGTAGTTTCTGGAAGCTGTCAGAAGTCTTCAGAAGCTTTCAGAAGTTTCCAGGAGCCTTCAGAAGCTTCCTTAATCTTCAGAAGCTTCCTAAATCTTCAGAAGCTTACAGAAGCTTTCAGAAGCTTTCAGAAGCCTTCAGAAGCCTTCAGAAGTTTCTTCGATTCACAAACCAAAATTCAGAATCCAAAATTTTTTTTTCTAAAAAAAAAAGCGCGCTCCTATGGCTGGTTGTTGGTGTATTCGGGTGGGCATCGTCCATCCGTGTTAATTAATGTGAGATATATATATTGAAAATAGGAAAAATAGGAGAGAGTGAAGGATTCTTCTCCTTCTGAA
The DNA here is from genome assembly GCA_947459285.1 of Caenorhabditis angaria. NCBI lineage: Eukaryota > Metazoa > Nematoda > Chromadorea > Rhabditida > Rhabditidae > Caenorhabditis > Caenorhabditis angaria. Next base: position 11,324,066 of record CANHGI010000002.1, on the reverse strand, counting down.
ATATATATTTTTCCCTTATTTTCTCTCTATGTGTGTGCACATTTTTCAAGGGGTCTAGAATGAAAAAGGAGCCCTTTTTCTCCACTAGAAGAAGAAGCAGAAGCTGAAGAAAAATAAGGAGAAGACGGCGACGAAAAAAGAGCCTTCTTTGCGTATTTGTCAAATTTGTAATTAACGAATGACATACGAAGAGATGAAAACGAGACAAAAAATATATATATATAAATATAAGGAGTTGTCATCTTGGATTACAATTTGAGCGATTCTGGATTCAGAAGCGCTTTTATGGTGTCCGGTCAACTTTTGGGAGGAAAATTGGACATTGCCACGTGGATTTGGCCTCGAAAAGATCCAGAAAAATTTTCAATTCTTGAAAAAAAAATTCCCAAATTTTTAGACCTATTTTGCGACGTGGAATTAATTTTCTAGAAAATTTGGAATTTCAAAATTCTAATAAATTTCACAATACAATTATTTCCGGTCATTGTTTTGGACAGTTTTCTGGACAAAATTGGACCCTGCCACGTGGATTTGGTCAAGAATTTAGAAGAACTCAGGATTTTCGTTGTGGAAAAATCTAGAAGTTTTTCCACGTGGATTTGGCCTCGAAAAAAATCCAGAAAATTTTCTGGACTTCAATGTTCTGGACAAAATTGGAGCTTGCCACGTAGATTTTTGGCCTCGAAAAAATCCAGAAAAATTTTAAATTCTTGAAAAAAAATCTCAAATTCTTGGACCTATTTTGACACGTGACATCTATTTCTAGGAAATTTGGAATTTCAGAATTTTAATGAATTTCATAACACAATCCTTGCCGGTCATTGTTTTGGACAATTTTCTGGACAAAATTGGACCTTGCCACGTGGATTTGACCTCGAAAAAATCCAGAAAAATTTCAAATTTTTGAAAAAAAATCAATACTTTTTATTAGAGAAAATTAGGTCTTGCCACGTGGATTTTGGCCCTAAACGCTTCCGAAAAAGCTAATTTTCTACAGTAAAAAAATGCCACGTGGCACAACATTTTTTTTTGAACAAAATATCTTCAAACCTAAAGCTCCAGAAGCTTCTCAAAATGTTTTGCCACGTGGCATTTTCTCCAAATTCTTATTCTCAAATCAAAAGATGACAAAAAAATTCTCAAATTACAAACATACACAAATTCTCGTATTTGTTTTTCCCACACAAATTTCAAAGCATTTTGTAAATCACATTAACAAAAAGCGGGGTTTTTTTTTAAAATTAGAATTAGGGGAAAAAGTATCCGGTGACAAAAAATCCAGAAAAAATGTCACGTGGCAAATTTGGAAGCTCAAGAAAAATTTGAATTACAAAAAAAAAGTTCCAAGCTAGGTTCGAACCTGTGACCCACCAGTTGAGCCCAAAATTGTGCCACGTGGCAAATTTCGAGCTCTAACCACGTGGCTCCGGGATTTTCGATTACAAGTCATAAAATTCCCCCAAAAACCAATAAAACCCTGGCTACATATGCGCCGCGAATTTAATTTAAAATAAAATAAATATAAAAAAAATTTCGGTGCTCGGATATTCTCTATTCACATAAACAGATGTGTCCTTGTACTAATAAAATCAGTACTGGAAAATTTTATTTTTGGAATTTTCAGGGGGAAATTTCAAATTTTAAAAAAGTTTTGAAAAATTATATTTATAAAAAATTTATTATTGTGGAATCCAAAAATTTTTTAACAAAAAAAATCAAATTCAAATAATTTTTGGAATTTTCAGGGGTTCCAAGAATGTTCAAAAATTTGAAAAAAAAATTTTTATTGAATTTTTTCCTAGAAATTTTCGATGACAATGTCAAATTTCAGGATAGAAAAATTTAATTTTTTTTTTTCAAAAAAAAATTAAATTAAAATTTTTTTTTAGAATTTTCAGGGGTTCCAAAAAATTTTCCAAACAAAAAAACACACAAGAGTTTTTCTGGAGGAGAGGTAAACAAGCAGCAAAAAAATGAGAAAATTCTGAATTATTCATCCGCGTTTTGCGATTTTTTACGCGGCGTGTGCGGAAAAAAACGAAAAATTAAGTGGACACTTGAATTTTTTTTTGGTAGAGTTTTTTTTTGGTGGATTTTTGGTGGACCATACAAATTTGAGGCTGTGAGCCAAGAGCTCAAAAATGAGGTCAGAAATTTTTCCCAAAAACTAACCTCGGAATCTCCGCATTCACTTGAAGCCACCGTAATTCCACACGACTTTTTGTCAAACTTCAGCTCTCGATGTGTGCTGAATTGCGCAAAAACTGTTCGGCCGCGGATTTGAATCGGAACTGCCGTCATTGCGGAAACGAACGCGGAAGCGCTGTTTTCATCTTCGAATTCCACGAAAGCCTGGAAAAAAATCTTCAATTTGATACTAAACACGCCTAAGCCTCGCCCCTTTTTTCAATTTTGCGGCAGGGTTTTGAAATATCTTTTTTTCTGCTCAAAAACCATGCCGCAAAACTGCAAAAAAGTGGGCGGAGCCCCTACGGTTTTCAACTATCAAATTTTTTTAATTTTTATCCCCGAGAAAAATACGTTTCAAAAATTGAATATCAGAAAATCATGATCTGAAATTTTCGATAATGAGTTATGAATTTGAGGCTTCTCAAAAATACAAAATTTGAATTTTCGAAATTTCGCTCTAAATCCACGTGGCTCTAGATGCACTGAGTCAAATTGAAAATTAATTTTTTGAAAATTCAAATTTCTCGCTCTGAAAATCGATTTTCAAAAAAAAATAGGGTGAATTCTAAATTTCAGCTATAAGTATAGATTTTTGAATTTTTTTTTTTGAAAAATTCGGGGTTGAGATCAGGATTTTCTGAAGCCTAAAGGTTAATAGCCACGTGGATTTCTAAGATTCTTGAAAAATTCCAAAAGCCGAAAAAATCAGTAGAATTCGGTTACCACGTGAATTTCAAGCGTAAAAGTTCACAGAAAAAAATTTAGAACTGAATTGCCACGTGGATTTTCAGCGCTCAAAAAACCGTTTTGCAATTTTGCGGCATAGTTTTGAAAAATCTTGAATTTGATACTGAACAAGCCTAGGCTCCGCCCCTTTCTGTAACTTTGCGGCAGGGTTTTTTCGCATACAGTAGCTTCAGGAGACCCTTCTGAACTTAGCCTAACTCTCTCCAAAATTGCATACCTGACTCTTCCCCTTCAACATCATATAATTCGACATAGTTCCATACTGAACACACAATTGAATCAATTCAACATCAACCAAATCCGGCGGAATATTTCGAACATGAACAACTTTCGATCGGGGCGCCGAATTCGCTTGCGATGTATTACAATTCGGCAACGTCGACAGCTGAAATCCCTGAATTTGTGTCAACGGAGTTCCGGTCAAGAATTGCGCGGTGGTTTGCGGTTGTGACGTGGCGGCGGCGGCGGCGGCGGCTAGCGGATTGTAGAAACCGGCTGCCGACGAATATAGGAGCGATGGATCGAGCTTCGCTTTTTTCGGCTCCGAATCCGCTGTCATTGTGTAGAAGGCGGTGCTGTTGGTGGTGTTCAGTTGAAGTTGTAGATCATCCGGGCCACGCTGGAACAATGTGATTTTTTTTTGGAATTTTCGAACCTAGATTTTGGCTTGGGAAAATTTGAATTTTTAATGAAATTTTGAGGAATTTTATGCCTGAATTCAAGATTTTCAGACATTTTTCAAGCCCAAACTTCACCATAATTATTAGATTGCCACGTGGAATTCACAGATTTTTTTCAAAATTTGAAAAATTTGATTAGGATTTTCGGAAGCTTGGTGGCTTTTTTTTCGAAATTCAAATTTTTTCTTTGTTTTTCTCAATCTAGAAAATTCCGGATTTCCAGCAGAAATTTGCCACGTGGATTTTCAGGTTTCAAAATTTTCATCGAAATCTGAAAAAAACTTGTATGCCACGTGGATTTCAAGCCCAAATTTCACAGAAAAAACGTTCGCAAAAATTCGAACGTGGATTTTCAGCTCGAAAAAATCGAGCTTCTGAAAAATTCCATCTCCACACGCAGTTGGAAAAAGGATCCTTTAAGGACGTTTCACCCTTAAAGTATACTTTTGGATATCCTTAAAGGATAATTTCACTCAAAGGACTGAAAAAGGGTCTATAAAGGATACCCAAAAACGGAGGTTTCGTGCTGATTCTTGTTATCCAACGTGATTAGGAAGGGTCTCTTATCATTTTCGCTACATTTCGATGTTAATTTCATGAACTTTATAAGTATTACCGATTTTTGTTGAAAAGTATGCTCAAAGGCCATTTGAAATAGCCTTTAAGGGTACTTTTCCAAAAATCAAAAATCTTCTTTCAAGTTTTTAAAGTTAGTTTTTCAATACATTTTTGTGACTCTCATTCTATCATAGTCAAGAAATATCATAAAAATGAGATTTTAGAAAAATGTTTGGTAAAGTTCACTTTAAGGTACTTTCAGGGTAGCCTTTAAGTATACTTTCATGTTCTCCTCCACTTGGGAAAACTCCAGACGAGGTTTCTCTGTCAGAATGTTATTGTATGGTATTCTCAAACTCGCGAAGGTATTATTAGTTGTGAGAAACAACATTATGAAGGATTTCAACAGACATTTTTACATGAATATTGATTTTTGACTCAAAATTTGAAAAATATACATGAAATCGGATTTCAGAATGATTTGTTATATGTTATGGCATATCATTATGCTTGTTTCTTCATTCCCTATCCGAATATAACGTTAGTTTCATTTTCCAGCTGCATTTTTACCGATACACGATAAAAACAAGAAAATGTGTAACTGCGCGTCAACTAGCGTGTGTTGTCCGCAGAGTGTGTACTTCTCTCGGAATTCATTTTCGTTTTTTCGTTTTTCTCAGACAAGTTGGACGATTAATCGCCGAGTAAAGTGAACTTACGATTAATCGCCTGAACTAAATTAACACAGGCGATTAATCGGTTAGCCAGCAGCTAATTCAAGTTACTAGGCGATTAATCGTCCAACTTCTCTGAGTTTTTCTTTGTTTCTGTTTTTAGCTTTTTCTGTGTTGTTTTTGAGCGTAGAACGTGTGAAACAGGTTGCGGTATAATTGTAAACTGCTAGTGATAGTGCGTTACTTGAGATTGACGGAAGAAACTTTGAAAAACATGAGAAATTTCCGATTTTAGGACTTTTCTACATTTTCAACATATACACAGTTAGCTTTTCATAATCCATTCAATACTTCTATTTTGACTTTAGGAAGTTACATTTCATTATCATGCGACTAATTATGAAGTGAATTCACTAAGGAAATGAGTTTCAAAGATTTAGTCGGTGGTTCACTGGTGAGATTCCATGTTTGAAAACACCCGTTTTTCGACGACTAAAAATGCATTGCAGTAGAAATAGTTGATTATCAGACTCAGAGAGTTTTCAGTAAAACCGATTTCATGTGTTTAGTTGCTATTTCCGATAAGTTTCTTCAATGGAAAGACAAGCATATTTCAACAATTAGTTTTTTGTGCGTTTCTGCATTATTTCTCACTATTCTCGTTATTTATTCAAAACAAGCAAGCCTTATCTTGATACGAATAACTTTTCAAGTTGTCCAAAACTATTAGAATGGTCCTATAGTATAACTTAAGTTCTGTTTACCTCTTATCTTAGAATATCTTAGAAAAAATCGTACGATGTATCTCAATAAATTATTTTCACAGAAAGTCTACTCTCAAACCATTCAACGATGCTCATTCTACAGGTAACAAATATGATCTGTTTAAACCTAGAAAATGTGATTTTTCAGAAATGCCACCGGACAATTCGGCTCACTGGACAATTCGACCAAACATGAAGTGATGTCTGAAGGTCAGTTTTTTAAATTGAATTTATATTGGAAACTCGAGAAAAATTTGCAACGAGGAAAGCTCGGAGAAAAAGTAGCAAGTTTTGCGACATGTTGGCTTAAAGTCTATTTTTGTAGAAAAACTTGCTGCTTTTTCTCCGAGTAAATTTTTTGTGCAGTTTTTCACGCTAGAAAAGATCCGTTTTACTGCGCGACGCTCATTGTCAGAAGAGCACAAAAATGAGCCTAAGATTGAGAATGTTCTGAAAATCGCGTTTTTGAGAGCCTACAACTGATCTAAAGATGATTTTATCAAAAACTGAAAACATGAAATTGATCAGAAGGGCCGATTCACCAAAGTTGACAGAATGTTCCAAAAATTTTCAAAATCTGAGCCTATGTTCTGAGCCACAAGTTTTTCTTTGAAAAAATAATGATTTACTAACCAAAAAGTGTGTTTCTGGTAAATCGAGCCTCCTGAACAACTCAGTTTTTGCTGATAATGTTTGAGGACTAGGTTATAGGCTCTCAAAACTGCGAATTTTCAAAATTTTTGACTATTGACACATTTTTGTGCTCATCCGAGAATCGCGCAATTCCCAGACAAAATGTTCGAAAAAGACTCAAATTCAAAATGTATCATTTCTCTCGAAGCACTGCCTCCCCAAATCTACGTGTGTGTGGAAAAACGAAAAATGTCTGGCACGCTCTCGCAAACACACACTCTCTCGCACACAACTTTTTACTTTTATTTCGCGAAAACAGTGCATATTAGGAGCTGATTTTTATGTGTTTTTCATCGGAACCACAATATGTGTTATACATAGTTCGAAAGAGAATTTCTTCGGCTACAAGCACATATGAAATGTTATAAATGAAACCGAGATAAAAAAATAAAAATTTCATGCAAACATGACATGGTTTTTTTGAATTGTGTGAAAAACGCATGTGTTTTTTGATGACCTGGCTTATTTTTTGAATATCGAATATATGTATAATCGAGTCGTAGTTTTGTTCAGAATCTCAAGGGCTTTCAGATGGTATAAATCAATATTTATGAAATTGTGAAATCATGGAGGAGTAGGGATTTTTCGTTTGTCAATTTTTAAAACGAAATTTTCATTTTCATTTGAAAAGAACTCGAATGAAGTTTACATACGTTTTGAAGAGAATTTCTCGGGCTTCAAAATCATATATATTTCTATACACAAAAATGGAAATTGAAAGCACCGCTTTCGGTTGAAAACTCACCGCTGTTTTTCGCAACGCTACTGAACGCGGTTTGTTTGTTTGGTGCAAACCCAACAAGTTTTCAACCAGGGTTCCGACTCTAAGGCCTGAAGTACTAGTACCGCATAGTACATGTACTAGGAAATAGTACTAAACAGCCTAATGTACTGAACGTTTGAGCAAGGCCTTGTTTAAAAGTACTGTTTAAACAGTACATTCAAACAAGGCCTTGCTTAAAGACTTGTTTAAACAGTTCATTTAAACAAGGCCTTGCCTAAAAGTACTGTTTAAGCAGTACATTTAAACGAGGCCTTGTTTGAATGTCTAGGCCCTAATTCATTTAGACGCTACCTGTCTAGGCAAGATGCGGAATTAAACACGGAAAATATAGTACACTAGTACAGTACTGAAAATGATCTAGAGCTGTACTATAAGGCATGTTCCACCAAAAAAAAATTTTTTTTGATTTTGAGGTATTTGGGCACGGGAACATTTTGGTGAGGTATACGGTCGGGAACAGACTTTTAAAGGCACATGCCAGACTATTACACATTTTCCGAGATATTTTTTTTCAAACTATCATAACTTTTTTAATTTTGAAGCTTTTTTGAAATTTCGACAACCATTTTAACGGTCTTGAGGTGGGCTTCATTTTTTGTGTTAACACCAACTTTCCTACTTTGCTCCTAGGGGGTGAAAAACACGTTTTTCTCTAGAAAATGTCAATTTTTGATGAAAATTCGAATGAAAATGCATTTTTCACCCCCTAGGAGCAAAGTAGGAAAGTTGGTGTTAACACAAAATATGAAGCCCACCTCAAGACCGCTAAAATGGTTGTCGAAATTTCAAAAAAGCTTCAAAATTAAAAAAGTTATGATAGTTTGAAAAAAATATCTCGGAAAATGTGTAATAGTCTGGCATGTGCCTTTAAAAGTCTGTTCCCGACCGTATACCTCACCAAAATGTTCCCGTGCCCAAATACCTCAAAATCAAAAAAAATTTTTTTTGGTGGAACATGCCTTATAGTACAGCTCTAGATCATTTTCAGTACTGTACTAGTGTACTATATTTTCCGTGTTTAATTCCGCATCTTGCCTAGACAGGTAGCGTCTAAATGAATTAGGGCCTAGACATTCAAACAAGGCCTCGTTTAAATGTACTGCTTAAACAGTACTTTTAGGCAAGGCCTTGTTTAAATGAACTGTTTAAACAAGTCTTTAAGCAAGGCCTTGTTTGAATGTACTGTTTAAACAGTACTTTTAAACAAGGCCTTGCTTAAATGTCTTATGTACTAGTGCATCGCAATCAAGGTACTAGGTAGTACTGTACTAGGAATGAATTGAAATTCGGAACTCTGTTTTCAACCGAAAGCGGTGCTTTCAATTTCCATTTTTGTGTATAGAAATATATATGATTTTGAAGCCCGAGAAATTCTCTTCAAAATGTATGTAAACTTCATTCGAGTTCTTTTCAAATGAAAATGAAAATTTCGTTTTAAAAATTGACAAACGAAAAATCCCTACTCCTCCATGATTTCACAATTTCATAAATATTGATTTATACCATCTGAAAGCCCTTGAGATTCTGAACAAAACTACGACTCGATTATACATATATTCGATATTCAAAAAATAAGCCAGGTCATCAAAAAACACATGCGTTTTTCACACAATTCAAAAAAACCATGTCATGTTTGCATGAAATTTTTATTTTTTATCTCGGTTTCATTTATAACATTTCATATGTGCTTGTAGCCGAAGAAATTCTCTTTCGAACTATGTATAACACATATTGTGGTTCCGATGAAAAACACATAAAAATCAGCTCCTAATATGCACTGTTTTCGCGAAATAAAAGTAAAAAGTTGTGTGCGAGAGAGTGTGTGTTTGCGAGAGCGTGCCAGACATTTTTCGTTTTTCCACACATACGTAGATTTGGGGAGGCAGTGCGAAGTTTTTACTCTCAATTTCAATTAGCTATTTTCCAGCTTCATCAAAAACCGCGCACCGACACTTGCCGATCAAACAAATGACCAACAAAACACGGAGGGATGCCAAGGAAAGTAAATTTTTTATGTTTTTTGAATAAATTTTTATTCAAGTAAAAAAAATGTTTTTTTACCCTTAAAGTATACTTTTTCCATCCTTAAAGTATACTTTTTATTTCCTTAAAGGATACTTTGTGAGGTACTTAATTGACACATGAGCTCATCCCTAAAGGATACTTTCGGCATCCTTAAAGGATCCTTTTTCCAACTGCGTGTGTCGCAAATCTCAACTAAACATCTCAAAATTGGCTCAACTGGTTAGCTCTCAATTTATCAGCTAAAAGGTCGCAGGTTCAAATCCCATTGGGAACTTTTTCATTTTTTATTTTTTTGCAAAAAAAGTCCTAGCCTCAAATTTTACGGGGATTTTGAATTTTCACATGAAAATTGAGTGCCACGCGGCAAATCTGCTCATATCTTAATTTTAAAATTGGAAATTTTATTGAAAATTTCCTAGAAAACTTCAAAAAGTAGGGAAAAAGATCACGGTGAGAAAAATAAAAATGAAAAAATAAAATTCTTCGTGCTCTCCTATCGCATTAACTATGCTTACTATGCTAATTATTTGTGTGTGTGTTTGCGTGTCAAGAAGCAGGAATAGCGGTGGAGAGAAAAAAGTGAACAAAAATTTAGAATTCTGATGAGATCTCAAGCAATTTTATCTTCTTCTTCTTCTTCTACTTTTTGACAACAATTTTGTTTGAGCAAAAAAAATTGGGAAAAAATTCAAAATCCCCGTAAAATTTTAGCCCTGGATTTTAAAATTTTGAAGAAAAATCAGAAATCCACGAGGCAAAAAAATTTCAAAAAAGTTCCCAGTGGGGTTCGAACCTGTGACCTTGTAAATGACAAGATGCGCTTTCGAAAATCTATTGCCACGTGGCAAAATTTTCAAGTTTTTTTTGAATCTGAAAATTCAGACATAAGCTATTGAATTTCAGAAAATCCACGTGGCAAAAAAAAATTTCGAAAATAAAATTAAAGCTCCCAAAAATTTTAACCAAAATTTGATTTTCAAAAATTTACTTTGCAACGTGGCAAAAAAATTTCCAAAATTTCGAGTTTCTAAATTTTCGGCTAAATTTTTGAGGGAAAAAATTTCAAAACCTATTTTTTCAGTTGCTGTAAAGCCCTTGAAAAGTCAAACTTCAAAAAAAAAAGTTCCAAGCGGGATTTGAACCCGAGTGATAATTTATGAGTTAACCAGTTGAGCCACACACCACCTAATATTTTCCCCTAAAAATATTTTGCCACGTGGCAATTATGAAGCGCTCACCTGTCGGCCAAATTTAATAACAGGTTCACCCTCAAAAATATCCATGATTTTCCTATACAGAAATAAATAAATCTAGCTAGCACCAAGAAAAAAAATAATATCAATAAAGAAAAAACTTTCTTCTTCTCGTCTTGTGTCTATTATTCCTCCCAATAAAACATTTTTTCTAACAACATGAATAATTTTGACGTGTTTTTTTTTTGGAAAAATTCTGGGGCTGGTCACACATAAACGGTCGTAAAACAACGATTTTTCAATCATAAATCATAGGCTACAGTAATCGAATTTTCGATTTTCTTTTCTAAGAAAAAAGAGCGGAGAAAAAGTAATCTTTTAGAAAAGAAGTGTCTCTTAATTCCTTAGGGACCTTAAGGTAATTAAATTTAAATCCCCCTTTTTTTATTTTGAAGATAGGTTGTCTCAAGTCTTACCTTAGTCATAAGTTAGTTCTTTTTGTGAAAATTTCTATAGCATATCTGAAAATTTCAGAAGTTTTGATGAGAAAAAGAAAAAAAGTTGTGCGGAGGGTGGGGGTGGAACCAGGGTTGGGGAGAACGTGAGACGCGCGTGCTAACCATTCGGCCACGCGGGGTTTTTCAAACGTCGGTTAAAATTTCGCATATAAAATGGGAGTTATCAAAAGTCGTAATTTCCAAGAAAAAATGCAAAAATAAGAAAAATTATGGGGGGAAGAATATGCAAATGATTATTGATTTATTGAATAATCAAAAAATAATTCGATTTTTTTCTAGGGGGGGCTCTTCTCAAAAAGTACAACAACAACAAGGGAAAATATAAAACATATAGAAAATAAAATAAATAAAATATTTCCCCTTTTCGTGAAGGAGCTCCTGTATTTATGTACTTCGCACTAAAAAAGATTATTATTTGCGCACCTCGAGAAATAACGGGGGAATTTGAGAGGGTTGCAGAGAGAAATTTGAGGCGCAGAGCGGGAAAAAAGATGTTCGGTGATTTGAACTAAATTCAGAAAGAAGCTCAAGCTCGAATATAGTTATGACGTGGCAAACTCAAATTTTGAGCTTCTGAAAATAAATCCCTGAAATTTTTTATAAAGAAAAAAATCCCAAAAAATTCCCCGGAAAAATACGTTTCAAAAATAAATTATCTAAAAATTATGATTTGTTTTTTTTTATATATGTCCACAAGTTTTTGAAAAACTTACAGGCTAACTCAAGAATCCCCTTTTGAAAAAAAGATTCAAAAATCCCCAAAAATCCCATAACCTAAGCCTAACTCAAAAGAATAAAAAAATCACATTAAAAAAAGGTACAACCTACTATCCAATTGAAAATAAACAAAAAAATGTGTTTTTGGCTCACAGAAAAAAAGAAAATGGCGAAAAAAAGAAGAATTTGGGAGGAAGAAGAACATATGAAACTACCAGATGTGAGGAAAGGAATTGAGAAGGTTTTTTTTTAATTTTCGGGTGAAAAAAATTATTTGCAAGGTTTGGGAAATCATTTTGGGGTCCCAATTTTTTTCAAATTTTGAAAATAATTTTGGGCACATTTTTCAAACATTTTTTGAGGTTTCCCAACAAAAATTATAAAAAAATGATCAAAAAAAAAATAATTTTTCATGTTTCCGAAAAATGTTTTGAATTCGATTTGTCATTTGTTTTATATTACATAAAGATGATTCATTTTTCTCTTTTTTTTTATTTTTTAAAATTTTTCAAAAGTTTCCACGTGGCAAATCTACAGTAATCTTGATCTACAGTACCCCAAAACACTCACCTTCAAACTGTACATTCTGACATATGGATTTGGAACAATTGCAGCCATGATTGGATTTTGAGATTATATATTTTGTGCTGAAAAAAAATTTAAATTTTCGAATTCAGGGAAAAATTGAATGGATTTTTGGGCGCGAAAATAATAAATTCAAAAAAATTCCGAAACTTGTGAAAACCAAAGCCAAAAAATAAATTGGCGGGTGTAGAAAAATGAAGTGTGGCGAAAAATTGAATTATTGATGTTAGAGACAAACACACAAGCACCAGATTCTTCTTATATAAAATAAAAATGAAAAAAAATTATTTGGGCCTACGGATAGAAGAAGAAGAAGTACACATGTTTCCAATTTTGATACTTTTTCGGGGAGATCAGATTTTTGGCGCCAAAACTTCCGCTTTCAAAAATATGGAGTAAAATTTTGAAAAATTGAGAAAAATTGGTGTCAAAAATGCGTATTTTAATTAAAAAATGACACCAAAAATGAAAATTAATCAACTTTTTTTTCGGGAATTTCAAAGTAGGTTTTGAAATTTTCAAAAAAAAATTGTTTTATTACTGAAGGCCTTAAAAGTGAAAATTAGGCTTTTTTGGGCTAAAAATCATGAATTTTCCTCAAAAATGACCATTTTTGGCTTAAAAAACGTGAAATTTTCGCAATTTTCAGATTTTCAACCAAAATTTTCAGATTCTTTAACTTATCATAAAGTTCTGAAAAATGCAAAAGTTTAGAATTTACCTCAAAAGAATTTTCGCTCGTAAATTTGAAAATTGAAAAATTTCATCAATTTTTCCACGTGGATTTTTTTGCGCGAAATGTTTTAAATTCAAATTTTTCCTCAACAAAAACTAGGTGTAAAATCACGAAATTTCAATTTTTCGGGGGGAATTTTATAAATTTGAATTCAAAAAATTCAGATTTTCATCGAAAAAATTGGTCAAAAAACACGCCCTTTCCACTCAAAAATCAACTTTCCAAGTAAAAAACTTTCTATACTCAAACAAAAAAAAATATGAATCTAAAACTAATTCGATTTTTTCGCCGCCGCTAATCTAAGCCCTCTGACACAAAATACTAATGGATTATTCGCTCATCCGGAATCAGATGTGATAAAAAAATAAAATATCAAGAAATGTGTGAAAAATTGGCAGGAAATTTTTGTTGACCAAACGCGGCTTATCACTATAGTTACCAGAAGAGACGCAGACAGCAGAATTTGGGGGGAGATTAAATATCTCGCCAATTTTTCATCTCATTTTCATTTTTGGCAGGTTGCCAGAAAAAAAAATTTGAAATATTTTTTGAATTTTCAAATTTCGCGCCGAAAAGTTTTCGAATAGAAATTTTCGCGCCAGAAGTCCGAATTTTCGAATTTTCAAATTTTGCGCCGAAAACTTTTCGAATAGAAATTTTCGCGCCAAAAGTCCGAATTTTTGAATTTTCAAATTTCGCGCCGAAAACTTTTCGAATAGAAATTTTCGCGCCAAAAGTCCGAATTTTTGAATTTTCAAATTTTTCAAAAAATATCTAGTTTTTGAATTTTAAAAAAAATTGGCGCGAAATTCGAAAAATTCAAAATTTTGCGGGAAATCTCCAGATTTTTGTCGCGAAATTCAAACAATTCAAAAATTTTAAATTTTCTTTATAACCAAAATTTGGCGCGAAATTCAAAAAAAAATTTCCTGCTCACGGAAATTAGAAAAAGTTTAGTTTAGATAGAGAGAGGACCACAGTACCTTCCTCAAAAACGAGTCGAAGGAAAATTGCTTTTCAAGTATTATATAATGGAGGAAATAGTGTGGCGAAATGAGAGAGTGTCAGACAAATTGGAAAGATGATTGGAAAATTTGGGGGGAAAAATCCCAGAGGAAAAAGGAGGACATTTTGAGCTAGAGTATACTGTAGGTGGATATCAACTCACGAATTTAATATTTGTTTATTATTATTATATCACCGCCTTTTGACAGTTTTCTCAAATCTTGAGATTTATTGTTTGTTGAGAAATTTTATAAGACTTGGGCTAACTTACCGGGGATTTTGTGCACAATTTGAGCCAACAATTTGCAGAGAATCCACGTCATAACTGCAAAAAACCTGATTTTGAAAAACAAAATAGATGGCGGCCGAGTTCCCGACACCCTCTAGAATTCGGCCACATTTGATTTAGGCTAACTCACAGGCGATTTTGCATTTTGCAGAAAATTAAAAATTGAAAGTGAGCAAATTCACGTGAATTTTCCATTTTTATTTTTCGCCTCGAAAAAAACGTGAATTTTTTTTCTAAAAAAAACTCACTGTCAGGTTTTGCAAAAAATCCATCAATTTTTCATCGATTTAATCAAAGTTTTTGCCTGGAAAAATGTAAAATTGAATTTTTCACAAAAAATATAGAAAATCACCAGGATTTCAGGAAAAATCGATATATTTGCACCATAAATCATATACCATGTTTTTCCAATTTTCCACGTCTTCATTTTGACGTCAAAATTTATCTCCAGCTTCTTTTCGGCGAAATCGCTCTGAAAAATCACAATTCCCCTTATATGTCCCCCCGAATTGAATCGACATTGAACTTAGAACCTTCGCATGGATTTGAAGCAGGTTCTGGGCAAGAAAATCGCCCCAAAAACTAACTTTTCACCGAAAATCCCATCGAAAACCACGAAAAACCAGAAAAAATCGATTTTTTGGTTCGATTTTTCAAAAACGCGCGGAGTGTTCGTGGTGAGACCATGTTGCTGTTTGTTGTGTTCCTTTAATCGTACTGTACACTGAAATTTTCTTTTTTTTCTGGTTTTTTCATGCGTTTTTCACTGTATTTTTTTTTGCAATTCGAGGGAGACGCAGACTTTACCGTGTGCAGACAAATCTCTCGCCGAAAAAGGGAGAGAAATAGTGTGTGGCAGACACACATCGTTTCGAGACCAGCCTCTTTCTCTCTCTGTCTGCGTCTCCTCGGAATTGCATTTTTCTATTAGAAAAAAACACAGTGTTTTGAGGATTTTAACTGTTTTTTCAAGAACTAGGAAAAGGGAAATTCCACTCTTCACCACAAAAACATCATAAACGATGCGCAAAACCCCATGCAACTCCCGTCACTGTTTTCCGGCCGCAGCAAAGGGATTCAATGAAGAATCCTCACTCATCTGTGAAATGAATGGCTTTGGGTTTCGAAAGCTGGTAGGCGGTACTAACTCAGGGAGCGCGCGCAGACTTTCTCTAGTTCTTAAGGATCCGAGTTTTTTGAAAAAAAAGTTTGAAAAATTTAAACTCATCTTTCACATCCTCGCACGGCCAAAAAATACACAAAATGAAAAAATCGATAAGCGTTTTTTTTAGTTCTCCAAAAATAAAAAAATAGCGGGGTAGATCAAAAAAAAAATTTTTGATGCAAAAATTTCTGGATTTTTGCAGAAAATAAAACATTTTTAAATGAGAAAAATGGGTCACGTGTTTTATTTTATTGAAAATTTCTGTGAAAATTTCCCTAAAATTTCTCCCCCAAAAAAAATCCAAAAACTTTATTTTCAAGAACTCGGCGACCTGGATCGCGCATCAAAATTCAAAAGTGTTATACTTCGTCGATGTTGCGTGGCTCTTCCCGAGCCACCCAAAATATGATTCTGATGCTGATTTTTCCTCCGATTCTCTTCTGAAATATCCAACTGTTTCAGCAATTGAATATCGCAATTATTCAGCAGAATTGATGGATTATTTGGGGAAGACATTCGACGATTCCTGGAATTTTTTCTTTCTTTTTTTTTTTGAATGTTAGTTATGACGTGGCAAAAGCCTACCGTAACGCTGTGAAATCCTGACTTCCTCTCGATTGACATTGATTCATCTTGAACATACTTCTTCTGCGATATGGGACGACTGGAGATTCAGGAGAAACATCGAGACTATTCGAAGTCATTATCGCACACATCGGAGCTGAATTTTCAGATTTCTGGTAGATTTCGACCCGCTGAACACTATCCTGTTGTCAAAAATTAGTTAGCTCAACTCTGAAGAGAGTTATGACGTGGCAAAGTTTGTGGGTAGGTTTCTAGGCCACCAGAAGCAGATTTTTGGGTTTCTAGGCCATCTGGAAGGTTTCTAGGCCACCGGAAGCTGATTTTTGAGTTTCTAGGCCATCCGAACTTATAACATTGCTCATATCAGAGTTACCAAAACTTTGCCACGTCATAACTCACTTCCGCATTGAGTTAGGCTAATTTTGAAAACAGGATCGGGTCAAATCTTTTCCGAAAAAAAATCAACTAAAAATAAAAGCACAACGAGTTTACATGAACAAAAAATGCTGAAAAAAAACAAAAAAATGACGTCATAACTATCTAAGTGATCTACGTGGAATCGAACGACGTGGTGTACTACGACAAGAATGTGATAAATGATTTTGAGTGGGTGACGAACCGATTGCTGGACTCAGCGAGGGTTCGAGGAAGTGGGAAGCTGAGCGGGAACGGGTGGAGCGCATTGAGGCCATCGAGATTATTGAGCTGGAAACACACATTTTCAGCGCTAAAAATCCACGTGGAATTTTTCTAGACTTCAAGAGGTTTTATGAAATTCTGAATGTAATTTTTTTTTTCGAAAACCACGTGGCGATTTTTTTTTCGAAACTCTAATCCTGATTCAGATTTAAAAATTATTAAACCTGATTTTTTTGAGCTGAAATGCCACGTGGAAATCAAAGCTTGGCTCCAAAATGACCAATATTTCAAATTTCAGAATGATTTTCAGGTCTCAAAAATCCACGTGGCATTTTTTTTCATTAAAAACTTAATTTAAAGTTTGTTAATTTTCAAATTTGATTTTTTTTATCTTAAAAACCACGTGGCGATTTTTTTTGAAATTCTTAAAATTTTTTTGAGTCAGTTTTTTTCTGCTGAAAATCCACGTGGCAATTTTTTATCATCAAAACCTTAATTTAAAGTTTGTTAATTTTAAATTTGATTTTTTTAAATCTTAAAATCCACGTGGAAATTGTTTTTCAAATTCTTAAAATTTTGAAGATCCACGTGGCACTATTTTTGAGCTTCAAGTTAAAATTTTCAAATTCTAAAACCCCTTTTCAGGATGCAGAATCCACGTGGCAAAGATTCCTCAGATTTGAAATTTTGAAAAAACAAAGTTCTAGACTAAAGTTTTGTGCTGAAACCGATGAAACTAGTGATTTTCAGCGATTCTGAGTAATTTCAGCACCCCCACTCACTTCGTAATACTTAGCCGAAGTGGTGTTTTCTCGCTGGCACATCCCTCATATCCACGTTTCATCGATTCAATCATCATACACGAAAATTGACGCCATGATTCGCAAACTTCTTCTTCTTCGCTTTTTTCGGAGGCACGTGAGCGGATTCGCAGGATTTTTCGGATTCTGGAAGGAAAAAGTGTTGAGGGGGAGCTGAAATTTTGCCACGTGGCAAGGCGGAATTTTAGAGTTTTTTGTTACGTGGAAATTCGAAAATCTTGGATTTCTGATGCAAAATTTCTAGGTTTCAACATTTTTTAAATTTTCTGCAACGTGGATTTTTAGCTAAATCTTTTAATTTAAATTTTCAAGATTTTCAGAAACTTCTGAAATTCCGAAAATTTAGAATAAAATTAAACTTTGAAGTTTTCGAAGCAAAATCGTTTCATTTTTCGAAAATTTGAAATTTCTAGCTAACTTTAAAATGTTCAAATTTCATTCCGAAATTGAAAAAAAATTACGAACATTGCTCATGTTAAAAAGAACTTCGAAAAACCTTCAAATGTTTGAATCAGAAATTTTTTAATGTTAAAAATTTGAAATTTTCTGAGATTTTTAGCTTAACTTTTCATAAAAACAATATGTGGCCGAATTTTCGAGCGGTGGCCAAGAAATGTCGGAAACTCGGCCAAGACAGAATTTTTTTCAAAATTTCAAATTTTCGCTTTTTCCCACTCCCAAATCCCCCCCCCCAAAATAGCACAAACTTTCCCTCCTCATTGACAACTCTCATATACATTTTGCTCATACAAATGGGTAATTGTTGTGCGAAAGGTGCCCAATAGCAATTATCCTGTCCCTCAGTCATATAATGACGATGTCGAGCGCCGAGACGAAATGAGAGTGTTTTTATCATTTCGGGATCGCATTTGTGAACCTGAAAATTGGGATTTTTGAGGAAAAATAGAGGATTTCAGTGAAAACATGATTTTCAGCACGAAATTCTGATCTAGAACACTATTTACAGATTTTTCAGGAAAAAAATGTTTCTAGATCAGAATTTTGCGCTGAAAATCATGAAATACCTCAAATTCATTGGAAATGAGGTTTTCCATGATTTTCAGCACAAAATTTTGATCTAGAAGACTGTTTTTCGAAATTTTCAGATTTTTCAAGCAAAAATATGTTATTGGCTGAAATGCTGCGCTGAAAATCATGAAATACTTCAAAATTGATAAAAATAATGTGCTGCGTGGTTTTGAGCACAAAATTCTGATCTAGAAAACTGTTTTTATCCTGAATATAATTTTATTCGAAAATATTCCGATTTTTTAGAAAAAAAAGTTTCTGGCTAAAATTTTGTGCTGAAAACCATGGAAAACCTCAAAATCACTGAAAATCAGGTTTTCCGTGATTTTCATTCAGCACGAAATTCTGATCTAGAACCCCTGAATTTTTTTTTTGAAAATTTTCAAAAAAAATTTTCTCTGCGCGAAAATTCAAGTTTTCAAATTTCATCAATTATTTTCCGCTTGAATTTTGTGCGCGAAAATTTGAATTTTTAAAATTCAATTTTGTCCCCGAACCTCCCCAAATCCCACTCACCTTGATCAAAATATTCAAAAAATCCTTGACCTGTCCAATAATATTCAAAAACTGTGCATTTTGTCGATAGGTGGCGTGTTGAGTTTCGGGCAAATCCACCAGTGCCCAAACCCACGTCGGCGTCAATTCGGCCGATTTCAGCCAAGCCTCACTGATCGCATCAATCAATAATTGTGGATCGTGCGAATTGATGGTGAGCCACGTGTGAACCACGTGTTTTCGATGTGTCGATAGTTGACGAGCCGATTGATTTCCCATTTTTCAACGAAAATCTTCAGATTGGAAGAAAACGCGATTGGCAAGTGGTTAACGCTTTTGCCTCTCAAGATTTCGTCGCAGGTTCGATGCCGCCCGCGCGCGAAGATTTTTTTTGTTGCGCAATTTGAGAAAGTTCTTCTGGATGCTTCTGAAATTTGAGGAAATTTCTCTAGGCTGCAAGAAAACATCGTGTAGGTTGAATGGAACTTGTTTCAGATTTCAAAAAAAAAAAACTGGATTTTAGGCTCATTTTGTCTAAAAAAAATTCTCAGATTTTCTCTCACAAAAATAAATCAAAGATTTCACGAGATTCGAAAACCGAAATGAAAATTTTGAAGAGCTCACAGCTCAACAAAAACCCATTTTTTCTCCAAAAAAAACCATCAAATAAAGCTAAAAAGCCCTATTATCTTCGTGTGAAAATAAGAAAAAGCGAAGACTTTGTTTACTTTTTCGCTCCGAAATTATGCAAAACCACAAAAAAAACGGGAAAATAAAAAAGGAGGGCTGAAAAAATATGTGAAAGATAAAAAATGATTGACATTTTTATGCGCGACTTGTGGAATCTCGCCACGCCAAAAACAAGAAAAAGTAATTTTTGATGGACATTCGCTTTTTCTCGCGCTTCTTGAGCTCAAAAAAGAAATCCAAGAACTTCTTCTTCTCGTTGACGTAGCAAATTAGAGAAATAGTGGGGTAGACTGAGATGCGTAGGCAAAAATCTAATTTCAAGGAAACACAATACGGGATATTCTAAATAGTGTTGTAGTGTCAAAAACATTTGTGAATGAAAAAAGTACGTTTTTTTCAAACTTTTGTCTTTTGAAAAAAAAAGACAATCAGTGAGTTTTCTTCAAAATTCAATGTTTTCTGAACTTTCGGTCTTGGCTCAAAATTTGCTACGTGTTGTCTTGCTACAGCTTTGGAAAAGCTAAAAAATTTCCTGAAAAAAGGCAAAAAATGAATTAATGAGCTCACAACATGCAAGTGTCCAGTACGTTAAAATCACTTGATGTGTGGAGAAAATTAGGGATTTAGTTTTTCAATTGCTCGTCGTAGAAAAGGAGGGAGGGAAGATGACCACGCCCCGAGCACACGCGCGACTTTCTGATATGCCTGAGGGCGTGGAAATCGAATTTACATTTTCGCTTTATTTTTGTTTTTTAGCGGAGAAGACACAGGAAATTTTCAGCTTTTCGTTGGAGAATTGATGGGAAAAACGATGGTAAACAAGGAGCATCTGTCAAAATAATCTGTATTCATTCGTTAAAATCTTCTCAATGGAAGATAATGTACACTTACATGGAACAACAATTTATTGGTAACAAAAACAAAATTACTCTTCGTCGTCGTCTCCAGCAGAGTCTCCCTTTCTCAAAGTGCGTCGCTTCACACGTCCTGGACGACCTCCTCCGTATGGTGATTGGAGGGAGAAGTCGATGTGCTTTTGCGAGTCCAAACGAACGATGAAAGATGGGACATCGACGACTTGTCTACGAACACTGAAAACAAAA
Source organism: Caenorhabditis angaria (assembly GCA_947459285.1). Classification (NCBI taxonomy): domain Eukaryota; kingdom Metazoa; phylum Nematoda; class Chromadorea; order Rhabditida; family Rhabditidae; genus Caenorhabditis; species Caenorhabditis angaria. Next base: position 11,303,381 of record CANHGI010000002.1, on the reverse strand, counting down.
ATATTGAAATTGGAAAATTGAGCACTTTCAAAAAATTCTTTCTTTCAATTAGCCAATTGAGAATATAGAAAAATAAAATGAACATTGTAATTCAAACCATAGAGATGAAATTTGGGCTACTTTAATTTGAAAATCATCATAAAATTCCAAAAAGCCTAATTTTTTTTATCTAAACCAGTCACTTGAAGTTTATCTCCCTACTTTTTTCAATAATAAAAATTTACCGGATGTGGTGTTGCTTGATCAAAATACGAGCGTGGTGGATTGATTTGGCGAGTCCGAGTTTGAAGACTTGGGTTTGGAGTCTGCGCTCCAAGAAATCTTCGACCTTAAGACCGAGGACGTAATCGAGCTTCATCTTCGACTCATCGAGTACTCCGATCTTGACCAAACGACGGAGAAGAGCGTTTCCTTCGAAAAGACGCTTTGGGTCCTTGTCTTCAAGGGTAAGGAGCTCACGAGCAGCCTTACGGACCTTGGCCAAGGTGTACTTGACGCGCCATACTTCACGCTTGTTCTTCAAACCGAACTCTCCGATGAGTTTCAATTCCTGAAAAATGAAACTTTTATTGTTGACAAAAAATAGGTAAATAATTCGTATTCAGGATTTTGGCAACTCGAAACTTTTCGAAAATACGCAGAAATCTCGAATTTTTAGAAAAACAAAGTTAAATTGACATACCTGATCGAGACGTTCCTTCTCGAATGGACGGCGTGGTGACTTTGTCACTTTAGATTGCACTGTCTTCAGACGTGCCATGGTTGACCCTAAAAATATGAAAAATTGCCATTTTTCTCGAGGAATCGTGAAAATACAAAGAGAATAATCGATAAACACAACAAAAACATGCTTTTCAAGAGCTATGACATGAAAAATGAGCAAATTTTAGGCTAAAACCGACCTAAACGAACTTTAAAAAAAGAAAAAATAAAAAACCGTCCCAAAACCTTCAGGCTGCTGCGAACTACTGTAGAAACGAGCAAACGACGAGACCCATCGAGGAAATAAATATGTGCGCCTTTAGTCTTGTGTGTCTGTCCCTCCTCTTTTCACACACTCTCTTCACTCGATGTTTTTTTTTTCGATTTTTTGCAAAAAGTTCTTGTTTTTCATGGTTTTCAGCTATTTTTCTTTGAGTTTTTCAGTGTTTGAGTTGCAAAATAGTTATCAAATTGTCTAAATGTAGGATTGAGCGGATTTTTTGAAGTAAATGCATGATGTTTCATGAAAAATACGTTTTTTTCAAACTTTCATGAATTTTCGCAAATTTTCAGCGAATCTTTAACCAAAATAAAATAAAATCCATTTTTCGTGCTATCCAACGTATGTTCTTCTCATAAACTAAGTGTTTTTCAGCAAATGGAACTGCCGGACCCCTATCTCCCCGGATCAATCAGTCTTTTCGATCAACTCGATAAAAAAATGCTTGTAGTGCTACGAGACGGCCGGAAATTGATAGGATATCTCAGATCCATTGACCAATTCGCTAATCTTATATTGGAAGATGTTGTCGAAAGAGTTTTCATCGAGAAATTCTATGCTGATACGAATCAGGGATTCATGTTGATTCGAGGAGAAAATGTTGAATTGGCTGGAGAAATTGATGAGAATGTGAATACCGGATTAACTGAGGTAAGCATTTTTGATGACTTTTAAACTACCACGTCATATCTTTCAGATCTCCCTCGAAGAATATCAAAGACTAGAAGAAGACTACCTGGCGAAAAATCCAATTCCCTCAAAACCCAGCAGAAAATCGATCAAATCAACAGAAGATGATCATGAATAACACATTTTTCTTTTTTTTTCACCTAACTCACAATCAATTAACTTAATTCATGTATTATAAAACTCATCATTTCTAATTTTTGATGTGAATTTGAAGAAAAGTGAGACCTACTTCTCGATTATTTCATTCCCCAAATGTTGTGTTCTCAAAATAATCTTATGAAATTTTCAGGCGGGTTATTGTTGTATGGGTAAGTAAAAGTTCTACAAACTATGAATGTATTTTGTGTGTCTTATGAAAACAAATCGCTAAATTGATAAGAGTTGACTTCATTGTTCTCCACTTTTTCTCGCCTTTTATTATCAGTGTCTTGGAGAAAATTGTCATTTTCTCTTTTTTTTAGAAACCGTCTTATGATGTGGAAATTCTTGATTTTTGAAACACAACCTGCTAATTTTTAAAATTCAAAAAATAACCTAAAAACCTGCCTGAACCTTGAAATTGCATCAATTTTCGCTCTAACTTTCAGTCAAAACTTGGATTTTGACTGAAAATCGAAAAATTGCTGAAATTTCCGGGTTCTCGCGCAGGGAAATCTATCGTCAATTTTTTCCCAAGAATTTGCCACGTCATAACTCATATCCAACGTTGAGATGATGAGTTGACGTGGCAATAATTGCGAATCTTGATTTTCAGCCAAAACAATCTGAAAACCTGCCTGAACCTTGAAATTTCATCAATTTTTGGTTGAAAATCTGAAAATTGCTGAAATTTCCGGGTTCTCGCGTAGGGAAATCTATCGTCAATTTTTTTTCGAAAATTTGCCACGTCATAACTCGTTGATTAGTTTTTGACATCTGTAAAATCTTCTAGAAAACACCCTGGTCTAATTTTGAACCAGAATACGATTAGATCTATTCGATTTTCCTCTAGATATATAAATTCAAAACCTATAATTTCATCCAGATTATTTCATATTTTAAATATCTCTTCCCGCAAAAAATTGCCCGCCTCCTCCAATTTTAATTCCAGTTGTGCGCGTCTGCGTCTCCTCCATCCACACACTCTTCTCGCCACCCTCTAACTCTCTCCGTCTCTCCCTCACCTCACTCTCGTCTTGTCGTCGACCCGTTTCGATTTTTCGCAAGTTTTCCACACATACACGAAACAACAACAACAACAAGATGGTTCATAACGTGGTTTTCGTGTTGGGACCTCCAGGATCGGGAAAAGGAACGATTTGCGCCAAAATTCAAGAGGTACGGTGTTTCATGGGGGCGGGAAATTTAAATTTTTTTCCTGTTTTTTATGGGGGAAACGTGGAAAATACGTGGATTTTTAAAAACTTTCTGCGAATTTTTACTTGAGAATTTTCTTTGAAATTCATGAGTTCCGCTTAAAAATACGTGGATTTCTCAAAGGAAAAATTCAGCTTTTCCAAAAAAACATTTTTCGATTGTAAAACAAATAAAACGTGGAAAATCAACAACAAAACCGAATGTTTTTGAACAAAGAAAATACGTGGATTTTTTGGCGGGAAATCCTACAGTAACCTTAGGCTAATTTGGAATCAAAAAATAAATTCAAACAGGGCTCGTGAAGCCACGTGGTTTTTGAATTTTGGTGCTAAAATTATCTCAAAAGATTGACATCTTATCATATCACATTTCTGTAACTATAGTCTAGTTTCAGATTAACTATAAAAATATTTTTTCTGAAAATTGGCTTTCGGACTATAGTCTAGTTTGGATTTCCAGATTCCACGTCATTTCATTTTTAGCGCATTTTCCTCTTTATTTTTCCCTCCTATTCAACACTGTGTAAACAAAACGTGGGAAAACATAAATACAAAAAAAATGTTTATATTATATGATAACACAAATTTTCTTTTTTTTACAGGACTTCAACTACATTCACCTTTCGGCTGGCGATTTGCTGAGAGCCGAAAGACAACGAGAAGGCAGTGAATTTGGAGCATTGATTGAGGGACACATCACAAATGGAACTATTGTGCCGGTTGAAATCACTTGTAAATTGTTGGAGAATGTAGGTTTTTTGTGGGGAAATTTGAGGAAAATGGAGAATTTTGAGCCTAAACATGACCTAGACGTTAGTTTAGGCCTGAAGCTCATTTAGGCTCAAAAATCCGGCCTTTTCTCGTAAAAATGCACCGCTTTGATCAAAAATTGGTCCAGGGCTCTAAAAAGTCCCAAATTTTCGGACTTGGGCTCATTTTTGACCAACATTATGAAGTGGCAAAGTTTGAGCAAAAGCATTGCTCATATTAGCCTTGTAAAGTTATCAAAACTTTTCCACGTCATCACAAAAATCCAAAATTGCTCATTTTATATTCAAAATGCTCCGAATTTCTTCGAAAATTCAATAATTGCTCAATTTAAATTGAAAATGGTCCAAAAAATTTTTAAAACACTAAAAATTGCTCATTTTATACAAAAAATGCTCCAAATTTCTTGAAAAATCCAAAAATTGCTCATTTTACACTCAAAATGCTCTGAACTACTTAGCTCAACTGTGAAAATTGTAATCGGGAGCATATTGAGTATGAAATGAGAGAATTTTTGGATATTTCAGAAAATTTGGAGCATTTTGAGTAATTTCGGGGATTCTGAAAAAATTTGGAGCAATTTGCCACGTCATAACTCTCTTCAGAATTGAGCCAACTAATTTTTGAGAACTGGAAAAAATCTGAAAATTTCAGGCGATGAAAGCTGCTGGAGATGTGCGCGGTTTCCTTGTCGATGGATTTCCAAGAAATCAAAATAATCTAGAAGGATGGAACGCTGAAATGACTGGAAAAGTCGACGAAAAATTCGTCCTGTATCTCTCATGCCCCGTCGATATTTGCATCTCACGATGTTTGAATCGCGGACAAGGAAGAACTGACGACAACGAAGAATCGCTCAAAAAACGCGTCGTCACCTACAATAGCCAAACTTTCCCAATCATTGAACATTTCGAGAAATCCGGACAAGTTCGCGAAGTGAAAAGTGAAAGACCGGTGGAAGAAGTCTATGCGGATGTTGTCAAACTTTTCAGCTAAATTTTTTATCTAGTTCAGTAATTTTCTGGAATTGCCCTTGATTTATTTTTTCATATAATGAATTTTTTTGAAGAATGTTTCGTTGAGAAAATTAAGAAAAGATTTAATTTCGAAATTCATATTTTTTCAAGAAATTTAGAGAATTTAGAGTTGAAAATGAGCAATTTCTGGATTTTTGAAGGAATTTAGAGAATTTTGAGTTGAAAATGAGCAATTTTTCGGATTTTTGAGGAAATTTGGAGCATTTTGAGTTGAAAATGAGCAATTTCTGGATTTTTGAAGAAATTCGGAGCATTTGGAGTTGAAGATGAGCAATTTCTGGATTTTTGAAGAAATTCGGAGCATTCTGAGCCAAATTCACTCTTAAAATGCTCCAAATCACCTCAAATATCCACAAAAATTGCTCATTTTATGCTCAAAATGCTCCAAAATTGATGAAACTTGAAAATTTCCAGCATCTTCAATTCAAATTATGTTAATATCTGAATGTTGCGCAATTTTGATGAATTTTGAGCCAAATTTCCCTCAAAAATCTAGGAATTGCTCATTTTATATTGAAAATGCTCCAAATTTCTTGAAAAATCCAAAAATTGCTCATTTTACACTCAAAATGCTCTGAACTACTTAGCTCAACTGTGAAAATTGTAATCGGGAGCATATTGAGTATGAAATGAGAGAATTTTTGGATATTTCAGAAAATTTGGAGCATTTTGAGTAATTTCGGGGATTCTGAAAAAATTTGGAGCAATTTGCCACGTCATAACTCTCTTCAGAATTGAGCCAACTAATTTTTGAGAACTGGAAAAAATCTGAAAATTTCAGGCGATGAAAGCTGCTGGAGATGTGCGCGGTTTCCTTGTCGATGGATTTCCAAGAAATCAAAATAATCTAGAAGGATGGAACGCTGAAATGACTGGAAAAGTCGACGAAAAATTCGTCCTGTATCTCTCATGCCCCGTCGATATTTGCATCTCACGATGTTTGAATCGCGGACAAGGAAGAACTGACGACAACGAAGAATCGCTCAAAAAACGCGTCGTCACCTACAATAGCCAAACTTTCCCAATCATTGAACATTTCGAGAAATCCGGACAAGTTCGCGAAGTGAAAAGTGAAAGACCGGTGGAAGAAGTCTATGCGGATGTTGTCAAACTTTTCAGCTAAATTTTTTATCTAGTTCAGTAATTTTCTGGAATTGCCCTTGATTTATTTTTTCATATAATGAATTTTTTTGAAGAATGTTTCGTTGAGAAAATTAAGAAAAGATTTAATTTCGAAATTCATATTTTTTCAAGAAATTTAGAGAATTTAGAGTTGAAAATGAGCAATTTCTGGATTTTTGAAGGAATTTAGAGAATTTTGAGTTGAAAATGAGCAATTTTTCGGATTTTTGAGGAAATTTGGAGCATTTTGAGTTGAAAATGAGCAATTTCTGGATTTTTGAAGAAATTCGGAGCATTTGGAGTTGAAGATGAGCAATTTCTGGATTTTTGAAGAAATTCGGAGCATTCTGAGCCAAATTCACTCTTAAAATGCTCCAAATCACCTCAAATATCCACAAAAATTGCTCATTTTATGCTCAAAATGCTCCAAAATTGATGAAACTTGAAAATTTCCAGCATCTTCAATTCAAATTATGTTAATATCTGAATGTTGCGCAATTTTGATGAATTTTGAGCCAAATTTCCCTCAAAAATCTAGGAATTGCTCATTTTATATTGAAAATGCTCCAAATTTCTTCAAAAGTCCAGAAATTGCTCATTTTATGCTCAAAATGCTCCAAATTTCCAGAAAACATGGATAAAAGTGTGGTGATGGCGGGTCTGGCGGGAATTTGTGGCGCAACTGGCGCGATTTCCGGAAAACTCGCTTTCGATGGCGGATTCGACCAAATCACCGTGAGTTTTTGAAAGAAAGTTTGGAAAAGCGCGGGAATTTCGAATTTCCAGACTTTCTCTTGCCTCGCAGTCTTCATTGTGGCAAATATTGCGATGTGGGCAACGTACACAAGATCTTTAGCACTTTCAACATCCACTTCCACACCGCTTCTCATCAATATGTCTTTCAATTTCGCTGTAACGGTATGATTTTCAATGAAATATATGTTTTCTAGTGGATTTCGACGAACTCAATGAGCTATGACTTGGCAAAACTCATCAGGCAGTTGAGATTTGCAATTTTGGACCACAAGATCAGCCAAAATTCTCTAGAAATTCGAAATTTTGCAGGGAATTATGGGGAAGTTGGTGTTCAACGAATCGCACAGTGAAATCTGGTGGTTTTTCCTGAGTCTTCTCATTTTGGGTCTTGTAATGTTGCTAGGCGATTCATCAAAAACCGACGAGGAGAAAAACGATTAAAATCGAAACGTAGTCAAGGATTCCGCATAATTTTCCTATTTCTTTTCGAATTCTGTAGATATCTATTTTTGAAAAAAAAAATGAAATTCTTTGTGCTTTTTACAATTTGTTTTGTGATTTCTGCACTTTGCGACGATGATAATTCGACGTCTGAAACTGTGGCTGAAACTACAGTGAGCTCTAGCTCCTCAGCGAAAAGTTCTGAAACTACTTCGAGTTATACTTCTAGTTCCAGCTCCACTTCGAGTTCGGATAACTCGACAGCTCAGACAACTTCTACAAGTACAGGCAAGTCGATTTTTGAGTTATGACATGGCAATTTCTTGAAAAAAAAATTGGCGATAGATTTCCCTGCGCGAGAACCCGGAAATTTCAGCAATTTTTCGATTTTCAACGAAAAATTGATGAAATTTCAAGGTTCAGGCAGATTTTGATGAAAATAAAGATTTTCAAATATTGCCACGTCATAACTCATCAGCTCAACGTTGAATGTGAGTTATGACGTGGCAGGATCTTTTAAAAAATTGGCGATAGATTTCCCTGCGCGAGAACCTGGAAATTTCAGCAAATTTTTGATTTTCAGTCAAAATCCAACTTTTGACTGAAATTTCAAGGTTCAGGCAGGTTTTCAGAATATTTTTAAGCCACACGATTTTCAGACAGCTCCGATTCTCTGGATAAACTAGTGTCCTACACGACCTCTCAGAAAACCATCTTCTTGGCTTGTTGTGGTGGAACTTTTGTGCTTTTGGTGGCATTGGCGATTCTTTCCGGATTGTCTGATACAATGGCAAGATCTCGACAAAAAGCTAAAAGAACCCATGCATAATTCTGAAGTTTATTAAATAAAAAGTTGAATAAAAAAGGAGATCCAATAAAAAACCAAATTTACAAGGTGATTGGCTCATTGCCAGCAGTCAAATCCATCTTCTCATCAACAGCAGGATGTGTGCGAAGTTTGTTGAACAATTCGGTCATGTCAACGACCTCAATCTCGTTTTTGCGAATCTTCTCGCGCAACAACATCAAAATCACTCCCAAAATATTGCGACCCTCCGCGATCACCGGACATCCTTGAACAGTGGTTTCAGTGAGCGGGAATTCGCCGGGAACTCGTATTTGTCGAACGCCGGAGCTTCGCAAATCCTCCACCCATTGTTTGATCTTTGGCACACCGCATCCAGTTCCATAGATACTGTCGCCACGGAACGCGTGCACCAACAAATTGTCCGAAGTTTCCTTAAGAGCTTCTCGAAGATGAGCGGATTGTGAGACTTTTGCTAGCAAAGCGGTTTGAATAGCGGCAAGACCTTTAGTAGTACGCCATTTTTCAACAACACTTTTCTCGATGTTTGCAGCCTTCAATGCTTCTTTCGCCATCTGACTGAAGCTTTTTTGTTGCTCAGCGGAGCTGGAAACCGTTGTGATTGGCACTCCAGCTTCATCTCTCACATTGACCAGCAAACTTTCACAAACACTTCCAGTCAAGTTCAACACCTTCTTGCATTGATAATAGTGATCGCAACTGGTGTAGATTTGACCTTCCACAAGGACTGGGAACGTGTGTTGGGTGGTGAAAACACTGTCAAAACCATGGAAGCCAATAATATTATCTGCGGACAGTGACAAACTCAAAGCGGGGGCGTTGTCGGCAAGGATAACGAATGGGATGTCGGTTTTCTTGTTGGTCGGCCCGAAAAATTTGCCACGTCCATTTCTTGCTCCTCGACCACGTCCTCCTCCTCCTCGTCCTCCACGATTTCCAACTGATCCACGAATATTCGACCAATCACCATTCCATGCGCCATTCTGATAAACTGTGTCTGAAATTTTGAAAAAAATCGATTTCACTTCGAAATTCAGATGATTTCTCACGTCTTTTTTGTACTGCACTTCCTCCTGATCCAACTCTTTTCGGAGTAATGGTTTCTTTCTTCACTGAAACTGGAGAAGCCTTAATCTTTTGAATATTCTGTTCTTTCTTGTTGGGAAAATATCCTTGTTGTTTTTGTTGTTGCGGGTAATTTGAAGATTGCGGGTTGTAGAATGGAAGATTCATAGCTGGATAACTTGGATTGTACTGAAAATACACTATTTAATAACAAAAATCGAAAACATTTGTTTCATTCAATAACCTCGTCGGATGGAGTCGCCCAAGAGTAGCTGAAAGAAAAGTGGGTTATGAGGTGAAGCTGCGATGATTTTTCAAATTTACCTCCCATTGTATGATCCCCACGGGTTCATTTTCGGCGTAAACGGTGACGAAAACAAAAAGAAAAGAAAAAACAAAAAATTTCGAAATGTTCGCAATAGAGCGCCGTTGTTCGCTTGACTTGGGTTTCTAGGCCACGGCCATTTTTTGTGAGTTTTTTTCAAATACTGCATGCAATCAAAATTTATTCGTGTTCAATTCAATATTTAGCCGGTGAACTGGGACGACGATGCCCCAAACAGAATGGTCGAATTTCCTTTGGCTCATCTGGAGCATTTCCGCATTTATAGATCAATCCGTTATGACAAATTCCCCAATAGTACTTCTTGAAGTGAGCCAAAGTTTGACCTTCTTCTGAATATTTACAAGGTCCAAGGAGTTCCTCATAACGGCGACAATTGACAGAAACCGCGAAAAGCAGCAAGATAGCAAAGAAAGCTTTCATTTTGTGAAAAAATGAGTTTGCAGCAGCATTTTGTAGAAAATTTTTGATTGTTTTATTCGATCATCAATTTTTCCCGTAGCATGATTTTTTGGAAATGAAATGAAATGAGGGACCAAATTTTGCACGTTCAATGTTCACGAGGTTATTGGAATTTTCGAAAAACCCTTGGGAAAATTGAGGAGTAATTTCAATTTTCTAAATTAGTTGAAAGCTCTTACATGATTAGTAAAGATGAATGGTATATCTCTTTTTTTCTTATAAAATTATTGAGAAGCTTCTCATCTTCGAAGATTTAAAATTGTGTTTCAAAGTGAGAAAATTCGAAAAATCATAAGAAACTGCAATCAAAATTTATTCAGGTGTTCAACTCAATATTTAGTCGGTGAACTGGGACGACGATGTCTCAAGCAGAATGGCCGAGTTTCCGGGAGCTCTCCTTGAGCGTTACCGCATTTATGAGGCTGCCCATTGTGACAAACAACCCAATAGATGTATTTGTAAGTGAATAATACTTGTCCTTCTTGATCAAATCGACAGGCTCTTGAACACTCCACAGAAACCGCGAGAATCAACAAGAACGCAAGAAAAATCTTCATTTTGTGAAAAATTGAGTTTGCAGCAGCATTTTGTAGGAAATTTTTGATTGTTTTATTCGATCATCAATTGTTCTCGAAGCATGAATTTTGGAAATGAAATGAAATGAGGAACCAAATTTTGCACGTCCAAAGTTCACGCGGTTATTGGAATTTTCGAAAACCTTTGGGAAAATTGAGGAGTAATTTCGATAGAAAAAAAATCACAAGAAACTGCAATCAAAATTTATTCAGGTGTTCAATTCAATATTTAGTCGGTGAACTGGGACGACCACGGCGGAAACAGAAAGGCCGAGTTTCTTCTGGCTCTCCTGGACCACTTCCACATGTATAGATTATTCCATTGTGACAAACTCCCCAATAGTAAAGGAGGTAGCGGACCAAGATTCGACCTTCTTGTTCATAAGTACAACGATCATCGAAAAGTTTCGCAGAAACCGAAACCGCGAGGATCAACAAGAAAGCAAGAAAAACCTTCATTTTGTGAAAAATTTGAATTTGCAGCAGCTTTTTGAAGAACATTTTTTGATTCGATCATCAATTTTTGATTTTTTTGAAAATGAAATGAAATGAGGAACCAAATTTTGCACGTCCAAAGTTCACGTGATTCCAAAAACGCGTTTTTTTTCAGGAAGAAATTTGAGGAGTAGCTTCAACAGTCTTCTAAAAATTTAAAAAAATATAGGATTCAAAGCTAGGAAAGTAAGTTCGCTCTACCGCACACATAATTTATTTGTGTGCACTTCTCTCGGAGTTTCAAACATCCAAACATTAATTGATTATTTTGGGTGTAAGTTAAAAAAATCATGTTAGGTTAACAATTTGAACTTGAAATGTTTATCGTGCACAAAACATTTTTACATGGTATGCAAACAGAAATCTCGACTTTCTTTTGGCTCATTTGGACGATTTCCACATCTATAGATCAATTGTTCGTGACAAACTCCCCAATAGTATAGGAAATAGCGGCGGATCAAGATTCGACCTTCTTCAAATCTGCTGCACCGTCCAGCAATAGGTGGTGGTATTTGACCATTGACAGAAGTGGCGAGCAACAACAAGACAACAAGAAAAACTCTCATCTTTTTTGAAATTTCAAAATTCTGGCTGCTTTTTGAAGAAAATTTTTGATTCGATCATCAATTTTTGATGAAATCGAACAAGGAACCAAAAAAATCGGGAAAACACAAGCGCGCTGCGACGCGGTTTGCGTCGCCTGCTCATTTCGCTGCACAGAGTGTAATTTACTACTCGAAAAATTTCGCGCATTTTTTGAGACCTGACACGATCTTAGGGGTGGGACTAAAATCGACGAAATTCCACGCAAAAACGAGAGATTTAGAGAAAAATGATTTTTGATCTACCCAAAAATTGATGAAAAATTTGAGGTCTAGCCATTTGAGGTAGTAAATTACACCCTGTGCGCTGGAGCACTCTTCGCTCCTCGGGGGAATCCGAAAAGTATGTAAAATAATTATCGCATGCATTTTGGACATTGAGTATGTAACTAGCGGAAGTCAAAAGGGAAGGGCCTCTTTTATCCCGTGTCTTCTTCTTCTTCTCAACATACATTTTAATTGCTGAATAAAAAGCTTGCGAAATATTTTTCAGTTTTTCTGAACAAGTTTTGTTGCCACGCACTTTTTTGATCTACCAGAAATACAGCGCGCGCAAAAATTTATTTTGAGAGAAAACGAGAGAGCGTGTGGAGTGGGGAGAGGGTAGAGAAATATAGAAAGGCTTTTTTTATTTTTGTTGAAAATTGAAATTTTGTGATTTTTTTCTTTTTTTTTCTATAACTATAGTCTAGTAGGTTCTAAATTTCACGTAATTTGTACGGTAACTATAGTCTAGTCTAGTTTCTGCATTTTCAAAACATTCAAGCCCCCATTTTATATTCGACGTTTTGAGCTTCTGAAAAAAACAGCATCATGGTCGAGTGGTTAGCATGAGCGCCTAGTAAATTTCCATCTAGGGTTCGACCCCCACTGCCAAAAAAGTTTTTTTCTTTTTTTTTTTCTTTTGATTTGATATGATATGATAAATTAAAGTGATTAACCCAACCCAAAACCCATAAATTTCGATTTCATAGGAAAATTCCAAATGTTTACATAAACGTTCTTTTTTTAATGTATTCTCCTGTCATCTATTTCATTTTAAAAGATATATAATAAATATCAAAGCCCATCAAACCGTATCTCTATTTATTTATGCAAATTTGTTTAGCCCAAGAAACATTTCTGTTTTTCTTTTTTTTTCCCTTGATGACACTTTTGGGATATGTTTAATGTATTTATTTGGCGCCAGAATCTTAGATTCGGGATTCTTGGAATCCACGTGGATTTTGAGCCCATAATATTTTGCCACCCAGCAAAAAGTACACACTCAGAAATTCGTAGAACTCACAAAATGTTGCCAGATTTTTTATCTACACATTTCAATCTTGACAAATTTGTGACGTTTTCCATAATCTCACTTAACTCCTCTCTTGCTCACGATTTTCTCCACTCTCAAAAATCTCATATGTTCCCCACCCTCACCAAAAAAAAAAAAAAAAAAAAAATAGTAGCCCCCAGGCAGACTCGAACCCCAGACCCCTTGAGTGGTATTGTAGGCGCTTACCGGCTGCACCGTATGCGCAAAAGCTCCAGCATTTTGAAGCTGTATGCCACGTCATAACTCTCATTTTTTGTTTCAAAAATGACTCATCTCCTGTTCCTTTCTTCTCGAGACTGATGTCTAATTAGCATAAATAAAAAAACATAAATAAATAAATTTCGAAAACGCGCCGCCTTTTCTTCTTCTTTTTTCCCTTTCCAAGTGACTCATTTGTCAAAAAAGAGCAACAATGAAAAGCTGTCCGCTTGGGCTCCGCGGAGCTGAAGAAGACCCCCCATTGCGCAAAAATTGGGTGGCCAGAAGGGAAAATTCCGGGTGGTGAACTTTTTTTTTTCGAAAAAATAATAATTTTGAACTTATTTTTGAAAAAAATTTTTGATTCTGAAATCCACGTGGCAAATTTTCAAAGTTTTTTTTTTGAATTTTGAAAATTGAGATTCTGAAATCCACGTGGAATTTTTGAGCTGAAGGAATTTTTTGAAATTGAATTTTTTATTTTCAAATTCACGTGGCATCCAGCTTTTCGAATTTTGAAAATTTGGATTCTGAAAGCCACGTGAAAAGTTTTCAAAGTTTTTTTTTTGAATTCTGCAAATTCAGATTCTGAAATTGCCACGTGGCTTTTCAAATTGAGAATTTCAAATTTCCCAAGAAAAAAAATTCAGAAGACCCCCCACTGCGTTAATTTTTCTCTGCTGACCCGCCGGAAAACGAAAAAACTTTTTGTGGCGATGAAATTTTTGTTGTTTCCTATTTTTTCTCAAAATTTATGAGCTCTGGAATCCACGTTTTAAACATTGCTCATTTTAACTTTGCTTCTGAAAGCCACGTGGCATTCAAAAGTTTAGGTGCCACGTGGATTCTAGGCCAATTTTTTTCCACGTGGAATATATTTCTGACCTCACAATCCTTTAAAATTTCAAAAAACCCTGTTCCATCTGTCCTGCTCCCGAGCACAATACACACTTCTCTCTTTATGCTCTTTTTTTATGTCTCATGTCAGCTTGTCACCTCCCAAAAATTCCCCTTTCATCTATTGCAACTCACCGCCTTTTGACACCATGGTGTCTTTTCGACAGATTGCTCAGACCACGCCCACTTTTTCTACGGGATTAACTCACCCAAAAAATTTTATAGCTCTTCTCTTGCTCTTGCTCTTTTTTGTGCCATTTTCTGGGAGAGACTTTTTAAAAATTCAGGCGAGTTTCTTCTATTGTTCTTTGTATTTTTTTTTTGAAAATGTGAATTTTTTTTTTTGAAGAAAAAAAAAGTGCGAAAATTATTATTTTCTATATATTTTTTTCGAAAATTTTGTTGCCACGTGGAATTTTTTGAAAATTTGAATTCGGATGTTTTGGCGCCAAAAATTCCACGTGGCCATTTTTTGGCGCCGAATCAAAATTTCGAAATTTGAATTTTTTGAAAAATTCTGTGGAATTTGGAGCTAAAACCTGAATTCAAATTTTTTTTCAAAAAAAAAATTAGTTTGAATTTTGGCGCCAAAAACCCGAATTCAAATTTTCCTCAAAAAATATTTTTTTTGAGTCATTTTTGGTTTATTTACATTAGGTCATCTGCCATTAATAGAGTACTCTTTTACCCAAAAAAATTATAAAACAGAAAAAATATAGTTGGCAGACGGCCAGCAGGTGTAAATATTGTGCATTTTTTGGAGCTTGAATATTTTTTTCTAAAATTTGTGATTTTTTTCAATTTTTAGCATTTCGAATCCCGTTGAAATTTTTTTTTTTGAAAAAAAAAATCCGGATTTTTCCCCATAAAGAAAGGGCACCCCTCAATTATTTTTTCAAATTGTTTTTTTCTGTCGAAAAATTTTGGGGTCACGATTTTTCTATTTTAGCTTAGCTTCAAATCCAAGGTTTTTTCTAACTTATAAAATGCTCTTTTCCTTTTCCTTTTTGCATAATTTTTCTTGAGTTACTACAACTCAATTCGTAACAAAATCAGTTTTCCCCCGGAATTATTCATGAAAAAATCTGGCATCCATTTTCATCACACATATTTTTCATCACATATTTTTTTTGTACTACGATTCTTTTTGTTTATATTATTTTCCCTTTTGTTTATGATTTTTCTTGAGAATTTTTTGTGAAAAAGAAAAAAATTAAAAAAAAAAAGTTTGGCCGCCAGGTGGGATCGAACCCTGGTTTTGCAAACGGTATGCACGCGTGTTCACCACTTGGCCACGTGGCTCTTCATTTTCGCTGTCGAAAATATCGAATATAAAATGCGGGCGCCAATTTTTTCCACGTGGAAATTTTCTGTGCGAGAAAAAAGTTCCATAATAAATTAGTTCAGAACTATCCCAGGAGACCATGCCAAAAACTTTTTTTGACCTATCCTCCATGTTTTCTCTGCGTCTCTCGATTTCTAGCACACCTCAAGTGTATCTCTCGGGGGGCCTTCTAAAAATGGAAAAGAAGAGGCAAAAGTGAAGGAGTATTCCTTCCAAAATCAAATTGTTGTGTGTCCGCCGAAGGAAAAAAAAGACAGAGAAAAGATGGAGAAAAAAGTTTTGCATATACTTTTTTCGCCCCGTTTTTTTGCCGATTTTTATGATTTTCCATATTTTCTTCACCTTCTGGTTTATTTTTGGTTTCGAAAAATTTAAATTTTCAAATTTCCCGCCAAAAATTGCCAAGTGAAAACAATTTTTCACACGCGTTTCATATTCGAAATTTTGACAGCGGAAAAAAAAAAGAGCCGCGTGGCCAAGTGGTGAACACACGCGCGTATCGTTGGCAGTGCCTGAGTTCGATCCCACCTGCCGACCAAATTTTTTATTTTTTTATTTTTTTTTTTGAAAAATGTTTTGTTTGCTTTTTGATTCACCGTTTTTTATGTTTGAAAAAAAACGTTTTTTTTTAAATGTTTTTTTTAGAGAAAATTCAAATTTCACTAAAATTCCAACTTTTCTCCCCATTTTTCTCGTCCAACGCTCATAAATTCGATGAAAGCCTCTTAAATAGCAGTGTTCTTCTCTTTCCTCTTTTTTTTGGCACCAAAAATATGTTGTACACCAGCCTCTTCTTTTTTTTTGAAAAAATACTATGTTTTCACTTTTTTTCGCGCCAGATTTTTCCCATAATTATTTCATTTTGATATCCCTCATTAATTTCGTCAAATCTTTCCAAAAAAAAATTTCACAATTTTTTTCAGATGCTCAAAAATCGATATTGCTAGATTATTGCACCTGCTAACGAATTTTCCACACGTTTTTTCGCGCCTCGAAAAATTTTTGCAGGTTAGTTTGGGTTTTTGAGATTTTCAGACATTTTTTGGGGGATTTTTTGATTGGTTGAGAGAGTTTCACCTGGGATTTTTTATTTTTTTTTCTTCTGTTTTTGATTTCTGAATTTATCTGTGAGCTGAACATTTGAGCGAAATTCTGAAATTTTTTGAAAATTTTCCGGATTTAATTTTTTACTAAATTCTGATTTCTGATTATTTCTTCCTTTTAAATTTTGAGTCTCAGATTCCTAAACCTGAAATTATGAAGCCTAGATCAAGAAGCCTGAAATTCTGAAGCTCAAAAATTTGAGCCTAGATTTAAAATAAGAAGCCTGAAATTCTGAAGCCTAGAATTTTGAGCCTAAAATTTTGAAGCCTGGATTTTGGATTCTGAAATTTCCGGACTAAAGTATGAAACCTGAAATTCTGGAGTCTAAACTGAGAAGCCTGAATTCAGAAGCCTGAAAATCTGGAGCCTGGAATTTCAAAGCTCAAAAATTTCAGCCTAAATTCTGAAGCCTGAAATTCTGAAGCCTGAAATTCTGGAGCCTAAAATCATAGGCCCAAAACTACGTAACACATTATTGAGCTTGAAATTTTGCATTTGGAAATTTTGAGCACAATTTCAAAAATTCTGAAATTTTGATCCACAAATTTCGGATTTTTCAGCTCCAAAATTTTGCACCAAAAATTTATTCATCAAAATTTTTTCATTTCCGAATTACCTGCTGCAAAATCCAGTTTCAGATCAAACCACACAAAAATAAAGAGCAAACAAAAATCTTTCCCTTCTGCTCTTGTTTTTTTTTTTGCATTTGCTTTTTTTTTACAAATTGACTACTGCCAAACGCGGAAATTCATAGAAGCCAAGAAAAAAAGCCCCGTGTTTGGTTTCGCCTCGAATTTTTGATGAATTTCTGATTGATGACTGGACGAATAACAGGTGGTGCCACTTTTTTCCCCAATTTTTGCTTGCCCAAAAATAAATTTATTAGTTGGATTAGATTTTTCTGTGGATTTTTTGAGTTTCGCTAACTTTTAGAAATGTTTTTTTTAATTCCGAAACTTTTTGAGATCTGGAATTTTTCAAAACAAAAAATTTTTTTTTCGCACCAAAATTTTTGTGAAAATTGTGAGCTTCTTAAAATTTTTTTTTCAAAAATCCGGATTTTTGGAACAAAATTTCAGAATTTTTGAAATTTTGCTCAAAATTTCTAAATTCACAAATTCAAGCTCAATAATGTGTTGTATAATTTTGGGCCTATGATTTTTGGCTCTGAAATTCGGGCTCCAGAATTTCAGGCTTCAGACAGCAGGCTATAATGTTTGAGCTTCGGAATTCAGGTTCTTAAATTCAGATTCTGAAATTTCAGGATTCAAAATTTAGGCTATAATGTTTGAGCTCCAAAATCCAGGTTCTGAATTTCAGGATAAAAATCTTGAGCTTCTGAATTTCAAGCTCCAAATTTCAGACTTCAAAAATTTGAGCTCCAAATTTCAGGATTCAAATTTTAGAGCTCCAAAACATATTTTGCAAAAAAAAATCAGAAATTTTTCTGATCGGGAATTTTTTTTCAAAAAATGTTCGAAATAATTTTTTTTGGAAATTTTCCCCTATTGCTCATGTTAGACAAAAATCTCACCGTAAAAATCTGTTTTGAAAGAATTCTCAAATTTTTCAGATTTAGAACATTTTCCCCAGAATTCCCCCATTGCTCATATTAGTCTAGAATAAAAAATAAACATCTATATTCAATATAAAAAAAAAATAAATGTAAGTTCAAATGTAGACTAACCTAATTTTTATTCAGTTTTTAGTTTTCTGTGTCATCTTTTCTCCTTTTTTGCGCTGACATGAGTTCTGTTTTATCTGAGCTCAATTTTTTCGCGCAAAAATTCGCCACGTGGCATTTTTTGGCCCCCCTGGGGACAGATTTGTCTATTGAGTAGAGTAGCCGAATCTTGTTCATTCATCATTTAGTCGCCAGAAAAAGTTTTTTGTTGCAATTTTTTTTTTTGGAAACTTTTTTTCTCTGGTTATTTTGATACCTGAAAATCTGAAAATTTTGAGCTGAAATTAAAATTTTCAGTCGAATTCAGGTTTTAAAAAGTTTCAGAGCTCATTTTTATTAAAAATTATTTTAGTTTCCAAATTTTTAGCTCAAAGATTTCTAATAAAAAATTTACTGAAACTTTTTAATCCCATAATTTTTTCGCGGCTCAAAATGACGTGCTCTTTTTCAAAAAGAGGAAGAGGAGGAACGGAAGTGTATGAAATTAATGATTTTATGTAAATTTTTTTTTTCATCGCCTAACATTTTGGAGCATTAATTTATGCTAAATGCTCCGCGTGAAAACAGGAAACGCTCCCCCCAAAAAAGTTTTTTTTCCGAGCTCATAAAAATTTTATTTTCTTATTTATTTTCCGAGAAATCATAAGCTTTTTTGAACTATATTTTTTTTCGCACCAAAAAATTATTTTTCATTTTTTTTTTCGAAAAAAAAAATGATGGCACTTGAGAAAAATAGCACTTTTCCTCTTTGATGAACAAAAAAAAAACAAAAAAGTTTTTTTTTTGAAAAAAAAGTTTCGCGCGCGCGCTTATTATTTATTATGCAATTTGGGACACAAATTGAATTTTCGTCACAAACATAACAAATTTGTGTGTGCGGAGCCATATATGGCTCCGGCACAATCACAACTTATTTTATTTTATTTTATTTTAGCCGAGCCCAGGAAACTGATCATTTTTGTTTGGGTTTGGCAGAAAATCTGGAGCTCTTTGAAGTTTTAGATTTGATTTTCTAAGATTTAAAATTTTTGAAACCTAAATTTTCCTGGATTTTTTCTGAAGGAAAATTCAGAATTTTTGAGCTCAAATTTCATGAAAAAAATTTTTTAGCCAAGAGAAAATTTCCAGAATTCTGAAGATCCTCTGAAATTCTTGAATTTTTTTGATTTTAGTTAAATCCTCAATTGTTAACATCTGATAATGTCAGAACTTACCTTATCAAAATTTTGAAACCTAAATTTTCCTGGTTTTTTCTGAAGGAAAATTCAGAATTTTTGAGGTCAAATTTCCTGATAAAAATGTTTTTCAAGCTAAAAAATCCAGAATTCTGAAAATTTTCTGAAATTCTTGAATTTTTTTCATAAACTTTTTAACATCTAATAATTTCAAAACTTAGCTTATCAAAATTTTGAAACCTATTTTTCCCTGTTTTTTTCTGAAGGAAAATTTAGAATTTTTGAGCTGAAAAATTTCTGAAAAAAATATTTTGGTTTTAGTCAAGAGAAAATTTCTAGAATTCTGAAAATCCTCGAAATTCTTGAATTTTTTTGATTTTCGTTAAATCCTTCAATGTTAACATCTGATAATTTCAAAACTTTCCTTATCAAAATTTTGAAACCTAAATTTTCCTGGTTTTTTTCTGAAGGAAAAAATTTAGAATTTTTGAGCTCAAATTTTATTTAAAATAATTTTTTTGGTTTTAGCCAAGTTTTAAAAATCTAGATAGAGTTCTGAAAATTTTCTGAAATTCTTGAATTTTTTTAATTTTTTATAAACTACTTTTATGTTAAAACATCTGATAATTTCAAAAACTTACCTTATCAAAATTTTGAAACCTAAATTTTCCTGGATTTTTTCTGAAGGAAAATTCAGAATTTTTGAGCTGAAAATTTTTTGAAAAAATTTTTTAGCCAAGAGAAAATTTCTAGGATTCTGAAAATCCTCGAAATTCTTGAATTTTTTTGATTTTCGTTAAATTCTTCAATGTTAACATCTGATAATTTCAAAACTTTCCTTATCAAAATTTTGAAACCTAAATTTTCCTGGATTTTTTCTGAAGGAAAATTCAGAATTTTTTGAGCTGAAAATTTTTTGAAAAAATTTTTTTAGCCAAGAGAAAATTTCTAGGATTCTGAAAATCCTCGAAATTCTTGAATTTTTTTGATCTTGGTTAAATCCTCTATTTTTAACATCTGATAATTTCAAAACTTACCTTATCAAAATTTTGAAACCTATTTTTTCCTGGTTTTTTTCTGAAGGAAAATTCAGAATTTTTGAGCTCAAATTTCCTGATAAAAATGTTTCAAGCTAAAAAATCCAGAATTCTGAAAATTCTCTGAAATTCTTGAATTTTTTTGATTTTAGTTAAATCCTCAATTGTTAACATCTGATAATGTCAGAACTTACCTTATCAAAATTTTGATACCTAAATTTTCCTGGATTTTTTCTGAAGGAAAATTCAGAATTTTTGAGCTGAAAAATTTCTGAAAAAAATATTTTGTTTTTAGCCAAGTTCTGAAACAGAAAATTCGAAATTTGAGAAAATTTCTAGAATTCTGAAAATCCTCTAAAATTTCTGAATTTTAATAATATTTGTGGCATACCTAACATCTAATAATTTAAAAACTCAGTCTATAAAAAAAATTTGAAACCTAAATTTTCCTGGATTTTTTCTGAAGGAAAATTTAGAATTTTTGAGCTGAAAAATTTCTGAAAAAACTATTTTGTTTTTAGTCAAAAGAAAATTTCTAGAATTCTGAAAATCCTCGAAATTCTTGAATTTTTTTGATTTTAGTTAAATCCTCAATTGTTAACATCTGATAATTTCAAAACTTTCCTTATCAAAATTTTGAAACCCAAATTTTCCTGGATTTTTTCTGAAGGAAAATTCAGAATTTTTGAGCTGAAAAATTTCTGAAAAAAATATTTTGGTTTTAGCCAAGTTCTGAAACAGAAAATTCGAAATTTGAGAAAATTTCTAGAATTCTGAAAATCCTCTAAAATTTCTGAATTTTAATAATATTTGTGGCATACCTAACATCTAATAATTTAAAAACTCAGTCTATAAAAAAAATTTGAAACCTAATTTTTACTGGTTTTTTCTGAAGGAGAATTTAGAATTTTTGAGCTGAAAAATTTCTGAAAAAAATATTTTGGTTTTAGCCAAGAGAAAATTTCCAGAATTCTGAAAATCCTCGAAATTCTTGAATTTTTTTTGATTTTAGTTAAATCCTTAATTGTTAACATCTGATAATGTCAAAACTTACCTTATCAAAATTTTGAAACCTAAATTTTCCTGGTTTTTTCTTGTAAGGGAGAAATTCTGGAAATCTAGGCTTTTTGAGACTTCAGGGCTTATTATAGGCTTCTGAGGCCATTAAGGCTTTTGAGGCCCTTAAGGCTTCCAAAGCCCTTAAGGCTTCTAAGGCTTTTAAGGCTTCTAAAGCCTTTAAGGCTCTCAGAGCTTTCAGAAGAATTCCAGTTTTCCCAGAATTTTTTTCTGAAAAAAATATAATTACGGAACTTCACGGCCTGCGGAACAACTGACTTTTTTTCAGTTCCGCGCACACACACATTTTTTCGCTCTCCTAACAGCAAAACATTTAATGAATAAAATATGACACAGAAATGCAGGGGTCTCTCTACTCTTGTTGTTTTTTTCCCCCACAGCTTCACACTTTTTTACGACCAGGCTTTCTGGGCTTTTAGGCTTTACTAGGCTTCTGAGGGCTTTTGGGGGCTTTTCAGGGCCTTTTCCGGCCCTTTTGAAGCTCCTAAGGCTTCACCAGGCTTCTGAGAGGCTTTTGAGGGCTTTTCAAGATTCTTTGGGCTTTTTCAGATCTTTTTAGGCTATTTCTAGGCTTTTTTAGGCTTCTGGGGACTTATAGGGAATCTTAAGGGCTTCTAAAAGCTTCTGAAGATCTAACTAGGCTTTCCAGGCTTCCTTAAGGCTTTCCATGGCTATTTTAGGCCCATTTTAGGCCCATTCCAGGCCAATTTTAGGCTTGTACAACCAAATTTTCAATTGTTTTTGACCACAAAAAATAATAAATAATCCGCGCATTGCAAAATGGATTAGCCGCCAAAAAAATTTTTTTGCCCAGAGTTTTTTCTAACTTTTTTTATGGGAAAACATGAACTTTTTATTGGTGCTGGGATTATTTTTTCATAAATTTTATGTGAAAATTTTATTTTTTTCAAAATTTAATTTAAGTTTGAGCCACGTGGATTTCCAAAACTCGAAAATTCAAATTTGAAATTTTTTCTGTTCCGGAATAATTAAAATGTTTTACACCCACTTATCCTCCAGAAAAAAGTGTCACATTCATGAATTTGCACTTTTTTCCTGCGCTGAGCACTTTTCGAAGGAAATTAATTTGAATTTTATCGCTTTTATTTTTTGGAGTCGGAAAAAAAACAAACGTGGATTTTTTAATCCTGAATTGGAGGGGTTCCCAAATTTTTGGTCCGAATTTCAAGCTCCTGAATTCTGAGCCCCCAAGTTTCCACGGGTTCTGAAGGTTTCCAAATTCCAAAATGAAAAATTCTTGCCCAAAAAGCTCGTCCTGAATTTTTTATGAAAGTTTTTTGCCCTCACAATATTTTTTCTGTTGTGTGTTCTGCTGGATTTTTGAGTCTAAAATTGGAAGCCAGAATTTCAGGCTGAAAATTTTTAAAGTCTGGAAATCCACGTGGATTTTTGGGTTTCAGATTGTTGGGTCCAAAAATCCACGTTGATTTTTCGCTCTCAAAATCCAAGGTGATCCAAATTTTTTTCTGGAATTCTAAATTTTTGCTAGATATTTTTTATTGAATTGAATTCAGACCTTCTTCAGATTTCGAAAGTTTAGAAGTTCCAAATTTGTAGGTCCACGAAATCCACGTGGATTCTTCAGTGTCTAGATCCAAATTTTTCTGCACCCTAAAAATAGTTTCCGAATTTCTAGGTTCTCAGAAATCCACGTGGATTTTTCGCTCTCAAAATCCAAGTTGATCCAAACTTTTTTTTTTTGGAATTCTAATTTTTGCTAGATATTTTTTGAATTGAATTCAGAGCTTCTTCAGATTTCGAAAGTTTAGAAGTTCCAAATTTCTAGGCTTCCCGAAATCCCAAATTTTTTTTGTTTTGAATTTTCCTCGATTTTTTCTGAATCCTAATTTGCACCCTAAAACTAGTTTCCGAATTTCTAGGTTCTCAGAAATCCACGTGGATTTTTCGCTCTCAAAATCCAAGTTGATCCAAATTTTTTTCTGGAATTCTAAATTTTGCTAGATTTTTTTTGATTGAATTCAGAGCTTCTCATTCAACTTCTGGATTCCGGGCTTATCCCTCAATTCTACGTGGATTCTGAATTTTTTGGCTCAATCCAAATCCATCCTAAAAATAGAGTGACCACTCGTCAAAAATCATTCAGCCTAACCCGAACAAAAAAAATTACTAAAAGTTTCTTTTTTCTTCTCCTCTCCTTTCATATGTCATACCTTCTTCTTCGTATTTTCTCCACACTGACTGAATACATGCTTTTTTCATGTCAGCCTTTCTATTTTTCTTAATCGCCTTCTTGCCTTCGTTTTTCACATCGTTTTTGCTGCTTTTAATTCTTCTGTTGTTGCAATACTTTTGCTAAAAAGGTTAACAACCTCTTTTTGTTCACTTTTTTCTGTACGAAATTTGCGGAAAAATGGGTTTGGAGAATGAAAAAATGAGATTTTTGAGCGTCTGGAACACCAAAATCCACGTGGAAATTTTTCCAAAACTTGAAATAGGGCTCTAAAGTTTTCTGAACCGCATCCACGTGGCATTTTTTTTGGATTGCTCATATTAGCCACAAATTTTTGGCCTGAAAATTGATTTAGGGATTGCTCATGTTAACCAAAATTTTTTTGACCTAAAGCATTGCACATTTTTTTGCGAATATGGAAAAATCTTGAATCCACGTGGCATATTTTGACACTTCAAAGCGGGTTCTCAATTTTCTGAACGCTTGAAATCCACGTGGAACTTTTCAGACTTTTTTAGGATTCCTGAAATCCACGTGGCACTTTTTTCCGATTGCTCATGTTAACAACGAATTTTTAGCCTGAAAATTTTGGGATTGCTCATGCTAATCAATTTTTTTTACCTAAAAATCTCATTTTTTTGCGAATCTGGAAAAATCTGGAATTTTCGGAAGTCTGGAATCCACGTGGCAAAAATCTGAAATTTTTTGAACCTCTGAAATCCACGTGGAATTTTTTTCAGAAAAAAAAAATCATTTCTCATTTTTTATTGCCCCACGTGGCACCTGAATTTTTCAGAATTTGTGTTTTTTCGCTATTGCTCATGTTAACCAGAAATTTTGGATCGCAAAAGTTCAAAGATTGCTCAAAAAAAATTTTTTTTCTCAATTTTTTGCCAAAATTTGTAGATTGCTCATGTTAAATAATTTTTCAAATAATTTATTTCTTGTAATTCTCAATTTTCTTCTGAATTTTTCTCCTGAATTTTTTTTCAAAATCAATTTTGCAGATCTCTCCTCAACCAGTCCAAAAAATCCAACCAGCCAATCAAAAAATCCACCCCAAAAAATGTCAAAAATCTAAAAATTCCCCCAAAAATTCACATTTCATTCAGAAATCCCTGCGAAAAATCGCAAAATGAATCAAATAACGCGACATTTGCGAAATGTCGCGCGACGAAAATCGCAAATTCCAAAAAAATTTCAAATTTTCCTCCTGATGTTTTTACTGGTTTTGGAAGCGGCTGGCAAAGAGGACGGTAAGATTTCGGGTAAAAATGAAGAGAATTCCTATGCGGAAGCGGAAGCGGAAGAATTCGAAGATTTGTCCGAATTCCACGCGGAAGACAATGACGTGGAATTGTCGATTGTTCCGCGTGAATCCGGAATTCCGCTTGTCCGCCACGATGAGTACAGTAGTAATTTATTGTATGCGGAAGCGTATCAGAGTTATATTCAGGCGTTGGCTTGTGAGTTTGGTTTCAATTTTCGAGCATTGCTCATGTTAACCAATTTTTTTGACCTAAAAAATTGAGGATTGCTCATGTTAACATAAAGCTGAACATTAGAGTTTTTCAGAAATATTTGAGCATTGCTCATGTTAATTAAAAATTTCTAAATTTAGGTGTTGCTCATATTAGCCAGGAATTTTCAGCCTGAAAATTTAGGGATTGCTCATGTTAAGATTAAGCTGAAAATTACAAATTTTCAGAAAAAACTATGCATTGCTCATGTTAATTAAAAAAAAATTCTAAATTTAGGGATTGCTCATCTTAGCAAGAAATTTTCAGCCTGAAAATTTCTAAATTTAGAAATTGCTCATGTTAACATCAAGCTGAAAATTACAGATTTTAAGAAATATTTGAGCATTGCTCATGTTAGCTCCTAACATGAGCAATCCAAATTTGAGTGTTTTTTGATTTCCGGGGGCTGATCTTTCAACTCGCCTCCAGATTTTTTCCATATTTTTCACGCATCAAAAAATTTGTTTGGGATTTTTTTTTGGATTTTGTGGGTGAAAAATATTTTGAAAAAAATGGGGATTTGGCAAAATTCCGAGAAATGAACAAAATTTTAAAAATATCTTACTTAAAATTATTTTTCACGTGACCCAATTTTTTCCACATTTTTTTCGCTGGCAAAATTAATTTTTGCTCATTTTTAAATCTCGAAAAAAATTCGGAAAGGTGAGTTTTGGGTTTTCAAAATCCACGTGGCTTTTTGGAGCAAAGAACTCTGAAACTTGAGCATTTTGAGCACATATTCGACAAGTTTCAGAGCATTTTAGGGCTCAAAATTCTCCAAATTTTCAGCCGAGCACATCAGATTCCACGTGGTTTCTGGCGTATTTTTTGAGCTCGAAATGCTCGGAACCTTGTCAAATTTGCTCTCAAAATGCTCCAAATTTAAAATTGGAGCATTTTGAGCAGAAATTCAAAAAGTTTCAGAGCATTTTTGGGCTCAAAATGCTCCAAAAACCATGTGGATTCTGATAAATTTCAAACTGAACAGAAATTTGGAGCATTTTCAGCACAATGTCAATACGTTTCAGAGCATTTTTGGGCTCAAAAAGCTCCAAAAACCACGTGGATTCTGATAAATTTCAAACTGACTAGAAATTTGGAGCATTTTCAGCAAAAAATGCTCCGAAACCAGTCAAATTTAGGCTCAAAATGCTCCAAATTTTCAGCCAAACATTTTTCAAATCACCGAAAAAATTTCTTCAGACCCGGCCCGTCTCGTAGTCCGCCCCGACTCCTCCACCGTCGCCATCGAATCCAAAATCTCATTTTTCTGCCGCGCCGATGGAAATCCGCTTCCCAGTGTAATCTGGAGAATCAACGGAAAATCGATAAATGATCATCATCGGATATCGATCAAGAGTCTATCTACAGGATTATCAACGCTCAGAATCGAAAATGTGACCAAAGATGACAATGGCACCGTAATCAGTTGCTCCGCGGATAACGGAGTGGCGAATCCGGTGGTCGCGGAAGCGGTATTGACCGTTATTTCGCGCGACAAACTTCCGCATGGCTTTCCGCAAATCGATCAACACCCCACCTTGAAATCCGTGGAGCAAGGAAAAACCGCCTTCGTATCCTGTAAAGTTAGCGGTGATCCACGTGCAAAAGTCTTATGGCTCAGGGATCTGATTCCGATTGATGTTCGATCTGATGGCCGATATTCCATCGCAACCATCGGAAATCCTGGAGCTCTGATGATTCAGCAGGCGAGAGAGGATGATCAGGGAAAATATGAGTGTATTGCAAGAAATTCGCTGGGCGTTGCTCATTCTAAAGCTGCTAATTTGTATGTTAAAGGTTAGTTTTGGGGGAGAGGGGGGGGAAGTTTTGGGGAGCTCTTATATTTTTTTATTCGTGGCCAAGGTTTGTGAATTTATTTTGTGATTGTCTGGTTTCTGAAAACTTTTTGAGTTTCGAATTTTCGCGCCGAAATTTTTTAATTCAAAATTTCATTTTTCGCGCCAATTTCGAGCTACAGTAATCTGGTATTTTTAGCACCAAAGTTTAAGAATTCAAAAAAAAATTGAAAATTCAAAAATGTGATTTTTGGCGCCATTTTTCGAGCTACAGTAATTCTCAATTTTCGCCGCCAAATTTTGAAAATTCAATTTGTTTTGTGAACCAGAATTTCAAACCTATAAAAAATACGTTTCAAAATTTTCATAATAAATTTGATTTACAAAAACAAAATTGTTGGATGTAATTAATTTTTTCAAAAAAAAAATATTTATTTTATTCTTCCCGCCATTTTTCGAGCTACAGTAACTCTCTATTTTTAGCACCGAAATTTAAAAATTCGAAAATTCTAGTTCTGGTGTGAAATTTGAAATTCTGAAACCTTAAAAATTTTATTCCCGAAAAAAATACGTTCCAAAATTTCCATTAAAAATTCGATTTACAAAAACAAAATTGTTGGAAATTTTTAGAAAAATCTCTGAGAATTTCAGAAAAAAATCTTCCAAACAAAAAAAATTCCCCTACATTTTCACCCGCTACACTTAGCCCATCTCTTCTTCCACCACTAAATTATGCATAGCCTTGCGGGGTTCCTCTTTTTTCCTCTCGAAAAATACACATCAAATTTGCATTAGTTCAATTCCCAACACCCAATTATTCGGAGACACAAAGTGTTTCAATTCAAAAAAAGTATGGGGAAATTTTTTGCCACGTGAATTCTGAATTTCTGAAAATTTGAGAATCTGGAATTTTTTTTTGAAGTTCTAGAAATGTTGCCACGTGGCTTCTAATTTTCTGAAATTTGAGAATCTGGAATCTTTGGATCATTTTTGAATCTGAAAATTTGATTTCTTCTGTCACGTGGATTTTAAGCTTCTGAAAAGTTACAAATAACTTCTGCCACGTGGATTCTGAATTTCTGAAAATCTGAAAACGTGGATTTTTTTTTGAAATTCTAGAAATGTTGCCACGTGGATTTTAAGCTTCTGAAAATCGTGAAATCTGGTCGAAAAATTTTAAATTCTGAAATTTTCTTTTTGAAATCAAAAAAGTTTCACAATTTTTTTGTCACTTGGATTTTCCTAACTCAAATTTTCTTTTAACATTTTTTTACATTTCCAAAAATCTGGCTCCAAAAATTTATTAGTGCTCCTCAGCAGCTCCAGAAAAACATATGTTCTCTTGCTGATCTGCGAAAAATGAATAAAATGGTCAATTTGGCGCCACACAAAACCCATAACTCATAATAGCACAATTTCGTGGTGACACACATGTTATCTCGTGCTCTTGTTGTGGCTCCAAATTTATTGCACCACAGAAGCTGAGCTTCGAAACCCTGGGCTCCACGGGTCAAAGTTTATTACATTTCTCGAGCGATTTTATTGTTTTTTCCAGCTTCTCCTAGTTCTTCTTATTTGCCCCCGGCCACACCATGAAAACTTTTTACGAAATATTTATTTTTGAAAAATTTTGTTTTGAAATTTTTTTGGAGACCAGATTTGAAGAATTTTGTTTGTTTTTTGGGATTTTTTTAGGTCCGGGAAATTGTTTCTGCTCAATTTGAAAATTCAAAAAATTCGATTCTATTTTTACCTTTTTTCTGAGAACTTTTTTTGGGATTTTTTAGGTCCGGGAAATATTTTTTCTCAAAATTGCTTTTTCAAAATAAAATTGGGTGCTTAATTTTTTTTTCAAAAATTTCAACAATTTAATTTCTGGAAAGTTTTCAGCGAAAAATTCATTTTGAATTTTTTTTCTCGAAAAAAAAACATTTTGAGATTCAAAAATCCACGTGGCAACTAAAAAATGAATTCAAAAGTACAGTATTTTTCCCCAGTCGCTGCGAGACCCTCCGATGAAAAGCACATTTGATTTTGTTTCTCTGGATGATGTTGAGAAGAGGTTAAAGACGCAGAGGATGAGGGAAAACAGTGGGATTCTAATGCATTGTCCTGATTCTAAATCTAAAACTCTGCGTCTCTAACTCCAACAGAGAAAGAGAGTCAAGAGGGTCTCGCAGCGATTGGGGAAGGGTACTGTACTTGAGGGGGAGAATCTCTGCGTCTCTAACCCAAATTTTAAAGTTTGAATGTTTTCCAAGATTCTTGAAATTTTTGAAATCCCAAAATTAAATCTAGGGGTCACTAAAACCTAAGCCTCCCTATAATAAATCGTAATAATAATGACCTGATACACTTTTTATCACTTTTTGTTCATTTATATTTTCGGGGGGCCCTCATAAATCTCAACACCTCTCGAGCCTTCTGCTGCCCGTGTTCATCTCTTCTTTTTTCTTAAATATTTTGACTACTCTTCTTCGTTTTCTACTCACTTAACCGGTTGATTTACGACAAGAGGAAGTATTTAGGTGTTCAGAAGCGCGCGCGGAAAAAAAGTTTTCTTCTTTGTTTTTTTTTTGGACCGAATTATTTATGAACTTTACTACTTGAGTTGAGAGAAGAGTTGAGGTTGTGAAAAATCTGAATTTCAAAAATTTGATTTTTTCTCAGCCACGTGGATTTAGGTCTGAAAATTAGGGGATTTTTCTGACAAATTTTCTGAAGTTTTGAAGTTTCTTAAATATTTTTTTGACAATTTTTTTTCAAAAATCCACGTGTAATTTTTTTTGCCACGTGAAGTTTTTTTTTCAAAAAATTCCAGACACGTGGATTTATACTTTGAAACTTCTGAAATTTTGCCACGTGGATTTTTTTTTTCAGAATTTTCAAAAATCCCAGAGAACAATATGATCCTCAAAATTTGTAAATCCAAAAAAGTTATCCTAAATTCCTGCCACGTGGATTTTTTTATAGAAACATTCAGAATGCAGATTTTTAGAATGCTCCTGAAATTCTAAAATGTGCGTTTTCAGGCTCAAATCCGACTCTAACATGAGCAATGCTGAATTTAAGCAGCTAGGCCCTAGAAAATTAGACAAAATTTTTTTCAAAAATTCTGGATTTTTTAGGCTGTTAAAAAAAACTCTCAAAATTCCTGCCACGTGGTTTTCTGACAATTTCAAAATTCAAATTTCTATTTAAATTTTTGTACCTGCCACGTGGATTTTTCAAATTTCGAAAAAGTCTGAAACTGAAATCTTCATTGATTTTTTTAATTTCAAATTTCTAGAAATTTTTTATTCAAAAAATTAACCCCTAAAATTCCTGTGGATTTTTTGCAACTTCAAAATTCAAATTTCTGAAATTTTGTGCTCTGAATTTCTTGCCACGTGGATTTCTGGAAATTTCGAAGCTCAAATTTCTGAAATTTTATGCCCTGAATTTCTTGCCACGTGGATTTCTGGAAATTTCGAAACTCAAAATTCTTTTCTAAACCCAACTTATCCCAAATTCCTGCCACGTGGATTTTTCAAACTTCGAAGAAGTCAGAAAAATTCATAAACAACCTAGACTTTTGCGAAATCAATTAACGGCTTGCGCGTAAAATGTTTATTTTATTTTATGGTTTTTGCCCCAAACATTTTCATTTCATTTTATCCATTATTCATCCTTTTCTTCTTCACTTTTGCGAGGAAAAAAAAGAAATCCTGAAATAATTTTTCACCTCAAAAATGATTGATTAGAAATGTTCGGAAGCAAATTTTCCGACTGATATACTTTTTTTTTTGGTTTGAAACAAAATTTTTTGATCTACACGCAGCGCGTGACCGCAACGCGTCCAACTACATTCATTTCCTGATTTTTTTCGCAACTAATATAAAAATGTGTGTATATTTTTCCACCCATCTGGTCAAGTATCTTTTTTTTCCGTATGTATTATTTTTTTTTCTAATCTGATCAATCATAGATTCAATAGAGCAGAAAAAAGGTCGTTTTTCATTTGTATCTTTTTCTGGACCCAAATTTTTTTTTAATGTTTTCGAAAAAAAAAGTCCAAACTCCCACTTAATCTTAATTTGGCTCATTCATTTCGAATCAAGCCTCTCTGTTTTATCTGACTTTAGAATCTTTTCTACAAATCGCATTTTTTGGTGGCATTTTTGTGGCCAAAAATTCTAGAATTCAAAATTTTGAGCATTTGAGAATTTAGAATTTCTTAACTTTATTTTTCAAATATATTTGACTGAGTATCTAATGTGGTACGCAGCCAAATTTGAACCTTTGAATACTTTTCACATGAAGAAGAATCCACGTGGCAATAATTGAAAATGAATTTGAAAATTCAAAATTCAAAAAAAAAAATTGAAAAAAAAAATCTGACTTTCAAAAATTGTATTTTTTCTTAGCCACGTGGGTTTGGGTCTGAAACTTGGGGGATTTTTCCGACACATTTTTGATGAAAAAAATTCATGTGGAATTTAGAATTTACAGAAAATCTGAAAATTCTGGCTTTTTCACAGGCAAAAATTCAAATTTCAGATTTTTTTCGAAAATTTGAAACTCCAAAACTTGGAAAAATTGTTGCCACGTGGATTTTTTGATAGAAAAATTCAAAATGCAGCTTTTTTCGAAAAAAATGTTTTTTTTTTTGAAAATTTCCAAGGAATCAGAATTCAGAATTTGAAAATGGCCCCAAAATTTCGAAAAAAAAAAGTTTTCACAAGAAAATTTTGATGAATTCCACGTGGCAAAGCATTCTATGAATTTTTAAAATCCAAATTTTCAAACTCAAATTTTCAACTGCAAAAAGTACACCTGCTCTTTTTTTCAATCTGTATGAATTGCCAATTTTTTTTTGTTTATCTGACCTCTCTTTCTCCCCAAAATCACTCCAATAAATCTTCGTTATTTTCCACGTGTAATTTGTCTAACTATAGTCGATTTGCAATTTATCACCTACTTTTTCTCTTATTTTTTTCTTTTTTCTGAACCTCAAATATCAATTTATCTCTTTTTCCCCGGAAATTTTCATTTTTATTGGGCGAAAAAGAAGATGCTCTTTTTATTTTCTCATGAACAAAAAAGATTTTTGTGGGATTTTTGGGGCCAATTTCCTGTTTTTTTCTGTTCTGTGTTTGCTTTTTGGATTAAGTTAGCCTAAATTCGGGGGAGATTTTACGATTTTTTATAACTAAATTAAGGAATTTGCTTAATTAAATTTATTTTGAAGAACACTTTTGGTTCAATTTTTGATTTAATTTTTTTTTTTTAAATTTTGCCACGTGGATTTTTTTTCCTGAAAAATTTGGAAATTTTTTTTGAGAATTTCAGAATCTGAAAAAAAATTTTCAACATTTTTGGAATTTTGGTATTGATTGGGATTGCTCATGTTAATCTTAGAAAACACTGAAAATAATGGGATTGCTCATGTTAAACTCAAAATCACAGTAAATTTAGGAAACATAGGGATTGCTCATGTTAAGCTTAGAAATTCTAAAAGTTCGAAATTCATTTGAAACTCAAAATTATAGTAAAATTTAGAAGATTTGGAAAAATCAGGGATTGCTCATGCTACACTCAATTTTGACAAAAAATTACGAAAACATAGAGATTGCTCATGTTAAGCTTAGAAAACACTGCGAATGACGGGATTGCTCATCTTAGGCTGAAAAATGAGAGATTTTGATTGCGCCTTCAAATCGAGCCAAAAATTCAAATTCAAAACATTTTGACTGAAAATTTTGTCCAAAAAACTAAGGATTGCTCATGTTAAACTCAGAAATTCAAAAAATCTGGGATTGCTCATGTTAAGCTCAAAAAACACTAAAAATATTTGGATTGCTCATATTAGACTGAAAAATCAGAGATTTTGATTGCACCTTCAAATTGCGCTAAAAATTCAAATTCAAAAAATTTTGAGTGAAAAGTTTGTCCAAAAAAATTCTCAAAAATTATTTTGCTAAATTTTTCAAATCAAAAAGTTCCCGAAAAAATTCTGATTTTTTTCTCTTTTCTGAATTTAGGCTATCTTGAATTTAGTGTAATTCGAAAATTTTCTTCCGAAAACCTTGTTTCTTTTTCACTATAACCAGATTATTTTCTCACATTTTGCTAATTTGATTTAAATTTTCTCGTGTCCTCTTCTGAATTTTCGAGAACACTTTAGATTCCTCGATTTTTCAGACGTCATGAAATAGAAAAAATGCAAATTTTTCTCATATTTTTATTATTGTTGGCCACAAAGTGTGGCGCATTTTTGCAAAACACTTTGCCACTTTCGATTTTCAAAAATCTTGACACTTCTTCCACGTCGCCTGATGTTTTGGAGAAGATTCATGTTGGAGCCGAAGCCACGAATAAAAATCCTATGGGAGCGGGAGGTTCAGATTTTTACAGGGGGGATGGTTATGACGTGGCACCTCTTCTGAGATCTGAAATTAATTTCAGAAGCCACTAATGTCCCCAGAATCCCAACTAAAATTGATTTTCAGTCCGTCGAGTGCCCCCGTATTTTTCGGTGAAGCTGGAACGAGAATATGTGGTTGGAATGGGTGGAAGTATCAATTTGACGTGTGTTGCTGTCGGATATCCGTGGCCAAGGGTTTTTTGGAAGAAGACTGATCAGCGTGAGTTTTTTGGGCTTTTGAACGCGTTGCGGTCATGCGCTGCGTGTTAAAAAATCCTGGAAAATTATACGTTTCAAAATTTTTTCAAAGAGATTTGCCATTTTTTCATGAATAATATTGAATTTTCCCTTCTTCTCAAAAAAAAATCCAAAAATTCCCGAATTCCAGAAGTCATTGATGATCCCTCAACGGCTCCAATGACAAAAAATGTGCTGACCTTGACGAACGTCGAAGTCACCGAGAACTTCACCTGTGTCGCTGTCAGCAATCTTGGAAACATCGAGGCTACCACCACAGTAATCGTGAAAGATCTCCCACCACCACCGATTGATATTATGGTGTCGTCTGTCACTTCGGAATCGGTTGTCATCACTTGGAAACCGCCCAATTATAATGAGCCGATTAATAAATATATTGTGAAGTTTAGATTGAAGTGAGTTAAGGGGATGTTTTGGGTGGTTTGGCATGGTGTGAGGAATTTTTGTTTTGATCTACCAAGCTGAAAATCCACGTGGCATAAATTCCAGAACCTCTGGAATATCTGAAAATGATTATTTTGTTCTGAAGATCTCAAATTCCACGTGGCACAATTCTAGCACCTCTGAAAAAAATTCTGGTACAAAAAATAGCACTGTTGAAATTTGGATTCTGGAATTTTCAAACTTAAAATCCACGTGGAAAACTATTTTCCTAGTGCTGGAATTCCACGTGGCACAATTTTAGAAGCTCTGAAAATTTTGGAGATAAAATTTATATAACTGAAATTTGGAATCTAGATTTTTCAGACCAAAAATATTCCACGTGGCAAAGATTTTTTCTGGAGCTGAAAATTCCAAGTGGCAAAATTCCAGAAATCCTGGAAAGTTCCGGAAAAAAATTATAAAACTGAAATCTGGAAGCTAGAAGTTTCTGCTCTGAAATTCCACGTGGCATAACTTTGGAAATCGTAAAATATTTGGAGCAAAAATTTATGTAGCTGAACTTTGGAAACTAGAATTTTCAGATCAAAAAATTCCATGTGGAAAATTCCAGAATATTTTAGAACTCCTCAAATTTTTGATTCAGAATTTATTGAATTTTTGAAGCTCCCCTGCCACGTGGCAAATTTGAGAATTTTTAATTTGGAAACTAGAGTTTTCAGCTCAAAATTCCACGTGGCACAATTTTAGAACTTCTGAAATTTTTGATTCAGAATGTCTTGAATTTTTGAAGCTCCCCTGCCACGTGGCAAAAAAAATCTGAAATTTTTAGTTCAAAAATTCTACTGCTGAAATTTGCAATCTGAATTTAACCGCCCTGATTCAAAAATTCCACGTGGCAAAATCCCTAACTCAATTAACTTATGCTAACTCTATTCCAGCATGTTGTGTGATTTTTCAGATCTCCCGAAAATCTACTCTCCAACGAAAAGGATTTGGATGATGAAGAGTAAGCATGATTGATTTTTTTCAGCTTTCCCATTTTCTGAAATCTCTGAAAACCAATTTTATTTCAGATATGCTGAAAAAGGTCGCTGGAAATCGCTGGAAACTCTCGACACAAGTGTTGTGATTGGAAATCTGGTGGCTTTTCAAACCTACGAGTTCACTGTTCAAAGTGGCTCGGATATCGTTGGCCCAGGCCAGCCCAGTATATCTGTAGAGGCCCAAACAATGACGAGTCCACCCTCAACTCCTCCCGCAAATCCACAAGCCCGTTCTTTGAGTCGAGATTCGATTTTGGTCAAGTGGGGACCTTCGGAGCAGCCCAACGGAGTTGTCACCGGATATAAAGTGTATTATGTTTTGGCGGACGATTCGGTGGTGGTGGTCTCGAAGCGATTTGATGAGAAGTGGAATTTGCATGAGGCGAAGGCTGATGAATTTATGACTACGATTTATGGATTGCAACCGGATTCCAGATATTTTTTGAGGGTTTTGGCCAGCAATTCGGAAGGAGATTCACCGCCTTCTGAAGTTGTGACGGTTTCGACGCGGCAAGGAAGTTAGTTTGATTTTTGAGGGGATTCTGAACTTCTAACCTGAAGGTTTCTGGGATTTCTGATGTAGCTGTATTTTGTTAAGGACTAGGAAAAGCTTCAAAATCCATATATATTTTTTGATCTACATTTTTTTAGAGTACTGTAGATTATTCCTCAGATTTCTTATCTGAAAAAAAAATCTGGAAAAATATTTTTGACGTGACCTAGAAAATAGAATTTTTTTGCTCACGGAAAAGCCAGTTTTTTAGCCAGTTCAAAAATTGCTGGAAATTGAAAGTGCCAGTTCTAAATATTAGATTTACCGTAAGTCTAGCAATTTCCCTAAATCTTCAAATTTATGGCACAATTTCAAAAAAATCTAGTTTCAAATAAGAAGTTCTTGAACATCTAGCCCCTGCCACGTGGCAAACTAATCAACAAATGATTTTTTTTCCAGTTCCCGGTCAACCAGCTCTCCTCAAAGTGCGTGCTCTCGACTCGCGCCGCATCCAACTCGGCTGGGACAAACCGCTGTTCTCGTCGCCAATCAGCGGCTACACGGTGCGATACAACACGACTGATGGGGAAAAAGAGCTGACAATCACTTCGCCACACGAAAAACATGTGATCACTGGATTGCAACCGGATAAATATTATGGTTTTAGGTAGGAAATGGGCTTCCCAGAAAAAAAAAAAGAAAAAAATTGGTCGCCGGGTGGGGGTCGAACCCTGGTCTTGCGATTCGTAGGCAAAAAGCCATACCACTCGGCCAAGCAGCCGCTTTTCTCTTTGCCGAAAATTATCATATTTAAATGCGCCTCGATTTCAGAGTTGCTGCATATTCGGACCGAGGTCAAGGAGAGTTCACCGAGCCAATCGTCACCAAAACCATAGCCTCAAGTGAGTTAGCCTAAATAGTTTTGTAATTGTTGTGTTGTGTTTAGTCCCCATTGCGGCGCCCACAATTCTCCACGTATCTGCCACGTCATCGCGGAGTGTTGAAGTGAAATGGAAGGGTCCGGAAGGCAAGGGATTGAATGGTGGAACTCTCACCGCGTACCGCATCGCCTACCGGAAAATCAATAGCGGAAAGCCGGCAACGCGGAAAGATTCGGAGGATTATGATGAAGAGGATGAAGAGGAAGAGGAGCGAAATTCTCCCGAAGCCCCGAAATTTTTTGTTGTTCGCGCCGAGACCACAAAACATCAATTGACCGATTTGCAACCGTACTCCACGTATCAGATTACGGTTGCCGCGTCGACAATTGATGGTTATGGTCCGGATAGTGCGCCGGTGAATGTTGTGAAGACTTTGGAAGATGGTTAGTTGGTTGAAAAATTAAATTTGGGATGA
The DNA here is from genome assembly GCA_947459285.1 of Caenorhabditis angaria. Classification (NCBI taxonomy): domain Eukaryota; kingdom Metazoa; phylum Nematoda; class Chromadorea; order Rhabditida; family Rhabditidae; genus Caenorhabditis; species Caenorhabditis angaria. The sequence goes on along the minus strand of CANHGI010000002.1, from coordinate 11,266,556 downwards.
TTTCAGGTGGCAAAGATGAGGAAAATAGTCATAGTGGTGGGTTTTAGACGTTGTTTTTGTGAGGAAAATTTTTAGCAGGTCCAATATAGCCAGGTTTACTTTTGCAAAAATTATATGCGGCACTTGCATTTAGACCACGCCCACTTTTTGAAAAAAGTTTTTTTTAAGCAAAAAATGTCGTTAAGCGCGTTGCGGTCTGCGATGCGTATTTTGAAGTTTCGATTAAACACGCAGCGCTTGACCGCAACGCGTCTGAAGACATGTGTGCAGTTGAAATAACATTTTTTAAATTCCCCGCTTCTCAAAAGTGTTTTTGACTGAAAGCGAGGTTTGAATTCGCATCACATATGTCGTTGTACGCGTCGCGGTCGAGCGCTGCGTTTCATTCAATAAAAAACCCGCAGCGCTTGACCGCAAAGCGTCTAAAGACATTTGTGCAGCCGAAAACCCCCCAGAAATTTCCCAAGAACATAAATCAAGCCTGAATTAAATAGGTTGGGAAGATTTTGTTCTTTCAGTTTTCCACCACTAATCCCTCTCCCCCTAGGCAGATGTTTTTCCCCCCACTATTTTTGTTTTTGAACAATTCTGTGACCGCCAAACACGACCACTTATTATTTTCTTGTCACTTTTCATCAAATCAAAAAAAAAGTGATTTTGGATTTTTTCGCAGACATGATAATATATGGGTTTGACTTGATTCATTCATTTTTCAATATGCAAATTCCATTTTTTTTCTCTCAAAACATAGGTTGAATCCACTAGGGATTGGGTTCACATAAATCCGAATCGCTTTAGATCGAGAATCAGAGATAAGACAAGTCGGAGGGAAATTATTAAAAGCAGAAGGCGCTTTTTGATTTATGTACTATTTCTTTAAGACTAGACTACTTAGGAGGAAGATCCAAATGAACATATGTTCGAAAATTGACTGCTGGACATTATTTTTTATGTTTATGTTTATTGTTTTGGTTACTTTGGGCTTTTGAAAATGTCGTTGTACGCGTTGCGGTCACGCGCTGCGTGTTTGAAACAAAGGAAACGCGCAGCGCGTGGCCGCAACGACACGCATTCTCAGAAACAACCAAATTTGATGATTTTTTTTGTTCACACAAAAAAAATTTTTGGATCACGCGAAAAAAATATTTTTCGATTTTTGTTTTTTTTCAACCAATTACACCCGAAATTTCTGGTATTTCAGTTCGTGGCACACCTCGGCCAATCAGTGGCTGGCCAGAGTACAACTTCTGAAAAAATCTGAATTTCAGTTTTTAGAGGTCAAAAACTAAAAATAAAATAACAGTGTTTAGAGGACAAAAACTGAACAATTCGCAATTTTCATACTGTAAAAAATTAGCGTACAATGTTTTATTTTGAAAATCACGATTTTTGCGGAGGTGTGGTTTGTGGTTAGAATGAGATTGGAATGGATCTTAAAATGATAGCAAAATCAATTTCATTCGAAACTGACAGTTCATATGAAACTTGTGAGCTGGAAACAGTCGTGAAGACTTTCTCCAGAACAAGTTTTAAGTTAAAATTGGTCCAGAATTCAAAGTTTTAGGCGTATTGTTTCCTAAATCGGTAGAAAACACGTTTTCAACAAAATCTTTTGAATTCTGACCCAAATTGCAAAAAAAAAAGTTCAAAGCAAGAAAAATTATTTATTTGCAGTTATATTAATTGAAAATCCATCGTTCATCCTGAAATTCTAGCGATAGTCATACAATTTTGAACGCCAGCTCTCCAAAATCGTTGAATTCTAGATGAAGCGGAAAACCAACCCTGAAAAAAATGAAAGAATTAGATTAGCTAGGCGAATTTATTAATTACCGTAGTTCCAGTTGAGGCGAAACATCTGTTGTACTGTAGAAGCGAAATCTGAGAAGAAAACTTGAATTATTATTTTGTTAACTCACCACTTCCCGAATGCAAATAATTATTAATGACGGAACAAAAACGAGAAAAACAAGAGAAAAGGCCGCCACGTATTGCCACGTATATGACAAAAAATACGTGGCAAGATTTTTATCAGGTTGAAAAAAAAACAAAAATCGAAAAAAAAATCTTTTCCGCGTGATCCAAAAAAAATCATCAAATTTGGTTGTTTGGGAGAATAGTACTGCCGCAACGCGTACGACGACATCTATCAATATGTTAATCAACTTTTAGAGCTCTTATAAGCTGGCTCACAGGTTAATTTAGGTTCTACAATATTTTTTGAGCTTCCCCAAACAATTTTTCCCCGTACTTTTTCTCATGAATTTTATCCCAACATGAAAGTATCAAATTACCCCCGAAAAAAATCTGTTCCTCATTGACCCAACCAAGCAACAAAAAAACACATGTCTCATCTCATCCCCACCAAAAAGGACCCTCGAGAAGCAAAGTATTCATAATTGTGAATATTTTATACTCGCTAGATATATACCATATGATACATCTCGTATTCTTCTTCTCCCCTTCTGCTCTTCTTCTTTTGCTCTTCAAATATTCTCACGGGCTGTTTTCGCTTCGATCGAAATATTCGTGGTGGTGACCCAGCCACCCCCTATTGAGTTACATATTGGATATTCTCGCCATTTTTAGTAATATTTTGATAAAAAAGTGTTTTTTCTTGCCGCCATCGCTTTTTTTCTCATCTCATGCGCAAGCGCTGTGTTGTTGACAGGTCGTATTTATCAATATTTGTATTTGCGACCAATTGACCGCACGAAAATTGCTTGTGATAATGCATATTTTTGCTTTGAAGTGTAGAAAACTGAAAAAAATGAAAGTAAAAATGAAAGCGCGCTCTAGCGCACTCACCCCGCCAACTGTTTTTTCAAAATTTTACTTTCATTTTTTCGCATTTTTTTTGCGTTTCCCCCCGTTTTTTCCCAACACATTGATACATTTCGGCACCTTGTCTCTAGAGAACAATAGAACCAGTCCCATTAAGTTGCGCAACTGTCCTTCCACGCCGCCATCACCATTCTATTTCCCACACCACCTTCCTCTCCCCCTTTTTCCTTTATCGATCGATTGTATGATTATTATGTGTGCTGTGCATTTGTCCTCTCCACTGACTGATGACACATTCCTTATTTAGTCATCGCTCTCTCTTATTTTCGCATACTATCTCGGTAGATTGGGTGTAGACACCATTTTTTTGCGCTTTTTTGTGTCTTGCATGGATCATTTGATTTTTCATATCATATATGGTCGTTTTTACATTGAAATGTCCGGTTCTTTTTCTTCCAATGCTTATTAGTGGAAAGTGTAACTTTTGCCTTCAACAACAACAAAAAGAAACTAAAAAATAATCCGTTTTCAATTCTCACGCCTCGTGGAAACGTATTTTTTCACAACAATAAGTTAGTTTCCCCGAAGTACACATAATTGTTTTTGATTTTCTTCGCTCTTTTGAAAAAAAGTCGCGAATTTTTTCGCGCGAGCCGCGTTTCAATTGGCTCTTATTATTTGTGTGAGCACCTCTGGCTGCCCAGGCAAAAAGGCACTTGTGTGACCTGGACTGGCGACAATTTGACAAATGGTCATTTTACCCATCTCACCTTTTTTTCTGAATTGACAGGTTATTTATTGCTTTTTGCGCGGGGCAGATATCTGATGGTGAACTTTTTGAAATTAATTGTGTCACTGATTTTTCGGACCACTAGAAAAACTGCGATTTTTGATGAAATATGATTTTTTTTAGTATATTATGACCTGCTTATTATGATCCCGCGGTCAATAACGACTTATCTCAACTCTGATATATGAGTTATGACGTGGCAAAGTTTGAAATTATTTGAAAAACCGCGAGCTTTTTGATATCTTATATCATTGTAACGTGTACGAAATGATATAAAATAACGAAAAGCTTTTTTCTAACTTTGCCACGTCATAGCTCATATTTAGAGTTGAGATAAGTGGTTTTTGACAACGGGATCATGATCAGCTGGTCAAAATCCACTTTGTTGGACCAAAAAGCACTTCTTTCCGCCAAAACCCTCATTATTCACTCAAAAAGTTGTGTCCATGTCCAACCACCCACAATATTACGCAACAATCAAAAAGTAACATACAAATTACTCGTCAACCCATCATATAATATATTATTTATAACCAATAATAATAACTAAGCCTCATTTTATTCCATCCTCCACTTGACCAATGTCCCTGGAAAGACCCCCCCTTTTCGGATAATCGGATTTCCCTGCACGTCTCTCCAACTTTCTTAATTTTATCTAATGCACGCGCGGACCACCCAAGAAGAAGAAGGCTAAATTAATTACACTTGAAATGAGAAAGGACTTTTTTTCCTCTTCCTTTTTCACCCCGGCGCTTCCTCAATATAAATGAGAAGTAAATATCGAAATTTGTGAACATGTGTCACTTTTTCTCTTTGTTTTCGCCCCAAATTTGGTTAGAATTAGTAAATTAAAAAATAATGGGAGATAATTTGGGAACCCCTTTTTGCATTCTTTACCACAAAATTGAACGAAATACCTTTATGAATGACCTTTTCGCGCGCCACCTACAACAAAACCGATAAAATATTCAAAGATGTGGTTTTTTCGCGCGCGGTGGTCGTCACCAGCGAAGTTTTTTTTGCCCCCAGAGGAAAACGAGAGGTATTCATCTATTTCTCCCCTTTCGTTTCTCCTTCGTACATACATATATACCCTCCACTTTTCCTATCAAATTGACATATTGTTTTGCTTTTTCTGCCAAAGCTTCTTGCAACTCTTATACGACATGTTTGAGGTGGATTACTGAGATTTTTCGCATTGAATGGAGTGGATTTGGATTTGTTGCAAGTTTTCTGAGAGAATGGATATTTTTGATAGTGGATTTAGATTTTTTAAAGTTTTGAGTCGGGCAGGCGTACCAAATTTTCTTAACAATTACTTAAAAGTTATTTTTGGTACGGCCCAAGCTTTCTAGATTTTTGGATGAATTTTGAATCTTACCAAGGGTCGAATTCATAAACCTGGTACACCGAAAATTATTTGAAAAATATTGGGTGTACCAAAAATTGCTTAACATTTTTGGTACGACCAAATTTTTTAAAAAGTAGTTTTTGGTACGGCCCAAGTTTTCTAGATTTTCTGGTGAATTTTGAATCGTACCAAATGGGGTATAAAACCTGGTATATTAAAAATTATTTGAAAAAAATTAGGTGTACGAAAAATTGCTTAACATTTTTGGTACGATAAAATTTTCTTCATTAATATTTCAGTATGCCACGAAAATGCTCTGTGAGCCCAAGAAAAAATTCCCGGTGACTAGGATGTGAAGCTCCTGGTCCTCCAGGTGTTTTTGAGTTTCCGGAGCTTTTTGTGACTTTGTTTTCTCAAAAATTTCACAACTTCTTCTCAGATTGTGAAATTTGAGGTTTTCCACATTTCAATCATTTCGCTCCACTTTATTTCTTAAGCTAAACAAACACCACCACCACCACACGAAAAAACCCATATTTCATCTCACCACATCCACACTTATGCACATTTTTCCAGAAAAATGGAGCAGGTGCATTTTGCACCATTTATCACACCCCTAATAAAATGCCTCGCCGTTTTTTGTCCCAGCTTTTTTTTTTTGATTGGCTTCTCTTATTTTTTTTGTTAGGATTAGTAGTGTGAGTGACCTTGTGCCTTAGAAATAAGGCGCAAGCAACATTTTTTTTCGCGGCTGCCTCGTTTTTTCTCCGTTTGCACATTATTCATGATTCGGTTCATTCAACACTTCCAATGTTTTTTCTTTTTTCGCTTCCTTTTTGGAGTATCTTTTTCTTTTTTTAGGGGGAAAAAGTTGATTTTGAACACACATTCAAGTGTTTTGTTGGTTTTTTCCGCCTCCCAGAGCACCAGTTTTGTTTCTATGAAGTTACTTTTTTCGAAGAGAAAAGTTGTCGGCTGAAAATCTTTCAGAAAAAACATCATTTTTAACCTCCCATGGGAGATTTCCTAATGAAAAACATGCTGATTTTCACCTGCTGATAATAATAACGCTATTAGAAACAGTAGATTTGTTTACCACCCTAAAACTTTGTTCCCAAGCAATTTTCACATAGATAACGGTGTATTTAGTTTGATTTTTATATTCTACTGTCGTTTTTTAGAAAGCGTGTACCTTTAAACTGTGTTACAATGGTTTTTGATTTGCAGTGAGTTGTTTTTTCCCCAAAAATTCCGTGAATCTCACGAAAAACACTCAAAATCTTGTGTCTAAAAAGTTACATGACTCGTGTCTTCATCGAAAGTCAGTGCTCAAATTGAATATTCATGCAACATCTCTCTCATTCTCCACGAGTTTTTTGCTTTTCTTTCTCCTCTCTCGGAAAAATTGACGATTATATGAAGCGGCAAAATTGGATGAAGTGGTCTATTGCCTGAAATTTTTTTTTTTCTGTGCCTCCACCCTCGTCGTCGTCGTTTTTTTTGCCGAGAGAGAGAGAAGGGGATGTTTTTGTTGTGTCCGCGTTTCAATGAGACGAGAATTGGAAATTATTTTCCAGTGACTTTTTTGTGGGGAAGCGATTTTTGAAACCTGAAAATCGTACGTTTCAAATTTATTTCATCCTTTTTCGAACGTGTTTCAGAATTAATCTCTCAACTCCGCTCTTTGGAAAAAAAATATTCGAATTTCAAACTGAATTTTGGTACACAGAAAAAATAACCCCCCCTTTTTTAACTGTTTTTCAGTCTGGGGGGGGGTCATATTTTTTTGCTAGGTCTGAAATTATATCTGAAAATGATGCTATTCACGCAGATCACGATTTTCTGCACTGAAAAACTCCTAAATCTCGATTTTTGAATAATTTCTGGCATAATTTGAAATTTTCTGCGAATATTTATCCAAAAAGAAACATTCTTTCTTCGAAAAACAGCACATTTTCTTTGGAATTATAAGTCGTATTTTATTATTAGTGCACATGGTGTAGAGTGTAGTACATATAAATGTCCATTCATGTCCACCATGCTCATTATAATTTCTTTTTCTCCTCCGCGAGCTCTCCTTTTTGTTGTCGGCATAGTGTGTCATTTGCAGCCAGGAGGTGGTGAAATTTGAGCAAAAACTACTGCTGTCCCTTTAAAGTGGATAGATTTGAGATGACTATGATCCATCATTTTGATGTGTGTGTTTTGTGGCTAAAAAATCGTCCGAAATTTTCCTAAATTGCGACATTTTTTTTGTCTGCGCTCTCTCGATTTCACGTTGTCTCTTCTGTTCTCTTATCAGAGGGTAACATGAGCAATGTATGAATTTCTATGAAGTTTTTCCATCCGATAAAACTAGATTTTTTCCGAGCCCAGATGTTTTACGTTTATTTGTGCTGCCGAATTTGATTAAAACTTTTTCCTCGTGTGTTTTTTTTGCTGCTCCCCTGCTCCCAACTAATCTAATCTAATATTATTTTTTCGCACCATTTTTTTGCTCATTTCGTATTTTTTCCGCATCTTCTTCTTCTCATCATTATTGTTTTTTTCTGAATTTTAGCCATCACTGTGTGAATGTCGTAGAAAACAAATTGCGCAGCCAAAAAAATACACTAAAATTAATATGGTGGATAGGTTATTTTTAATTTTGCTGGCTATATTGGACACTGGAGTTTTGGGCGCCCAGCAGCAGAAAGGTTTGACCAGGGGGAAAGGTTTTTAAAGCCTAATATTTTCTAATTTTGAAATAATTTCCAGTTCCATCCGCCCCACAATCATTTCAAGCAGAGCTCAGCAGTGCAACTTCGGTGAGTTTTTTGAATTTTTCGAAAAAAAATGGGTCTGGGGTGGGTTTGATCCCCAGACCGCTTAGCTGGTAGGCAACACGTTTACCGGCTGAGCTATATTTGGATGTCTAAGTTTTGGGACAAGGGAAGTGAACTTTTGATGAAACCAATCGAAATACACCAAATCTAGCATGCTGATCACGATTCCGAAGTCAAAAATTGCCACAAATGCCTGTGAGCAATTTTCTGGAGCTCCAAAGTTGGAATTGAGTTTTGGTTTTTGCTCATTTTCAATATAAAACCTTATTCATGTTATAAAAATTGATTTTCCACCCAGAAACATGATGAAAATGAGCAAAAACCAAAACTCAATTCTAACTTTCGAGCTCCAGAAAAGTGCTCACAGGCATTTTTGGCAATTTTTGACTTCGGATTCGTGATCAGCATAGTCTGTTTGGTATATTTCGATATGTTTCATCAAAAGTTCAACACCTGACTTTATGCACTTCCCTTGTGAGCTATTTGAGCACGAGTTGAAATTTTGGCCTGAATCTTGTAGTGCTAATGAAAAATTGTTGTAAAATTCAGGTGAAACTAACATGGGAGGCGCCAAAACACGAAAATGGAGCAGTCATCGGTTTCTACCTTCACTTTGACAAAATGCTGAATGGTGAACCAGTGATTGATTCGAAAAAACGCATCATAATGATAAAAGATGCAAAAAAACGCGACTACGAAATGGAATCACTCGACCCGAACACTGAATACTCGTTCCGATTAAACGCCTTCAATCGACTCGGCGACGGTGAATTCAGCGAGCGACGAAGTGTTGTGACGCAAGGAATTGCGCCATTGGCACCGGAAATTGTCGCGGTATCGTTGGATCAAGATGAGCCGCCGGTTGTTGCGCGAATTGAGTGGAAGACGCCGAGATCTAGACCGAATGAGACGCCGATTGATAAATATAATCTGGTTTTAAGGCCGCAAGGATATTCGGATGGTTTTGTTTTGAAGAAGACGGTTGAGGGAGCGGAGAAATCGACGACTATTTCGGGATTGTGTGAGTTTTTTGAAGAGGAATAGATTCTGTCTTGTAAACTGTGGAATTTTAGTCGTTGAAAAATTTTATTTTGGCCTGAAAAAGCCTTCAAAATGTTTGAAATCAAGTTTTTTTGACGTAGAAAAATTGACACGATTTTGCTCCAAAATCATCAAAAATGTGAAAAATTCCCGAAAATCCTCAAATTATAAGGTAGATTTGTTTTTTTTTGACATTTTTCGAAGAATATATAGATTTTTCAGTAATTTTAGATGATTTTCTTATGAAAAATAGCTCCCCGAAAAAAATACGTTTCAAAATTTATTTATCAATTTTTTCCGACAATTTTTTCTCGATTCACACATGTTCAATTTTTTAGCGTAAATTTTCTAAGCAAAAATTAACTCCAATAATTCTACGTTTCAAAAATTTTAAATCTGATTTTTTATTTCTCTTTTTCGTTTCTTTAATACATCGATCTTCAGAAAAAAATAGATTTTTTCTTTGAAATCATCAAAAATATGAAAAATCAGTTTTTTAATGTCAGAATCTTTCTCTTATTATAGGGTAGATTTGTTTTTGGCTAATTTTCCTTTTTTTGTCTTGGAAAAATATAGATTTTTCAGTAATTCTGGATGATTTTCTTATGAAAAATAGCTTCCCCGAAAAAATACGTTTCAAAAATTATTTATAAAATTTTTCCGACAATTTTTTCTCGATTCACACATGTTCAAGTTGAACGAAAATGATGCAATGCGCCTTTAAATAAAACTGAAATCGGTGTCGCCTGCTATGACAAAATGGCTTAACCGAAAAAAAATATGATTAGATATTCGAAATCTACGTATTCGCATTTAGTTGAATAACTATGCGCCGATTCACCAAACACCCTAGGAAAAAAGTCATCATCGCTTCGAGATATCGCTCGTAAAAAACATTATGTTCCTTTAAAATTCTACCGTAACATGACAAATAAAGAGTGTGAAACACGGAGAGAGTGCGAGAGAAAAAAAAGGAAAATCTGCATACACACAGGTACGCAGAGTGTTTGCAAACAGTAAGACTCATTGCACCGTTTGAACGTGTGTGGATTTCAAAATGTTGAATTTGATTTGAAAAATTTTTAGCGTAAAATAATCAAAAATATGAAAAATCAGTTTTTTAATGTCAGAATCTATCTCTAATTATAGGGTATATTTGTTTTTGGCTAATTTTCCTTTTTTGTCTTGGAAAAATATAGATTTTCAGTAATTTTGGATGATTTTCTTATGAAAAAAAGCTCCCCGAAAAAATACGTTTCAAAAATTATGTATCAATTTTTTGGAGTACATTTTTTCGTTGTTTCCAAAAACATTTTATTTATAAAATAAAAAATTCCCAGTTCCACTTCAAAATTATCCGACATTTTTGTTCCAGTAATGGGTGTTGTATACGATGTTCTGCTATCCGCCGAAAATCGCGAAGGTCACTCTCAAAACGCCACCGAAACCATCGCAACTCCAGTCGGAATACCCGAAGGCGAACCAATCAATGTGCAATACGAAATTGCGGACGGAAAGGTTGGTTGGGCTATTTTATTTCACTTTTTTTGCTGGAAAAAAAGTTTTTATTGTCGTGTTGAATGGGATGGGAAAACGATGAACATATGAGCGTTCAGTTGAAAAATTTTCAATTTTTTTCGAAAACTATAATAATAATGAGAATAGCTTTATTTATATTTTTTCTAGCAAATTTCGAAATTTTTTGTGGAATGGTGGGAATTTTCAACCCTTAGGTGTTTTTTTACCCAAAAATCTTTTTTTTTCTTCAGATTGTGGTCTCTTGGCGCCCACCGGCTGAACAGCAGAGAAATGGAAACATTACGTCCTACAAGGCTGTTTTGACACCAATGGATGCGAGTTCGGAGAGATTTGAGAAAACGGTGAGAATTTTTGGGGGTTTTGGTGAAAATTTGGTGTTTTCTAGTGAATGTTTCGATCAAAAATACCTAGGATTCAATTTTTGAGAAATTTTGAGTTTTTCAGTAGATTTTGACCTGCTGATCATTTTCCAGTTGTCGAAAATGACTTAGCTCAACTCTGAAGCGAGTTATGACGTGGCAAAGTTGAAAAGCTGTCTTTGAAAAAAAAATCTTCAAAACACATTTTTGAAATGGCTTTCAAAATTTGAACAAAGTAATTTTGTACATTTTTGGTCCAGCTAATATTCCGTGACCACAAATTACTTAGCTCAACTATGGGTTATGACGTGGCAATGTTTTTTTTCTCAGAAAATGGGTTTTGCGCCTCGATTTTGAAGTTTGAACTTTGCCACGTCATAACTCCCTTCAGAGTTGAGCTAAGTAATTTTTTACACCGGGATCATGATCAGCTGGTTGAAATTTACTAGACAACATCGTAACGCAAAAATGCTCTGAAATTAACCCGCGCTTTCTTCAAAAAATTTTTTCTCAACAAAAAATAAACAAAAATGATGTATCTGACAGCCTGAAATTAGTTTCATTTAATTCTCGCAGCCAGCCAGCTTTTCCTCGTTTTTTAGTTTTTTTTTTCTCGCCTCAATAATTAGTAGTTTGGCGCAGTCAACAGCGCGTGTAAAAATGCACATCTTCCTGTTCTTTTTTGGTGCCTAACCAAAAAGCTATAAGGACATTTTCGTCGTTCTGTTGAGAAATAATAAATAATGTGGATTTTGTTGAGCTCGTCATCATTTTTATGCACAAAATTTTTCGTCTTCCTGTGAATTATTTTTTCTTTTCGGCATTATTATTTGGTTTTCGCACAGAAATTGTAGTCAGATGAATTGATTTCTTGCTTACCAAACAAGCTTCTCAGCACATTTTTTTTTCTTGAAACGTATTTTTTTCATGCTTTTCACATAGTTTTTTTTCGGCCGCTTTCTTTTTCTTCCAACATATTTTTTTGTTGTGTTGCTGAAGAGCCTAGTTAGTTTTTTCTTGCATTTTTTTGGAAGAAAAAGAAGAACACAACAATTTGTTCAATTTTTCTTTCTGAATACCTAGTTATCGATTTTTCTCGACAAGTTCTTCTAGCCAATTAAAGTCAATTCAAATTTTTTTTCAAAAAATTGTTTTTTTCTAGATTCAATCGCCACACACTTCTGCCACATTTGAAGTCAACGTTCAAAGAGCGTATTTGTTCAAAGTTGCGGCGTCGACAATGAAAGGATCGGGACCGTATTCGCCAGTTTTGACGATGAATCCGGATTTGACAGGTTAGTTGAGAGGGTTTTTGAAAGTTAAACCGTGAAAAATGCTCAAAAATGAGCCAAGAAACATTGAAAATGGTCAAAATTGAGTCTAAAACAGTGAATTTGCTCAATTTTGAGTGATTTTTCTGCACAAAAATTCGCACACACGGGGAAATTTGCATAATAAACAAGCTATGGTGTTTTTACACCTGCCAGCGCGCATTTTTCATTTTTTTTCCCCCTCATTTTTTTTGGTTTTCACCTGAAATATATCAAGTTTGTTCGGAAGCTTGATATATTATGAATGAGCATTTTTTATTAAATTTTTCGCCGCCCAACGTCCTCTCGAAAGTTGGGTACTTGACTCGAAGGAGCACCCGATTTTCTAGATTTTTCAAAGATATTCAGCCATGATGTTTGGGCTCTTGGAGCACAAAAGTCAAAGTTTTCCTCTCTGGAAGCATGTTGTTGGTCTTTCATTGTACACTTCTTTTGTTTTTTTCTACTCGAAATTTCGTATAGATATAATTTCTGTTGAGAATTCCAATTATTTCTCGCCCTCACCTTTATCTAGGAAATTAAGTGAGTAACTTTTTGTCGGCGCCGAGATGAATAATGGGAAATTTTTTCAATTTCCCGTCTCTTCCTATCCTTCACATTTTTGCTATTTATGTTGTCTAAGTCGAAAAGTCAAGCCAAGTTAGTTCAACTTGGCGTGAAAATTGGAGCAAAAAATGTGTGCACTCCCTCTTTTTTTTTTGGGGCTTTTACTCATTTTTTTATCGATTCAGGTTTTTTGCCATATTTTTCCAGCAAGTGAATAAGTAAGAATAATCCAATTTCCCCGGGCCTCGCTGGAATTTTCTCTACGTCGCAACACACACTTTTTTTTCTAATAAATTCGAATTAGTTGACAGAGATCTTTTTAATCTGTCTTGACATGGCACATTTTCTGCGCTTTTCGTTTATTTTTCTTTCGAAATTTGGCTAGTTTCCGGTGAAACATAAAGCAACACAAAAAAAAAGAAAGGCTATTTTGGTTTTTGAAATTCTACACCGTTTACGCCTCACTTCATTTTTTCTCGACATGTTTTTTTTTTTGACATGGCATAACATCAACAATAAATATGCTAATAACTTTTTCTGGTTATGAGCCTATTACATTGTTTTAGTTATTTGATTTTTTCTCCTCCCATTCTTCTTTAGTTTTTTTCCTCGTCATCATCATAAAAGTCTTAACCTAACCCACATCAAAAATGTATAGGAAATAATTCTTGGATCTCTCCCACAGAAAGATGAGTTTTTGATGCATTTATGAGTGAGTTTCTTAAGAATATCCCTATCCAACCCGTCACACGGATTATTTTGCCTTGTAAGCTCTGTGCTCTCTAATTAATTTTTGTTATGCTATTTTGTGCATTTCACACATCGAAACCTTTCAAAACTTCCAGAATTTCCATTTTGAATCTGTTCTATTCGTAGTAAAAATATCAAAAAAAATTTTAGTCGAGCCCAGAACACGGATTAATAATAGGGGGAGCTGGAGGATTAGGATTTTTCGCGACAATTTTTTGTGGCCAGTACTAAAAGCAGGAAAGCCAAAAAACATCGTTTTGGCGCCTATTTTTATAAATAATAACTTTGGCCAGAAATAATTGTGCGCGCCTATTTTATTTTGTGGGTGGAATTTTTCTTTTTTCTCCTCTAAGAATGTAAGTTTTTCAAAAAAAGAAAAAAAGTTGACGTCAATAAATTTTTAGAATGTTTTTTTACTAGTTGTCATAGATTTTTTCGGCCAAGAGTACTTTTCTGAAATATTTCCGCCCCAGTCTTTTGTTCATTTATTATTAGAGGAGAATCAAATTTCCCCTCTCTTTCCCCTTCTTTTTTTCGACATTTTCACCTCATCTTCGCTCATTAGTATTATTAGTATTGGTATTATCTATTGATCTATTTAGCTTGTTTTTTTTAAAGAATGGATGGAGAGGAAGAATACAGCTATTCAGAATATGGGCAAACATCGAGTGAAAAACCGGAAATCATTTCGACTACCTTGGACCCGCTGGGACATTTGATAAATCCGGTCAAATGTAAAACTGGATTATCGGTGAGACTTGAAGAGTTGTTGAATAATTTGTCGTCGGGATGGAAATATCATGTGTCGAATACTGATGGAGTTAAAGAAGCTTGGGAGTTGCTGCAGAATTCGACGAATGTGCTTTGTGAAGAGATGAAAGGTATTGTAAACTTAGAAATTTTGTAGACTACAAGTTTCCGCGCAGCGGCGAAGTTACTCTAACACTTAACGATTAAAAAAACCACTTTTAAGCTGATTTGGTCCAATTTACCTTTTTATGTTTGCCCAAATCGAAAATTGCTCCAAAGCTCTGGAAATTTGAAGCGATTTTCGTGTTAGCTGTTTTTGTTCTGTATACACAGCTGTTTGTTCTTCACAGCTTTTTTTTGTTCAGAGATTTTCCGATTTTTTTCGTAATTGACCTCGGATTTTTGTTTTCTCTGGAAAAAACCGAAAACAAATGTCATCTCGTTTTTTCGAAACAAATAAGATTGAAATCTGTTGTTTTTTCACACCATTAGACTTCCTCCCCTTGTTATTTTTTCTTTCTCTCTGCAAAGCCAGCTACACAAAACCGAACGATTTCTCCTCCTTGAACTAATCCCATCTCGTCATTCATTTTTTGTGTGTGTTGTTGTTAGCGGTGTTGATTAGTTAGAAGTGCAACCCGACACAACGCGCAAAAAATAAGGAGAAAAAGTTTTGTGAAGCGTGGCGGCGCGGCGGGGGAATTAATCATGTCGAGTTGAGAGAAGCCCATTTTTTGTGGTCCCTCCTCGCCCAACATCTTTTTGTTCTTCTCGCTCTCATCTACTAATTATCTATCTGACTATATCTAGAAGCTGAAAAAACATGTATTCTATAATGTATGTGCCACGTGTCAAAAGAGCTAGCCGAGGAAAGGATAAACAATTGAAGGATCAGAAGAAGAAGCAGAAGAAGCAGATGACGATTTCGAAACAGGCACAACAGAAAAGGATTGAGCAGGATGGTGAATTTTTTTGGATTGTTTTAGTCTTGTAGCTGGAACTTAGGCCTGTGCCGGAGAATTTTGAATGAATTCTGGATTTTCTCTAATTTCTAATCAAAAATTATTTTTTTGAGGCTTAAATTGAGAATTCTGAGATTTTTTTCGATGTTTTTTGATTTCCATTTCGAAAATTCTGAATTTGGAAGATATCTACAGAACTTTTGAACGGTGTAAACTGTTTTCAACTCTAGAAAATTCATTTTTTTTTCGTAATTTCAAATTTTGAGATTTCGAAAATTTTTCAGTTGAACAAGATTTTTAACTACAGACAATTCAAAATTCAATTTGAAACTGAAATTCTGAACTTTGAGATTACGAAAATTTTCCAGTTCAATTTTTTTTCCGCTTTTCCGCTTCTCACTTTCCGCACAGGCCTGTTGAGTACCATTAGCTCCATTAAATCCCCAATCTTGAAAACCCACACCCGCCCTTTTTGTTTGTTTTTTTCAGTTCAAACGAATTTTAATTAGTCACTGGGAAATTTTTCTCCACATAGAATTTAAGAAAATTTCTATTTTTGCTCGAAATTTTCAAAACTTGGGTGTGGTTTTGACTGGTAGAAGGAGGATGACGTGGTTTTTATCCCGAAATACCGGATATTTACGGCGATTTATGTGAGAACGCATAATTCATTCCGAATTTTTCTAGCCATTCCATGTAACAAGATTAAAAAATTTTCGTCGCATCTCGTTTTCCTCTTTTATAGAAAGCGAAAAGGAATGAATTCGATTTTCTGTCATTCACCACGAATTTTCAGAGCTTCCCTTTCCGCTCTCGGCTCAATTTTTTTGTTCGAGTTATGTCAAAAGACATTTTGCTCAAATAGTTCAAACCAATTTTTTATTGTGTTTGGAGAAAATCCCTGAAAAAGGAGATGAAGAAAAAATAATAAATAAAATATTTTGCATTTGTCATTCATTCACATTCCACAGAAGAAAAAACGACATGAGCCCCGTTTTTTTTCTTTTTTCTTTCTTAGTTTTGGATGTGCAAAAAGTGCATTCCTTTCTTTATAACGACAAAAAGTTGTGCAAAAAAAAAAACTATGTCGTAATTTTTTATTCAGCAATTAAATTGAGCCCTTCCCCCTTTCTTCCGGTTGACAATCTTGTTAATTCAATTTCCAAGAAAAATTCGCTCTCTCCTCTTTTTTTCTATCGCGTTTTTTCGTCCTCCTTCTACCTAGCTATAAGTTTTTTCTGAAAAGCTAGGTGAATTTTTGTAGAATTTGTTGTAACTTCGGATTTTGGCGAAACGCCGGTGTATCCCATGGCTGAGCTACCGGCGAATCATGAGATCTCCACGGCCGATGTGTATTCTGCGATTCTACATCAAGCTCCGGGACCTATGGAGCATCCGATTTCGGCGAAACTTTCGGCAATCTCTCAGCGGATATCGCCAATTATTATTCCGTCTAGTACCACCACGACAACAACAGCTACCACATTAATAGTCGATGTCACAATTCCCTTCATGACAACCGGATGGACACAAATACACGCACTCAATAGTTTGTTTATGGGCGAAAATATCCCCGCGGGCGAAATTCATTTTTACTCCCCAAAAAAAATATTACTTGTAACATAAAAGTGCTTCCACTCAAATTTCATGTGGATTCTGAATTCTTTCACACGGAAAAACATTAGCGAATTAAACGAGCACTTGTGGGGTGGGTGAAACATAAGAAGAGAGGGGACAAATAAAAAAAAGCACATATAGAGTAGTATTAAGGGGGGAAAGTTGAGGAAGCAAAGCAAGGGGCGGAGTAAGCTTGCTTTTGATACGTTTTGTTGTGTTCCGGAAGACGGCCGAGAAAGGAGAAAATTACCCCCTGCATCATTTTTCTCCGCGCATTTTTTTATTATTCACTAGCATATATGTATGTATTAAATACCTGAAATTATGTGGAGATGATGAATTATTTGTGGATTTTTGTCTTGCTGCACGCGACGACTCTAGCCTTTTTTCCCGACGAATCACTCAGATACCTGAGTTTTTCTAAACCTTTACCACAAAAAGTGAGATCGAGGCTACCGTCGTTGACTAGTGGTGGTTTCTTTGGTGCCGAAAGCGCTATGCGTAGAACTGAGGAGCTAAAAAAGCCCCCGACTCTGCGGAGCTCGGCGAATTTTAAGGAGAAGAATATTTTTGCGGCTATTGTGCATGGGCTACTCAAAAATGAGACCACGACGATGGGGTTGTGTGAGTTTTGGGGAGTCTGGGAAATTGTCTGAATCGGACCGCAGGCTAGACAAAATCGGTCCCAATTACCCCAAATTTTTCCAACAAAAAAGAACACAAATCGCTGTTTTCCTGTGTGCGCGAAAAGGGAAATATGGCGAAAAACTTGGTGAAAATACCAAACCCTACGCGCAAAAAAGAAAAAAGCTAGCCTACGGTATTTTCCAGGACCTACATGTCCAAAAATATACGTTTCAAAATTATTATTGAATCTTTGGAATCGTTTATCAAGCGATTCGAGCGTTATTTTGTTCCGTAGAAAAAATATAAAAATATCCATTCTTGTTAGAAATTCATGAAATTTTTGCGAATTTTTTCCAGCTGTCATCGGACCACCGACAAATGTTCAAGCTGAAGCACTCTCCAATTCATCTGTTGTTGTGCAATGGGATTTTGAATCTGTACAGGTGGGCTATTCTATTTTTTTCTCGGCTTCATTTTTCCCAACAAAAAAAAATGGGGACCTCTTTTGTTTTCTTCCCAATTGAATTGTGTTATTTTTACCCTCTTTTTTTTTCTCGTTGAAAAAAATATATATACGAAAAAGCAAAAAAAGAGTCAGATTTGTGTCAAAAACAACGAGTCAAGGGGGAAAATGAGACATTTGGGAAATTCGAGATTTTTTTCCAGGCCGACTCGTTTGTTGTGAAATATAGTCATGAGCCGGAGGTCAATAAGAAGGGAACGGCAATCTCGCAACAAGTTGATGGAACGGCGAGAAGTGTCAAGATTCATGGGCTCGTCTCCAATAAGCCATATAGTTTTTGTGTGTTGGCTGTGAAGAATAATGTGAGTTTGGAGAGATTTGCGAGATTTTGATACTAAATAAGCCTGTTATTAATTTTGGAATGGAAATCTGGAAAATTTGGCTGAAATTTTTAGATTTTCTGTGAAATTTGGGATTTAGAGATATCCCATAAGCATAATTTCCAGCTTTTTCATCCTGAACATAATGATAGGCTTATCTGATATCCCTAAAACCCCAATTTCATGAAAATTCAATTTTTAGAGCTTAAATGTTATGTAAATTCTGGAAATTTCAGGTTTTTCATAAAATTTGGGTTTGAAATATACTAAATAAACCTATAATTAATTTTGATGAAAATCTGGAATTCCAGGCTTCTGGAGTACTTTTTGAACTCTATTTTTTTTAGGAAAAATCTGAAAATTTCAGATTTTCTAGTAGTAGATAAGGCTAGACTTCAAATTAGGCTCAAAATCTACCCTCCGAGCTCAAATTTTATGTGAATTCTGAAAATTTCAGGTTTTTCATGAAATTTGGGTTTGAAAGATACTAAATAAGCCTAGAATTAATTTTAGGATACAAATCTGGGATTCCAGGCTTCTGGAAATCCCAGATTTGTTTTTACCCCAATTTTTAGGGAAAAATTCTGAAATTTTGAGATTTTTCATGAAATTTGGGTTCAATTTTAGGATGAAAATCTGGGATTTAAGCTCAGAAATATCAAATTTGATCAAAATCTTATATTTCTTCAGAGACAAGGTCAATGCTCAGAACCACCATTTGTTATGAATCAAGTCCGACCCGAATACATTGTTCAAAATTTCCGAGTTCTCTGGAAAACTGGTCAATCGGTAAAATTGGCGTGGGACTACAACGGGCCGCGAAATGTCCAGTTCTATTTGAATCACGCCGGACACAAGGATTATTATACTCAAGAATTGACGCTGAAAACGCTGACGACACCCGGCTACGAGACTACGGTAGATGGCACAAGTCGCGAATATTTGTGGCAACAATTGAGACCGTATATGAAGTATAAATTTGAGATTGGTGTGAAATTGGATGCGCCAGGAGGCCGCAAGTATTGGCCCGTGGAGGTGCATACGCAGACGGAAGCCACAGCTCCGCCATATGTTGAAGCACCGATGCTTGCCGAAGGCGGAAGTGATATGCCTGGACAAAGATCTATCAGATTGAAACCGTCTTCGGAAGAGTATGGAGAGATTAGGGAATATTATTTGATTGTTGTACCCGCAAATTATTCACAGGTTTGGGTTTTGGGGGATTTTTTGAGCCTAGATTGTCTTATACAAAAATCATTGCTTTTGAAACAGGGAAATTTTATACAAAATCTGAAAAATTTATTATTTTCAAGTTTTCGGAAAAAAATTATATGAAATTTTTGAAACAGTGGAATTTTTCATTTTTTCGAAAATTTGAAATTTTATCAACAAAAGTTTTGAGAATCAATCAAATTCCAGGCAAGAGTTATAGGAAAATTTTGAAACAGTCAAATTTTCAAATTTTAAAAAGTTATCTAGTAAAAAATGGAATAAAAAATCGATAATAAATTTCTGAAAGTTCGAGATCAATTTTTTTTTTGAAAAGCGAATTTCTGACAAGAAAGGCAAAAATTTGGAAATAGCCTCTCAATTTTTTTCAATTCAGATTTTCGAGCCCCAAAATGCCATATCGAATTTATGGTTTTTGAAGTTTTAGAAAAATATTTAACAAATGAAAACTTTCATTTTGTTTTCGAAAATAACTTATGGAGCGAATTTTTTTTAAATATACAGTTTGGAAATTATTTATGAAATTCCAGAAAAATTATATTAATATTTTGAAACAGTGAGATTTTTCTGGAAATCCAAGATTACTTTTATCAATCCCAAAAACTGTTGAAACGTAAAAGATCTAGAAAAAATGGTTTGGGGATCAAAAATCCAAATTAATTTCTGATTTTTCCTCCAGGATGCCATCGTCAATCTGAATCGCGAGCAACTCGACGCGGCCACGAATTTCAAACGCACCAACGTCGCCAAAATCTCAGTGTCACCAGCGAAACGACTCAAGCGAAAATCGGCGCATTTCCATGAGGATTACCAACCGGAGGTATGTATTTTTCATGTTTTTTTTGGATTTAATAATTTTTTTTTGTATTTCCAGACCAAACGTCATAAACGAGCCGATGTGAATTTCCCGGGAGTTTACGTAACTGCAAAATTGTCGTCGAATGAAGTGAAGAGAAGATTCAATCAAGGACAGCCTTTTGTTGTTGGAGACTCGCAGGTTTGTCGTTTTTTCCGCTTCCGCAAGCTTCCGGAAAGCCCAAACTTATTAGAAAAACAAAAATAAATGTGCCCAATTATTCAGTCACGCTAGAGAAACTTTTTGGCTATTTATTTTATTTTTCCTCTTTTCTTCTTTTGCCGAAGCAAAAAATTGGAAAATAGAGAGATATTAGTTTTTCAAGTGGATTTTTCCATTTTAGAACCCCGTTTTTTCTATACGAAAATATTATTTTTATTGTATTTTTTCACACGAGCGAAAACCTTTTTGTCTTTCTGTTTTCTGTTTTTTCTCCCGGCACAGATTAAAATCGAAACTTTTTTACCGAAATTTTGCGGAAATTTTGGCTCAAAACAAACAGAGCACACTTTTCTGTTTGTGTGTTTTTGGCTCGAGTGAGCACATTTTTTCTCTGGGGTGCGCGAAACTTGGATGTAGTTATGAGGTGGCAAAATTTGGTGGATTTGCCACGTCATAGCTTTTTTTTGACTGCTGGAATCACAGATTTTTATGAATTCTATTGAATTTTTGGGCCCAAAAGATAAACTATTCCTAAAATCCTGAAATTCACATGAAATATAATTATGACGTGGCAAAATAGGAATTTTTGAGAAAAATCTGGGGTTCAGGAGATTCAGAAGTATTTTTTGAATAAAAAAATAAAAGCTCAGATTTTTTGCCACGTCATAACTATCTTTTGAGTTTCTCAGAATTTTTTTTTGAATCATTTTTGGCAAATTTCGAATTCTCAAGTCCAAATCTAAATTTTGGCACAATGCCCAAGAGATAAATTATTTCAAAAATGCTAAATTTCACATATAGTTATGACGTGGCAAAATCCAGAATCTAGAAGTTTTTTCTGAAATTTTTGCTAGAATCAGAGGATTTTTAATTCTAAAAATTCTTTTGTTTTTTTGAAAATTGCCACGTCATAATAATATTTTAAGCGTCCCAATTTTTAAAATTAATTTTTCAAAATTGTTATGACGTGGAAAAATCCAGAATCTAGAAGTTTTGAATGAATTTCCTGAATTCTGAAATTTTTGGTAAAATCATATTCTAAAAAAAATTTTTTTTTGAAAATTGCCACGTCAATCCCTCCTAAATTTCACAAAATTCCAGACGTATGAAGGATTTGTGAACTACCCGCTGGAACAAAATCAACAATATCGCCTAATGATGCGAGCCTTCGCCAAAACTGACGCGCGCCCCAAAAACTCGCTGGAACAACGTCCGCCAATGGGCGAAAGCCTCGACAATCTCTACAAAGACTCGCCGCTCTCCGAAGCCTTTACGACGCGCGGCGGCCTCCGCGCGGCAACCGGACAAAAATCATCGCCATGGCTCGGCGCGTGTATCGCCTTCCTGGTGCTCTTTTCCATTGTCGCCATGCTCATTTGCTGGTGGTTGAGATGTAATAAGAAATCGGCGGGAAGACATCCGAGACATGGAAGTATTACGAAAGTTGCGCTAACTGGAAATGGTATTATGAATGGGATGAATGGAGAGACGAGTAAATTGCTGAATAATGGAAATTGTGAATCGATAAATTATGGAAGACAGGGTGGACAGGTTATGAATCCGTATGATACGATGGATTTATACCCGCTGCCTGCTGTTAGACATGTTCCAGTTCCTGTGCCGCTTCCTAGTCTCCCAAATGTTGGAGGAATCAATATCCAATCAACCAATAATGTTACACATCCATCGATTCCGATTGCTGAACTTGCGAATCATATCGAAAGGCTCAGGCAGAACAACAATCAGGGTTTCCAGAATGAATTTGAATCGGTTGAAACTGGCCAAACCTTCACGTGGGAGCATAGTTCTGCTGAATGCAACAAGCATAAAAATCGATATGCAAATGTGGCCGCCTATGATCATACCAGGGTGGTTTTGTCGAATGATGATTATATCAATGCGAACTATATTGATGGATATGATAAGTCGAAGAGTTATATTGCAACGCAGGGACCGTTGCCGGAGACTTTTGCTGGTGAGTTGGGGGATTTGGGCTGGGAAAATTTGGACATTTTTTTTCTTAGAAATTTGATTCAAAAATTATCTGGAATTCCAAAAAAACAGTTTTTTTTGCAAATTTGTGGCGAATTTCAAGGTTTTCAAAAAATCCTGATTTTTCTGTTGAAATTTTAAGGTTATTGCTCATATTTAAAGTTATAAGGCGAATTTCGAGGTTTTCTGAAAAAATACGATTTTCTGTTGAAATTTTAAGATGTTTTTCTCAAAAAAATTTTTTTTTTGAATTCATAAAAACGCTTTCAGAAAATCTGTTAACTGAACAATGATCTGGAAATCTGAAAATCGAGTTTTTTGCGTCATTGCTCATATTAATTTCATCTGAGTTTGAGCAGAAATTAGATCTGAAAAATTTTTTTTCGGAATTTTAGGTCATTGCTCATATTAAAAGGCGGATTTCAAGGTTTTCTGTAAATCCTGATTTTTTGTTGAAATCCTAAAAATTCTGAGTTTTTGATTCAGAATTATTTGGATCTGAAAATGAAGCTAATATGAGCAATGAAGCAAAATTTAAAAAAAATGTGAATTTTCCATCTTTTCCACCTTTAAAAAAAATCAGGTCCATAAGAATTTCACGAAGTAGCTTAATATAAGCAATCTGTTGTTTTTGCCACGTCATAACCATAATTTTTGCAGATTTCTGGCGAATGGTTTGGGAAGAAGGAAGTGCGACAATCGTAATGCTGACAAATCTCGAAGAACGAAGTCGAATCAAATGCGATCAATATTGGCCATCAAGAGGCAGTGCAACCTATGGTGAAGTTATCGTAACTCTTTTGGAATCTGTCACACTTGCACATTACACAATGCGAACGATGAGATTACAAGTGGCTGGAGAACCGGAGATTCGAGAGATCAAACATTTGCAATATACAGCTTGGCCAGATCATGGTGTTCCTGATCATCCGACGCCATTTTTGATTTTCTTGAAAAGAGTTAAGACGTTGAATCCCGTAGATGCTGGACCGATTATTTCGCATTGTAGTGCTGGAATAGGTCGAACTGGTGCATTTATTGTCATTGATTGTATGCTCGAAAGATTGAGATATGAGAATACGGTAGATATTTATGGATGTGTGACTGCTCTTCGAGCACAAAGAAGCTATATGGTGCAGACGGAAGAGCAATACATATTCATTCATGACGCGGTTTTGGATGCGGTGAATTCGGGATCGACGGAAGTTCCCGCTTCGCGACTACATCAACATGTTCAAGCGCTCATGCAGCCGACTGTTGATGGAATGAGTGGAATTGATATGGAATTTCGACATTTGACGACGTTGAAATGGACCAATAATCGATGCCAGATTGCGAATCTACCGGTGAATCGGCCGAAGAATCGAGTGTTGAGCTCGGTTCCGTATGATTCGAATCGAGTGATTTTGCAAATGATTCCTGGAATTGATGGAAGTGATTATATTAATGCGTCGTGGATTGATGGATATAAGTGAGTTTGCGGGGAACTTTTTGGGAAAAATTGCAAAAATTGATAATTTTGAGTCCAAACATGGTTATTTTTTGACTAGTATGAGCAATGCTCCATTTTTTTTCGGGAAAATCGATAATTTAATGTCCAAACATGATTATTTTTAGACTTATATGAGCAATGCTTCATTTTTCGGAAAATTCGATATTTTTGAGTCCAAACATGGTTATTTTTAGACTTATATGAGCAATGCTCCATTTTTTCGAAAAAATTGCAAAAATTCGATAATTTTGAGTCCAAACATGGTTATTTTTTGACTAATATGAGCAATGCTCCAATTTTCGATGAAAATTGCAAAAAATCGATAATTTTTGAGTCCAAACATGGTTATTTTTTGACTAGTATGAGCAATGCTCCAATTTTCGATGAAAATTGCAAAAAAATCGATAATTTTTAAGACTAACATGAGCAATGCTTTGCTTTGTCAAAATTTTTTTCTCACTCATTTTTTTTATTTTCTCACACATTTTTCCACGAAAAATCGATTTTTTTTTCGAAATTATGGAAATTCCACGTCATAGTTCAAGCTTTCCAACATTTTTTCCCCAAAAATATTTATTTTCAAAAATTTAAATTGAAAAAGTTTGCCACGTGGAAAATTTTGAAAAAAAATTGATTTCTGGCTAATCTAGAAATTTAGGATGATTTTTTTAATCTGAAATTCCACGTATATTTAAAAATTCAAGAAGTTTTGTTTTCTAAATTTGACAGCCGAAACAAAATGGTTATCTGAAAATTTAACAAATTTTTTTCTAAATTTTTTCTAAGTGAATTTTTTTATCTGAAATCTGAAAAATAGTTCAAATTCCCACGTCAAAATTACTACACCAGCTTCATTTTCAACAAAAAATCCACTCAAATTCATTTTTTTTTTGCAGAGAACGCGGTGCCTACATGGCAATGCAAGCGCCTCTCAACGAAACCGCCGCCGATTTCTGGCGAGCCATCTGGGAACATCAATGCTCGATGATTGTGATGCTCGTAAACACGTGGGAACGTGGACAAGAACAATCGAGCGAATATTGGCCATTGGAGACTGGAGTACAAGTCGGAAAATTGGTAGTTGAACCGATTGCTGAATACAATATGGAACATTATATTTTGAGAGAGTTTCGGTTGACCGATTTCCAGGTTGGTTCATTTTTTTGGATTCCTCGTGAAATTTTGACCCGGAATAATGTAAAAATCGATAGATTTTCACTAGCGGGATCGAACCCGTCACCTCTAGATTGATAGAATGACCTCTAACCGGCTGAGCCAATTTTTAGCAGGGTGAAAGGTTGCGGGTTCGATTCCTCGCGCTGGCGAGCTTTTTTTTATGTTTTGGGGTTCTGAAAATTCACATGGGGAATTTTGAATAATTTTTGGAATTTCCCATATGGATTTTCAGATTCCTCGTGAAATTCTAGCCCGAAAATGTATAAAAATCAAAAAAATTTGACAAATTTTTACTAGCGGGATCGAACCCGTCACCTCTAGATTGATAAATTGACCGCTAACCAGCTGAGCCAATTTTTGGCCGGGCGAAAGGTCGCATGTTCGATTCCTCGCGCTGGGCGTAGAATTTTTCGGGGATTTTGGAAATCCACTTGGCGAAAGCTGGGAATTCTTGAAAAATCCATTGTTTTTCCAGACCAATGAATCTCGAACTGTTCGACACTTTCAATTCATCGAATGGCCCGAATACGGTAGACCGGATAGCGCAGAGCATTTCATCGATTTCGTCTCACAAGTTCATCGAGCCTATTCGCAATTCGGTGTCAGTGGACCCATCACAGTACACTGTACGTCGGGAGCCGGAAGAACGGCGGTTTTCATTTCGCTGGCTATTATTTTGGACAGAATGCGCGCTGAACATGTTGTTGATGTTTTTACGACTGTGAGTTGTTTTTTTGGGGGTTTTTCTGGTGGATTTTGACCCTCTGAAGAGAGTTATGACGTGGCTCTCAATTTCCAGCCAAAAATCGTGAAATTCTGAAAAAAGTTGAACATTTTTGATCAAGTTTTTGAGCTAAAAAATTAATTTACTGAAAATGCTAATTTTCAGCGCGAAAAATTGATCTGGAAAATTTTTTGAGCCAAGATATGAAAATTATGACCTCCCGGGAGCACTTTTGTGCAGAAAACACTTTATGGATCAAGTTTTTGAGCTGAAATGATGAATTCACTGAAAATGGGTATTTTCAGCGTTTTCAGCGCGAAAAATTGAATCAATCAACCTAAGAGTTAAGCTAACTTTTCTGAGAATCTCTAGCATTTTAGAAAAAAAACCTTTGAATTTGCCACGTCATAACTCTCTTCAGAGTTGAGCTAACCAGCTCTAAATCTACTACTAGTGAAAAAAATCAGAATTAATTTTTTTTTGCAGGTCAAACTTCTTCGGACCGAACGTCAAAATATGATTCAGGACAATGAGCAATATCAATTCTTATATCAGGCAACTTTTGAATATCTCGCCTCCTATGATAATTTTGTGCAGTAAATTCCGGTTTTTTCCTTTGCCTGCAAATATCTAATTATGTTTTTCAAATTTTTACTTCACCAAACATCAAACTCGGGTTTTTCATCTCATCAAAACGTGTATCATTTTTTACTCCCCAATTTATTGTAACTCTCTCTCTCTCTCTCTCTAAATAATCGCTCACTTTTTTACTGTATTTTGTTTGTAAATACAAGTTAATAATTTATATGATTTTTGAAATATTTTGTGTAATAAAATGTTATTTTTATAAAGTATCGGATTTCGTGTAAATATTTATATTTATAGGAAAAATTATCGATTGGTTTTAAACCGCTATTTTTAAAGATTCAGAAAAACTAGGTTGTCCGGGAGAAATACACAAAAGGATATTTTGGAGTTTTAGGCCGTGGAAACCTAGGCCACGCGTTTGTTTATTTTTTTCATTTCGTTTGCATTTTGCAGAAAGAAATGCTGAAAAATCAGCAAAATGGGATATTTGTAAGGACGACGCTGGATTTTAAGAAGGATTTGAGGTAAGTCACCAAGTTACCTTCCCTCCCCATTAAAAGCTTTGAGAAATTTGCAGATGTCAAAAGCTCACCGCACTTTCACATGTTTTTGTGAAAAATGGCGAAATGTTGGCGGCGATCAGTGATCGATTGCTTTTACGACAATCCGTATCGAATTCCGAACGACCGCAAGAACTTGCGCTGCCGATTCAAGCGCCCGACGCAATTCAACACGTGCATCTCGCATTTTCCGGATTCCATGCGCTGGTTTCCACGAGGCAGGGCAACAATTTCTATATTCATATGAAAACGAGCACGGTGCATCATATAAAGAAGCTGAAGACGCAAATAACAGCGGTTGGGTGGAATCCGGAATTTCTCAAAGAATCTGAAACCGGATCGATTTTGTTGGGGACATCACAAGGGGGAATCATTGAATTATCGATTACTAGCACGGGAATTGTTAATGTGCTCAAAGAATTGACCCCACAGCTCCAGGCTCAAGGGAGTGAGCAAAAGCTGAGTGCGCAAGGCTCGCCAATCTCTGAAATTCAACTGTTTGTGGCCGACGATGATCCGAAGGCCAAAAAATGGCTTGTAATAATCACACAATCTTCAAGAATCGTCCTACAATCTGCAGTTTTGGAGCAAATTGTGCAAAGAGCATCAGGATTCACCAGCTCTGCATCACTTCAAAGTGGATTTATGAGTTTGCAAGAGATGCCTACGACAATGTTCCACACGTTATTTCAATCAAAGGATGCGAATTGTCATGTGATAAATGCGACAAAACTCACCGAGAAGTTCAAAAATCGGGCGAGTCTAGTGTTCTATCCGGAAAACGCGGAGCCTAAACGATACGCGTGGATTTCGCCGGATGGAGTTACGATCGGAAAAGTGGATGTTTTTGCCGAGAGAATTCAGGATGTGCTGATTGAGGAGATGAATTTGGAACATCGATTGATTGAGGGCAGATGGGAATCACCGTTGGGCGCAGTTTTGACCGATTATCATGTGATTTTGGCGTTTTCGACGAGGGTTTTGGCGATTTCTCTGTTGACGCCCAATAATGTGGTTTTTGAGGATGTTTGGGGAGCTGTGAGTGTTTTGGGGAACTTTTTTTTGTGAATCTTAAGCTACTTAGAGTTTCTAGAAGTTTTTGTGATGAAAATGAGCATTTCCAGCGTTTTCAGCGCGAAAGATATGAAAATGATAACCTCCCGGGAGCATTTTTGGGCTGAAAATGACGAATTCACTGAAAATGGGTATTTTCAGCGTTTTCAGCGCGAAAAATTGAAATTTTTGAGCCAAGATATGAAAATGATAACCTCCCGGTAGCACTTTTGTGCAGAAAACATTTTCTGGATCAAGTTTTTGGGCTGAAAATGATGCATTTACTGAAAATGGGTATTTTCAGCGTTTTAAGCGCGAAAAATTGAATCAATCAACCTAAGCTAACTTTTCTGAAAATCTCTAGCATTTTAGAAAAAAAACCTTTGAATTTGCCACGTCATAACTCTCTTCAGAGTTGAGCTAACTAGTTTTTGACAACAGGAATATGATCAGCACCTTAAAATCCACCAAAAAAATATTTTTCCAGGAATTCGGTCAAGCTCTCGGGCTCTCATCTGATCCATCTTCCGAATTCATGTGGCTCTACACATCCACTGGCTTCACAATGAAATATCGATCGAACGATGAGGCGAGATATGTTTGGCGAAAATATTTGGAGCGGCGAGAATATGCGAGAGCTCTGCAAATTGCTCGAACACGAATTTCGATCGAACCAGAAGCCTATGAATTGGTGTTGAGAAAACAGGCCGATTGGTATATTGAGGAGAAAAAGTTGGTTTTTTTGGGGGGAAAATTCTCAAATTTTCTCAAAATAATTTTTCTAGTATATTTTGACCAGCTAATCATGATCCAGTTGTCAGAAATTAGTTAGCTCAACTCTAAATTGAGTTATGACTTGGCAAAGTTTCGGATGATATGAGCAATGCTTTTGTTTAATAAAAAATCTATAAATTCGAAAAATTTCAGCATTTTTGATAATCTGAAGTTTTCTTGAAATTTTCAGAATTATAATAAAAATGTATAAATTTTTAGCTGAAAATCCTATAATTCTGAAAATTTCAAAATTATTTTAATATTCTAGAATATTGAAAAGCCACGTGGCAAAGTTTTGGGAACTCTACAAAGCTAGTATGAGCAATGATTTTGTATAATAAAAAAAATGAAAATTTATAAATTTTGAGCTGAAAATCTAGAATTCTGAAAATTTCAAGAAAACTTCAGAAGATGAAAAAGCCACGTTGCAAATTTGTTCTGTTTAGAAAAAGAGAAGAATTGAGCTTTTCTTCAATTTTTAGCTGAAAATCCTATAATTCTGAAAATTTCAAAATTATTTTAATATTCTAGAATATTGAAAAGCCACGTGGCAAAGTTTTGGGAACTCTACAAAGCTAGTATGAGCAATGATTTTGTATAATAAAAAAAATGAAAATTTATAAATTTTGAGCTGAAAATCTAGAATTCTGAAAATTTCAAGAAAACTTCAGAAGATGAAAAAGCCACGTGGCAAATTTGTTTTGTTTAGAAAAAGAGAAAAATTGAGCTTTTCTTCAATTTTTAACTGAAAATCCTATAATTCTGAAAATTTCAAGACAAAAATTCCACGTGGCAAAAAATCATAAATATGAAAAATTGAATTTTGAAGAGTTGAGCTAAGTGGTTTCTGACAACGGGATCATGATCAGCGCCTTAAAATCTATGAGAAAAATTTTTCTGAAAGTCGCCAGGTGGGCTCGAACCCGTGACCTCCAAGCTAGCGATCTAGGCATTAACCAGCTACACCGTTTTTGCGCCCCGGCTCCGCGCGGAGCTGATTTTTAGTGCATTTTGATCAGCAGCTCAAAATCTACCAGAGAATTCTGAAATAAAAAAAAAATCTTCCAGCTACACCGCCGCCGCTGAAATCCTCGCCCAATCCAGCGAACCCTTCGAAAGCATCGTCCTAAAATTCCTGACCAACGCCGACGAGCGAAAAATGGGCCTAAAAACGCTACTCGACAAAAAATTGGAAAAACTCACGCGCAGTGAGGACAAAATGCGACGCGACGCCTTGGTTCTCTGGCTCTTCGAAATCCAGTTAAGCGAACTCGCCGAAATGCGAAGAAGTAAGGGAAAAGAGGCGGAAATCAAGGATACAGTGGATCATGTTCAACGATATTTCGTCAGGAAACATGTTTTTGAGTCAATTCAGAATAATACTGAAGCGGTTTATCGAATTTGCATCTCTCATGTTGATTTTGACATGCAATTGTATATTGCAAACACTGTGAAGGACACCAGAACCATTGTGAATATTCTAATGCTCCGCGAGCAATATGTCGAAGTTCTTGATGTGCTCAGAACTTGTCCTGTGGAAGATCTAGCTTATGAGATGGCTCCGCTGTTAATTGAGCATATTCCAAAGCAACTTATCGGGTTTTTTGTGCAAAATATTGATCGGATTCGGCCGGAAAAGCTCACAAGTACTTTGGCTTTGTGTATGAAGAATCAGGAGATGGCGATTGCTGCTATCAAATATCTAGAGATTATTATGAGCTCTTCAAGGCATAGATTATCCAAATTCTTGCACAATTTATTTATCCAACTCATGGCCAAGTTCCGCGCGGAAAAGCTCATTTTATACCTGAAAAACTACGGGCTCCACAGGGACAATCTTCCCTATGAATTCGATTTTGCGATGAGAACTTGTGAGCAATACGAGATCAATGATTGCATCATTCACCTGTTTTGCGTTGCGGAAATGTACGCGGAAGCGGTTGAAAAAGCGCTGCGCGTTGATGTGGAACTGGCGAAGAGGTGCGCAAGAATGATGGATGCGGAAGAAGGGTTTTTTGGCGGGGATGAGGAGGAGGAGATGGGAGCGGTGGATTTGGAGAGGAAGAAAAGGATTTGGATGAAGATTGGTGAGTTTTTTGGGCTCTGAGGGATTTTCTGGGCTTTCCAGGCTTCTAAAAAAGTTTTCTAGACCTTCTACAAAGTCCAGAAGAAGTTCAGGACTTTTAAAAAATTCAGAAAATTTCCCTGGGTCTTCTAAAAGAGGTCGAGATCTTTAGAAAAATCTGGAAAACCTATTGGGCTCTCCAGAAATGCTCCTAGGCCTTCTAGAATATTTTTCAGGCTTTGAAGAAAATCTGGAAGAGCTTTTGGGCTTTCCAAAAATGCTCCAATGCTTTTCAGAAATTTGAAAATTGATCCTGGGCTTTCTAGATCTTCTGGATGATTTTCCAAGATTCTACAAAATCCAGAAGAACTTCTAGATTTACTAAAAGCTTTTCAAGATTCAGAAACATCTTCTGGACCTTCTAGAATATTTTCCAAGCCTCCTGAAATTTTATAAACATAATCTGGACCTTCTAGATAATCTTCCAGGCTTCTGAAACTTAGAAAATCTACTAGGAAATTTTGAATTCTAAAAAATTCGTGCTATTTTTTTCCTTGAAAGAAAATTTCTCAAATTTTAGCGCCATTTGTTTCTACCGGAAATTTGAATTTTCAAAACCGCTAAATTAAATTTTTTCGATTTTTTGCAACCCGAAAATATATGTTTCAAGATTTTCTGATAGAAAAATTGAGATTCGCAGTTTTCAGTTAAATCTTCTCATCCATTTTCATTATCACACAGTGGAATAAAATAAAAATTTGAAACTTTACATATTTTCGAGAAAAAAATTGAATTTGAATTCTAAAAATTTCGCGCTATTCTTTGTACCAACAAAAATGGGTCTTCAAAAATTCAGAAAATCTTCTAGACACATCAAAAAAATTACCAGCTCTTGAAACAATTCAGATTTTCCAGACTTCAATAAAATCCAGATGAATTCCCGGGTTTTTTAAGATTAAGAACGTCTTCTAGATGTAGTTTTCTAGATCTTTTAGAATTTACCCACCCCTTGAAAATCCTAAATTTTCCAGCAAAACACACAATCTCCACTGAAAAAGATGATATTCCAAAATGCATCAACCTTATCAAAGAATCGAATGATATTCTAACAATTCAAGACATTCTTCCACTTTTCCCCGAATTCACCAAAGTCGATCATTTCAAAGAAGCTCTAGTTGAATACCTTCGAAAACATTCGAAGAAAATCGAAAAACTTCAAGATTCCATGAAAGATGCGACTGAAACTGCAGCTGAAATTCGCGAGAAAACTGAGAAGCTCAAAAATCGCGTGACGATTATCAAACCAGGCGATATTTGTGCTCATTGTGCACGGCCTTTGGTTGGCCGCCCGTTTTTTGTGCATGCTTGCCGTCATTTTTTCCACAGGGATTGTCTGGAACTCGCGATTGTGCCGTTTTTATGCGATGAGCAACGAAATTTGTTGAAGAAATTGAGCGCGGAAGAGACGCGGATTTGCGCGCAAATCGAAGCGGAAATCAAAGTGGGCAATAAGAATGAGGCGTTGGTCAAAGAGAAGATTTATGAGAAGGTGGCGAAAAGTATCTCGAAGGTTATTGGAACTGATTGTCCGTTGTGTGGAAATTCGGCGATTTTGTGAGTTTTTGAGGGGGGTTTTGGTGACAAAAACGTGGATTTTTGAGGCCAAAAATAAAAGCTTCTGGAAAATTAGAAGTACTGTCTTATAGAACTACACAAATTTTTGTCCGCTCACATTTTTTTTGCAGAAAAAACTGTGAGTTCTTTGATTTTCTCGGCATTTTTTTGAAGCTTAATATAAAAATTTTTAGGGCTGATTCACGAACGAAAAAAATGTTAAAAAATGTTTTTTTAACATTGAAAGATCAATTCACGAAAAGTCAAAAAATGTCGAAAAAACATTGTAGGTTGAAATTAGTTTTTCGAGTTTTTCAGCCAAAAATGATGACAAATCTATATTTTTTAAGCTTCTGGAGTAATTTCTGATGAAAATAAACTTCGAGAACCCTTCATCAAAATTCAAAATTTTTTCATTTTACGAAAAATCAGCAAAACCTTCTGGAAAGTGAATTCCAAGATCAATTTTCATCAGAAATTACTCCAAAAGCTTGAAAAATATCGATTTGTCATCATTTTTGGATGAAAAACTCGAAAAACTAATGTTGACCTACAATGTTTTTTCGACATTTTTTGACTTTTCGTGAATTGATCTTTCGATGTTAAAAAAAACATTTTAAACATTTTTTTCTTTCGTGAATCAGCCCTTTTTCTTTAATTGAAATTTATTTTGACTGTGAAAACATATGAAAATTTGGAAACGTCTTTTTTCGAGGCAAGCATTTTCAAGAAATTTGAAAAAAAAATTCTCTCAGCTCAAATTCAGTTATGACGTGGCAAATTTTCAAACTTGAAATCCGATTTTTTTCCAGACAAATCGACGAACCATTTTTATCCGATGAACAATTTGCGGAGGAGGAAAATTCGTGGCTCATATGAAATTGTAAATATATTTTTTTGAATTTGAATTTTTAATAGCCTGTGATATATTAATTTATAATTTGCCATAAAGTGCCTAATTTATTGATTTTTTTTTCGAACTTTTTTCTAGTTATCATAAGTTGAATCTCATCAAAAGTTATCTGATCTTCTAGATTTTTTTCAGAAAAATCTAAACTTCAGAAATGGCAAATCAACAACACTGGAAACACATTTGGCCGTCGGCCAACATTCTAGCCGATTTCATTTTCTGCAATCAGGAATTGGTCAAAAATCGCCGGATTTTGGAGATTGGCTCAGGAGCGACGGGGGTTTGCGGATTGACGGCGGCGAAAATTGGAGCCGCGCATGTTTGGCTCAGCGATCATCCTGAGCAACAAGTTGCCTTGGAGACATTGAAGGAGAATGTGGAGAATAATGGAGTTGGTGGAAATTGTGAGATTTTGGTGAGTTAATATGAGCAATGCTCAATTTTTTGTGAAAACCTCAAATTTTTCTGTATAATATGAGCAATCCTATGATTTTCCGAAAAAAATAACATGAGCAATGCTCAATTTTTTGGAGAATCTCAAGTTTTTACACTATAATATGAGCAATCTTATGAATTTCGAGGAAATAACCTGAGCAATGCTCAATTTTTGGAAATCCTCATATTTTTACACTATAATATGAGCAATCTTATGATTTTTGAGGAAATGCTCAATTTTTTAAAAAACCGCAAATTTTTACACTATAATATGAGCAATCTTATGATTTTTCGAGGTTAACATGAGCAATGCTCAATTTTTTTGGGAATACCTCGAATTTTTGCAGTATAACATGAGCCTAAGTTATGGCGTGGCAAAATCGTGAAAATTTTGAAATTTTTAGCCACTGAAAATGCCACGTGGCAAATTCTTCAAAAATTACCTGAGCAATGTTGAAAATCTCTAGAAAATTTTATGTCCGAAATTCCAAATGCTAACCTGAGCAATCCGCAAAAAAATCAATGATCCCGCATTTTTCAGGGCCTCGACTGGGACAATCCAAAAAGCATCGAAAATTTCCTCACCACCACCCAAAACCTGGATCTCACCATAGCTTCTGATGTGTTTTTCGACCCCTCCACATTCCAAGGACTTACCCGAACTTTTTCGCAAATTTTGGAAAGATTTCCCCAATCTCAAATCTGGTTCGCTTATCAGGAAAGAGAGTTTAGTAGTTTTTTTTTCTTTTCAAAAACATTTTCTTCAAATTTCTGTCAAAAAAGTTAGATATGCAGGTTTTTCTATCGTACTCTTTAGCATGTTCCTTTAATCTTTGTAGTTTTTTCTTCACTTTCATTTTTTTCTTATCTTATCAATTTTTTTTCTTCTGATTTCTGGCCAATTTTTTGTTTTTTTCCAGTGACAATTGGACAACTGCAGAGCTTTTTGAGAAAAGTGGACTACACTCTAGTTTGATCCGGAAGACTCAAGCCGACGCACATACGATTCAATTGATTTCGGTGGTCTTGAAGCGAGCGAGAATGAAGTGGTACGGTGGAATTGAGGGGTGAGTGGGAATTTGAAATTTTTGAAAAATTTGTGGATTTTGAGCTGCTGATCCAGTTGTCAGAAATTAGTTAGCTCAAGTCTGAA
Source organism: Caenorhabditis angaria (assembly GCA_947459285.1). Lineage (NCBI taxonomy): Eukaryota > Metazoa > Nematoda > Chromadorea > Rhabditida > Rhabditidae > Caenorhabditis > Caenorhabditis angaria. The sequence continues at coordinate 11,231,657 of CANHGI010000002.1, read as the reverse complement.
GAGAGTTATGACGTGGCAATAAAACAATTATAGATTTTCAGCTGAAAATCTATAATTCTGAAGCATTGCTCATGTTAAACCCTTGAAAATTCAGATTTTTGAGTCTTTCAATATGAAAAACATCAAAAATCGATTTGTTTTTGGGTCTCGCAGCGATCCAGACTACTGTAGACACCTTTAAAATCGCATTTTGAGCAGTGAATGTTCTACAGTACTCCTGGGTTTCAGAAAAATTGATTTTGGGTCGCGAAACGATCTACAGTAGTCTTGAAGCTTCAAAATCAGATTCATGAATTTTTGCCACGTCATAACTCACTTCAGAGTTGAGCTAACTAGTTTTTTGACACCTGGATCATGATCAGCAGGTCAAAATTTACTAGAAAAAATATATTTCAAAAGAAATCTCGATTTTCCAGAGGCGGAACCGCTTCAAAACTCGTCTTCATCGATGAAACCGGCGAAAAACGCATCTGGTCTGAATCGATCGGCACAAATTACTATCTACAAGGCGTGGAAAAAGTCGGGGACCACGTTGCGGAATGGATCCGCCGCATCGCCGCGGAAAACCGCGTGCTTCTTCCGCTCGAGTCGCTAGGAATGGGTCTTTCCGGAGCGGAAGACGCGAGCATCAATGAGACTTTTTGCCAATATTTGAGGGATAATCATGGAGATATTGCGAGAAATGTGCATTTAGAGTCGGATGCGGTTTGTACGGTCGCAGCGAATTTTGATGAACGTAAGCGGATTGGATTTTTGGATTCTCCATAAAATTCTACCCCGGAAACGTATAAAAATCAAAATTTTGCACTAAATTTCACTAGCGGGATCGAACCCGCCACCTCTAGATCACTAAATGCATCTCTAACCGACTGAGCCAATTTTTTGCGAGATGAAAGGTCGCGGGTTCGATTCTTCGCGCAGGCGAAGTTTTTTATATGTTTCTTGGGTAGAATTTCATGGCGAGTCTGAAAATCCACGTGGCATCGGCTGAAAATCCAGTTTTCTCCTAGAAAATCCGATTTTTTTTTGCAGAAGGCATTGTTCTGATTGCTGGAACTGGTTCATCGTGCAGAATGTTGATGAAAAATGGTGAAGTGAAAGGTGTTGGTGGATGGGGACATTCGATTGGTGATGGTGGAAGTGCATATTGGATTGCGAATCGAGCGATTCGAACACTTTTTGATGATGATGATGGATTGGAGAAGGCCAAGTTTGGTGTAGAGAAGATTCGAGAACTTTTGTGTGATGTGAGTTTTTTTCTAAAAATTTTGAAAATTTTTAATTTTTGTGTGCTGTGAGTTTTTTAAGATAAAAAATCCCAAAAAAATACGTTTCAAAATTTTATTTTATAAAAAAAATTCGAAATTGGTTGTTAATATTTAGTTTCTAAAATAAATGGAAGCAAAAATTGAATTTATTCCTAAAGCAATGTTGGGATATAGCAATGTTGGGATATATTAGATCTATCAAAAATTCTGAAATTGATGAACGCTCCAAAATGAGCTCTGGAGATTTTCAGAGATTTTTAAAAGACCTAGAAGAATCTAGAAGGCTCAGAACATTTTTATTGATTTTTTTTTAGAAGATTTGGAAATTCTATAAGGGTTTTCTGATTTTTAAAAACCTTGTGAAGAATTCTTGAAGATCTGGAAAGTGTTCTGAACATTCTTGAAGATCTGAAAATCCTAGAACATCTAGAAGGTTTTTCTAAAGTTCCTAGAAGTGCTGAGAAGCCCCGGAACATTTTTCTAAATTTCTAAAATATCCCCAACTCTTTTTGAAGCCCCAGAAAATTTTCTAGATTTTCCAGAATATTTTGTCAAATTTCTAGAAGCTCTGGAAAGTCTAAAAGTGTTTTTCTAGAATTTTTAGAAGTTCGGAAAAGTTTCAGAAGGTTCAGAAAATTTTACTGAATTTTTAAAAGCCCCAAAAAATTTTCTAGATTTTCCAGAATATTTTGTAAAATTTCTAGAAGCTCTGGAAAGCCTAAAAGTGTATTTCTAAAATAAGTAGAAGCTCGGAAAACTTTCAGAAGGTTCAGAAAATATTACTGAATTTTTAAAAGATCCTATAAGGCTTTGCTGATTCTCAGAAGCTTTGGAAACAATTCCAGAAGCCTCAGAAAATTCTAGAAGTCTTGGGACAACTTCTGAAGTCCTTAACATCCCGTGAAATCTAAATCCGTACTTATTTCAGCACTTCAAAATCGCCGACAAAATCGGAATTCTCGATTTTCTCTACCACAAATTCGAAAAGCACACCATCGCCCAATTCACCAAAACGCTCTCTGAAAATCCGGAAGATCCACAAATTGCTGAAATTTTCAAAGATGCTGGAATTATCATCGCAAAACACGTGGCAGCTATCAGTAAACATTTGGATTCAGAAGATCGCAAAGAATTATCGATTGTTTTGGTTGGAAGTGTATTCAAGTCATGGAATCTGTTGAAATCTGGATTTGTTGAGGAATTGAAGAGAGCTTCTGATGGAATTCGAAGAGTTAGGCTATATCTACCGTCTGAAAATCCGGCTGTTGGTGCAGCTGTTTTTGCGGCGCATTTGCTTTGTGCCACGAGAATCGAGCATGCGAAAAATAAACAAATTTGTGATGTTATTGAAATTGTATGAATTTTTTGAAATTGATTGTGAGTTTTTTTTTGGAATTTTGAATTTCAGGGAAATTTGGCTGAAAATTTTAGCAAATTTGAAAAATCATTTTGAAGCCCTTGAAATTCTGCACAAAATGAAATTGGGTCTAAAATTTTTTAGAGCTGAAATTTGGCTGAAAATCTAGCTTGAAATAATTTTGCAAAATTCCAGCTTTTTCAAGCTGGATTTTCAGCCAAATTTGAAATTTCAGATCTGAAAATAGTGAATTTCAAATGCATTATTTTGAAGCTCTTGAAATTCTGCACAAAATGAAATTAGATCTGAAATTTTTTAGAGCTGAAACTTGGCTAAAAATCTGGAAATTTTGATCATTACTCATTCTAGCTGGTTTTTCAGCCAAATTTGAAATTTCAGATCTGAAATTAAATTTTGAATACACCATTTTGAAGCCCTTGAAATTCTCTACAAGTTGAAATTAGGTCTAAAGTTTTTTAGAGTTGAAATTTGGCTGAAAATCTAGCTTGAAATAATTTTGCAAAATTGCAGCTTTTTCAAGCTGGATTTTCAGCCAAATTTGAAATTTCAGATCTGAAAATAGTGAATTTCAAATGCATTATTTTGAAGCTCTTGAAATTCTGCACAAAATGAAATTAGGTCTGAAATTTTTTAGAGCTGAAACTTGGCTAAAAATCTGGAAATTTTGATCATTACTCATTCTAGCTGGTTTTTCAGCTAAATTTGAAATTTCAGATCTGAAATTAAATTTTGAATACACCATTTTGAAGCCCTTGAAATTCTCTACAAGTTGAAATTAGGTCTAAAGTTTTTTAGAGCTGAAATTTGGCTGAAAATCTAGCTTGAAATAATTTTGCATAATTTCAGCTTTTTCTAGCTGGATTTTCAGCCAAATTTCAGATTTGAAAATTGTTTTTCTCCTAGACCTCCTAGTATCTCCCTCCCAATTAATTTCTAGTTCTCCCTAAAAAAAATTCCAATTCCAATTCAAAAGAAGCCACACACAAGGCTTCCTGTAGTTAATTGGATCGAAATTTGATATTTTCCCAAGTTCCTGGCAATTTTCCAGGTCCAAACCAAAAAATCTGGCTAATTTTCACTGGCGGGATCGAACCCGCCACCTCTAGATCGCTAAATTCATCTCTAACCGGCTGAGCTAGATTTTCTCCAGGTGCAAGGTCGCGGGTTCGATTCCCCGCGCCGGCGAAATTTTTTATATGTTCCTAGGGTAGAATTTCACGGCGAATCTGAAAATCCACGTGGCATTGGCTGAAAATCCAGTTTAACCCGGAGTTTCCTGTAGTAAATTGGATCGAAACCCAATAGTCAAGAAGATCTTCCAGAAATTGGACACCTTTCCAGAATTTTTCGAAAAAAAGGCAAACAAAAGCAAATATTTCTGTTTTTCCGGTCATCCTCCCTTCTTTTTTTCCTCTTTTTTCTCCCAATATAATTTTTATTTCATTTATAATTATACCTTTTCTCAATTATTATGCAATTTTCACTTATTTTTCACCTAAGCCAGTTATATTTACGGTAATTATTAGAGAATTGAGAAAATTTCTCAGGTTTTTTTTTCAAGCTGGATTTTCAGCCAAATTTCAGACCTAATTTCAGCTTGTAGAGAATTTCAAGCGCTTCAAAATGGTATATTCAAAATTTTATTTTAATTTTTTTAAATTCTGAAATTTGGTCTCAAAAGCTGAAATTTTCAGAATTTTCAAAATTCATTTTCAGCCAAATTTCAGCTTCCTAAAATTTCAGACATAATTTCAGCTTGTTAATTTCAAGGGCTTCAAAGTTGTGTTTTCAAAAATTTAATTTGAAATCTGAAATTTGGCTGAAAATCCAGCTAATATGAGCAATTTTCCTGAATTGAGAAGAAGTATAATTATTTACAATTAGATGAGAATCAAAACATTTTTGACATTTCTAATCTAGAGTAAATAAAAAAAATGTCAAACTTTTTGTTTTCCGCGCACGCGGTAAACAAAAATGACGCGGAAAGGTTTCCGCGTTTTCCAAAAAAAAATTATTTTTCCTTTTTTTTCTTGAGAAACTGCGAGATTTAATTGTAATTGTCCTGGTAATTTTCGTCATTTTTGACCTTGTTTTTGAGAATTTTGCGCGCCCCCCAAAAAAAATCCACAACTCAAATATTTTATTTTTTTTTCTTCTTTTTGACCGCAACACCTTTAATCCCATATTGTTTTACTTTTTTCCCCCCATTTTCTTGTCTTGTTTATTCTTCTTTACACTTTTTGTCACGAATTTGATGTCTTTTTGAATTCAAATTTAGCTGAAAAAGCTGAAAATCTGATTGTTTCAGACTGGATTTTCAGCCAAAAAAGAAATTTCAGATCTGAAAATAGTGAATTTTGAGCACACCATTTTGAAGCCCGTGAAATTCTCTACAAAGTGAATTAGGTCTGAAATTTTCAAATGCTGAAATTTGGCTGAAAAAAATAGGTTTTAATAAATTTCAAAATTTCTGAAAATTTCAGTTTTTCACACACAATTTTCAGCCAAATTTCAGATCTGGAATTAAATTTGAAAACATCATTTTGAAGCTCTTAAAATTCTCTACAAACTGAATTAGGTCTAAAATTTCAAAAAGCTGAAACTTGGCTTGAAATAATTTTGCAAAATTTAAGTTTTTCAATCTGTATTTTCAGCCAAATGTGGAATTTCAGATCTGAAAATTGTGAATTTTGAAAACACCATTTTGAAGCTCTTTAAATTCTCTACAAGCTCAAATTAGGTCTGAAATTTTCAAAAGCTGAAATTTGGCTGAAAATCTAGGTTTTAATAAATTTCAAAATTTCTGAAAATTTCAGCTTTTCAGACTTAATTTTGGTTTTCAAAAAAAGTATTTTCTCAAAAATTCCAAAATTTTGAAGCTACAGTAATCTCAATCTACAGTACCCCTCAAAAAATTCAAAATTTTCATTTTTTCTCTCGAAAATTCCACCCAAATCCCATATCAATACATTCATATTTATTACCTCCCAACACAAATTTTTTTACACTTTTTTTGTTTGAAAACTGGTTTTGGCGGGTTAACCCCTCTCGCATCGGATTACTGTAGATTTGAGTCGATTTTTTTCATATTCATTTTATTTATTTTTATTTATTTACACAGAAGCAATGTTCCATGAAAATGGTTATAGTTTAAGTGTTTTCAAGGACTTTTTTAGCTTCTTTTGAAAAAAAAAATTTTTTTATTTAGGTTATGCCTTTTTTTCATATCTAGACGCTGATTTTTGACAATTGGGGTCTCTAGGCTCGGCTGCTTGAAAACGGGGTTCTCTAGGCTCCGCTACTTGCCACGGTGGATCTGTAGACGCAGGTCCTAGACAACTAGGTCTTCAAGGCTGTGCTACTTGAGAATTAGGTTCTCTAGACGCGCCTGCTTGAGAACTAGGCCTTCTAAGCTTGACAATTAGGCTCTCAAGCTCTAAAGTCATATTTTTTCTGAAAATTTCCAACCTCAAAAATGTACGTTTCAAAATTTTCATATAAAATTTGAGCTCAAAAAATAAAATGATTTCTTATGTATTTGGACAATTAAATTTAAATTCAATGTTTCTTTCAAAAAAAAACTATTTTTTCCACGTCATTACAAAAATGTTTCTCTTGAATAAAGTATGAGTCATGACCTTTCTCTCTTTATTTTAAAAATGAAAATAAATTTTTTGTTTGTTTGTTTGTTTGGCAAACTGGAATTTAGAAAGTTATTTCCAAAAAAAATATTTAAACTGAAGAAAAATGTGACAAATCATTTCAGAAATGCTCCGATTGTTGATCTTCTTCTTATCGCTCGTTTCAACTACAGTATACTCGATAACCTGCACATCTTGCGAATTCCGACTTTTGCCACCGCATAGCACCAATTGTGATGAGACTTGTGAAGGCGATGTGTGTTTTATAGGTGGGTGAAATTTTCAGACAGATTTTCAGCTTCTAGAGAATCTCGAGAGCTTCAAAATCTGAAATTTTTTCCCTTTCGTTTTCTGTCCAGAAAAAAGAAAAACAAATATCTTGACGAACTTGTTTTGGACTTGTTTTTTAATGTCTTTTTTTGGATTTTGCAAATTTATTTACTCTAACTTCTGGAGACTTGAAAAATCCCCTGAATTTGACCCTACAGTAACCTCCAAAACTAGACTGTAGTTCAATAAATTAAAATCTACATGATTTTTGATGCCCGAAATTTTAATGAGCACTGAACTTTTTGTTTTGAAGTTAAGCCTATTACTGTAATTCTATTTTCGGCATAAAAAAGGCCCAGGAGATTATCTAGTTCAAAAATCCAAGAATTTTGGTCCGAAATGAAGACTGGAGAAAATCTGGAAGGCCTAGGAAATTTCTGAAATTTCCTGGGAGCCCGGAAGAAATTTAGAAAGCCTGGAAAAAATCTGGAAAGTTCAGGAGACTTCTGAAATTTTTCAAAAAGCTTAGAAATATTCTATAAGGTCTAGAAAATTTTTCTGAAGCTTCTAGAAGCCCGAAAAAAATTCTGGAGGGCTCAGGAGACTTCTGAACCTTCTAAAGGTTTTCAAAAAGTCTGGAAGCCTTTTTAGAGAATCCCAAAAGGCCTAGGCTTTTTGAGAAAGCCTGGAACATTTTCTGAAAAGCCCAAAAGATCTACAACATTTTTCCAATCTTGAAAATCCCCCAAAAAACAATAATCAAGCTCATTTTCAATTCCCAATCTAACCTATAATTTAAAAAAAAGCTATTTTTTTTGCAGTCGTCAACAAATATTTTAATGGCACAATCAACGCGGGTTGTATGCATTTACGAGAAGGTGACGAATTCCTCAACAAATCTGTCTGCCAAAGATTACCGTATGATAATAGATGTGCTTGTAACACGGGAGATAGATGTAATGATCCAAAAGTCAAACTGTTCACTTATAAATTCACTGAGGAACCGGTGTTGGTGGATTATCAATGGTTGCCGCAAATTCAACCGCCGATGCCGACTTGTGAGTTGGATTTGGGGTGGGATTCTGAAGTTCAGAAGTCCTAATTTCAATTTTGAATGGTTTTTCTGAAGATCGGAAATTTGAAATTCCAAATTTGGACACTGAAAAGGGTTTCTAAAGTTCAAAAGTCTTTTAAATAGTTTTTCTGAAGTTCAAAATTCAGATCGGAAATATGAAATTCCAAATTTTGAATCCGAAAAGGGTTTCTGAAGTTTGGAAGTCTTATGTTCACTTTTGAATATATTTTCAGAATTTAGGAATATTTTTAGTTTCAAATAGTTTTTTTTTCTGATGTTCAGAATTCAGATTTTAAAACTCAATTTTTTCATCGGAAATTTGATATTCCAAATTTTGAATCTGAAAATGGATTCTGAAGTTCAGAAGACCCAGGTTCACAGATTCTGAATCTAAATTTCTTCTGAATTTCAGCACATAATTTTATCTGAACGCTCTTTTTCCCGAACTCAAAACAAATTTCATTTCGAAAAATTTCCGGAATTTTTTTCGAGGTTGAAATTTCTATTTTTTTTTATTTTTGGAATTGTGATTTTTATTTATTTTCGATATTTTTGGTTTAATTTTCAAAATTCTCTAAAACTTTCCTCAAAATCTTTAACTTTCAGTCCAACCAATCGAAGAAATCCTAAATCCTGAAAACGCCACAGAAATCGAGGAAAATACAGTAACCGAAAATGCCACGATTATTTTGTAAGTTTCAGAATTTCCCTCGAATTTTCATTCATAAATCCCATTTTTTCCAGAAGAAATGAAGACGAACTTACTGTCACCACAAGTGTTGGACTAAACATCGGTGAAAAATCAGAAGATGTTCCTACAGTAACCCAAACTACAACGAGTACTGTACCATCTGTGAAGCCTACAAGAGTTATCGGAAGTATTGAGATGACAAAAGCTAACGAGGAAGCCACGCCCACTTTTGCCACGTCATCATCATCGAAAAATGTTATTACTAGTGATTCGAAAGTTCCAGATTCTTCGAATTCTCTATCATTGCTCATATCAGCTTTTATTGTGATTTTAGCGATTTTTGTCTGAAATTTCCCGGATTTCCAGATTTCCAGTATCATTCCATGTACATATTGAGCCATATATAAGTATTCCCCTTCCCCCGGTTTTTTTGTTGGTCGCGCTTTATTTTTTATAGAACAGAAAAAAATGAAAACATTTTTATTTAGCCGATTTTTCGTAGGTTTTAGCCGCAGCCGCCGGTTTTTCGAGCTTCTTTTTTTCCTTCTTCTTTCCTTTCTCCATTTTTATGCTCAAATTTTGCGGTGCCGATGTCGGCAAATGTTTCTTCAATATTTTGCGGCTTTCGACCTGAGTGTCCTCCAACTCCAGCGATTCATTCTGAAAATTTCACTGTTGACATCTCAATTTTGAGGTTTAGCGGTTTAAATTAAATATTTTGTTGAGTTGAACGTGTGTTTTCAAAAAGGAAACTTAAACAACAGAATATTTACGGATCCACGTTCCACTAAAATAAAAAAAACCTAAATTCAGTAGACTACAGTAACCTCATTTTTTTTCTACAGTAATCTCATTTTCAAAAACATATTTTTCAACTCACCAGTTTGGTTTCCAAAGACACTTTGTTTCGCTTGTGAATTGATTCTGCATGTCTCATCTTTTTTATATGTGCCATTATTTTTTTGTCGTGGGCTTCATATTCCTTATCTTTTTCAGCGAAAACATCAATCAAATGATCATTTTTCAATTCTTCATGCTTCTTTTCTTTTTTTTCTTTTTTCTGTTCATTTTTCAATTTTTCCTTCTTCTTCTCTTCAACCGCCCTCTTTTTCTTTTCTTTCGTCCTTTTCTCCTCTTTTCCTCTTTCTTCATTTCCTTTTCCTTCTTTCTTCTCATTTTTCTTTTCTTCCTTTTTCTCTTCTTTTTTAGCTAGAATTTCTTTATATTGGGATGTTGTTACAACCATTATGATGAATATAAATTGATAAGAAATGAATAGTTTTTGAAAAATTATCTAGTTTTTTTTCATAAGAAGACGTCATCATAAAAATGTCACGTTAAAAAAATCCGCCCACTTTTCTTTTCTTTTTTTTTCGTTTTTTTCACAGACAATTCAAATCAAAAGCAAAAATTAACGACTTAAAGGCAACCAATTGAGCTAAAAATTTTCACAGCTCTACTTCAAGATGTTTCGCAGGGTTCGAAGACCTAAAAGCCTCCAATAAAGACCGTTTTAAGGGAAATAAAGACCTAGGTCTATAGAGCTGTGAAAATTTTTTAGCTCAATCGGTTGCCTTTAAGTTGTTAATTTTTGCTTTTGATTTGAATTGTCTGTGAAAAAAACGAAAAAAAAAAGAAAAAAGATGAGTGCGTGTTGCATACGGTTTGTTCAACGGGTGCGAAACTGGTGATTGACCGGAGACTGACCGGTTCAAAACGGAAGTTTTTGATTTTTGCTTAGGAACTACATAAACTCGAACAAGTTTTTCAATCAATCATTTATGTGGGTCTAAAATAATAATAAAATTAATTTTCCATTGATTTGTCCTCGTTTTTGAGTGGCTTTGAGTCGTTGAGGAGTTGGAGTCGAGCTGATTGGAGGGCGGCGGAAGACATCTGTAAAATAGTAGTTATTCGTGGCGAAAATCAATTTTGAAGAATATTATCTTCTGAAATCTAGTTCTTTTCTAACCTAATACCGAAAAAAATGATTAGAAAAATTTCGACTTATAAACTGGAGGAAAATGAAAACGTCTTTTCCCCCCAGAATACAACTTTTTCATAAAAGTTGAAAGAAAATAACTTATTTTCGAAAAAAACACTCGCGAAGTCGTTTCTCAATAATATAATGATACACATGGTTTCAGTTAAGATTTGTGTGGTAAATATTAGATAACCTAGAATTTCAACGAAATTGTTTTTTCGGTAAAAATTCTGAACTTTGAGATAAAAAGACGATGCGTTCTAAGTACTTTATTTTGTAAAAGCCAGTTTCAATTTGTTGAGAATCAGAAAATAGAGCTAGGTAAATTTTTGACAAGAGTTTTACAAACACTTACCAGAAAATCGCTCCAATTTTGTCCAATCAATTGCTGAACGGCCAACATCCATCTTCTATTTGTCGAATCAAAGTCAGGCGATCAAAAATTATCCTCCGAATTCGTAGAGTGCGGTCTTGTCTCTTGAGAGCATAGACAACATCCATTGCGGTGACAGTCTTTCTCTTGGCATGTTCACAATAGGTGACAGCAACACGGATAACGTTCTCAAGGGAAACCGTGAGAACTTAACGAGTCTCTTCGTAGATCAATCCGGAATTACGTCTGATTTCTCCTATGCGGCAGATTTATAGAGCTGAAAACAGTTTTCTTTTATGAAGAGTATTATTTTCTAAAAAAAAACTAACCTGGTAGGATAGGAAGTGTCGACTATTCTCGGCGATCGAACCATTTTCGAATACCAATCTGAAAAACTGATGTTTTGCAGAAAATGTAGGGCGAAGGAACAAACCACGAGTAGCTTGTTAAGATAATAACGGAGAATAGATAATCTAAAAGTAACCGCTTCATAACAATTTTAGAAGCAACCAAACTTTAAAATATACTAGACAAAAGAAAATCCCTCTCGAATCCCATTTTTCAACATTTCATGAAAATTGTTCGAGAATTCACAACCCAAAACAGTTAAAATCACTACTTATACTCATCTAAGACCCTATTTCCAGTTAATAACTCGAAAAAACCCCGGAAAAACACGAAAAACTGAAGAAAAACATGAAAATAGGAGAAAGAAAACACATTTTCGAAATGAAAACAAAAAGAAAAAACGATGACGCTTGTCATTTTTTCGAGACCCAGCACACAAATTGTGTTTGTGCGCCTTGAAACTACAGTACTTTTTTCTTTTTTTTCTATTCTTTGCTTTGTGAAAGAGTTAGATTCTTGGCGTTTTAGACTTTTATTTCCGATAAAAGAAAACGTGGAGTGTTCGAAGATGAGAATATCAAGAAAATAAAAGATTATTGATGCATTTTTGGTTGTTCCAAGTGTTGAGTTATGAATAAACGAATAAAAAAAACTTGAAGGGGTCTTTAACCCGAAGGGCCCTCCGGATAGAAAAACATGTATGATATATATACATATATATATGAATAAATTAGAGTTAGTGTATATTGCTACTCACAATCAGATAAAATCTCTCGTTTTCTATAGTATTTAGTTTGCTGTTGAACATTTTATCTGTAGAAAATTGGTTATTCACAAATTGCTTAATTAGTGCCCTTATTCTCGTAGAAAATTCCCATTCTCATCCTTGTGAATCTGTGCACCATTTTTTAATTAATTTCCTTAAATTCTATAATGCTTTCAATAAATTAAAACGACTGAAAGTTGGAAAGTTTATTGGAATTGAAACAAATGAACAATTAAGGATTGAGCTATTTGTCATATGTTTGTGGGGTCTCTGGAGTGAGTTGCACAAATGTGATTTCCAATCCTTCTGAGACAACGCAAACAGCCGCCGAATTGTCCCGAAAAAACTGTCACACATTTCGACCCGCATGAAATTCATAGCCGTTACGAACCACTTGATGAGCTCGTATGTCCAATTTGTCCAAAACTTCTTCCACAACATCCGGACCAAAAGTGAATGCATTTCCACCACGCTCACTCGGCCGACAGCCTTCATGATCATCGCTTGGATCCGACCACATCAAATCCATCTCTAAGCGATCTTCTCCCGGATCTCCATTCACTGGTCGACAATTTTTCAAGTCTTTCAGAGTTTCGATACGAGGCCACAAATATTGATAGGTCCATTCAATTCCAACATCCGACCTTTATTCATGAATGTTTTTCGCGAACTGAAATTCCAAATTTTATTTTGTTGTTTCACACCAACTCCAAACTCACATATAATTCGAAGTATATCCATTGCTGTGACAGATTTTGTCAATCCTTTGGATAGAAGGATGAGCATAATCATTTTTTCAGCGAACTGAATATTATCATCATTGGATTTCGATGCGAAAAAGCGATCTCTTTCTATTTTCGAAACGAGACTTTCCATTGGAAATGCATGTTCATAATCTTGGTCGAAATTTTCAGATTTTGCAGTAATTTCAGATTTAGCAGATTTTCCAGCTGACAGTTTGATAGAATATTGGTGAAGATTTTTAGAACACCAAATTTTAATGACAATATTTCTTTCTTTTATACGAAAATAACTCAAAAAAAGGTCACGCTTCATATGTTATGATAACTCACATTCTTATAAAATTTAGACCGTTCATTTTTTAAGGAACATTTCAAAGAAATTTTATCAAATAGTTTAAAAACAAACAATTTTTTCCGAAGTGTTTTTAAAAATGTGTCTTATATTTCATAGTTTAGTTCAGAGAAATTAGAGAGCGTAAAATGTTTCATTCTCTGACTTTTTCCACCTTTTTGTCTGAAATAAAATATCTAAAATTTATTGCATTTGAAAGTGATTTTTTAATAACTCTTCAATTATTTTGATGTGAGTACTCAATCGATAGAAAATTTCGAAAAAAAAATCTTTAAAAAATCTCCCAAATCCCTCAAAAACCCAAGAAACTCGAATTTCAGCCAAAAATTGAATGATCCAGAGTTGGAAAAACGGAATTGGTTGTTAACATTTTATGAATTTAGATTGTTGAGCAACTTCCAGCACTCAATCGATCGAAAATTGGTTATTCACAAATTGCTTAATTAGTGCCCTTATTCTCGTAGAAAATTCCCATTCTCATCATCCTTGTGAATCTGTGCACCATTTTTTAATTGATTTCCTTAAATTCTATAATGCTTTCAATAAATTAAAACGACTGGAAGTTGGAAAGTTTATTGGAATACAAATGAAATGAACAATTAAGGATTGTCATATGTTTGAGGGGTCTCTGGAGTGAGTTGCACAAATGTGATTTCCAATCCTTCTGAGACAACGCAAACAGCCGCCGAATTGTCCCGAAAAAACTGTCACACATTTTCGACCCGCATGAAATTCATAGCCGTTACGAACCACTTGATGAGCTCGTATGTACAATTTGTCCAAAACTTCTTCCACAACATCCGGACCAAAAATGAATGCATTGCCACCACGCTCACTCGGCCGACAGCCTTCATGATCATCGCTTGGATCCGACCACATCAAATCCATCTCTAAGCAATCTTCTCGCGGATCTCCATTCACTGGTCGACAGTTTTTCAAGTCTTCCAGAGTTTCAATACGAGGGCTTATTCCACCATGCATACAGAGAATTCGTGTGCCGATGAGAGCAGTAAGTGGCATTGCTGTCATCATTTCTCCATTTTCATTAAGTCGATGTATAAGTTCATCATAGAAGCCAAAGCCGCTATTCATTGCCAATGGTTTCGAAATCGAATAAGGTCGCCATATTGTCCATGAATATCCCCACAAATGTTGATAGGTCCTTTCAACTCCAACATCCGTTACTTTGCTTCGAGTTATCCGGTTCCGGATCTTCTTCCGATTTTGAGTCATCTGTCACAGTGACATTTTGATATCCATTGCGCAGGCCCTGTCCTCTGGCGATTTTCTGAAAAATTATTTCTTTTTTTTTTGATGTCAAATAATTCTAACTCACTCTTCTTGCTTTTTTCGTTTCTTTGTTTTCTAGGTCCTTTCAACTCCAACATCCGTTACTTTGCTTCGAGTTATCCGGTTCCGGATCTTCTTCCGATTTTGAGTCATCTGTCACAGTGACATTTTGATATCCATTGCGCAGGCCCTGTCCTCTGGCGATTTTCTGAAAAATTATTATTTTTTTTTTTTGATGTAAAATAATTCTAACTCACTCTTCTTGCTTTTCTTTCTTTGCTCGGCACACTTCGCGGAAATACCTTTTTCTTCTTTCCATTCTTCTTTCGTTTCTTTGTTTTCACGCTCAGATTTTGCGGTGCCGATGTCGGCAAATGTTTCTTCAATATTTTGCGGCTTTCGACCTGTGTGTCTTCGAGCTCCAATGATTCATCCTGAAAATTTCACTGTTGACATCTCAATTTTGAGGTTTAGCGGTTTGAGGTAGTAAATTAAATATTTTGTTGAGTTGAACGTGTGTTTTCGAAAAAACATATTTTTTAACTCACGAGTTTGGTGTCCAAATGAGGTGAGGTGAGGTGAAATGCAGATATTATTGATAAAATAGTTGATGAATATAAATTAATAAGAAATGAATATTTTTGAAAAATTATCTAGTTTTTTTTCATAAGAAGACGTCATCATAAAAATGTCACGTTAAAAATAAATAAATAATAATAATAATTTGTTTCGACAATTTATCAATTTTCCAGATTGAAAACATGACCAAGATGAACACTTTTGAATCACAAAGTGAAGAAACTGATGAAGATTGTGCCAACGACAATGATGGAATTGAAAAAAATTTGGAGTGGAACACATTTCTCAGATTATTTTGAAGGTAATTTGAATTGAGATAAGTGCAACATTATGAATAAGAAGGAATGTCTTTTGATGTTCCCATATCAGCTTTTGTTGTTATTTCATCATTAGTGATTTGAAACTTTGTCTAAATTCCCAGAAAATATTTTCAATATCATTCCATGTACATTTTTGTTGGTCGCGCTTTCTTTTTCCCAAATATTTTTACAGAACAAAAAAATGAAACATTTTTTACTTATCCGCTTTGTCGTCCGCTTTTCCGCTTGCTGCCGCAGCTGCCGCCGCGTTTTCCTCGGCGATTTGTTGACGAGCGGCGAGTTTTGAGAGAAGTGGTGCGGCTGGATGACGAGCTGTGTCGGCCTGGAAATTTTCAGTATTCTGGGACTTCTGGAGGCTGTAAGGGAATTCAGAAATTGTTCTGAAAATTCTGGAATGTCTTCTGAAGGTTCAAAGTAACTTCTGGGACTTCTGAATTCTTTCCGGTATTCTGAAAAATTTTCTAGATCTTCTGAATTATGAAAAATTAGAAAAATTTTCCAGTTTTCTAGAAGTTCAGAAATCCTTCTAGACATTGTAGATTATTTTCTAGGCTCCCAGGAACTTCAGAAAATTTTTCCGAGCTTCTAAAAATTCAGAAATTTCTCTTGATCTTCTAGAATTTCAGCCGGATTCCCAGGAAATTCCAGAACTTTTCCCGTTTTCTAAAAAATCTGAAAATCCTCCTAGACCTTCAAAAATGTGTTCAGAAAATTCTTGGAGCTTTTTTTCGTTTTCAAAACTCAAAGTCTCGAAGTTCCTTGCGAAATGAAATTTTTTTGTAGTCAGAACTACATTTTTTTTGTGATTTTCTAGGCTGCCTAGATTTTTTCCCGGACTTTTAAAAAATCTGAAAAATCTTCTAGAATTTCAGCCGTGCTCCTAAAAATTTCAGAAAATGCCCTAGGCTTTCTAAATAATTTCCAGACCTCTGAAAAAAATTTCAGAAAAAATTTCCTACCTGTGAAAATCTTCGCATGTTGGAAGGAAGTAAATGCAACGGATTCGTCTCAATTGTTAGCGAGTGACGATGTCTGAAAATTTTAATTTCAGATTTTTTTTTTAATTTGGAAATTGAGACAGTGTTCTAGAGCTCAACGCGCTGATCAAAATGCTCTAAAAAAATTACAATAGTTCCCAGTGGGGCTCGAACCCACGACCCTCCAACTAGAGATGTAGACACTTACCGCCTACACCATCTTGCGGCCAAGTTTCTCGGCTCAGGAATGGGCTAGGAAGCTGATTTTTAGAGCATTCTGCTCAACTCGGCGAGCTCTAAAAGACCTGCTGAAAAAATTTCAGCCAAAAAAATTACCCCATATTGTAGGCTCCAGTTGGTGGTTGCTCTTGTTGAGGAGACGCCATTTTTTTTTTTGCTTTTTTCTGAAAAATTGATTTTGCTTCTCATTTTTTCGAGCGAGCAAAACTTAATTAAGTAAGACGCGAAACCAAATGAAATGCGAAAAAAATCAAAACAAATTTTTTCCTCAACCAAAAAAAGAAGAAAAAATTTGCAGAGCCCAACCAAAAATTGTTATTTTCTGAGCATTCATAATTTTTCAATGGCCGGATGGATTTTTGATCTATTTGGGCTCTTTTGCTGCAAGAAGCCATTAGATTTTATTAAAAATAGGAAAAATGTGTGTACATTAGCGGAATTATTATGAGCTAGAAAATGAAACGCGGCGGAAAAATGAAATAATATAAACGAAACTCGAGACCGCAGACTAAAAATAGATATTTATAATATAAATTACTCATATTATATTATTTCCCGAAAAAAAAAAGTAATTTCTCGGCCCAAAAAAATGTGGAGGCGATTAAAAAATTCATGATGATTGAGCACCACTCTTTCTCTCTCCATTCAACAAAAACAACATGTTTTCTGCGCTCCATTTTCAGAAGCCACGCCCTTCTCTGGCTCCGCCTAATTTTTTTCGAAAAAAAACTGAAACGGAAATTTGTTGCCCCAGGCAACAAATCTAATCCAATTTCAGCCAGCGCAGTTATTTTTAGAGCGCTTTTTCGAAAAATTAAAAAAAAAAAATCTGCGTTCGGGGGGAATCGAACCCCCGTCGAATGCTTGGAAGGCATCCATGCTGACCATTACACCACGAACGCGACGGGAGAGCGATGGGAAAATTTTAGAGATATTTTCGCATCGCAAAAAAAATCGGGAGAGAGTGTGTGGGAGATGTGGAGACGCAGACAAACACTAATAATTATTTATAGCAATTTCAGAGTCAGAAAAAAGTGGGGGAGAAATCTGAAAGAGCTATTTCTATCTCTTCTCTTTTTTTTCTCAATGAATATTCAGCCTTCGGCGAAATTTGTGAAGAACTTTGAGGTTTTATTTGAGGGGAGCGGACGAAAAATAGAGAAAAAAAACATATAAACATAGCATAACACGAAAGTTCATCTGATTTTTGACACGGCGAAAAATGAGGGGGAAGAAAAATTGGGTTTTTCGAGCAATTCAAAATTTTGATCTACAGTAACCCAGAAAGATTGCGAATTTTGATCCACGGAATCTTAAAAATGCACTTTTTCCTTGAAAAAACATGTAAGCTTATTATTTTCAGAGAGCTAGAAAAAAATCTAATGAATAATTAATGATATTTATTTCATCCACCTCCAATTTTGTCTGTGTATAGTTCAAAAAAGGCGAAGAATCGCGTGATATGCGCGATTTTTTCTTCTGCTCAGCTGCTCAGAGAAAAAAAACAACAAGAAGAAGAAATATCTAGAAGGAGAAATATATTATTATATATATTCTTTTGATAGCGAAAAAAAATTGAAACAGAAAATTTATGAGATTAAAAATATATAATCCTTTTTTACGACTTCTTGGAATGAACTTTTTGTTATAAAAAAAATTCTGGAACCTTTTTCTGATTTTTTTGGAGCACTCAGAATTTCTCCCGAGCTTCTGAAAGCTTCAGAAGTCTCCCAGGATCTCCAGAATTTTTCCCAGATCTTCTGAAAGCTTCAGAAGCCTCCCAAGATCTCCAGAATTTTCCCCGAGCTTCTGAAAATTTCAGAAGTCTCCCAGGATCTCCAGAATTTTTCCCGAGCTTCTGAAAGCTTCAGAAGCCTCCTAGGATCTTCAGAAGTTTTCCCAAGCTTCTTGAAGCTTCAGAAGCCTCCCAGGATCTCCAAAACATTTTCCCGAGCTTCTGGGAGCTTCAGAAGCCCTCAGAAAGCTCTAGAATCCATAAAAAGATTAGCTAGAATATTTGAAACACAAAAAAACGTTAATCTAATCCGTGTGCCATTAGTTTCTTTTTTTACGATTTCTTCGGAATGATTAATATGAGCAATAAAAGATTTAAGAGATCAAAATTCAGAAACGTTTTTCTGTTGTTTTGTGTTGTCTTTTTTTTTGGTTGTTGAATTGAATTGAAAGCGGAACTTGGCATCGCGTTTCCACGAATTTCCGACAACTTCAAAAGATGCGCGAGAAAATGAGCACAAAAAAAATAATTGGCAGAGCAAAATGAAATTGAAA
Organism: Caenorhabditis angaria; assembly: GCA_947459285.1. NCBI lineage: Eukaryota > Metazoa > Nematoda > Chromadorea > Rhabditida > Rhabditidae > Caenorhabditis > Caenorhabditis angaria. The sequence goes on along the minus strand of CANHGI010000002.1, from coordinate 11,213,073 downwards.
AGTAAAAAAAGGATTAGAGACATTTTTCGGTGGGTTATATGAGTTCTCGGAAAAAAATGTGCACATTTTTTTTTTCTGGATAAATATATATTTATAAAAATTGAAAAGGGAGTTCTCGGATTTTTGATCAGCGAGAGGAAATTAGACTACGGTTTTTGGTGTTTGAAAGTCATTTTGTTTTTGATCTACTAGATTTTACACGTGGCAATTTGAAGGGTTACTGTAGATTTCTAGGCTTTTTGGAACTCTCAAAATTATTCTAAATTTCAGAATTTGAAATTTGGAATTTTTTTTCAAAATTTCAAAAAAATATTCTGCCACGTGGATTTAGCTTCAAAAAAGGTCACCGCAGCAAATGCGCCCCAAAGAACAAAAATTCAAATTTCAATGTTTCTTGGCGGGAACCCAGAAAATCGCAACTTATTGCTCATATTTTACACATTGCTCATATTATTTTCCAGGCAAAAAATAATGTTCTAAAATTTTAAAATTAAATTGAATTTGGGGAATGCGAAATTTGGAACAGTTGACAGTAACTCAGGAATTTTAATCTGGAACTACAGTAATCTGTGGAAGCACCTGGACTACTGTAGTTTTCAAATTTTGGAAATTGATACAGTAACCCTAGAAAAATCCTTTTTTTCTGAATGATCTCTGGAAAATGATGTTTTTTTTCTAACAATGAGGGGATTACTGTAGATTTCCCAGAAATTGTTTTTTATTGAATGAAATCATTTTGATCTTTCAAAATTTCAGCAGAAAATACTCAATTTCAAAAAAAATTTGAATAAAAAAAATCCAGCTTCAAATTTTTGCAATTTTTCAGCGGGAGTCCCCAAAAATCCCCATTGCTCATATTATTTTTTCCAGGCAAAAAATGAATGCAACAACAAGTTCTCCTTCTCCTCATTTTTCTTGTGAGCTCCGAGAAAAAAATTTAGGTGTCGCTGCTCGGCGGAAAATAAATTTACACATGCTTTCAAACATATGTCCCATGGGTGTTATTTTGCCTCGGGGCGGGTTATATGACAAAAAACCCGACTGACTCTCAAAAAGAAGAAGAAGCTTCTCCTTCGGAGCAGTAGCAGCACCTCATAAAAATCCCATTTGCTTTTACTTAGCCTAACTCTCGTTTTGGAGTACGATGAAGATGGTGATCATCATTTTTGGAAGAATATAGAAGAAAAAAATGTGGAAGCTGTTTTTGGTGCTGGTTGGGAGTACGGTAGCTGCGTGTCTAAATACGAATGTCCAAGACCTACCCCGCTGGAAATCTGAGCCGCCGCTTCCGGAAATAAATTTTGAGCCGCTTCCGGAAAATCCGGTGAATGGGTGTATTTTGCGGTGTAAGGATCATCATATGAGAGAGGTGAGTTAGTTGGGCCTAGAAAATTTGAATTTGGGATTCTAGGCCATGTAGGTTTATTTTTTCAGATGGACAATGAATGGTCCGACGATTTCACCCTTCCACTTTTCAATTTTCTCAAAAAAACTGGCAACGAAACCGCAGCTTTTATAAAGCTTCAGGAAATTTGCAGAAGTAATAAAGTTATGGAAGAGTGTTTGAGGAATTGTAATCAATCGCAAGAAGCTTCGATTATTATGGCAGCTATTAGATCGTGGCATAATTCGTGTATGAATTTGGAGGGTTAGTGTAGGTTTTCAAAAAAAAAAGTTTTGCGCGCACCGGGTGTCGAACCTGAGGCAAAACTTTAAGAGGAAAGCGCGTTTACCACTCGGCCACGCGGACGTTCCTATACCACGAGAAAATTTCGTTGAAAACAACCGCGTTGCAGAAATTCGCGAGCAATTCCCTTGCTGGAAGGAAAATGGCGAACGATTATCAGGAGGTTGTCACCTTCAAAACATCCGGCTACAACATGACATGCAACTTTTTGCCCAAAATCAAAGCCAGCAAAACGTGGAGAATATTTGTTTGGATATGGAACAGTTTGGAAATTGTTTTTCGCAAGAACACGGAAAATATTGTGGATATCGCAGTCAAATTGTAAGTTTTAGCATTGGATTTTCGATTTTTCATTGAAAAATTTGCAGATAATTGATAATTTGAATGCCGTGAATAAAGAGACGCTTTTGAAAATGATAAAAATCAAATGGAACAATATTCCACCTGCTTGTAATATTCCTACTCCCTCTCGTCGTTCTGCAGATTACATATATAATTCTGTATCTCGCAATTCGTTTAGTTTTATAGTAATTTACGTGATTTTGTGTTTCTTTCAATAAATAAATTAAATTTGAACCTGCCGCTGTCGCATGGCCTAGAAAACCAAACATCGTGGCGAGACTCAACGGCCACGAAAATGTGTGCGTCTTTTTACGCTGACAAATATTTGAATTTTTCTTTTTGTTTTTTCTCTCTGTTTTTTGTCAGCAAAGCGTTTATTAAAAGTTCTTCAAAGTTTCAGATATGGTTGCTGAAAAAGTAGAAGTGTATCTCACAACAAAACAGAATGCCGCAAAAGGAGCTATCGCTGATGATTGGAAGAATTTGCATGACAATTATGTGAAAAAGTGAGTTGTTTTGAAAACTTCGAAAAAAACTGGGAATTTATTTTTCAGACTCTGGCATCAATTGACAATTCTCACCAAGACATTGGTGAATAAACCAGCATTTACCGCGAATTTGAATCTTGAAGAGTTCTACGACAATTTTATTAGTGAATTCGAGTTGAGAATCAATGCATTGAGATTGGTTGAGATTGCAATTCCAATCGCTAAATATATTCATAACAAGGATAAGAAGAAGGGAATCGAATTCTTGCAAAAAATTCAAAAAGTTGTCGCAAAAGACCGAATCGCTGTGGCAAGACTTCATACCGGAGAAATTGAATTGCGTCTTTCTCACAAGGGCAAAAACGATCAAATCGTTGATTTGAAAGCGATTCGAGATCAAATCGACTCAACACAAAAAGAAGTTGACACACTTATCGGAGTCACCGAAGTTCACGCACCATTCTACAAAGTCTCATCGCTTTACCTCAGAGAAGTTGGAGATTTTGCTGGTTATTATCGTGAAGCTCTTCGCTATTTGGGAGTTGAAGATGTTAACAAATTATCGAAAGAGGAGAAGCAAATACAAGCAGTTTTGATTGGTTTCGCTGCATTGCTCGGGCAAAATGTTCATAACTTCGGGGAACTTTTGGCTCATCCAATTTTGAAATCATTGGATGGAACCGGCGAAAAATGGCTCGTTGATGTATTGCTCGCCTTCAACAGTGGGGATCTTCCAAAATTCTACTCTTTGGAATCACAATGGGGAGGATGGGATGATTTGAAGAAACAGAAAGATTTCCTTATTGCTAAAATTCGACTTATGGCTGTTATGGATGTGAGTAGTTTTTATTTTTAAAATATCTGAATTTTTCCAATCTCAAAAAAATTCAGATCGCGTTAGCTCGCCCATCAAAAGGAAGAAACATCAATTTCAAAGAGATCGCCGAAAAGTGTCAAATTCCAGTGGACGAAGTTGAATTTTTGGTGATGAAAGCGTTGAGCAAAGATTTGATCCGTGGAGATATTAATCAAGTCGAACAACTTGTTCGTGTCACATGGGTTCAGCCAAGAGTTCTCGATAATTCTCAAATTCTTCAAATGTCCGCCCGAATTGCCGAATGGAGAAAAGACGTGTCTTCGATGGAGAATATTGTCAGCTCTCAAGCGCGCGAAATTCTGACTCAAAATTAAATAACTTATTTATTTTTTCCTTCCTTCCCACCATTTTTTATTTATTTATTCATCCTTATTCTTCTCAAAAATCCCGCGTGTGCATACAAAAATAAATTTTATTTGTCTTTTTCAACTTTTTTTGATTGTGAATAGAATTGGAAAATGTTTTGATACTAACATTTTATATATTTTTGATTGTGAGGTTTTTTAATCAAAAATAATTAAAATCTAGCTTTAATGTGCATCGACGGCGAAAAAAAAGTGGCTGTTGTGGATAAAGTGTTGGTTTTCATGATCGATTTGAAAAAACAAACACCTCCCGTGCAAATGGGAGTTGGAGCAGGATTTGGAACTGTCACTGGATATTTTTTGACAAAAGGAGGTCGTGTAGTTGCAGCAACTGTTGGAATATCTTTCCTCCTTGCACAATATGGTATACACAAGGGATATATCACACTGAATGAATCGAAAATCAAACGGGATTTGAATAAATTGAAGAAACAAGTTTCGGACAGGTAAAATTCGAATTTATCGATAAGAAAATTCATTTATTTATTGTTTTCAGAGCTTCGAATCTTCCAGTTCTCTCAACTTTCACAGAAGACACCTTCTTTTACGATAATCGTTGGATTTTTGGCGGATTTGCAGCGGGAATGCTTATTGGTTTCAGTTTGGCGTAATTTCAATTATCAGCATAATATTCACCATATTCTCTTGTAGTCCCTCTATTTAGTCAAAATGTACAAAAATCAACTAATTTGTGAATAAACATGTTTCCAGTGAAAAAATAAAAGTAAAACAACGTGACTCCGCTGCATTACGTGTTGCCCGTTGTTTAACACGCGCTAAAATATTTTTATTTCTTGCTTTTTTCGCAGGCCTTTTGCGATTTCTGTTTTTCACAGTGAAAAAGTTTACAGAAAAAAAAAAATAGAATGGGTGCTGGACAATCGACTGCAGCTGGACAATCGACTGCCAAGGTAAAAATCTAGAAGAAATCTTGAAATATGAGATTTTTCAGGTTCAAGATGTTGGGACTCCTGAAGAAAGAGCTCAAAGAATTCGAGCCGCGCAACATGCAATGGCTGCAGCTGGTAAGGGTTATGGGAGGGCTTGGAAAATTTTTGAAGATTGTTTTCTTGTAAATTTGTGAGCTATGACGTCACTTTTGAAAAAATGATGCAAAATTTTGAAAAATTCCAGGAACCGAATGTCCTCTCACACCAGAACAACGTGCTGCAGCAGCCGCTGTTTCTTCAGAAAACTGCGGAGAAGGTGGATGTCCAGTCGGAGCCGACGGAAAAATGAGCCCCTTCAACAACGAACTCGAACATCCCAATCAAAAACCAGCTCCGGATCAACCATTCGCGTTGCCAACAAAACGCGAAAAATCGACAATTCCACGCGCCGGAACCGAAGATACTTGGACCTATCCAAGCCCACAAATGTTCTGGAATGCGATGCTGAAAAAGGGGTGGAGATGGCAAGATGATCAATTGAGTCAAAAAGATATGGGAAATATTATTAGTATTCATAATGCGAATAATGAAGAGGCTTGGAAAGAGGTTATGAAGTGGGAAAATCTTCTTCACCCGTAAGTTATTGGAGAAAATTCAAAAAAAATAATTTTCTTTCAGAGAATGCGCGAATCCAAAGCTTAAAAGTTTCAAAGGAGACGCAAAAAATATCTCGCCACGTGCCAAATTTCGCAAATTATTCCTTGGCTATGATTATCCTTTCGATAGACACGACTGGATTGTTGATAGATGTGGAATGAAAGAAGTAAGATCTTGTTTGAAGATCTAATAGAAATCCCAAATGTTTCCAGGTTCAATACGTAATCGATTATTATGACGGCGGCGCTGTTGATCCACAATCAAAACTATTCACAATTCTCGACGTTCGACCCGCAATGAATGATATTTCGAATATCTGGGATCGTATGGTTGTTGCTTACTGGCGCTTTAAATTTGAGACCCTAGGATTCACACCGAATTTGCCGATTCCACCAACTGAAGGACACAGTGTCAATCACTAAAAATTTAAACTTTAATAATCATTTTAGCATCTCTGTTTTTCCTTTAGATTAGAATACCCAGCTGTTATTCGTTTTCCCCCATGCCTTATGAATATGAAATTTCTTTCAACTATTTTTTCATGAATCAATTTTTGTGTTTCTTCTTTTACGTGGATGTCCCGTTTGAATGTTTATTTTTTTCAAAAAACAAAAACAAAGGAAAAATTCAGATGTTGAGTCGAATCACATTGCTCACAAAAAGTTTGTAAGTTTCATTCAAAAATTTGGGAAAAATGAAAAAATGATAGAAAATCATGTTTTTTGAGCCAAAACTCATGGAAATTGACACAGAATTGACCTAGAATCAAATTTTCAAAGAAAAAATGGGAAATTTTATAGAAAATCATGCTTTTGAGTCAAAATTTATGAAAATTGACCTAGAATTAAAATTTCAAAGAAAAATTGGAACATTTGATGAAAAATCATGTTTTTGGGCTTAAATTCATGGAAATCGACCCAAAACTGACCTGAAATTAAATTCTAAAAAAAATCCAGGAAAACGAACATTGTGCAAAGAGGTTTCGCTTCAGTGAGAGATGAAAAATCGCAGCGAAGAATCGGTTGGTGGCTGATGGGATGTGCTGGAATGTGTTATGGAGCTGTGGCGATTGGTGGAGTCACTAGGTATTTAGCCTAACTTGACCCCCTGGAATCGAAAAAAAATCATATTTTTCAGATTAACAGAATCTGGATTGAGTATGGTGAATTGGGATCTGTTTAAAACTATGAAGCCGCCATTTAATCAGAAAGAATGGGAAGCGGAATTTGAGAAATACAAAGCTTATCCGGAATATAAATAGTGAGGTTTTCAAAATTGCAGAGAACATTTACTGATATGAGACGTGGCGGAACTTTGGGAGCTGAAAACTAGCTTCAAAATGATTTTCATGCAAATCTGATTTTGTTCAGAAGAACATCAGTAGAATTCAGAAGCAGATTTTGAATTCTACTGATGTAATCGAATCTTCTGAACAATATCAGATTTGCATGAAAATCATTTTGAAGCTAATTTTCAGCTCTCAAAGTCTGCCACGTCATAACTCACATTTAAAAAAAAATGTTTTCTGCAATTTTGAACAAGTGATCAGCAAAATTTCCCAATAAAACCATTTTCCAGCAAGTCTTCGAGCCATGAAATGACACTCAACGAATTCAAATTCATTTGGAGTATGGAATACGGTCATCGAATGTGGGGTCGAGCCATCGGCCTAGTCTTCTTGATCCCTTGCGCATATTTCTGGGCTCGCGGAAGATTCAGCACACCAATGAAGAAACGCATGGGTTTGGCGACGGTTTTGTTGTTGGCGCAAGGTGGAATTGGTTGGTGGATGGTGAAATCGGGGTTGGATCCGTCGAACAATTCGTCGGATATTCCGCGCGTTTCACAATATCGATTGGCGACGCATTTAACGATGGCGTTCTTCTTGTATTCGGTGTTCTTTTATAATGGTTTGACGCATTTGCTTAAACCCAATGATGTGAGTTTTTTTTGGGTTGAAAAAGGTGAAAAATACAGAAAAAGGTCCTGGGCTTTTTGAAAAAGCTTTTAAAAATATTATTTCTATATTTTCGAATTTTTTCCAGGCTCCAGAACCTTCTAGATAATTTTCCGATTTTTCTGAAGATTTGGAAAACTTTCTAGGGCTTCTAGAATCCAGAATAAAACGTTAAAATTTTCCCGGCTTCTGAAAAATATCCCGGAGCTTCTAGAAATTCAGAATAATCTCCAAAGCCTTCTAGATAATTTTCTGATTTTTTTGAAGATTTGGAAAAATTCCTAGGGTTTCTAGAATCCAGAAAAAAACGTTCTAGAATTTTCCCGGGTTTCTGAAGATTCAGAAAAATCTTCTAGGCTTTCTGGATCATTCTCTAAACTTCTGAAGATTCAGAAAATGTTCTTGAGCTTCTGAAAAATCTTCTAGGCCTTCTAGAAATTCAGAATAATCTCTGAGCCTTCTAGATAATTTTCCAAACTTCTATAAAATTCAAAAAAAAATTATCCCAGGTTTTCTGAGGCTCTCATAAATTCAGAAAAAAATTCCTAGGGCTTCTAGATCTTTTTCCGAATTTCTGCAGATTCAGAATAATTTTCATAACCTTCTAGATCATTTTTCGGATTTCTGGAGCTTCTAAAAAACATTCCTAGACTTCCGAAAATTTAGGAAATCCTCCTGGTCTTTCTGGAATTTTTTTCAAACTTCTATAAAATTCAGAAAATTCTCCAAGGCTTCTAAAATCCTCCTAGGCATTCTGAATAATTCAGAAATTACAAATCTCTATTTTCCAGCTCTCAAAAGTGCCGGGAAAACTCGGAGCTCTCCGCGGTCTCACTCACTCCTCAAAACTTCTCGTCTTCACCACCGCCATAATGGGCGCTTTTGTCGCCGGTCTCGACGCGGGACTCGTCTACAATTCCTGGCCAAAATTCGCCGACAAATGGATTCCCGAAAATATGCTCTCGCGCTCGCCGGCCTGGAAGAACTTTTTCGAAAACGACGTGACCGTACAATTTGTGCACCGCAATTTGGCCTATCTCACAACTGCCACGATTTTGGCCACATTTTTGGCGGGACGAAGAATGGCGTTGCCGAGGAGAACGAGATGGGCGCTGAATTTGTCGGTGGCTGCTGTTTTTGGACAAGCCGCGCTGGGTGTCACGACTTTGGTGAGTATTTTTGGAGGCTGCGGGAATTTTGACTCAAAATTTTGAAAAAATACCAGAAAACCATATTTTCTATTTGAAAAATGATCATTTTTACTTAATCAGAATTGAAAAAATTTGAATTTTAAAAATCGCCCGCCAAAAACCGGGTGTAAACGCGGAGCATCGTTACAATTTCAAATATTTTTTTGAATTTTGGAAAATCCTGAATTTTAATGGAAAATTGAGCTGAAACAGTATTTATTGATCGAATTTTTTGAACAGAAAATTTGCTGCCGAAAATCTAGGTGTAAACGCGGAGCCTCGTTGTAAATTAAAAATTTCTAGGCTAAAGTTCGGTTTTTTTTAATGGAAAACAATAAAAAATTCAGAAAAAATGCTCAAAAACCTCATTTTCTAGTGGAAAATTGAACATTGTTTAATTAGAATCGAATAAAATTCGAATTTTGAAAAAATCCCTCGCCAAAAATCTTGGTGTAAACGCGGAGCCTCGTTTCCCAACCGCGTTTTTTTTCCAGATAAATTATGTGCCAGTCTGGCTGGCTGCTTGTCATCAATCTGGATCAATGGCTCTACTCTCTTGTGTACTTTGGCTAAGTCACGAACTCCGAAGGATTCCCAAATAATTTATTTATTGATTTTTCCCTAGATCTATCTATCTAGCCTAGAATTTTGTTATTGCTTCGCATTGTTACAACATGAAACTGATTTTTTTCTGTCCCTCCGAATGCGATTTTTTCGGCAGCCCGATTTGACGCACGATTTTCTGGTAAGTCGGATTGTTCGGATCGCTGACGGCGAATTTGTGAAGTTGCTGACGAACAGCTGATTCTTCGCCATTTTTGTACAACTTCAACATCAGATCTTTGCCGATACTTCGAACTTGAGGATCCGAGATTTGAATGCATTTTGTGGCGAATGATGAAGTTGCGATGGATGTTAGACTTCTGGAATATTTGGAGTTTTATTCGGAATTTCTGTGGAAGTTTGAGATTCGGATTCCCGGAGATTCAAATTTTCCAAATGGTCTACCTTAAGTCTAACATTTAGCCTAAGCCTAAGGTAGGTTTAGGGTCAAAGTTAAGCTTAAGCCTAAGCCCAGGTTTCCCCTAAGCCTAACAATTAGCCTAAGCCTAAGGTTGTGTCTTAGGCTTAGGGTAATAGTTTGGCTCAAGCCTAAGCCCAAGTTTTCCCCTAAGCCTAAGGTTGTGCTTTAGGCTTAGGCTAACTGTTAGGCTTAAGCCTAAGCCCAATGTCAAAAAAAAACGCACATCTCATCATTCGGAACACCGTGCAATATCACCAAAACATCCACCAAAATCGCACGACCTTTCAAATTTTTCGAATTCGCAGCCGCCAACAACTTCGAGACGTACGATTTGGCAACAAATTTGAGTTTCGACGCATCGCGAAATGTTTTCATGGTATCATTCACCAGACGTTTGTCACTTGCGATAACTCGCAACGCAAAAATATCGATTGATTCGGCGGCGACACGTGGCATCAGTTTCTCCAGGTGTAAATCAGGAATTATTGATGTGCAAAAATGATGCCAGAGCAATAAAACATCACGGTAAACTACGTAGAGTGGATCTTTGAGCAAATGAGCAATGAGGTAATTTATGCTCTCGAAGTTTGAGTGTAGATAATCTTGGGACATTTGATCTACCCGCTCGCGAATCTCATTGATAGACTCTTTACGATTCTCGAAATGTTTGGAATAGATTTTTGCGATTGTTGGAAGTCCGAAGATCGAGATTGAAGTTCGGACATTTGCTCGACCATCCGGTGGAATCATCTCGAGAACTTGATGTTCGCTGAGATCTTGGACATCTGAGGAGGATCTGAATTGCTCGGGATCAGGAGCAGCTGGATCTTGAGTAGATGTTCTGCGAAGTGCTGCTGGAACAATCATATTTTCCTTCTCCAGGAATTTGTTGGGAACACCTGAAGATCTTCGAGATGAAGTAGATCTTCGAGATGAAGATGTTGATGGAGTTATGACAGCCCGTGAAGAATTCGAGCTCGAGCTAGATCTTCGAGTTTCCGATGTTATTGGTCGAGAGCGCTTTGATCTAGACGAGCTAGATTTCCTCGTCGATCCAGTAAGTGTATCCCTAGGTGCCATCAGATATGTATGAGAAGGATCGGAAGGCACTTCAGTTGGAGAAAGATCTACAGGTTTGTAGAGTTTCGGCTTCACTGGAGGCTTCTCATCAACATCGACAAATAGATTTTTTTGGTCGATGAATTTCGTCGGTGGTTTTCATAGTGTTGTCAAGAAGTCGAGGCTCGATGGATGCGATTATGGTAGATCGCAGCATTGTTATCTCGTCCTGCAGATCTATTGCTCTTTGATAATCACCGTCTTGAACAGCGTCGGATTTATCGTTTTCTAGTTCTTCCATCTCTTTTGTGGATTTTTTGAGTTGTCGGATGGATAGTTGAGCGGATTTTGCCAGTTGGAAATCTTCGTTCTGGAAAAATTTGGTTTTTGTGGAGCGTTCAAGAAGTTCTAGAAATTCTGAAGTTTGTAGAAGTCTGGGAAAACATCTAGAAGTTCTGGAAAGTTTGTAGAAGTTCAGGAAAATGCTATAAATTCAGAAATATTTTTCTGAGTTTCATAAAAGTCCAGGAAAGTTCTAGAAAGTTTTCTGATGTTTTTAGAAGTTCGGAAAAATTCTAGAAACCTTTGACTAATATTCTGAAATTCAGGAAAAATTCCAGAAGATCTAGAATATTTCTCTGGAGTTTCTAGAGGTTCTGGAAAACGTTTAGAAGCTCTTGGAGCTACTTCTGAATTTCATAAAAGTCCAGGAAAGTTCTAGAAAGCTCTGGGACATTTTTAGAAGTTCAGGGAAAATTCTAGAAGCTCTGGAACGTTTTTTTTTTCGTTGTAGAAGTCCAGAAGATCTATAATAGTTTTCCGAAGATCAAAAATTAATTCAGAAGATCTAGAAAAATTTTAATCCAAGATTTTTCTGACTTACCGCAACTGCAATTTGTTTATTCTTCTCAATCGCCTCAATCATTGCCTCCAACTCCTTGGAATATTTCCGATCCGGAATTTTATCATTAATAACACCTTCCACCGGATTTTCGCCAGTCGGAAGATATTTCCCAAACAATTTCACATCAATCAATCCAACTTGAACATCAGGATTTCCTAGATCTTCATCTTCATACGGCTCATAAATATGGAACACCAGGAAATCGCATTTCTCATCCAAAAATATGTTTTTTAATTCGAAACTTGAGGTGGGTTTTTTGAAAATCACTTCTCCAATGAATTGCGATGAGAAAATCGCGATTTTTCGAGGAACATAGATGTTGTGAGCAACGATTTCGATTTTCTCGATTTCACTGAACTTCGAGAGAGCAAGCTTGAGTTCTAGGGGATATTTTGGATTCCTGAAAAAAATTTTGGTTGATAAATTTATGAATTTATTTAGCCTAACTCACTTCTCACTGATCCACTCTTTTTCAATCAATAAACTTCGCTCCGGATTCGATTTTCCTGACAAACTTTCAACTTTGTATTCAAGTTGCATGATTTTTATTTGAAAAAAAAGAAAAGGATTTTTTGCAGCTATGTTTATGTGGAAAAAACTAGGGAAACTGTAACCGGGGTTACATGTATTATTCATGCAAAAATTCCAAATTTAGTAACAAAAAGGGGAATATTCCAAGAGAACTACAACAATTTATTTTCTAGAAACTTTAGAAAGTTTCGGAAACAACCCTTTAAAAAATAGGAAAAAATTGTTTTTTCATCGACGTGAACGTGAAAGTTCCACGTGGAAAAAATATGCGAATTGTAGTTTTCATTTTCGGATTAAAAAAAATCATCGTAAAAAATTTATGGCGACGAGTTAGACCAAGTATTTCACATTTCAATTACTCTTCAGCTTGCTTCTCACACATAACACTTTGCTTAAATTGCATTCTATAATTACCAATTCCTCTATGCTTCAAATCTCCACGTTTGTGTTCCTTCCGTTCTGAAAATAAATTCATTTAAGCTTCAAAAAGCATTAAATTTTTGTTAACTTACTTGTTTCGCCATCCCATTCGTATTCTTCTTGTTGAGTTTTACACTGAAAATTCAAATTGATTATTTTAAAACTTGAGATGAAATTCTTCATTTCAAACTTACTCCAAGAGGTGTCATACATTGAACCCATGCATCACAAGTGACATTACATCCTTTCTCCTTTCGAATATCATAGACTCGTGTATATTCCTCCTCATCGTCCCATCTTGTCAAACTTGCATGGTGCTCATTTTTACACCATTTTTTCGCATCTTCAAAGTTCATAAACTATAAAAAAAATTGTTTTGCCTTCAACAATATAGAAATCCTCACCGATCCAGTGACTTCTTCGAGATGAAAATATCTATGACAAACACTTGTATCGTCTTTTCGATCATACAAATTCCAGTGACGTGGGCATTTTTCCACTGGACGGTAAACATCTTTTTCATATTGTATGCCGCAAAAGAATTGGACTGTGAAGAGCAAAACGGAATGATTCGAAGTTGAGACCGCTGAAAAAGTGGATTATTCAAAATCAATTATTATATTGGGGCTGGGGAACTGCCGGTTTTCCGGCTCTGTTTTTCTGAGTTCATTTATTCACTTTACTGGCTCCGGATAATAAATGAACGACCAATTTTTTGGTTGATATTCAGAATTCCATTTTGATGAATAGTCACTTTCTAAGAGATTTGAAACTTCTCTACAGGTTTTTCCAGTCTGCAAACAATTATAAATATTTAGGATATTTTTCTCTAGATTAGGTACTTGCATCATGTTTGTTGATATAAAACACCCTCCATTTCCAATTTTTGTACTTGTCCTCGTAACTACAATAGACAAATGGGCCGAAAGCGCGAACAAATGATGATTTGACTTCTTTCGAAAGCATTCGGATGTTGTTAGGTTTCAGATTGAGAAAAGTTCCATCGGCAGTTCCAAGAATTGCTTTCATCGAACTCTCGCAAACATCGTCATTGGTAAACGGATAACCTTTGATGTTTCTGAAGAGAAAAATGTTAGATTAGACCATAATTATGAAAAATCGTACTTTGGTGTATAGTGCGAAGCAGTTCTCCAAACAGCCCATGCACCAACCAATTGTGTTGGATGGTATAATACTCCAAGTTGATTCGCTTTCACATTAAAACTCAAAATAGTTTCAGGTGGTTTATACATACAAATTACAAATGATTTTTTATCCGAATCCAATTCGATAATTGAATTTGGACCGACATCATAATGAACACCGAATTTGAACAGAATCACATAATTTCTGTGCGTTGTTATCGCTTGCTCGACTTCAACAAATTGACTCGATTGTTTGATATGTTCTTCAGGTTGAAGAAAATACATTGACAAATCCTCCATATTTGCTATAAAAAATCATACATCTACGTTCGGACAAATTTACTCACCTTCCATCAATTCTCCAATATGTTTCGAAGGCATTCGGAGAATCTCAGCATTAAGATTCTGACAGGCTTCTCTCGCTCCTTTATAATCATAAAGACCAACAAGTTGTTGATAGCACATTCCACGAATTTGTACAAAACCATTTTTGCATTGATAAACATTCTCGAATGTACACGACACTTTGTTGTCGATAACATCGTAGTCGACTAAAGCATGAATTGCCCATCTATTGCAATATGGGAGAGCATCTTCCTGTAATTAGTTATATTTTAATTCTTTGGCTGATCTGGTGGGCACTCACCTTTTTTCCCGCTGGAAAATCCAACAAAACTTGGCATTTGTCACCAGCTGGAAGAGCAACCACATTTCCCGAATCATCTGTCTCAAGTGTCGAAGTGGTTGCTTTCCCATTCATTCGATTGCAATAAGAATGGAAACTTTCGTCTCGAATTTGTTGAATTGAGCATTTGACGAAAACTAATAGAAGCAGAAGCTTTCCGATCTTTTTCATAATCTGATTAGATTTGAAAGGGCAAAAAAATCAAACTGATTGTTTTTTCTACTTTTGTTGTTTTGAGCTTTCTCATTAATTGGAACACGTTTCACGTGGCTTTGCAAAAACAAAATCAGGGAACCTTTTTTACTCAACACTTCAAATCATGATTTAATTTTTAGTGGACCTGTTAAAAAAATAAAGATGAGCTCAAATAAATTTTTAACACTGTTAAAAAAAAAGATGAGCTCTAATAAATTTTAACACTGTTAAAAAAATAAAGATGAGCTCAAATAAATTTTAACACTGTTAAAAAAATAAAAATGAGCTCAAATAAATTTTAACACTGTTAAAAAAATTAAATTCTGCGTGACCCAATTTTTTCCCCGAAGAAAAAAAAAGTAAAAGGGCGCCCCTCTCGGTCAAAAGTTCAGTTTGAATTTGGGGAGCATGAGCAAATTGCGAGCTCCTCGTCTACTGTTTCTTCTACTCCTTGCCGTTTTGGTCAAAATTTCCTGGCAATTTGTCAGAGATGAGAGTTTTCTGCGTTTTTGTGAGACTGCTGGATCAACACGAAAACTAACTTTGGTGCAAGATGCGAAAAGTGTCGAAGCTGACACTTGCGAAGTTTTATGGAAACAATTTCCGGCGTCCAGTGATGTGAGTTTGATATTTTCCTAGTGAATTTTTCCTACAGTATTCTGATTTTATGAAAATGATAAATTGATTGCAGGAAGAAGCGAAAATGTATTGCAAGAACTGGGGACCATACAGTCTTCTGGACTACAAAATGGAAGACGGCAAAACATGGTGCAAATATGAGAATATTTACTCCTGCGACACTGGCTACACTCAAATCAATGGACTTTGCTACAAACGAATGGGACACGTAAAAGTGGTGGAAAATGAAGGAGCAAAAGCGATTTGCGAAAAAGAATCTCGTGTCAATCGTCGTGGAAAAACTGTCAAAAGTGAGGTGATCAAATTGTACGATCTTGATTTGATTCGTTTGATCGAAGCATTTTTCGCGGATATCACTCAATTTTTGGTGCAAAATAATGATGTGCTTGACGAATATGTGGAGTTTGATGGAGGAGATTCGAAATCGAATCATCATTCGAGATATATTGTTGCTGTTGGCACTGCTACTCATTATAATGTTGGACCTGGCACATTGATTCGATTGTCTGCAACTAGTACTTCGAGAATTCCAAGCCAGGTTTTCTGCCAATATCAGCCTGATGAAACACCGCTTAGCTTTGGTGTTAAAGGTAAACCAGATTTTCCTGTAGATCACGAAAATACACATGAAAACTGGAAAATTCCGAGATTTTCATGATGAAATTTGTGATCTAGAAAAGTTGAATGTTTTCAAAAACCCTCCAATTTTGCAGCCAGAATGATTGTGCCATATTATTATCCAAGTGTTCGAAATGGACCAATGACTGCTTGGCGAACTGCCAATCATTATAGTTTGATGAGACATGGTCGTGGTGTACACCCAGTCGATTTGTGCAGCAAATCTTTGAGTGCAATCACTGGTTCGGATGGCGGAGATGTTTGGAATGCGACGATTGTCAATGCTGCAAGATTGACAACTGAATTCAAAAATGAGTTTGTCAAATCTTATGCACCAGTTTATCATTGTTGCTATTCATATTATCATTTTTATGATGAAGATCACAAATACACAAAATATGGGGAGGCGGAGAGACATGTGTATTTGTCAAGAGATTACTCGGACAAAATTTGCTATGCAAAACCTGAGGTCAACAATGATTTCTCGATTCGAAAAACTTATGTTGGATGTAAAGGGGAATTGCAAAGAGACACTGTTAGATCTGAAAGCTCTTTCATTTTTACACCTGAGAAAATGTAAGTTAAATTGTTCTTGGGGTGTTAGAATTCTTGATTTTTCTTTTTTCTGGAACCTCAATTGTTTCGATTCTTCAAATTAATCTGTTTTTTTTGTTAATTTTTGATTCCCGAGCAAAATATGAATTCCCGAATCCGACGAATTTAGGGTAGATCACGAATTTCCGCGTGAAGAGTGCAAAAGTTGAGAATTTCATGGTGAAAATTGTGATCTCCATAAAAAACTGGTCCAGAACTTCAAGTTCCGAGCCTTCCGACATAGTAGATTTTTCCAGACACCAGATTCTGATTATTTCAGGAACGACCTCGACATCACCGAACAAAACCAGCGCGTCAACGATGCTCCACTTCTCTGCTCAATCTACTATCGCCTCAGCGACAAACCCACCAAATGTTTGTCCGGTTGGATTCCGCACACGCGCAAAAATGGGCAGAATGTTTGTTTTGGTGGTCACATTCCACAATTTATGTCCTATTCCAATGCCACCCAATGGTGTCGCACATTGGGCGGCGAGCTTGCCACATTTTCCGATCAAGATGAGATTAAAATCATTCACTCGATCGCTGCACCGCATATTCATTCGGTTTGGATTGGTATGAGAGCTCAACCGGATTGCGCAGCAAGATCCACAAATCGAGATGGCCATTGTGGTCTATTGAATGTGAGATTTTTATTTGATTCCAACATTTCTATTTTTTGCAGTATGGATTCTGGGATAACGAATACGGAGATAGTTCGAAAGAAGTTATGGAACTAGTTGCTGCTACCTGGGAGCCTAGTGATGATGATCAAGTTAAAGAACATCAATGTGTTCAGTATTATCCGAAACGCAAAACTATTTACGACTATTATTGTAGTGGAACAAGGGATGCGGCCTATCCAATGTGTATTTCGGGCTATCAATTGTACGATTGATAATGCGCATTGATTGAACTTACTTGTGAATAAAGCTTTTGTATGGGGGATCTTTGACATCATACATTGATTTGTGTAATTATCGAGGAGGATTTCAAAATTTTTTCAAAAGCCAAAATACACTTAAACTCTGAAAGTCTTAATTTTTGTAAGCCAACAGGTTTGCGCAATAAAAATGCTACAAAGTCATGAAAGTTCCTGGTTGATGATTTTTTTGTGAAAATAAGAAAATATGCGAGAATATTCGATCAAACAAATCAAATCACATTTTGGGAACACTATAAAATATCAGAAAAATCGAGAGAAAATCAAAATTCAATCATGAAGTTCCTCATTCTTCATGTTCTTCTCGCCATCTTCGCCTTTTCGAAATGCCAACCTCCCAATGCTACTGAAGAGACAAGAAATTTTGTCAAAACCTTCGAAGCCAAAATCAGTGCTTTGCTGGCTGCTAAAAACTTTGATGGTCTTTCAAAGTACATTGCTGAGAAACTAACATTTGGTGTCAATGGTGTGAGCGGATATACAAGACAAGAATTCATCGATTATTTGAAAAATGGAACATTTGTTATGTTCAATGGATTTGATCCCAAAGATTTACTGGATGATATACATATTCAAAGTGATGAAATGTTTGTTTCTAGAAGTTGGATAACTGGCAAAACTGAACGAAGATTGTACTATGCGCTAGAAGAACACGATGGAACCGAGTTTGGCCGTCTTTTTAGTCGGTATTTTGAGTGGAGTCAAAAAGCACCTGACTTTTTTTGATGGAAATAAAGAAGTGTTCAACATTTTTTTGTTTCTATGTTGTGGATAAATCCAATCCATAGATTAGACCTCAGTTTTCCTGAATCTTCTGGAGATTTTTTCAAAACTTGGAGCCCCTCTAAACTCAAAAAATGAGCACATCAAAAGTATAGCAATTGAGAACCCTAAATATTCTACAAAAAAAGTTTATTGATTTTAGTTCAGAGAAGCGGTTCACTTTCCCATTGTGATTTTAAGTTGATCTTGATCGAACAGTTGTTTTAAATCCAGGCTTATTCGCTATCTTTGACATCATATCTACATTGATTTGTGTAATTATCGAGGAGGATTTCAAAATTCAAAAACACATCTAAAATTTGCTAAAAATCTTCAATTCTGTAAGCATTAATAACAAATTCTACAAAACAAGCCTCAATTTCGCAGCCTATTAAATTTTGTTCCAGACAAAATACTTCAGAAAAAATTTAATCACAGAAATGTTTCCACTTTCTCACGTGAACTTTCATCATGCCACGTACATTACCCGTTCATTTTTCAAAAAAAAAATCATTATTATTTTTTTCTCTGGCTTGAAAAAGAACAATGAAACGGTTGGATTTACAAGGAATTCGTGGAATAGCAATTCTGGCGGTTCTAGGATTCCACTTTTTCCCCAAAATCTTTCCAAATGGATATTTGGGTGTTGATCAGTGAGTTTCCAAGCTTTTCTAGCTTTCTCCAAAAAAAACCTTCCAGATTCTTTGTGCTCTCTGGATTTCTCATGTGCATGTTACTATCAAAAAGCGAGAAAACTGAACAATCAACTCTTTCAATGATCCAAAATTTCTATATCCGTCGATTCCGCCGAATTCTTCCACTATACTATCTCATCATTTTTATCTCTCTTATATTTCTCTACGCCATTTTTCCTGATTCCGCAATCGTCATCAATGAAAAATCAGCAAAACAAGCCATGATGTTCCTATCAAATCGTTTGAAAACCGACGAAGAAAGCTATTTCGAAATGCTTTCGATTGCTGTTGATATTTTCACACATACCTGGTCACTTTCAGTCGAAATTCAATTTTATTTACTGGCCCCCTTAATATTCCTAATTCCTTCAAGAATCGCGTCAATGGTTTATTTATCGATCGGAAGTTTGATCTATTTTTATCAACTTCCACCGAGTTTCACGTTTATCAATGTTTTTTCGAGGATTTGGCAATTTTTAGCGGGAATGATGGCGTTTATTTTGTGTTGTGAAAATTCTATGCAAGAAAATGCGTATAAATTATTGGAAGAAGGTGAAGATATTGTGGAGAACTGCGAGAAATCGGATGATTCGAAAAATCCATTGAGATTTTTTAAACCTTGCTCGAAAATTAGTATGGTTTTGACGGTTTCGGTGATTTTGGTAAACTTCAATGTGTTCACTTTGCCCGCGGATTTTGTGAGGTATTTTTCGAAATTCTCAAAGGGTTTCTAAAAAATAAATTTGAATTTTCGACGTTTTGGGCTAATTTCAGACCTATCATCACATTTCTAACCACCGCAATTATAATCTTCTCAAATAGTGAAAACAACAAACTTCTTTCAAACAATATTCTAACATATATTGGTGATATATCCTATTCATTATATTTAATCCATTGGCCAATTTATGCTTATTGGAAGTTGACACAAAATGAAAATATATTAATGTTGATTGTCGCAATAATATTATCAATTGCTTCGGCGGCTCTTGTGTATAATTATTTTGAAAAATGGTATACAGTTTTGTCAAATCGGAATGTTGCGATACTGTCGGCTATTTTATTGATAGGAAATGTGATGATTTTACATCATGAAACTATCAATGAACATCTTGAAGATCAAAAAAATGTGCTGCACAATTTCACAAGTCTCGATGGAATTATTGACAACTTGACACTAGAAGACGCTCAAAAAATCAACTATGATTGGAACATCAATGACAATAATAATTTGATAACCAATCTTTGCAATTACACTTCTACACCACCATTTGGTTGGTGTAACATGACTGGATTGGATCAAAATGACAATAAGAAATATAAAATAATGGTTTTGGGTAATAGTTGGGCGGCGAATCATGCGAAAATTCTTCATCAAGAATGTGGATATAAAGCGAGGATTATGATAATTGGTGCGAAGTATGGGTGTGAACCTCTGTATCCGTCGGATAAGGCTGAGAGGTGTTACAAAGATATTGATGATTTTAAAAAACATATTGAAGATTTTCAACCGGATTATGCTTTTCATATCACACGGTAATTTTTTTTTGATCTTAACTTAACAATTTATGGATTCTATTTTAGGTTTTTTGCATATGGTGTTGGACCATTTAACGGTGATTTTGCAAACGATGAGATTTACCAAACCATGTTGAATAATGTTAAATTCTACACGAAATATATCAAGAAAAAGTTTTATATTCTCGATGCGATTCCCAGAGCAAAAAATCTCTTTAATCTCGTAGAATTTATGAAAATGAATTTGACAAATTTGGAGATTGATGTGAGTTTAGTAACCAAATAGTTTTATTTTTTCAAAAATCGGTCTTTTATAGGACAAAATCACTGACTTGCAAGATTATGAAACAGCGCGGGTGAGATATCATCAGTTAGTCAAAGATTGCGGTGAAAAATGTGAATTGTTTGATTATGTGCCGAAATTTTATCAAAAAGCCACGAAACATTGGCGATTTTTTGATGATCGTGGATTTGAATATTTAACTTCAGCCAATCATTTGTCGTTTCATGGTTTGGAACTTGTTAGAGATGTTGTTCGAGATGTTTGTCAGAAGTTATGATGGAATTTTTGGAATTATAAATGTATTATTAGTATTTAACATAGATATAAAACTGGTTTTTTATTTGTAACACAAAATAGAAAAAAATGAATTTATTTATTTATTGACTTTTGCAACGACACTCCGGCTTGCCCGTTGTTTAGCACAACACGAGAATACTTTCATTTTTCGTTTTTTTTCGCTGGGTTTTCGGGTTTCCGAGGAAAATCAGTGGATTTCAGTCAACAATTGAATTTTTAGATGTTCTACAAGGCTGGAATTATCGCCTCCAACGGAAAATTCAAGGATTATCGAAGAAAGGTGGGTTTTTACTAGAGAAACACTGTTTCCATTGAAATGTTTGAGTTTTCAGGGTCAAAATTGATTTTAAATGTGAGAAGAACGATTATTGGTTGATGTTGAAGCGATATTCGATGGGAAATTGACGAAATTTGAGATTGCCGCATGATTTTTATGTCAAATGAAAAAAATAGCTGGACAATTGTTGTGAGAAACAGGTATGGAGTTAGCAGAACTCAATGGTACATGAAAAATTCAAATTTTCTGATTTTCAGCTTGAATTATTGATGGAGAACTGGATTTTAATGTCAATAACGTGGGAATCTTGGAGGATTTCGGATTTTGATTGGGATTTTCTAATTTTTGATGATTTTTGTGTGAAATAGAAGCGATTGGTGAGTTTTTTGGGGAGGGATTTCGGAAAAATTGAAAAAATCGATGAAAAATTCTGTAAAATTGGGAAAAAAATGAAAATTGTGAAAAAAATCTTTAAAAATTGAAAAAAATTAAACATATTATTGTAATCTATTTGTTTCTGAAACTCAACAGTTATTCAACATTCAATATTTATAAACAAATTCAAGTATCCCGTTCTAAAACCATATCCGAAAATCTAACATTCAAATTTTTCTTTAATATAAGTTCCATTTTGCTTTAATTTCATTTCCCGGTATTGTGGTGACCAATTTAATGCATCTTCCGAAATTCCATTTGTTTCTCCTTCTCGAATCATTTGACGCAAACATATTATTGGACCAAAATCAAAGTTATCAAGAACTTTGTTTGCTAAAAAACAGTTTAGTCAGAAAAGTTAGAATTAAAAAAGTATGTTTCCCACCTGAAATTTGATTACTATTCGAAAAATCTTGCAAATATTCAACTCCTATAATACATATCGAATGTCTCTTCATTTTTGATTTACAATTCTTATCATATCCATCAGGTCCATTAAAATTCCAATCAGTTTGTCTTGTCAAATTATCCAGTTGTAATTTTGTGCAATTCGAAGTCATTTGTCCTTCAAGTCCCAAATAATTCTCATACAAAGTTGGAATTAACATTTCATCAACTCCATACAATTCTTTATTGTCGAATAAATCCAATATTGGATCCAAATTCAATTTATCGAAAAGTGAATCGACAAATGTTTTCGACAAAAATACTTCATTCAGTCCTTTACGAATTGTCAAAGGTGTATGTAAAATTCTATCTGGCACTCCTTTTTCTGCAAAAAAATATCTATATTATTCATTTTTCAAAAAGTTTTGAATTACCATTTTTGAAAAGCTTCAAACCAGCTGGTGTCCAATTTGCATCTTCTTTATATCTGTGTTTGTATCCATATTCCAAACCCATAATACTTGTATAATTCAACATTTCACTAAGGTCGGATAATTGTTCAGATGATTTGAGAACTATATCATAATTCTGAATACATTCCATTTTTTTTCAAAAAAAAGTTATAAATAATTTCTAACCTGTAAGAGTAAAGTATGATACCAGGTTCGATTCAAAATCAATTTGAGACAATCAAAATGAGCTCTATCTTGAAAATGACCCGCCGAATCAAATGAATATTTCATCGGGTTTATTATAATATTTGGTAGACACTTTGAGAGCGATAGCATATTTTCAGAAAGTCGATGAACTGTTTTAAAATCAATTGAAAAACAATAAGAATTATCTGGATGATAATTTAAAGAAATAAGACTTTCTTGAAATTCATAAAGCTGGAAAATTATGTTTTTTTTTCTTAAGAACATAACAAATACTCACAGTAAATATATTTCTGACAAAAGCGATTGGTCTTTCGAGTTTTGAAAATGATGGAATATCTCCACGTATTCTTGTTTTAATATTTTCACAATCCATTGGAAGTTTCAAAAGCTTTTCGCGTTCGAGTTTCAATCTTCCATTGTTCACATAACTCTCGATAGCATCTTTTGAGCCATTCGTTATTTGAGAACAATTCAAAAATCGCGATTCATCTCTGAAAAAACAACAAATAAATCCCGGCTTGTCAAATATTCCAAGCTTACTTTGTAAAATAAAAATCTGCATAATTTTCGAATTTTTGAGTAACGAACGGTTTTATCAGCATTTCTTTAAACGATTTAAAATTCCCCATTTTCTGAAAATATTATAGATTTTGTAGAGTTGAATTTAAGTTCGTCGCAACTCACTTTTTCACTTTTCACATGAAATAAAATAACATAACACAAAGCCATTCCACAAATGAAAATTAAAGCATTTTTGAGTCTACTTGAATCCTTGATTCTCATGATACCATTTGGAACATATTCCTTTATCTCATCTTCGGATAATAACTTATATCGACTGTTTGACATATTTTCTTGTAAATCTTTAGGTTTGGGATTACAAGAATAAAAATGTAGCAAAATGAACTATATTTTCCAACCTGTTTTCCTGCCTGCCACGTATTCTGCCACGAGTACACGTTTCACGTAATCTAAATTGTTTTTTCAATCTCATCTTTTTTCTTCACTAAATTTCCAAAAAAAAAGAAATAATATATTTTCTCGAATTAAAAAAACGTGCCGTACCTTGCCAAACAAATCGGTCCGAATCAGAGTTTCTTAAACCCTATCCAAAAATCTGACAAACAAATTTTTCTTTATATAATAATTAACTTTTTGGACGAAAAAATGGTCGAAACACAACTGGCGTTTTAGAGGCCAAAAACTGACGAATTCAGAGTTTTCAGAGGTTAAAAACTGAAAAATTCATATATTTTGAAAAATTTAGCGTACAATTTTTTATTTTGGAAAACACGATTTTTACCGAAGTGTGGGTCGAAATTCGGAGGGTTTCATAGTTCGAGATTGATGCATTCTGTATAATCAAAGGCATAAAATTTGGGAACCCTAAATATTCTACAAAAAAGTTTATTGATTCGAGTTAAGAGAAGCAGTTCACTTTCGCCTTGTGATTTTAAGTTGATCTTGGTCTTCCAGTAGAAGTTTGTAGAAATTCAGGAAATTTCTAGAAATTTTGAAAATAACTCCAGAAGTTCATGAGATTTTTCAGAAATTTCTGAGAAGGCCTGGAAAACTTCTAGGAGATCTAGGAGAATTTTCTGAACTTTGTATAAGTCCAGGAAAGTTCTAGAAAGCTCCGAGAAGTTTTCTAAAGTTTTTAGAAGTTCGGAAAAATTCTAGAAGCTCTGAAAAGTTTTCTGAAATTTTTAGAAGTTCAGGAAAAATTCTAGAAGCTCTGGAACGGTTTTTTTCTTTGCAGAAGTCCAGAAGATCTAGAATATTTTTCTGAAGATTAAAAAATAATCCAGAAGATCTAGAAAATTTTTAGAGAGCCCGAAATAAATCCAGACAATCTCCAAGATTTTTCTGACTTACAGCGCCTCAATCATTGCCTCCAACTCATTCGAATATTTCCGATCCGGAATTTTATCATTAATAACACCTTCAGGTGGATTTTCCCCAGTCGGAAGATATTTCCCAAACAATTTCACATCGATCAATCCAACTTGAACATCAGGATTCCCTAGATCTTCATCTTCATACGGTTCATAAATATGGAACACCAGGAAATCGCATTTCTCATCCAAAAATATGTTTTTTAATTCGAAACTTGAGGTGGGTTTTTTGAAAATCACTTCTCCAATGAATTGCGATGAGAAAATCGCGATTTTTCGAGGAACATAGATGTTGTGAGCAACGATTTCGATTTTTGCAGCTATGTTTATGTGGAAAAAACTAGGGAAACTGTAACCGGGATTACGTGTATTATTCATGCAAAAATTCCAAATTTAGTAACAAAAAAAAACAAGAAATATTGTCCAAAAGAACTACACAATTTGATGGAAGTTTTCCAGTCAAAATTTCAGAGTCAATTTTGTTTTTCTTCTTTGTTTTTTTCAAAGAATAATGCCCATGATTTATTCTACAAAAGGAGACGAGTAATATTCTGACACGGGGGACTTATTCATAACCGACATCCATGACACAGTAGTACGGTTTTCTCTTCCCACAGCTGAAAAAAAAGATTTTCGGAACTCGAATTTTTTTCTGAAGTCCCGTTCCAAAAAAAATATATTTCACTTACTCCACATCATTCAATACATTCTCGTGGAGCTGGATACAATACTCATTTTGGGCTTCATTGTCCGGATTATGCCCTACCCAACCTGACGCGATAACTTTTCTGGTTTTGTCCGAATAGTCTTCAAAACCAGGACTGTCCCAGTACATCAACTGAAAAATGTCAGAAAATCAGTAGAAACTGACATTTTCAGTCATTTCCTGTTAACTTACATTTTCTTTTGAACATTATCCACTAGGAGTAGAGCGTGGACAATTGGTTTTCTTTTCGAGCTCCAATCCACGGCGAGGCATCAACATTTCTAAGAAAATCGTATTCTTCTTTAGATGTGAAAGTTGATAATTGTGCGCCTTGCAATCCACACAATTTTTGAGCATCGTCATAATTTCTCTGAAATTAAAGTGAATTATTTGAAAAGGTTTCGCATAAACTTACTTGAACTGTAAACATATTATGACAAACAATTCGTTCATTTTCTCTTTGATACATTTTCCATCCATCTGGACATTTGGTTCTCACTCTGATATTTTCGAAATAAATTGAGCAGAGATGTGGAGCATCTTGACGATTGAACACTTCAACATTATCAATACCACTTCTGAAAATTCATGCTTATTTCCTTTTTTTTTCGAATAAACGTACACTGGTTCAGAGAACAACAAAAATGTGCCAACTCTTTCTCTGCATAAATACGAGTGATATTGAGGTGAAAAACTATAGAGAGCTGAACTCATGTGTGGAAGTTTGGTGTTTTGGTTACACACAAATGGCGAGTAACTTTTGGAAAAATGCAGAATAATTGAGTAATGATCATAATGCCAACCACGGTCATAGTAAGATGGCACATCATAACAACAAAGATATGATGGTGAATAAGCTTTGATGAACGATTCCTTGACAGCATCATCTTCTCGCAAAATTTTCATATTGTCTTTAGTTGGATTGAAAACATCGATTTCAGTATTGCCCGCAATCGCAGCCATTGATTTTTGACATTGATTGATGGCAAAAGATTTGTCTTGATTTTGAGTCCTACAAAAAAAATACTAGTTACGACGCGAGTTTACATTTTTAGCGAACACACCAATAATTGTATGATCCCGAAGTGCGCCAAACGGTCAAATCTCCTCTTTGCAGAGTTGGATAATAATATTTTGCCAATTTTTTGGCATTGTATCCAAAACTGTTTGGTGTTTCTTCGGCTCGATAATGACACATAGCTTGAGCACGATGATTTTTCGGCATTTTTATCAATGAATTTGGTCCGACATTATAAAAGGTTGCCATTCCATAAACAATCGCATAATTTTCACTATCACCTTCGTAATCGATTTGATCTTTGTAATCATCTCTTGGCTGAATCCAGATTGATCGCATCTCTTCAAAATAAACTGAAAAAATTCGATTCGAATTTGGATAGATAGATCAAGAAAACTATTTACATTCAAATATGCGAATCAAATCTTCATCAAAAAGATCAACAATTGCGCTGGTGACTTCTTTTCCAGATATTTCCAGCTTGGTTTTTTGAGACTTGCATTTTTTCTCGGCATCCTCATACGAGATAAGCTTATCCGACATAACTCGATAACAATATCCGTTTATTTGAGTATAATCCGGTCGACAGGTATACACATTTTCATATGTACATTCAGCCTTCTTGTTAATGTTGACTTCAAAAGCTTTCAGAGGGTATGGTGCTTTGATTTTGCAAACTTGTTCAACCTCATCCTAAAAAAAACAATTCATTTTCCTAATCTACAGTACTTTACTCACATTGTTTGTGAGAATATTCCAAGTCACTCTGCATGTCATACCATTCAAATTGTTTCCAGTAGTAGTGGTGACTCCACCGCCGACTTTCCCGCAGAATCTTACGAAGCTTTCATCGCGAATACTCGATTGCAAAGTGAGTGCAAAAAGTACATAGAGTAGGATGATTTTTAGGGCATCCATTTAGAAACAAACACTGATTTTTTCTCTCTCCAACTTCTTTTAAATACTCATTGCCACGTCTCATGTCAACGTGGCACGTGAAATAAATCTTTTTTATATAAATTTGCATTATTCAATCATTCACAATGCTCCGGAAGAAATTCTCTTTTCCAACTCCAATTATCAAAAAAATTCTCGGTTTTCGAATCGAAAGTGTTTTGCAGGCAATATTGAATATTTATTTTCGTTGAGATCGCATAAAGTTTGAATTTTCAGTGAGCTCGGTGCATCTATCAATTCACATATTTTGTTGTCCGTTTTGTTGACGACTCCCAAAACTGAAAGAAAAAAGGTTTTCCGTTAACGGTTGAATAAAACAATGAGAAATAAAAATAGACATGCAAGTTCGCCCTAACGAACAAGACAGTTCGTGTAGTCCTCCCGGACAATCTTCAAATTTTTTAATTTCTTTCCTTCAAACTTTTTTCACTAGGGCACAGAGCTCTCTAGAGTGTAATTTACTACTCGAAAAATTTCGCGCATTTTTTGAGACCTGACACGATCTTAGGGGTGGGACTAAAATCTACGAAATTCAACGCAAAAACGAGAGATTTAGAGAAAAATTATTTTTGATCTACCCAAAAATTAATTAAAAATTTGAGGTCTAGCGATTTGAGGTTTACACCCTGTGTAGGGGGCCCTGCAGGAAAGTTTTATTGGGCGTATCTCTATGAATCTGATAAATTTACTTTCATGGAGAGAAATTTCAAGGGTTCCCGAGCTAAAACCCCAGATAAACAGAACCTCATTCAAATGCCTGCGCTTCCTTAACAAAATACCAGGTTAGAAAAAGTCCATCCTGGTCCCCCCAATCCCGATTTCCGGGTTCCCCTGGAAAAAAAGAAAATGAAAAAATTTTGCCAAATCGCCAATAGAATTGCACGGTTGCGTCATGGTATTTGCACACATTTTGAAGTAATTTATTTTTCGCGTTTTTTTATACGGAAGATTTCCAGTTTGTCCTTCTACAAACATCAAAACTTTAAGTACTGTTTAAAAAAGTGATTTTGAACTTTATCTAATTGTAAGTATAACACTTGAAAAATCAGTCTGTAAATTACTTAAGTTCCTACTCAGATGAAGCCGTCGACAAATCGACGACGAATCGTCTGCCAATCGTAAGTTCATCGGCGAAAATAGTGTGTGTTTCCCGGAAACACAGAAGAAAAAGTTTCAGGCGTCTAATCAGAAGTTAGTCACTTATTAGTCGCCTGATACTTTTTCGTTTGCGTCTTCAAAAATACACACTATTTCGAAAATTTCGCCAAAGAACTTGCGACTAACTGAGGATTGGTCAAAGATTAGTCGTCGGCTTTCTCTGAGTTACTAATTGTCAGAATTTTTTCATTAAAAAAAAGAAAATATAAAAAATATTTTCAGCGTGAACGTGAAAATTCCACATCTACAATTTAATTTGTGACAATAATGTGCTCATTCCAAGCTGGCGTCAAGAAAGAATGATGTTCGAAAACATGCAACACCTGAAAATCCTGATTGTGGCGATGTTTGTGATGTTTATGACGATTTCTCTCAATAAATTTGAGTTTTATGAAAAGGTTAGCGTTTTATTATTAAAAAATCAATAAAATTTGAGCATTTTTACAGACGGAACCTCGAAAATATTTGACAATTGATTTCAAAACTTTTGATGAAAATGGATTGGCAGATATTTTGTTTGAAGTGTTGGCTTTGTATGGAATTGCGAAGCGAAACAATCGAATTCCGTTTATTGAAACTTCGAGACAATTTATTGTTGAAAAACGACTAAACAACACTTTCCCTGGAATTTTGGCCAAACTTCATAAAATGGAAAGTAATATCGATGAAAGAATTGAGATAATTCCATTTCAAACAACTTGCTGTTCTTATATCAAACAACGTTTCAACAATTCGATTGATTTTTTGAAATTGGATGGAATGTTTTTTCAAAGTTTCAAATATTTCGATGAATTTCGTGATGAAATTCGAGATTTATTGATTCCTCCAAAGAAATACATGGAAATTGCACAATCTTATATGAAATCAGAGGATTTCGAATCATTTAATATTTGTGCTCATATTGAAAATAAAGATATGACTGATATTCGACATGATTCAACAAATTCAACTTTTATTATTGGAGCATTGAATTTATTGATTGATACATATAAATGTGAACATGAAAATATTTCAATTATTTTAATCGGAAATGATGAAGATTTTGCAACAACTGAAATTGTTTCGAAAATGGAAATAAATATGAAAATTCTTCCAAAATCGGATCCGGAAATATATTTAGCATTTTCGAGAAAATATTGTGATGTTGTTTTGATTTCTGCACCATCTTCAACATTTGGCTGGTGGTTTGGATATTTATCAAAAACTGGAAATGCTGTGTATTATCAGGATATAAAACAAACAAACGATAAGATTGCTAAAATTATGATTCAACAAGATTTTTATCCAAATTATTGGATTAAATTGAAAACTGATCAATTGACTGCAAAAGTTCGTCGTTATTGATTTTTATTTTATTTATTCATTATTTTATTTTTTTAGTTTTCAAATATGAAAAACATAAATCCATGAGCATTTTAACAGCTACTAAATTTTTTGAGACAAAAATTGATAGTTCTCATATAACACCAATCAGAAGTAAAATTAAGGAGATCTGTTCAGAAATGTATTTTGAAATATTTTCCAATTCTTTAGCATCAAGCAAAAATCAATCTTGAATTCCAAGTTTTTGACAAAATGCTTGATTTCTTTGGAAAATTCAAGACAGATATCTTTGAAATTCTAGAAGGCTCATATCTCTATGTGAGTTTGTATGTATCTACAGTAATCTTCCACGAAAGTCGATGATATATGTCCACGTATTCTTCTAAATTTCTCATAAAAATTATGGAATTTAAATTGATATAATGTGGAATTTTCAATCAAAACGCCCGCGTTTCCTTTTTTCAACGTCACAAGTCGAAAAAAAGTTCCAAATCGACAAAAATTCCGATTTTCTCCGCCCATTTTTCATCTCAAAAACTAATAAAATAATTATATTAATGTAATTTGATAGTATAAAAACAACAATGTTTTTTTGAAAAAAAATCATCATTCAAAAAATGAAACTTGAAATTGTTTCATTTGTTGTGTGCCTTTTGTTCGGATTTGGATTTTGTTCTCATCAAACTTGTCCGATGAGAAGTAAAATCGGATGTGATAAAGGATTCACATACTTTCAACGAAACCCAACGGAGAAAAACAATTTCACTTCTGAATGGTGTTTGGGAGTGTTTCCTCAAAAACATGTGACTGAGTGCGAAGGTAGTGAGATTTGTCAAAATCTTGGAGCAACCATTTCAATGTTCGAAAATGAAGAGGAATTCAAAGGTATGAAATATTTCTTTATGTTTTCCAAATATAATTTATAGAAATCGATGTGAATAAATACATTTATGTCTTCATTGATGGATATCGTATGCAAAGATGCCACGATCGTTCAAGTTATCGTGAATGGAAATGTCAACCATTGAGAGTAATTTCCAGAACAATTTAATTGCAGTATTTATTAACTTGTTTTCAGTCTTTCCAATTCCGAAGCAGTGCAACCGATCCAACTTTCACACTTTCCAACTGGAGAGCAGATGATCCAAACTATTTCGAGGGAAAATCTCCAAGCACGGATCACTGTATTTCGTTTTCTCGTGCTGGAACAATTGATATTGATTGTCTAGGTCATGAAGACATCAACTATGTCCTGTGTGGGAAACCACCTAGTCATCAGTATTATTAATTGAACTACACATTAATAAAACGTTTGCATTTCAAAAGTGTTTAAAAATTGCAGCAGCAAATGATAAATTCTGCTTCCCACTGTGTGGTTAAAGACACAAGAGCACCTAGAAATGAACAGAACATGAGTTTGTTATTCTTTCATAACACCTTTCAAGTAATCAGAATTCTTAAAAATCAAGAAAAAATTTTGAGTCTGGCAAAAGTGAAAAAAACAAAATAATTGTTTTTGAAATCGCTCAGGCGACGGGATTTTCGAAAGAGTTTGCACACAACGAAGCAATAGAGGGCACATGCTGTTTTTGTCGTTTGAAAATAAATGCGGGAAATCTGTTTTTTCCAGTGGTTCTTGTGTCTTTAAATTATTATGGCGGTGACGCCCGAAATGTTCATGAACAAGTTAACCATGTCCGAGCTTTCTGTCGAAAAATCGAAAAAATCCGAAGTTTCAGTTGAAATTGAAGAACTTCCTTTAACTTCAAGAAGAGATGTTTGATATTTTCACTAGAAACATTGTTTTCCTTAGAAAATATCATATTAAGCCCTGAAACTAAAAAAAAAACTGAAGATTTTACGCCGTTCTATGTTTGCGAAGACCTTCGTGCTAGAAAAAGATTTTTGATTTCAAAACACGTTATTATCAAGTTTACATGCACAGCTCTTGTAGAGGAAAAATTGCTACATTTTTGTTATTATAAGCAAAAGATTGGGATGACCCAACTGTCAAAAAACTCACCTAAAGATGAATAACTCTTTTACCACTATTTATGAAACACCCTGTATAATTCAGAATTTTGACATAACATTCAACTGTATCTAATAATTTTATGGGTGCGCGTTTTTTCTCGTGAACTATTCAATTTCTTTTTTTTTTCACCAGTTTTTTGACCCATCGCCTCCTCCCAATTGAAAAATCGAAAGACTTTTGAAATGCAAACGTTTTATTAATGTGTAGTTCAATTAATAATACTGATGACTAGGTGGTTTCCCACACAGGACATGGTTAATTTGTTCATGACCTTTACAACCAACATCAATTGTTCCATCAGCAGAAAACGAAATACAATGTTGCTCGTCTTCAGGTTTTCCCTCGAAATAGTTTGGATCATCTGCTCTCCAGTTGGAAAGTGTGAAAGTTGGATCGGTTGCACTGCTTCGGAATTGGAAAGACTGAAAACAAGTTAATAAATACTGCATTTAAATTGTTCTGGAAATTACTCTCAATGGTTGACATTTCCATTCACGATAACTTGAACGATCGTGGCATCTTTGCATACGATATCCATCAATGAAGACATAAATGTATTTATTCACATCGATTTCTATAAATTATATTTGGAAAACATAAAGAAATATTTCATACCTTTGAATTCCTCTTCATTTTCGAACATTGAAATGGTTGCTCCAAGATTTTGACAAATCTCTCTACCTTCGCACTCAGTCACATGTTTTTGAGGAAACACTCCCAAACACCATTCAGATGTGAAATTGTTTTTCTCCGTTGGGTTTCGTTGAAAGTATGTGAATCCTTTATCACATCCGATTATACTTCTCATCGGACAAGTTTGATGAGAACAAAATCCAAATCCGAACAAAAGGCACACAACAAATGAAACAATTTCAAGTTTCATTTTTTGAATGATGGTTTTTTTTCAAAAAAAACATTGTTGTTTTTATACTATCAAATTACATTAATATAATTATTTTATTAGTTTTTGAGATGAAAAATGGGCGGAGAAAATCGGAATTTTTGTCGATTTGGAACTTTTTTTCGACTTGTGACGTTGAAAAAAGGAAACGCGGGCGTTTTGATTGAAAATTGCACATTATATCAATTTAAATTCCATAATTTTTATGAGAAATTTAGAAGAATACGTGGACATATATCATCGAATTTCGTGGAAGATTACTGTAGGCACATACAAACTCACTTTTAAATTAAATTTTTCGAGTTTCAAGGATAGCTTTCTTGAATCTTCCAAAAAAATCAAACTTTTTGTCAAAAACATGGTTGAGAATTCACAGTGTGTCAAATTTGTTTTTCAAAATTCGAATGAAATCCACAGAACCAAAAAAGTTTCAAGTAAATTTTGGGCCGTTTATCGAGTTTTTGTGAAAAATACGTTGTTCTCACCCCGTCAAATTGTATGATGGACTAATTTTTTGCCAGACAAAGGTAACTTAGAAAAATCAATAATTTTTGAATCCGGCCCAAAATATCCAAATTATTAGATCAAAAATTTCTGGGCTTAAAACTTTTTTTTCTTTACTAAAAAATATTCCAATTTTTAAGAAAACTCATACCAATTTCCTGGTCAGAAATAATTTTTTATAATAAAGTTTTCCATAGAAAAATCGTTTTTTAATCAACGTATGGATGTTTGGGAATATTTTCGATTCGATTCGAACATCCTTAAGAACTCAAAGACCAGGACACACTTCGAAGAAACCTGAATTCAAAACAACTTGGCCACCACGATCAACTCGTAGATCACCACGCACAAAGAGATCGGCTTTTCTCAATTCGATGTGATCAACCTTTTCATAGAATGCAATAAATAATTGGAGAGTTTTGTTGTTTCTGATCTCATGATTTCAAAAAAACCAAAAAATGAAAACTTTGTCCGAGGGTGTGTTCGCTAGAGCAACATGTGTTCGCTAGAGCAACATTGTGATTGTTGTTGCAAAACTAAACTTTTCTCCATTATTTTTTCCCCATAGAAAAAGTATCGAAACGGCGATCTTCTTATTTTCAAACATACATGTTTTTACAAGGAAACCTTTTTTCAGAAAGTCATAATTCTGAATTATATCTCGCAAAATTTAGTAGCTGCTAATATATATTTATGATGAATGAAATAAAAATCAATAACGACGAACTTTTGCAGTCAATTGATCAGTTTTCAATTTAATCCAATAATTTGGATAAAAATCTTGTTGAATCATAATTTTAGCAATCTTATCGTTTGTTTGTTTTATATCCTGATAATACACAGCATTTCCAGTTTTTGATAAATATCCAAACCACCAGCCAAATGTTGAAGATGGTGCAGAAATCAAAACAACATCACAATATTTTCTCGAAAATGCTAAATATATTTCCGGATCCGATTTTGGAAGAATTTTCATATTTATTTCCATTTTCGAAACAATTTCAGTTGTTGCAAAATCTTCATCATTTCCGATTAAAATAATTGAAATATTTTCATGTTCACATTTATATGTATCAATCAATAAATTCAATGCTCCAATAATAAAAGTTGAATTTGTTGAATCATGTCGAATATCAGTCATATCTTTATTTTCAATATGAGCACAAATATTAAATGATTCGAAATCCTCTGATTTCATATAAGATTGTGCAATTTCCATG
The DNA here is from genome assembly GCA_947459285.1 of Caenorhabditis angaria. Classification (NCBI taxonomy): domain Eukaryota; kingdom Metazoa; phylum Nematoda; class Chromadorea; order Rhabditida; family Rhabditidae; genus Caenorhabditis; species Caenorhabditis angaria. The sequence continues at coordinate 11,178,833 of CANHGI010000002.1, read as the reverse complement.
TATTTCTTTGGAGGAATCAATAAATCTCGAATTTCATCACGAAATTCATCAAAATATTTGAAACTTTGAAAAAACATTCCATCCAATTTCAAAAAATCAATCGAATTGTTGAAACGTTGTTTGATATAAGAACAGCAAGTTGTTTGAAATGGAATTATCTCAATTCTTTCATCGATATTACTTTCCATTTTATGAAGTTTGGCCAAAATTCCAGGGAAAGTGTTGTTTAGTCGTTTTTCAACAATAAATTGTCTCGAAGTTTCAATAAACGGAATTCGATTGTTTCGCTTCGCAATTCCATACAAAGCCAACACTTCAAACAAAATATCTCCCAATCCATTTTCATCAAAAGTTTTGAAATCAATTGTCAAATATTTTCGAGGTTCAGTCTGCAAAAATATTCAAATATTATGGATCAATTCATCCGAAGAAAAAATGAATTTCGCGACATTTTTTGTCGCGAAATTGCAATTCGCGAAACGACACGAAATTAATAAAATAAAAGAGGAAATTCTTTTTTCGTGTGTTGGGTCTTGCAGCGCTTACGTGTCCCTTTAATGTTTCTCCTTTATTTTTGTGTTTATTTCGTGTCGTTTCACGAATTGCAATTTCGCGACAAAAAATGTCGCGAAATTCATTTTTTCTTCAAATGAATTGATCCATTATTGATTTATTATTAATAAAACACTAACCTTTTCATAAAACTCAAATTTATTGAGAGAAATCGTCATAAACATCACAAACATCGCCACAATCAGGATTTTTAGGTGTTGCATGTTTTCGAACATCATTCTTTCTTGACGCCAGCTTGGAATGAACAAAAAAATTGAGCGAAACAATCGATTAGCTTTTTGTAATTGAATCATTAAACTCACGGCGCATAAGCGCGACGAAACACTCGCAATTGAGAAAAGGCGGGAAAGAGAATATATACTTTTATATCTAAGTGTGCTTTTACAGTACTCTGTAGAACGTGAATTATTGGTCACAATTAACCGAGAAATTCATCTGTACGAAATAGTTTACTGCTGTTCTCTTCAAAATGACAAATGTGGTAAAAAATCTCGAATTTCCGAAAATTCCTACAAAATCAGATCCATAAATCGCATTAGTTTCTCTTTTAAATTTTTGTTGTAAATGGGAAATTTGTCCAATAAAATCGCTCAAATTTCTTACAATTAGCAAATATTATATATATAAAATTATATATTTAATTTTATTGATTATTTCTTTCCATTTTCTTGCAGATTTTTTTTCCGAAATCACAAAACTAATTTTTCACGTGAACTTTTAGCATTCCACGTTTACCCGTACATTTTGCAATTTTTTTTCATTCATTGTTTGGCTTGAGAAACTATGAAACGTCTGGATTTACAAGGAATTCGTGGAATTGCAATTTTGGCGGTTTTAGGATTTCATTTTTTTCCCAAAATCTTTTCTAATGGATATTTGGGTGTTGATCAGTAGGTTTTTCGTTACACATTTTTTGGATAATGGTATGAAATATAGGTTTCTCTAAAATAAAAATGTTTCAGATTCTTCGTGCTCTCTGGATTTCTCATGTGCATGTTACTATCAAAAAGCGAGAAAACTGAACAATCAACTCTTTCAATGATCCAAAATTTCTATATCCGTCGATTCCGCCGAATTCTTCCACTATACTATCTCATCATTTTCATCTCCCTTATATTTCTCTATGCCATTTTCCCTGATTCCGCAATCGTCATCAATGAAAAATCAGCGAAACAAGCCATGATTTTCCTATCAAATCGTCTGAAAACCGACGAAGAAAGCTATTTCGAAATGCTTTCGATTGCTGTTGATATTTTCACACATACCTGGTCACTTTCAGTCGAAATTCAATTTTATTTACTGGCCCCCTTAATATTCCTAATTCCCTCAAGAATCGCCTCAATGGTTTATTTATCGATCGGAAGTTTGATTTATTTTTATTACCTCCCGCCAAGTTTCGCATTTCTCAATGTTTTTTCGAGGATTTGGCAATTTTTAGCGGGAATGATGGCGTTTATTTTGTGTTGTCAAAATTCTATGCAAGAAAATGCGTATAAATTATTGGAAGAATGTGAAGATATTGTGGAGAACGAGAAATCGGATAATTCGAAAAATCCATTGAGATTTTTTAAACCTTGCTCGAAAATCAGTATGGCTTTGACTGTTTCGGTGATTTTCGTAAACTTCAATATGCTCACTTTGCCGGCGGATATTGTGAGGTATTTTTCGAAATTCTCAAAGGGTTTCTAAAAAATAAATCTGAATTTTTGACGTTTTGGGTTAATTTCAGACCTATCGCCACATTTCTAACAACTGCAATTATAATCTTCTCAAATAGTGAAAACAACAAACTTCTTTCAAACAATATTCTAACATATATTGGTGATATATCCTATTCATTATATTTAATTCATTGGCCAATTTATGCTTACTGGAAGTTGACACAAAATGAAAATATATTAATGTTGATTATCGCAATAATATTATCAATTGCTTCGGCGGCTCTTGTGTATAATTATTTTGAAAAATGGTATACTGTTTTGTCAAACCGGAATGTTGCGATTTTGACTGTTATTTTAATGACAGGAAATGTGATTATTTTGAACCATGAAACAATCAATGAACATATTGAAAATCAAAAAAATCTGCACAATTTTACAAGTCTCGATGGAATTATTGAAAATATGACACTAGAAGATGCTAAAGCCATCAACTATAAATGGAACACGCATGACACCGAAAATTTGATAATAAAAGCTTGCAATTACTCTTCTACACCACCATTGTCTTGGTGCAATATCACTGGATTGGATCAAAATGACGAGAAGAAATATAAAATAATGGTTTTGGGTAATAGTTGGGCGGCGAATCATGCGAATCTTTTTCATCAAGAATGTGGTCATAAAGCGAGGATTATGTTAATTGGTGCGAAGTATGGGTGTGAACCTTTTTATCCGTCGCTGAAGCTTGATAGATGTCAGAAAGATATTGATGATTTCAAAAAACATATTGAAGAATTTCAACCGGATTATGCTTTTCATATTACAAGGTATTTTAAAATTTTCCAACTGCGGGGAGGGGTAAGAAGATAAATCTAGCTTATCTTAACAATTTATGGAAACCAGAGCCTTCGCAAATATGGGCGGTGTCCAAAAGGCAACATACTTTTTCATTGGATTTTCGGTTATCTTTCTTGAATCTTACAGTATCAAATTGCTTAGAAGTTTTCAGCTAGTTCCGAAAAAATATATTTCAGACATATTTCATACGGAGAACCATTTCGAAAAGCTGGTGATTTTGTTAACGATGAGATTTACAATATCATGTTAGATAATCTTCAATTCTACACGAAATATATCAAGAAAAAATTCTATATTCTCGATGCGATACCGAGAATAAATGGAGATATGGGGAAACTCGTAGAATTTATGAAAATTAATCTAACACTTTTGGACATTGATGTGAGTTTAGTATTCAATGATGACTAGTCGACTAGTTTCATTTTTTAATAAACTGGTTTTTACAGAACAAAATCACTGACTTGCAATTTTATGAAACAGCGCGAGTGAGATATCATCAATTAGTCAAAGATTGTGGTGAACAATGTGAATTATTTGATTATGCACCTAAATTCTATAGAAATTCGACAAAACATTGGCGCTTTTTTGATGATCGTGGATTTGAATACATGACTACTATCAATCATTTGTCATTCCATGGCTTAGAACTTGTCAGAGATGTTCTCCGAGATATCTGTCGGAAATTATGAGGAAATTTTTAAGAATTAATGTATCTATTATTATTTAATTAAATTCAAGCAAAAAGTAATTGTCAATAAATACAAAATTATTAACTACTTAAGTAAAACTGAGAAACAGCCCCGCTCTGATAAAAAGCTAAAACTCAAAGAAAACCAAATTTTTTTTAGTTTTAGTTTTTGGCCTAAATTCAAGTTTAATATGTGAATTTCAAAGTTCTGGTAAAACTTGCTGCTGGATCCTAGTCGGGGAACAAGCTTTATATCTTTTTAGCAGTCGTGAACAATCAATTTCTTTATAAGTAGGGCAACACACAAAAAAAAACAAAAAAAAAAGAAAAAAAATTTTGGCATGCATTTCGTCCGAGAGAAGTACGCACACACATTTCGCTGCAGGACCACATTGCATAAATATGCGCGCCTTTAATCTATTGTTTTCGCGCACCAATTAGTAGTGTTTGGTGATAAATAGTTCGCACCATTCGATTCAGAATTTCACGCTGAGTAAAATGATATAAAAATCATCTCTATCTGTGAAAGTTTTTGAGTTCACGTTTTTGGGAAAAAAATGCATGATTTTTGGGCCCCTGGTGTTATTTTTTTCGAAGCTGATGGCTATCACAACAATATTCTTCCAAAAAATAATGAAAATTATTGCCCCTGCACCCAATACTTCTGATTTCTATGAGCCCTTGTTCTTGATAAATCAAGAATCAATCAATACAACTGATAGATTCGAGATAGGTCTCTGCTCGGTATCAAATAGCTCCAAGATAAGTCAAAATGATTTTAGTTGAAGATTTGGGGCTGTAATTTGCGCCAATGGTGAAATTGGTGTGAGTGGCGCCATCATTCACCAAACGAAGTATTTTACTCCTATTTATTGATTCACCAGTAAAAAACATGGAAATTCATCAACCTAACTTCACCAAAAGCCGCAAAACGACACGTCTGTCCAACAACATTAAGATTTTCGAAATTTTTTCACAATTAAAATTTTCACTCATTTTTGGCCAATTTCTGATCATGACAATTTTGGGTGTAACAATATTTCAACCCCATTAGGTCCACCACATTCTGTATTTCCGTTTTTAACTGCAAAACTGTGGTTTTTCAAGCTTACAAGAACAGCGGAAACAGAAATGTAAATCATAAATAACGTCTCATGAAAAACATTTATTGCATAAATTTAATTCAAAATCATTTACCCATTCATAACATCTGGCTCGTTATCTCCCTTAGTTGTATAATTGGACGAGTTATTGAAAACAATATCATGCCATGATTTCAAAATAACATTACAATATTTGAATCTTTTAGGACCAGGTGATCGAAACATGCTAAGTTTGATTGGATGCATTGCGACCATATCAACACTGTATTTTTCCGCCCAATGGTCTCGATCAAACCAAAGATATGAAGCATTAAGCGATTTAGACCTGAAAAAAAGACAATTTCAAACCTTCCAACATAATTACACTTACGTTTGATGTCTGACAGATCTGAGGAATCTATTGACAGCAAGTTCAAGAAATAATTTATTTTCGAAGAAAAGGCGCATCAAAACTGAATAATATCCTATCTCGCTTTGTGGGACATAGAAAAAATCGGAAATACTTCTTGATGTTCCATTGAGCAAATCATCAGCGGCGGTTTGATTTGGTTGAATGTAGCCATACGTTTTGAGTCCATTTTCGAATTTGTCCCATGCTTCAAGTTTTCTTACATCGATTGTGTTCTCGATTTCGTCTAAAACTCGTTCTGCAGCAGCAAGTCCTGAAAATACGGTTCTCTTATTTAAGTTAGTGGAAAGTTTGACTTTTCGGTAAATGGATGAGAAAACTCGTTTTCAAATGCTATAAAATTTGAAAAAATCGTTTTTTATTCGGGGAAAAAGATGAAAATGAAAATTGTTTGATAACATTTTCTTCGAGAATCACACAAAGAAGATAGTTCTTTGTAAATTACAGATAAATTCCATCAATTTTCCATTGATTGTTTTTAACTTTTTCATATTTCTGGGTTTCCAATCTATAAAAAACGTTCCAAAACACCTACCATAAACCGGATATGTCCACCAATCTTTAGAACCAATAAATTCAACACCACCCAAATGATGAACCCGTTTGAAATCAATTCGTTGCCAAATATTGAAATGCGCATCATCAGCCATAAAATAATATCCTTGAACATTTTGGAAACCGACTTCATGTAAAAGTGTCAAGCAATGATACCCTAAAAAGCCTTGATAAATTTCTGCTGGATTCATATGAATAAAATTGAATGGTTTGATAGTTTCGGCAAAACCTTGATTAGTTTTCTGATATGTGTCTGGATAATAGGAACCGCAAAAAACAACTGAAGCAAAATATGGTTGATATAATCTTTGAAGATGTCCAATTCCCCACTTCCAAGGATAATTATTGACAATAAGTAGAACATTGTTAAGATTATTCTTCAACACGTAACTTTTAGAGTGTCGTTCTGCCAGTTCCTGCGCCGATGGGAAACTATTTGTGAAATTATTGAAGCCAGCTTCCGTACACCATTTTGAAATCTGTCCAAAGTGTTTGATTTTCTGCTCGGTTCGGATGATCGCTGGCTCGGTAGAATTAACCGGGTAAGTTAGATCGAATTCAAATTGAGCTCTTCGACAATTCGCATTAAATTCTGTCTCATTTGCACTTGCTTTATATGAACTCGTGTTATTATCCAGAATTGCAAATTCATAATTGATTTTCAGAAGATCTTCAATGTAAAGATCAATTAAAAATTGATCATCCTCTTTCCAAAAACCATTATCTGTGAAATCTTTGGCCAATTGGCGCATACAATTTGGAATATCTAGATGACCACATTCCCAATTATCCAAATATCTGATTATCTTGCCAGAATCCTCGTAAACTTGTCTGAAATCATTAATATTTTCATTAATAATATTCTGAAACAAAAACACCAACCGTTCATCTTGAAAATCCTTCAAAAAATTGTGCGAATTGCGAAATTGCACAGCATTGACAGGGATGAACGAAATAGCGAGACCAGATAAATGCAAAATTTTTTGGGCAAAAAACGACCGCCAAATATCAGTTGTTCGAAATGAAACTGTAGTTGGCAACATCAAAATATGAAAAGCCGATTTATGAAACAATGTGTTTTGTGAATTCCAAGGTGCATAAGTTCCAGGTTCCAATAAAATAGACGGTGCAAACTTATTGAATCTCTCATCTAAACCTTTCTGATCAGCATTCAATAATCGATAAACTGCATCAACATCTGGATCATGATGAACTAATCCCTGTTGAACTGCTGATCTTTTCATTTTTGAACATAAAACTTGTCGATCTTCTCCATTATTATGATGTTTTATATATTCCAAAGGGAATCCACGTGGCCACATTTTATCCAATCCAAAAAATCGATAAGGATTGAATAGTTTCTCAATTATTGATTGATTTTGAATGGTAGAAGTTGTATATCTTAATCCCGACATTTCTTGTTCATAATTGAATTGTTTTAGACCTAAACCATATGGTTTATTGTCATCATCTGTGTCATAAATCCATTCTGCACCATTTGAAATAGCATAAAGATATCCAATATTCTTGCGAGTGTAGGATTTATAAGGAAGATAATGAACAATTTGGAAATCTAGACTATTTTGATAATCGACAGATAGAAAATGGACATTTTCAAGTTTCCAGTCGGCTGGTGTTTTTGTATCAGCAACAACAACCAAATTCCAATCATCGAATGACGCAAGTCTCTGAAAAAATGACACTTGAATATGAGATTATTAAGAATATGAGATTATTGATTATATCCCCCTCCTCAAAAAACTCACTTCCATATCTTTTGTCGGATAACTGATACTTGTCACCACAATCCATTTATTTCCTGGTTTGATTTTTGGCATTGTAATATTATTCGGTTTAATTATTGAATATATAATGCGAAACTTTTGCGACTTCCACCATTTCGAATTACTATCAGCGAAAAAGAACATAACACATGTTAAGCAGCATAGTATTATGAAAAGTTTTCTGTGGAACAGCCGCATTTTTGGAGAAAAAGAAAAATAATGAATTGCCTAATTGGATTGGGAATCGATTTCCACATCATTTTTGATGTGGAAATTTCACGTATTTAATTTAAAAAAAATTAGGATTTTTCTTACTTTTTTTGGAAGAATTTATGAATATTGGAACAAAAAAACTTACCTGCTTTTCAGGAACAATTAAAAACTAAAATACAATTTTCAAATTTTTTGGCAAAAGCAGAACACGGTCTTTGCAGTTTTAACAACAAATATTTTTCGAAGCAAAGTAAAAAAAATAGTTTTTAAAATAAAGTTGTTGATGTAGATGTTCCACATTCACAAATGATAACTTATAATTCGGAAAACACACGTATGTTGTGTGCAAACAAACGGATTGAAATGGAATTTTTTACACAAAATAAAAGTAAAAATGCAATGTTGCTCTAGCGAACATGTGCGTGTAGTTCTATCGGACAAGATTTGATATTTTTCCAGCACTAGTACATACATGTTTTTGGTCCGGAAAAGTATAAAATAGGGTCGTTAACTTTTTTTATTTTTCATGAAAAATAGGTCCTTAACTTTTATGAAAAAATTATTATTAATTTCTCAAGCCATCAAAATTACCTCTGCATCAGCTTCTTCTTTCAAAGAGGAGCAGGGTTTCCACAAAAATTTTGCCTTGTTTCATTCTGCATCACGCGAAATATTTCAATATCTCTCATCACCGACAGTTCGCTGGAAGCGCCACACACCATATCTCTCATTGCACCTGGCTCCGCCCACATCATCTTTTCTTTTTTTTTCGTTTTTTTTCACAGACAATCCAAATCAAAAGCAAAACTTAACAGCTTAACGGCAACCAAATGAGCTAAAAATTTTCACAGCTCTACTTCAAGATATTTCGCAGGGTTCGAAGACCTAAAAGCCTCCAATAAAGACCGTTTTAAGGGAAATAAAGACCTATCCGGAAAAGTATAGTGTCATCCTATACTTTTCCGGATAGGTCTTTATTTCCCTTAAAACGGTCTTTATTTGAAAGTTTTAGGTCTTCGAACCCTGCGAAATATCTTGAAGTAGAGCTGTGAAAATTTTTAGCTCATTTGGTTGCCGTTAAGCTGTTAAGTTTTGCTTTTGATTTGGATTGTCTGTGAAAAAAAACGAAAAAAAAAGAAAAGATGAGTGCGTGTCACACACACCTCGCCAGGATATACTTTAAGTGTATTTAAAATAAAATCAGCGATTTTCGCACTGGTATACTTTAAGTACATTTGAAATATGCTATGGCATAAATAAAAGTATACTTTTTTGGATAAAAAAGTAAATTTTTGGAAAAATCGAGAAACATCTTTAGAAGTTTTTGTAAATTTAGTAAATTGCTCAAACAGCTTTTACACGACTGTAAGTTGTTCAAAATTTGCGAAAAACCAAGTTTGGTGCACAAAAATGGCGTTTCAATCATAAAATATGATTTACCCTCCTCCTCGTGGCGCCCACTACTTATATAAATTTAGTGACGGACACCTCGCGGGTTGTGCGAGGTGCTATGTTTAACGTGTAAAATGGGCGTGGCTTATCGCTTTTTCGAGATTTTTGTTATTTTCGCCATTCATGCGATTTCCAGCGGTCTGTGATAAAAAAAATTTTCTAGGCCAATTTACTTTTTTTGAAAGTATACTGAAAAATAAACTTAAAGTATACTTTTGCGGAAACTTTCGAATCTCCACTTTATAGTGTGAAAACCTTAGGCGAAAATTAATCAAATGTCTTCTTTTGATATCATCAAACAGTCTGGAATCAAAAAACTGAATTTATTGATGATAAAATTTTACACGTATTTTATACTTTTTGAAAAAGTATACTCAACGTGTAAAAAATAGACTTTATGTATAAAATATACAAAAATATACTTTCAAGTATAGGAGGGCGAAGTGTGTGTGGTGTTGCATAACAAGGGAAAACAAAGGAGGAGAAAACAACGAGAGCATAGAGCAGTCGGTTAGCCTCGCGCTTTCTAATCCAGCTACAGAGGTTCGGTTTTGGCCTAGAGCTTTTACTTTGATTTTTGGCAGTATTTTAGTTCTTCATTTTTCCGGTGGAGGGTCTTTAACTTTTTCATTTTTGACAAAAAGGGGTCTTTAACCCGAAGGGCCCTCCGGATAGAAAAACATGTATGCACTAGTATTCTAGAAGAGAATTCTCCAAGGGAAAAGCGACATTGGAGAGATTCTCACAAATACTTGATAACTGTCATGGACAACCCGCGAGGACCTTGCAAGAAACCAACATGTTTACATTTTCAGAGAAACAGAATTTCTGCTCAAGGCGCGGTTGTATTATATAAAATTGAATTGAATTGTGTTCCATCGCATTTTTTTTAAATTTTAGGTGCAACTAAAAAGTGGCAGATATGCTTTCAGAAAGCCCAGTCCTAGCATGTTTGAATTTGTTGAATTTAGTCTTTGTTAGGAGTTCACGACGTAAAATTCCAAAAAGAACAATGTACTTCAGATAGCTTTTACCAAATAATAATTGTTTAATTTAGACGAACAAATCCAGGGTCTCCAAATTCCCAATTTTTGGGTTTCCAAAAAAAAATTAGAATATGTTTTACTTTTTCAAAGTGAGATACAAAAAACTTCAAAAAAATGAAAATTATTTTACGTGATCTTTACGTACAAACACGTGGCACTTTTAAGTTGGAATTTTATTTGTTTTAAAACTCGTGATCCTTGTCATTCTGCCTATTTTTACTCCTAGAAATGGGAAAAAGGTTTGATCTTCAAGGAATACGCGGATTGGCAATTCTTGCAGTTTTAGGATTTCATTTTTTTCCGAATTATTTCCCCAATGGATTTTTAGGCGTTGATCAGTGAGTTTCGTATGCATAAATATTAATTTTGAAATCTTCAGGTTTTTTGTTTTGTCTGGATTTTTGATGTGTATGTTATTGACAAAATCTTCGGAAGACGAAAATATTTCTAATCTTCAAATGGTCTATATTTTTTATACACGAAGATTTCGAAGAATATTACCACTCTATCAACTTGTTCTGTTTATTTCTATAATTTTTCTCTATTCATGTTTTGCGGATAAAACAATTCAAGAAATCAATAAATCATCGGCTCAAAATGCAATGATGTTTATCTCAAATCGAATGAAAAGTGATGAAGAAAGTTATTTCGAAAAACTCGCAAATTCAGTAGATATTTTCACACACACCTGGTCACTTTCTGTTGAAATTCAGTTTTATATCATAACACCATTATTATTTTTCATGCCATTCCGAAGTGTTTTGTTTTATGTGATTTCATTGGCTAGTATTGGATATTTTTGTTATTTACCAAACAACTTTTCATTTTTCAATGTTTTTGCAAGGATTTGGCAGTTTATGATCGGTAAGATGCAAATCTTGCAAAAATTTAAATGCAAAAAATCTTTTTTCAGGGATGATCACTTATGAATTGAGCCAGAAAATATCAAATGAATATCAATTATTAGACTCGGATGATTGTGAAAAACAAGAAGAACCTCAAGAAGAAAGGTCATTTGAAAAATGGACTTGGATTTTAGCTTCAATTATAGTATTTAACATTTTTGTTGTGTTCCTTCCAATGTCGTTGAACCCGCTATTTTCGAGGTGAGCAATTCGAATTTTGAAGTCTCGAATAGTTTTTGTTTCAAAAATTTTAAAGTTTGGGGAATTCGGTCTTAAAGTTGATGCAATCCAGCTTTTTTCATTCAACAAATGCATTTCGAGTCTCAACATTTGAGACCAAGAATAAAAGCTTTGTATAGAAATTTCGCGAACGCGGTTAGAGCGGAGCGAATTTATGTTTCATTGCTCGTTTCAATATTTGTTTATATATAATACTTTCGAAAGGAGAGTGCGAGAACCTTGTTTGAGGTTACTGTAGAACATTTTGAGCGTTTTTTTTAAATTTTCTGGATTTCTCTGCGTCTCTCTCTCTCTCAATTTGTTATGTGTGAAATGAGATTCTATGTAATTCATTTTTCCAGACCGCTTATAACATTTCTGACTGGAATTGTGATTTTATTATCAAATGAAGATCAATATTTACTCTCAAATCGTATTCTTGTTTACATCGGAGATATTTCTTATTCACTATATTTAATTCATTGGCCAATTTATTCGTATTGGAAACTTTATGCCGAACAAAATCAATTATTATTAATTTTCAGTGTGGTTATTGCAATGCTCTTTTCAATTTTTGTTTATAATACTTTCGAAAAATGGTATATCAAGTTAGATAACTCTCGGGTTTTTATTCTAACGATAATCTTGATTTTTGCTAATATTGCAATTCTAAAGCTCAATAACGTATCAATATCAAATGAATCCACAATTCCACAACAAACCAACAAAACAATTTTCGTGAATTTGGAAGATGTTGAAAAACAGAATCGTGAATGGAATGCGAATGATATAATAAATCTAGCTGTCAAAACTTGCACCAAACGTATATCTTCGAAATACTGTAACACTTCTGGATTGAGCCCACGAAATCCATATAAAATACTATTGATTGGAAATAGTTGGGCACCAAATCATGGAAATTTGTTTTATGAAGAGTGTAAAGATAAGGCAAATATCTTGGTGTTAGGAGCAAATACAGGTATGTCTGAATAGCTGGAGATTACCCGAATCCTATTGTATTTCAAAAAATACTTTATTCAACTTTCCCAAACTCTCTTACTTCATTTTTGCAAAAGTTATATAGAAAGTTTGATTAATTTATAGCCTGCGAACCATTTTATCTTTCAAAAGAGTGGAATTGTCAGCCAAAAGATTTTGATGAAACCAGAAAACATGTTGAGAATTTGAAACCGGATTATATATTTCATATAACTCGACATATTGCATATGGTGAAAATTTCAATGGAACATCATTTGAAAATGATGAAGTTTATCAAAAAATGTGGAAAGAAATGAAGAAATTATTGAAGTTTGTTAATAAAAAGGTGTATTTATTGGACGCGATACCAACTGTGAAAAAAACAGAAATTGTGAAATTGGTCGGTTATCTTAGAAAAAATATTTCAGCGGTTGAAATAGATGTAGGTTTTCAGCTCAAAAATCACATTTTGAACCCCACTCCTCACAAAAAATCCGAATTTTCTTCAGAAAATCATGCTCGACTTGACGAATTATGAAGGAGCTCGAGCAAGATATGCACAATTAATAAAAGATTGCGGTGATAAATGCGAACTCATTGATTATCATGATATATTTTATCGAAAAGATTCGAAAACTTTTCGATTTTTTGATGATAATGGATTTGAATATATCACAAATATTTTGCATTTAACTGCATTGGGATTAGAAAAAGTTCGACCGATTTGGAGAAAAATATGTGCAAATTTATAATAATTATAATAATAATAGTGATAATGAAAGTGTTATTCATTCTTGAATCGAATCGGAAAAAAATGTGTGAAAACCAAATGAATACTGCGAATTCAGATTTTGCCGAAAATGTTTGTTATCTGAGGATTCCCCTCCTGTCTTCATTTTTATTTTGGATGGAAATTCGTAATAGTGTTTCTGATGTGGCGGAAACTAAATTACAGTAATCAGTTTATCAAAAGCCTCATTTTGAGACCAGACATGATGAGGTTACTGTGGAAAATATCGAGTTCGTAAGCGCGGGTGTGTGTTCCATTAAAATTCCTCCAAAAAATCGCAGCGAGACCCAGAGTACAGTAAACTCTTAGAATACTCCCTTCTTCTCTCTTCCAAACTTCAAACGATGTCACATGACAAAATTTGGTGGAAATTATTATTTTTACAAAAAACCCAATAAATTTAGTTTTTTGATTAAACATCTCACGTTCTGTCCAATTTGATCATACTTACCAAAACAAAATTCAGTTAATTATCTACCTTTTTAATAAAATTTTTTTAAAAATCGATATCCAATTGAGTTATTGCAATCACTTCGTTTATGCCATTTCCCAATCAAAGTCGGATACACATTTGTAAAATTGTTTGAATATTTTCCGGATTTCAAGTTTTGGCACAGTTTACACAATCCATAATTATTGAGAATTTCCGGTGTATAATTGTGATTCCAAAAAATATCATCCATTCTGAAAGAAATCGAACTTTCAAACAAATTAAGCATTTTGAATTTCAAAAACAAAATCTTACTCATACTCTTTCCTCCACTCATGAAATTCCATATATTTCGTCTTGTTTTCAGCCAGATTATCAATAAAACTTTTAAACTCGTCAAGATTCTTGAAATCATCTAATGCAATAAATGCTTTTTCTGGAATTCCAGCATCCAAATAAATTTGTTTTCCAAGAATTATTGGAACTGCAAATCGATCTCTAGCATTTATCCAAAATTTTTCAGTTATGTAATCTTCGCAATATGCATTTTCGATTGCCATATAGAACTTGTATGTAGAAACTAGATTCACTTCACAATCCATTGTTGTCTTTTTCTCACACTTTTTTGGTTTCATTCCGCAACCTCCGAAAATATCGATCTAAAAATTGAGATTTTTCACCTTTTCTACCCCGCAAATTTTCTAGAATACGAAATTTTTCAAAGGAAAAGAAAAATAGCGCTAAAATTGCTCCCACATATCTATTAGAAATTGGGTTTTGGGCTTTCTGGTCTTTTCAAATTCCGAAAGCCTTTACCTTCATTCCCAATGTTTTAATTTTTTCAACAATTTCCATTCTACGATTTGGTGTTATACAATTCGAAACCATCCAGATTATCTCAGCAGCACTTTCATCTGATTTTTTCTTCTTTTTCCAGATGTCTTCAAACGATTTGGGGTTATCCTCGATCTTTTGCTTTTTTCGAATGTTTCCGTAAGGCCAATAAATATCAGCTTTTCTATCATAAGACATTGTTAAATTCATGAAATCCGGGAAATTTTGCTCCAACATTGGTGATTCCATTGTCCAAACAACATATGGAATTTTGGGGTTTCGATTTTCAAACATCCATTGCGAAGTCTACAAAAACTTAGGTGAAACTGGATTTTTAGAAAATCGGAAATTTTGGCAAAATCCAAAATTTCCAAAAAAAAAACTTTCGATCTCGCTCAGAAAAATCTCACGTGTCTCTCGTAATCTTTGGCATGAAAAAGCACAGCGTCCGCGTTTTGGAAATCTAATTCATCGTGCAAAATTTCACAATAACCTTGAATCTCTTTTGAACAAATTTTCATATATGAGTCGATTGTTTCAGATACGTCCGAAAAAAATTTGGTTGCTGCAAAAATTTTGACTTTTTTGTTGTTGTTGGTGGTGGTTTCAATTTTGGAGTGGAGTCTTGAGGAATCTGCAAAAATTATCAATTTTATTGAAAAAGCGCGCAACAAACCTTTAAATTTCCATTGAACAATAAAAAAAACTGTAACCACCAGAATCATAATCAGTATCCATGATTTTATTCCGAATCCTGAAAAAATGATTTGTTTGTCGAGGTTACTATACCAAAAAACGGATTTTTTATAACCAGTTATTATTTATTGGGCTTTCAATTTTCTTTTTCTGTTGAGCAACATTTTAATTTTCTTTCTCATTTATTGGCAATCCCGATTATTTTTCTGACCTAAACAAAAAACATTTTAACTCACTTTTCATAATATTATTTTGAAGCTTTCAAACATAGACCAAACAAAAATATGTCGAATGATTGATTAAGTGGGTGGTTTTGGGTGGGTTTTTTTCGGTTTGACCCGACCCAAACCGAAAATTCAGAATCGGTTCGGAACCCTGGTTCGCACTCCTGTGAAATTCTAAAAAAAAAATGTTTTTCAAAAAACAAAATAAAAATAAAACTACAACACTCCGCTTGCCTGTTGTTTATATAATGTTTTTCTTTTCCCCTCCTCCCCTCACACACTCTATATAAGTTTATCACGCCTCATATTTTAATTTTATTCCTTTCGAATATATATTCGTAATATATATTCATTACGAATATATATTCGAAAGGAATAAAATTAGAATATGAGACGTTTTAATGAATATTGTTTGTCGAACCGTGTGATAACTATAAAAATGGTCAGATTCAGAATTTTTTCAAAAAATCGAAGATGAAACGATTGATTCGTGATGATCCTATAGAAAAAAACAAAAATAAAACGTGACGTGAAATTTGTTGGCGAATATTGCCATTTTGAAAAAATGAGGCTCTCGAAATTCACGCTTCTTCTAATTTTTTCAACAATTATTCTGATATGTTTATGTGTTTTTCAACATCAATCAAATTCCCATTATATCTGCTCCCGAAAAGTTCCTCAACTTCAAAATAAAAATGTTTCATCAAAATTAAACATCGGAATTGTGATTGTTTTGAATCGAAATTCGACGAGAGAAGATTATAGAATTGCATTGGATACAGTTGAATGTTATGCAAAAATTCAAAATTATCAATTTTTATATTTGAATGAGACTGATTTTGATGATCGTTGTAAACAACCTGATGTAAGTTCTCAACGGATTTTCTAGATATAAATTTCGAAAAATATATTTTCAGTATTTATTCCGTCGTCATTGTATTGTTGCTCAAGTTCTCCCGGAATTTGATGCAATAGTATTCCTTGATGCTGATATTGGAGTTGTGAATCCAAATCGGAGAATTGAAGAATTTCTGGATGACTCGAAAGATATTATATTTTATGATCGATTTTTTAATTGGGAAGTTGCGATGGGTTCATACATTATAAGGAATACAAAATATGCGAAAGATGCACTCATGAATTTTTCTGATTATAATTATAAGCTTCCAAACTGTTTTCATGGGAAGGATAATGGAATTTTGCAGCTTTTCCTTGCCGAATTTCTATTCCCACAATCTCAAATGCAAATTGAAAATTGTCAAAAAATTTATAATAAATCAAAATCATGGGATGATCTTTTCATATTTCAAGCTTGTATTCGAGCGATTATGGGAACTTCAACAGAATTCGGGAAAGTTCGGATTATGCATAAAGGAAAAGCTTGGGTTCGAGATAATTGGTTGAGTAATTCAAAATGGAATCCGGAAACTGATTTTATGTTTCATGCTTGGAAAATGAACGAACTTGAGAAGACACCAAAAATTGTTCGATTGGTTGAGAATCGTTATAAATGGTATAATCCATTAGCGGGAGAAATTAATTTGAAAAAATGTGGACCAAATAATTCAACATGGAACTATGATTCGAGATTATTCGAGGATTCTCATAAAATTTTGGGAAAATTAGAACAAATTGAGAAAAGAATTCATTTTGATTTTGTTAAATCAATTTCAAGAATGACGGAAATTCTTAATCGAAAATAAATTTTTTTTGCTACTTAATTTTTAACATTATTCTTCTCTATTCATTTTTCTTTTTACTTATAGTTTTTTTGTCATTTTATGCTATTCTTTTTGCCCTTTTCATTGTTAATTGAAATAGAATTTATGGTTTTTTCAAATAAATTTGTTTTCATGAACTTATAAGCTTCTAGCACTGGTGGTGGGAGGTTGACCAATTTTTGACCAAAAATGCACCAATTCGTTTTTTGGTCAATCGGTGTTTTTGGTCAATTTTTGGCCAATTTCTGACCAATTTTTTGACCGAATTTTGGTCAATTTTTGACCAAAACAAAAAACAGTAAATTGATCGAAAATTGGTCAAAAAATGGCCGAATTTTGACTAAATTTTTTTTGGTCAAAAATGCACCAATTTTTGGTCAGGCTCCCAGCACCTGTGTAGGGAGGCTTGATACACCGTGCCCGGAGGAAAATATAAAATCGAATTATTATTAATTTTCTGTGAATGTATTGTCAGTCCGAAAAAATTTCAATATTTTTTTCTTTCAATAGCAAATCACTATAATTTTTAAACGATGTTCGAACCGATGAAAATTTATCACTATTTAAAAAAAGAACAATTAGAAGAACTTGATTTAACCCTCACAATTGCAACTTGAATAAATATTCTTGTTTATGAATTTCAAAATTCCCCAAAATATGGGAATGTTTTTTGGCAGAATCACATTTCTCACATTTTATCCAAAAACCCAAAGGTCAAACAATTTGACAAAAATGGATTTCCTAAACCATTCATAGTACAACAAGCTATCGAATAATATAAAACACTTAATTTAAATTTACCTTTTAAAACATTATCTCATTTCCTAATCACTTTAAAGTATTGAAAATCAATTTTTATGTAATCATTTTAGAACCCGCCCATAAACACTCACCATCCTTCATACTTCGAAGTTCGAACATTATCCCAAACACCTGTAATTAATTTAACCAAGTATTTCAATCCACATATTCACAGGAAATATTATTTTCAAATAACAAACTAACGACAATTTTATCATCACTTTATTCAAACATAATAAACTCATAACAACATAATAAATCCCACTTAAACAAATTTAAATCTCGCTGACTGCAAATTGTCAGCAAGCTTCCATTTCTCTTCGCCATGAATTTATGCATTATAATGTTTTTCATAACTACGAACTTACTATTCTCGCACAAATGCAATTTTTGAATTCATTTTTCAAGAAATCAATGAAATTCGACTCACATTTCAAAAATGCATTTGACAAAACCCTTAATTCCATAATTTGAGTCGATGGCAACATCCCAACAGTCTGAAAATGCAAAAATTAGTTACTCTTATTAATAAAACTAGCGAAAAATAGAAGAAAAAGAACGAAACACTATTAATCATCATTTTTAAGGTTTTCTACTTCAAATGTCAACCAAAACAACAAAAGGTCTTCTACAAATGGAGAATAACAGAAGTACTTTCACTTGAACAGTGATATTCCAAGGAAAAACTAACGAAAGCTCTGAAAAACTCTGAAAAACACGGAAAAAAAAAGACAAATTTGAAGTTTTTTTTCGAACATACATTTGTGTGCAATTGTGCGTCATGGTGTTTGCAACTGATGTGTGGGGAAAATAATTTTGAATTCATTTTTTCCTTTTTTTTTTCTCGTTTTCAAGTCATCCGGGTCGAAATCATGCTGGACTGGTTCATTTTTCATTGTGAAAATGAAAAATTCACTTAGAATACTATTTGTAGAAGAAATTCGAACAAAAAATAAGTTGTGCTCATTTGAAAGAGCATGTTCTAATTAGTACAATCCTCGAAGGATTTTTCCTGGAAGCTTCTCAAACATTGGTTAAAAAATTACAAAGTTCGAAAAAACAGTGAAACACCGTGTAAAATGGCTTGAGAAAATGCAAAAATGCAAATATGCAAGTAGTTTGGCGATGTGTTTCTCTGTCATCACCGATTTTCATAAAAAATCCTTCGAGGGATCTACTAATTAGAACATTCTCTTTCAAATGAGCACAACTTATTTTTTGCTCGGACTCCACCTTTAAACATGTTTTGGTTGAAATAATCCTTGGTGTGATCCTTGAAATATTTGTATTGGAACATGATCCTTGGAACATGAGAAAATTTTTTAGTGTGAAAAAAAGTGGGCGGAGCTTATTTTTCAGTTTATAGCTGAAAACACTTAAAAATGAAAAAATTCAAGACTTACCAAAAACTTTGTGCTATTTTTCCAGATGACTTTTAGTATATTTTTTGATGTTTTTAATGATAATAAAACACTAAAAATTCCCAGATAAATGACGGTTTACAGATTTACGGCGACTAAAAATTTTACCCAATTTTGTTAAAAAAAAAACAAAAAATTTACAGCTAGTTTCCATTGAAAAAAATAATTTTTTCTCATCTGAATTTTCTGCTGCAACAATTCATTAGAAACTGAAACATTTTATTTTACGTTTTGAAGAAAGAGAAATAAATAAAATATGCGTATTTAAACAAAATCCGTACTAACAAATCCATGATCACTGAAATAATTAATATGATCTTGGAATTTATTCAACAATAAAATATTCAAAACCGATTGATCGTATCGAAAACAATTAGCTTGAACGTTGTATTTACCTCCACTGAAGTCACATGTGAGTTTTGCACCATCCGGGGCCATACATTTTGAATCCAATGCACAAAGAGTCCACCATTTGAGCATTTCTAGAGTTTGACGAGTTCTTGCGAAGTACATGAAACCAGTTCCAAGTTGAGCTCCACTTTTTTCACTTTTAAGAAGAGGTATCGAAGAAGTTGGGAAGTATTCAAGAAGAGTTGTATGAAGGACTGCGAAATTACTATGATAAGTTGGAATTGAAAGTAAAATATCCGATGTGACATTGTTTTCGGCTCTTTCTTCATAAATCGTATTTGTCAAAACTCCAGATTTTAGAAAAACATGAGCATCGATCCACCAAACATTTGGATATTCTTGTAGAACCTCATCAATGATCAATGATTTCCATCGATATTCTTTAATATTTGCCACAAAGCTCGGATAATTTGAAAAGTTGAATTGACGAATTTCGATATTATCAAACTCTTCCAAAAGTTTCTTACTATTCGATTGATCCAAGCCAATTTTGTAGAGAATATATTTTTGATTTGGCAAGTGTTTGCGAATTGATTGAATCTAAATTTCAACGAATTTATAAAAAACTTGGAAATTAAAATGTTGAAAACTTACCGAATTTCTGGTGTATCGATAATGATCGTCAGAAGTTGCTGATACAAATATAACATTTTTCGGGTCTCTTGAGAGTTTTGATGTGTCTACAAAGTTTTGAGAGGTGTTCAGAATTCCTAAATTTTTCAACACTTGCAAACTTGTGCAATTGAATTTTCGGCCAACTGATAAATAATTTTGTGGATCGGAATAGCAGAAATTGTAACCCTCACAATTGCAACTTGAATGATAATTCTTGTTTATAAATTTCAAAATTCCCAAAAATATAGGAATGTTTTTTGGCAGAATCACATTTCCCAATTGACGAACATCAAAATTCCTGAAAAAAATTTCCAAATTTTTTTTCCAAAAATCCAAAAACTTACTTGGGTATAACTGTTCTTTGTTCAGTTTTCAAATACAAAAAATCTTTTTCCGTCGAATTTTCGAAATATACAAATTTGAATCTTGGATCTTGAAGGAAACCTCGATTTTGCACAAATTTCTCATCAACACCAACCTAAAAACAGCAATGTTTCACCTTTTCCTGATTTTCGCACCACTCACCTCAATTTTCCGTATTTGTTCACAACTTCCATTTTCAATCTTCTCCAAAAACTCCTTATCCAAAATCAATACAGGAAAATCCAAGTTATTTTGAAGATTCTCAATTTTTAAGCACTTCTCATTATCGTTTTGTGATTCGTTTCCACTCATATCAATCGACCTCGGATTTTTCATCAAAACAACTGTGGGCGCTTTCGAAACTTGCGTAGTTTTGTGGATAAAAAATGAAAGAAAATAGAAGATTAGGAGTACTAGAAACAACCGAATGTCTTGACGCATTTTCATCTGCAAATAAACTATTTACTACCGGGGGGATTCAAATTGAATGAAAATATTTCTCGGCAAAAAATTCACTTTTAAGACGGAGTATAGTAAAACCAAAAATATGCTGCCTTTTTGAAAAAAATAAAAAATAATAATGACGAGAAAAAATGATAATGAGGAAAATCAATCGTGGCATTTTTTTCACGTCTTCACGTGATTTATTAAAATAAGTTTGTTTGAATGTTTTTATGATACGTGTTCTTAATTATGGGAGAAAAATACATCCGGCTTTCTGACCGAAATTTGATATTTTTGTTGAATTCTCAAAATAGTTTCACTAAAAAATATTTTTAGCACTAAAAGGGTAAATCTCACAATAGGCCTCAAATTTTGGATCATTTCGGAAAAATTTGATAGAAAAAACGAGAACAAACCCCAATCGTTAAAGTTAGAATTCGTGCTAACATTGAGTTCGAAAACAACCAAAACTGTAGTTCTCACTGATACTGAGCGGGAAAAAATAATTTTTCAAAACATTGAGAAGGTGTCGGAAAAAACACAAGGCTCAGAGAAATGGGCTAGCGAACCAGCGAATGCATGACATAAACTATTTTGCTAAAACTTTTGTCCGGCGGTTATCTGAGAGTTCGCCGGCACGTCGTTTCCTCCGTCGGCTCTCCAGCTCATTTCTCTAACAAGTGTGTAAGGGGTTATGCTTGTCATTCTATGGTTGTCAAAAAACAAAAAAAATTAGAAAAAAAATCCATTGGTATTGTTGAGTCGGTTGGGGACGAATCACTGCCAAAAACATACTGTAGCTACTTTCGCTTTTCAGCCAAATCAATAAAGTTAGGCGTGACTGAT
This sequence comes from Caenorhabditis angaria, assembly GCA_947459285.1. Taxonomy (NCBI): domain Eukaryota; kingdom Metazoa; phylum Nematoda; class Chromadorea; order Rhabditida; family Rhabditidae; genus Caenorhabditis; species Caenorhabditis angaria. The sequence goes on along the minus strand of CANHGI010000002.1, from coordinate 11,156,792 downwards.
TGGCGACGGCAATTCGTGTCGCTTGCAATGGAATAGAGAGTGGTGGTGGAGTTGTGGAAACGCAGAGGAATCCGCGTGCGTTTTAGTTCCTCTTTTTTTTAGTTTTACGAATTTTACTTCCTCTTTCGGAATACTGTAACGAATTAATTGAAAAATAATCAAATCAAATTATTTTCGAAAATTGAAAAAAAAAATGGATTTTCATGGAAATAAACATCTTGAAGAAGATGTAGATATTCATACAAGCAGAACAAAAATTAAAAAAGAAAACAATCTGGTTTACAACTTCTCATTTTAACAAAATCAGTTACTGACTTTTGTCGACTTCTGGACAAAAAAATCTGGAAAATCGATATGATTCGATAAAAATGAAGAGAATCTATAAAAATACAGACGGAGGGTCAGAGAAATATATAATTTGTTTGTTTTCAATATTTTTGAATCAGGTCTTTTTTTGCAAGGTGTTTGAATTGAACCAGAGTGGTCCCATTTTCATGCAAAATCGGACTTTGGCTCACTTTTTGTGTGTTTAACAAGTCTAATTGTAAAAATGAAAATAATCAAAAAATTTTAAAATATACATACCTTAATCCCAATTTTTTCCATATTCCGAACAATTTCCATTCTTCGATTAGGAGTTGCACAATTCGAAACCAACCATACAATTTCAGTCGTCCTATTTTTCATATTCCAAATATTTTCGAATAATTCAGAATTGTCCTCAATTTTTTTGTTTCCTACGAATATTTCCATAAGGCATGTGAATATCAGCTTTTCTATCATAAGACATTGTTAGATTCATGAAGTCCGGGAAATTTTGTTCGTTATTCGGCGACTCCAATGTCCAAATAACGTATGGAATGTTAGGGTTTCGATTTTGAAACATCCATCGAGATCTCTTTCGATCATAATCGCGGGCATGAAAAATAACAGCATCGGCGTTCACAAAATCTGATTTTTCAGACGAAAATTTACAATAATCTCGAATTTCTTACGAACAATAAACCGTAAAGTTTGCAATTTCGACATTTTTACCAAACAATTTCGTGCCTCCAAAGATTAAGATAGTTTTGTTGTTAAGAATCTTGGTTTCATTGTTTGGAAGTGTCGAAGCTTCAAATCTATCGATTTTTCTGTCTTCAAATTTCCATCGAAATATGGAAACTACACCAATTAACAATACGGCAACCACCAAAATCCATATTTGTTTTTTAAATTCTGAAAATGCGTTGTTTTTGTTTGTTTTAAAAATGTCAAATTCACTCACTTTTCATTTTCCATGAAAAAATGAAATACATATTTCGAAATGAGTGCCACATATGGTTTCACGTTCCACGTTCCACGTTCCACGTGAATAATGAATAAAAATTATTTCAATTTTTGAAAAATTGCTTCTTGACAAATAATGTAATCATACCACGTTCGGAACCTGAAATTGCAGGTCGAAATTTTTTCCACAAGCCAAAATTCAGAGCGGTAATTTTCAAAAACTGTCCATTTCCCCTCATTTTTGGACGAAATCAGGGAAAAATATTTCTGTATCAGATTCCTGAACGAGGTATGAATGTAATCGAATCACAAATGAAATTACATAATATGCAACGTCCACAAAAACTCATTTCAAAACATTTCCCGCAAATTATTCCAACAAAAATGACTGCAAGGTAAATTTTTCGGGTGCCAACCTGAAATCGGGGCTAACTTTAGGTTAATCTTTGAAAATATACCTTCAACTTTTGAACATTGTTCAAATTTGCATAATTAAAAAATTAAGAAACTGTGATTTTAGGATTCTTAAAAGTGATTCGAAAAACTTCATATTGTTATTGCTGGTTTCCTTGTTATTCCTTCTCAATTTTATGTTCCAATCAAAGTCTGATGATTTTCGAAACACTTTGAAATCGAACTGATTTCATGTTTCATGCTTGGAAAATGAACGAACTTGAGAAAACACCAAAAATTGTTCGATTGGTTGAGAATCGTTATAAATGGTATAATCCATTAGCGGGAGAAATTAATTTGAAAAAATGTGGACCAAATAACTCAACATGGAACTATGATTCGAGATTATTCGAGGATTCTCATAAAATTTTGGGAAAATTAGAACAAATTGAGAAAAGAATTCATTTTGATTTTTTTGGGGCCAAAAATATTTCTTTAAATTTTATAAAAATACTCTTTCAATTTCAAATGTATGGAATTTTTTTTGAAAAGAAAATCTTTACAACAATTCAAATTTTCTCTGTCTCTCTCTCTCTCTCTCTCTCTCTGTTAAAAAATATAGATTCAAATTCTAAAAGATCGTGCACATATTTCCCTAATGTGTTTTATTTCTTGTTCAATAAATAAAAAATAAAACTAAACAAAAAGTATTTTGGAATAAAAAACGTGACGTGATCCACATCACTGTTCCACTTCATTATTTGATTTCTTTTTCGAACTATTCCACAAAACATGGTTTCGAAACGAGCTGATCTGCAATCAATTCGTGGAATTGCTATTGGTGCGGTGCTAGCTTTTCATTTTTATCCAAATTATTTTCCAAATGGTTTTCTTGGAGTTGATCAGTAAGTTTTTCAATGTTTTCCACCAAAAAACGCAAAGTTTGCAGATTTTTTGTGTTGTCTGGTTATTTAATGTGCATGATATTGAAAAAATCGAAAAATTTGAACATGTTTCAAATAATCTGCAATTTCTATATTCGAAGATTTCGAAGAATATTGCCATTATATTATTTGATAATATTTATTTCATTCATTGCCTTATATTCGTTATTTTCTGTAACTTCAGTTGAAATCAATAAAAAATCAGCGAAAAATGCGATGTTGTTTATTTCAAATCAAGTCAAAAGTGTAGAAGATGATTATTTCGAAAAAGTCACATCATCAATGGATATTTTCACACATACTTGGTCGTTATCTGTTGAAATTCAATTTTATTTGCTGGCACCTTTTATTTTCCTGATGTCCAGGTCGAAAATCTCAATTTTTACCGGGTGTTCCATCATAAGTTTCATTTATTTTCAATATTTTTTGCCTGCAAATATTGCATTTTTGAATGTTATTTCAAGAATTTGGCAATTTATGGTTGGAATGATTGTTTATATTATTTGGCAAAAAAAGAAGAAAAATGAACATTATCAAATATTGGAGTCTGTGGAACAACAAAAGAGCAAGAAAAATTATGAGACTGAAACGTGGATTTTGACAATTTCAGCGATTTTTGCTGTATTTTTTCCAATTTCAATTGATGCTATTTTTATGAGGTATGCATTTTTAAAAGATTTGGAGCCATAATAGTTTTTGAAATTAATATACAAAAAAAAATTTGCAGACCAATTGTGACTATTTTAACGGGATTACTTATTTTATTATCAAATGGAAACAATATAATATTATCAAATAAAATTCTAAATTATATTGGAGATATTTCATATTCCTTATATTTAATTCATTGGCCAATTTATTCGTTTTGGAAAACAACTCAACAACATAATCAGTTATTATTATTTTTTTTGTTAATTGTATCAATTGGATTCGCAATTTTAATTCATCAGCTTTTCGAAAAATGGTATATTCAGTTATCAAATATCAAAGTGTTCATTTTAATATTCATTATTTTTGCGGCAAATATTGCAATTCAGAATTACAATCAATATCCAGAATCGGAAAGTATTCAATTGTATACTGGAAAAACAAATGTTTCATTGAATGAAGTTGATCAATATCCAGAATCGGAAAATGTTCAATTTTATACTGGAAAAACAAATGTTTCATTGGATGAAGTCGAAAACCAAAATCGAAATTGGGATATAAGAGATATTGCTGATTTGAGTTATCCAACTTGTCATAGAATATCTAATTGGTGTAATCATACTGGATTAAATTCAACTAATCAATACTCAATTATAATGATGGGAAATAGTTGGTCATTAAATCAAGGTGGAATATTGTATGAGGAATGTAAACATAAATTCAATTTTTTTATGCAAGGAGATCATAGTTGTTCGTTTATTTTGTTAATTTTTAATTAAGGGAATAATGAGATGCTCAGATTAAGAAGAGTATTATTTGAAAATGTTCTAGAAATTCTTCAGAAGATATTTTTGGGATATTGCTCAGGTTGAACAAAAAAGTAATTTTTTGCAGCTTGTGAACCATTATATCCAACAAAAGAATATTATTGCTCACAAGAAACAATCGAAGATTTTCAAAAACATGCGGAAGATTTCAAACCTGATTATTTATTTCATGTAACACGACATATCTCATATGGTGAGAATTATAATGGAAGTTTGGAAAATGATGAGGTTTATGCGAAAATGAAACTGGAATTGGAGCGATTGCTCAAAAATGTTAAGAAGAAGATTTATTTTTTAAATGCAATTCCATCACCGCGCACAGATGAAATTCCAAAAATCGTGGGATATTTGAGAAATAATGTTTCGTTTGTCGAGATTGATGTAAGTATTTTTCACTTTTTTTTTAAATTCATACAAATCTTATTTTATTTTTTTTAGAATAAACTTCTTAATATGACAAACTACGAAGGAGCGCGCAAAAGATATGCACAATTGATAAAAGATTGTGGGGAGAAATGTGAATTAATTGATTATCATAACAGTTTATATCGCAATGACACGAATACATATCGATTTTTTGATAATAATGGATATGATTATTTTACAACTGGTTTGCATTTGACAAAACTCGGAAAAGAACTTATTAGACCTGTTTGGAAAAAAGTGTGCGATAGTCTTTAATTATTTTAATAATTTATTGGGAATAATAAAATTTTGTATTTATTTCAAAACTGTTTTGAGCGATCCTTCGAAAATTCGAAAAAAAAAATTTGGCCTCCCTTTAGCTTTTGTTGAGATTCTCTCAACTTGAGAAGAAAAGAGCCAAGACGAGTTCCACACACACTCTACATATAAGTCTACCACGCCTCATCTTTTCACATTTATTACTTTCATTTTTGGGCCCAGATTTTGATGAACTTTTTTCAATTTTTTCATAACTTTCATTAATTTTTCAATTTTTTGGGTCAATTTTTTTTCCCAAGCTATTTTTCCCAAATTTTTTTCCCAAGTTGATTTTTCATTTTCCCAAATTTTATTTTTCCCAAATTTTTTTCCCAAGTTATTTTTTCATTTTCCCAAGTTTTTTTCCCAATTTTTAGTTTTTTCCCAAATTTTCGGATCGCATGAAATTGGTTCGTTTTTTAAGAACATCAGGGTTTTTGATTCTCTGTATAGAAGGGTCCGTCAAAAATAGCTACTAGAAAAATAAGAGTTTTTCTTGTATAAAATGTGGTGTGTTTTTTTCAATTTTTGGCGAGTCTGTATGTTTCCAGGAGGGTTTACTAAGCCTAAGCCTAGAAAGAATAATAGAAAAATTAAAAAATCTTATTTTTGGCTTCTCAACTTCAGAATTAGGCTTAGGCTTAGTTAAAGGGTTGGTGTTTTCCTGGTGAAAAAATCGTCTGCAAAAAGGCGTCACAGTGTTGTGTTCAAAGTTGTGTGCAAACACACACACACGAAAATTCAAAAACAAGTTGTGCGCTGGAGCGCATTTACATGTTTTATTTCGTAGGTTTTAACTCACTTGTGTTTTTGAGGAAAAACATGGGCTGAATTGATACTAGAATTTTTTCTAAAACTGGAACCTTCCAGGAGCACCTTATTCCTATCTAAACCAAGCAAGATTCCCTGGCGGAGCACCAACCCTTTAAACGCCCAGAAAAGTGAATGTTGGTACATTTTTTAGAGTCGGCCTCTCAAAATATCAGTCTGAATCTGCTGTTTTCGTTCCGACAAACTTGTGAAAAATCACAATTTTCATTCCAAAAACAAAATTCTTTTTTCGATTAATGTTAGCATTTTCGCATTGAGGAATTGCATAATTTCAGGTTATGACCGGGAGAAGCTGATATGTGGGATCAGTACTCAATTGGCTTTGAAAAATAGGAAATACCGGAAAAAAAACTTGAAGAATTGGGGAAAAAACGAAAAATTGGGAAAAAAACTTGGGAAAAACAAAAACTTACTTGTGAAAAAAATTTGGGAAAAATAAAACTTGGGAAAATGAAAAATCAACTTGGGAAAAAAATTTGGGAAAAATAGCTTGGGAAAAAAAATTGACCATTTTTTGCGATTTTTTCAATTTTTCCGAAATCCCTCCCCAAAAAACTCACCAATCGCTTCTATTTCTCGAATCACACAAACATCATTGAAAATACCAATCCGAAATCTTCCAAGTTTTCCAAATCATTTTGACCCTGAAAACACAAAAATTTCAATCGAAAGAGTGTTTCTCTAGAAAAAACTCACATTTTTTCGATAATCCTCGGATTTTCCGTTGGAAGCGATAGTTCCAGCCTTGTAGAACATCTAAAAATTCAATTTTTGACTGAAATCCACTGATTTTCCCCGGAAACCTGAAAACCCAGCGAAAAAAAACGAAAATATTCTCGTGTTGCGCTAAACAACGGGCAAGCCGGAGTGTCGTTGTAAATGTCAATAAATAAATTCATTTTCTATTTTTGTGCCAAGCACTGTATTTTTTTTTTGCAATTCGATGGAGACGCAGACTTTAACGTGTGCAGACAAATCTCTCGCCGAAAAAGGGAGAGAAAAAGTGTGAAGCTTTTCCACGGCTCCTATGTTTTCGAATCAACAACGTTTAATAAATCGACCGAACTTGTAATTTTTTCAAAGTAATGATCCGAAGATTTGATTTGATACCAATAATATTGTTCTATTTCCTGATTCCAGTTTCCCGTATTTGTTGGTTCGAATTAGAAAAAAAGAAATGTTATTCATGTATGAGCATGAAAATACCATAAATAATTTCTACAACAAATAGAATGCTCATGTTTTCCTAATTCGATAAACGAGAAATCAGTGAAATGATTATTTTGATTTTGACGACGTTTTAGATTTGCAGTTATTTTCAAAAGAAAAATTCTTTTTGAAAATACATTTTAAAAAAACGTGACGTGAATGATGTGCCAACATCCACAAAATCTCATTTCAAAACATTTCCCGCAAATTATTCCAACAAAATGGTTGCAAGGTAATTTTTTTTTGAAAGTATACCTTCAAGTTTTGAACATTGTTCAAATTTGCAAAATTAAAAAAGTAAGAAACTGTGATTTTAGGATTCGTAAAAGTGATTCGAAAAACTTTATATTGTTATTGCTGGTTTCCTTGTTATTCCTTCTCAATTTTATGTTCCAATCAAAGTCTGATGATTTTCGAAACACTTTAAAATCGAAAAATCTAACATCTGCAAAAGGTTGGATAAGTTATGAAGAGGCAAATGAGAATGTTTTCAAACCATTTGGGTATGAAATAACTGAAGAGTCTTATCCCATTCCAAAACTTCGGAAAATTGAGAATCAAAGTTGTGCAACTGTGAATGAGGAATGGTTGACAATTGCAATGCGAGATCAAAATATGACTGAGCCACCGAAAAACATCCCAAATTCGCAAGAAGATTTGTATTCTCTGAATGGTTACATGCATATGCAATTTGTAAGTTGGCCTTTTTCCGAATATTTAAAAAAATGTTTATTTTCAGCGCTATATGAATGATCGAAAAGTTGGTACGAATCATCCAGTTCATTGGAATGATATCAGTTATCGTATGAAATCACCGCCCATGGATAATTATGCAGAAGATGCAAAATCTATAAATAACGCTATGAAAGCTATTGATGTTAAAAACCAAAGTGGATTGGTGGTTGGAAGTTTGTCACCATGGGTTGAAGTTTATGCTTTGAAAAATGGTGCTTCTCATTTGCTAACCGTTGAATACACCACAATCATCGTTGAAGAAAAATGGAAACATCAAGTTGAAACAATTCTTCCAATTGATTTCGTCAAGCAATTCGAGAAATTTGCCAATTCTTTCGATTTTGTTGCCACATTTTCATCAATCGAACATTCTGGCTTGGGAAGATTTGGCGATCCAATGGATCCAATCGGCGATTTTAGAGAGATGCAAAAAATCAGATGTGCTCTCAAAAAAGGCGGAATTCTTTTCTTGGGTATCCCTATTGGTGTTGATGGCATTATGTTCAATTTACATCGAATTTATGGACAATTGAGATTGGCTATGATGTTTAGTGGTTTTGATTGGATTGCAACATATTCCGGAACATCTGAAAATCCTATTGATTTGACTGAAACTGTTACGAAACTCAAACCAATGGAATATGTTCAATACACTTTAGTTCTCAAAAAGTTGTGATTAATTATTAGAGCTTTAATTTATGTTTTTCTTTAAATTTTCTGTTCGCTAAATAAAAATTCAAACTTTTCTCAAAGCTTTAATTAATTTCTAAAAAAATTAGCATTTCAATCATAAAACTGTTTATAGTTTGTTTTTCTAAAACCCTTTATTTCTAAACATAGCCAAAAAATTTAGTACATTAAACAAAGAAATATTCTACCAAAGTTTTGAAATACAAATAGAATCATTCAAAAAAAATCTAAAGGTACACGATAACTCAAAAGAACCACATTATATTCATCCATACACAATTCATTGATATAACTATACTCACAACATTGTGGACACAATGGATTTGGTTCGAAATTGAAAAGGCGGAATCCTAAATTGGCAATTTGACTCATCAATTTCATTTGTTGTGTAGGAGTGTAATGAATCTCCAAAAATATTTGACAAACAAAATTATTTTTTAAAAATGGAATAAGTGCATAATGTTCAGCGCCTTCGATATCGATTTTCAAAAAATCAGCCTGTTTTTTAGAAGATTCGTCGAGAAGTTTAGCAATCGGATAGTTTTTACCGATTTCTCCAACATACGCTTTTCCACCAATATTTTTGTAGCTCTTCAATGTCATATCATTTTGTTGGGAAACATCGATTCCAAATAATTTGCATTTTAATTTGGTTCGATTTTGGAAATCTTCTTCGAAAGTTATCTGATTGTTGAGACCTAGAGATAATAAGCTGTAAATTTTAGGTATTTGGAACCTTGCTATTTTTGACCTTTCAAAAACTCACATACATCCTTTTCGCGACAATTCAGGGTTACATACAAATTTTCCGCCGTCTCCACTTGAGCCAACTCTTTCAATATTTGGGCAAAACGCTTCGATTGTAATTTTTTCATAGAATAATTTATTATCCATTTGTTTTGAGGCATTCAACAAACTCTGCCGCGCATTTTTCGCATCTTCCAAAAACGATTTTCTTTTCTCGAAGTTGGTTTGATAAACATCGGAAAGATCTTCGGAGTTGGTTTGATAAACATCGGAGAGATTTATAGGATTCTGATTTGACCATGGAATACGAATATTTTCGGTTTTTTTGAAAAATGCTAAATATATGAAAAATACGACGAGAATAGTAGCGCAAATATTTAGACTCTTCATTTTTCTGAAACTACATTTTTTTTAGATTTACAAATTTAAAAAAAAAGTCCGTATCCATGGCAAAATTAGGAACAATTCCTGATTTTTTTTTCAAAAATTCTAATGGAAAAAAAAAGATTTTTGACACATTGAATAAGGTGACGCTTCAAATGAATATGTTTTGCATATGTAATTTCATTTGTGATTCGATTATATTATTTGTCAAGATGCAATATTTCAAAGTTTTTGAATAATTGGCTCCGGGAATGGCGAAATTGTCCTGGCCAATTATCTCGAACCCAACCTGTTCCTTTATGCATAATCCGAACTTTCCCGAATTCTGTTGAAGTTCCCATTATTGCTCGAATACAATATAATAAAATCATAACACCTTAAACAAATTTAAAGAAAAACAATTTCAAAAAACAAAATAAAAATAAAACTACAACACTCCGCTTGCCTGTTGTTTATACAACCTATTTCTTTTCCACCTCCTCTCCTCACACACTCTATATAAGTCTATCACGTATCATCTTTTTACTTTTATTACTTTCATTTTTGGGCCTAAATTTTGATGAGTTAGCTTGACTTTTTTCAATTTTTAAAGATTTTTTCATAACTTTCATATATTTTTCAAATTTTACAGAACTTTTTTAGCGATTTTTTCAATTTTTCCGAAATCCCTCCCCAAAAAACTCACCAATCGCTTCTATTTCTCGAATCACACAAAAAACATCATTGAAAATACCAATCCGAAATCTTCCAAGTTTTCCAAATCATTTTGACCCTGAAAACACAAAAATTTCAATCGAAACAGTGTTTCTCTAGAAAAAACTCACTTTTCTCCGATAATCCTCGAATTTTCCGTTGGAATCGATAATTCCAGCCTTGTAGAACATCTAAAAATTCAATTCTTGACTGAATTCCACTGATTTTCCCCGGAAACCTGAAAACCCAGCGAAAAAAAAAAGAAAAATGAAAAATATTCTCGTGTTGCGCTAAACAAAGGGCAAGCCGGAGTGTCGTTGTAAAAGTCAATAAATAAATTTATTTTCTTTTTTTTTGTGCCAACGTTTAGAATCTAAACTTTAGATAGAGAACATCTCAGGGTTCCCAATTGTTATCATTTTTAGGTGATAATTTCTCTTGATTTTTTGAAAAAAACGAAGCGGTGTTTGCACACATCAAAACACTTTTTTCAGTGATTTGGGTACTTTTAACTGTCCTATTTTAGTTCTACTTCTTCCCACTTAATCCACTCTCTCTTTCTTTTATATATGTCGAATTATGACCCTAATTGATTGAAAATTTCGAAGCATTTTCGAGAAATGGAGAAAAGTTGTGATTCGAAATTGGTTTAATCACTTTCGAAAATGACGGAAATAATTAATCGATAATAAAATTTAATTTTTTTATAATATCTAAAACACAATATTAGTTTCACATAAAATATATAAAATACCACCATGGTCTTACATAACGAACATCTTTCATTTCATCAGATTTCCATTTTCCAACATTTTTCGCATTATTTCCAGACGATTTCCATCTGTATTCTGAACTATGATGATCTTTGAACCAATTTTCACCATATTCCAACTGCAAAATGTATTTTAAAACTTTTTTTCGCAAAAATTTTGGTTCGAACCTTAACATGATATTCTGGTGTACAAGTAACCCAAAAAATATGTCCTAATAGTTCGGCAGCACACCAAGGATCATAATTTGGATAATAAAATCGGATTTTTTCACCTTTCGGACTCATTCCACCAATCCAATTCATATTTGTACCATTTTCAAAATCAGAATACATGAAGAAAATATCCGTTTTTACTTGATATCCTGATGTTGGATATACAGAGAATTCAAGCGAATCATTTATTCGACCATACTTTGTTGCTAATATCAATTTTGAATCTCTTGAATTGAAATAATCAATAATTTTTGGATTTAAATCTTCGATAAAAATAGATATATCCATGTCAGTTGTGTGTGGAATTATATTGCATTCACGATACCAACCCAAAAAAGTTCCGCCATTTAAAAACGAAAACATTCCAAATTCTAATAATAGATCTCGAAGTTCAGCCAAAATATCAACCGATTTTTGAGCATCCAAATATCTTTCTTGATCTTCTCTTGAAATTTGCATATTTCTACACTCCAAAAATTTGGATCTTCTCAAAAATCCCAAAAACATTGGAATATCTTTTGGCACCATCAAGTTTCCAAAATGATAAACTTCGAAATTCCTAAAAATTAAAAATATTTCGGAAACTTCCACGTGGCAACTTACTTTGGTATAATTTTACTTGGCTCAGTTTTCAGAGTTAAAAAATCTTTGGTGGTCGAATTTTCGAAAAATATTATTTTGAATCTTGAATCTTGAAGAATTTTTCGATTTTTTGAATATTTCAATTCAACGGCAATCTGAAAAAATCAATTTCATATTTATTTTTTTCTAATAAGTTACCTCAATTTTCCGAACTTTCTCGCATTTCTCATTCTGAAGTTTTTGCAAATACTTTCGATCCAAAATCAATATCGGGATATCCACATTTTTTTGAAAGTGTTTCAGACATTTTTCGTATTTTTCGCGATTTACGTTGGAATATCTATGAGCAAAAATCTGAGATTTCTTGGGAATTTGCATTGATTTATAGATGAGAATTGAAAGAAAACAACAAACGCATAATAATAACAAGCGACGTATTTTTCTCTGAAAATCTTTTTTTTTTTTTGAAATTATGTACTTATTATCGAAAATCTCATCGGTACCACGCGCTCCACCGAAATAAACACGCAACGCAGACCGCGTCGCGCCACAACACACACAAAAAAGGGAGGGAATTTGAATCGTTCCCTTATTTGTGTGTGTGTTGTGGCGCGACGCGGTCTGCGTTGCGTGTTTATTTCGGTGGAGCGCGTGGTACCGATGAGATTTTCGATAATATAAACATACCATGTTACCGAGAAGATTCTGGTTGTGTTTTCTTCGAAAAAATGTGAAACGAAAACTCTAAATGAGCAAAATACACGTGGCATTTGTTTTCATGTTTTCACGTATTTGAAAACTATTTTTTGCATCTTTTTTTATTTTTTGAATTTTTTTTAATGTTGAAAACTTTTTTCGCCGCGTGGATTTCAATTTTCAGAAATTTCGAAGTTGGAAACTTGATGTTTTCTAGGTTGAAAAAAAAATAATTTAAAAAACTATTTTTTTTCCTATTTTTTCACAATTTTCCACACAAAAATTTAAAATATCTCGCGGCGAAAAGTTTCAATTAAAAAAAATCAAAAAATAGGAAAATATAGTTTTTTTGACATTTTCTAAATCGAAATTGTTTCGACATGATTCATCCCACAACGTCACATTTTCAATTCTCTCCATTATTTCGATTTTCAAATCAAAAAAATTCATTTCGTACCAAATTGAGATCAAATTTACAGAAAGTTCCCGCAAGCTGCGAACTCGTCAAAACCCGTCAAATGTCGGGTGCTCGAAAATCAAATGGATGGATGTACAATACAATTACACGGTGAATATTTTTGACGTCACATATGTGACGTGTCGATTGGCTTGCGTCGATGATTGTGCCGCACGTAACGCATCTTCGTAGGACGGAAGATGATTGTCTTTGTCGGCTTGAACGCAATGATGATATGCTGGTGGATTCTGCAAGATTTATTGATTTTTGGGTGGAAAATTCTGAAAATTGGTTAGTTTTCTGTTAAAAGGTTATGAAAAACATGAATTTCCAGATTTCCGAGATGAAAATTAAAGTTTTAAAGTCTTTTTTGGGGTTGAACAACATGAAAACGTTGAATTTTCATGTTTTTCATCACTTTTGAGTCATAAACCATGAAAATCTGATGTTTTTCAGCTAAAAAGTCGAGTTTCACATCAATTTTGAGCGATTCTCCTAATAAACAAGACCAACCTTCTCCAAATCCTGATCATCCTGCGTATAAATCGGGCAACAGATTTTCTGCCAAGCCGAGAAAAATACACGTGCCTCAATGGCCAAAATCACGGTACAAGCGACGGCGAAGAATGGCAGAAGTGGATAGCGAGCGGATAGTTGACGCCAGACTGCAACACTTCGTGAAACCTGGAAATTTGGAGCTTTTTGAAAGCGTTGCGGTCAAAAAATCACCAACCTGCACGCTGTCGGTCAAATCTTGCTCGGAAGATGTCGAAAGTTCGGCAGGGAATTCGGGATTTGGTGGCGGAAGATTGGCGGATTGAAACGCGTCGATAGAAATACAGCCAACGAAAAGAAGAAACAGCAGCAAGATGCATTTCCAAATCACAGCCGGCAAAATCATCGACGAAATTCGCGCATTTATTCCGAGCATCGCCAACAAAATCAGACTGAAATTGACGATGAAAAGTGCGGCTGGAAGGAGCGAGTCGGGATATACGAGGTATAATGAGACGGCGAAAACGCAATCGGCTGGAATTGTGCATGCTGCGGCGATGAAGGCCTGGAAATGTAAGATTTTTCGTGGGGGGTTTTGAGGAGGGACGAGTGTTTTGTGTGGGTGGCCTAGAAAACCAAAACTAGTCCCTCACAAGATTTCTAATCGTTTTTGCAAAAAAGTTAGCGCAAAAACCCGATTTTCAATGTTTTTAAATAGGTAATGACCTAGAAAACCAAAACTCTCACCTTATTGTCAAGTTTCTCAAAACTATTATGTGTATAATAAATAGTGAACATGTTAAAAATTGGAGAAATACAAATTTCTCGTCGTCAAAAAGAAAAGAAAAAATCAAAAATAGTTGGAAAATGGAGAAATGAAATGATAAAGGGCGTTCCGGGCCGCTGTCTTTTCTTATTTTTCTCAAATTTTTTGGGGGGAAGAGAAGAAAGAAGAAAGAAAGAAAAGTTCCTAATTTGTGACTGGAACCGGTATTTTTCATCTTAAAAATGGCGGGAAATGAAAAATTGCGCTGTTTTTCGTTGTTTTTCACTCACTTTTCGATTCGATGGCCGTAACTGAAGACATTGTGAGGGAAGACTGCCAAACATCTGCAAATTTGTGATTTTCAAGAGCAACAAGGCAACCAATGTGTGAAATGTTATTTTTCCGCCCATTTTATACAGATTTTTGGGGGGAAACGTTTTGGCCACGTGAGGTTTTTGCATAATTTAGAGTTTGGGCCGAAAATGCGGGGATTATAGACATCAGCAAAACTGGAACGGGTTATGGAAATTTGAAAATATCGTGTGTTTTCAGAGGGTGACGTGACAGAGAACAGTTTTTCCTTTTTATTGAAAATTTGGTTTTGTCACGTCGAACTTTAGACCAATTTGAGTTGGCGCTTTTTTTTACAGAAAATTTGCTGACGCTAATTTTGTAGCTCCCTCAAAACGCTAGCGCCTTTTTGGTAGCCCAATATTGTTTTCAACCGTAGATCGTTAAAACCTCGTGACGCATAAAATGTCTAAATTGTCACAAGTTGTTTTGCTGACGTGATTTTTGTAGTAATCTTACATTGATCAGAAGTTCCTGCGCACTTTTGACTGACGTGATTTTTGTTGGTTTGCTGGCGTGTATTTTGTAGGTACTAGTTTTGGCGTGAAGCTTCGGAATTTGCTGACGCATTTCTAGAAGCTCTGGATTATGCTGACGCATTTCTAGAAGCTTGGAAATTTGCTGACGCCTTTCTAGAAGCTCTAACATTTGCTGGCGAATTTCTAGCACCCCAGCTTTGATCTTTTCGAGACCATTGACGTATAAAAAAGAATGCGAATAATTCGAAGCACGTGAAATTCTTGCTAATTTGATTAGAACTTTTACGATATGTTTCCGGTCTTCCACAAAAAAAAGTTACTCACCATTAAACCCTGCGAATAAGTTGTATATTGGTCCATTTTCAATTGGAATTTAGGCTAACTCTGTGATAGTAAATCGATCTGAAATTCAGAAAAATTGATCAAAATTAATAAATAGAAATGAAATCAGAATGACAATCGGTTATCTTTTTGAAAAACAGCGGGCAAAAATAGAAAAAACACAGAATTTTTCATCCAAGGTCGTTCTCGTCCCAAAAAATCAACTTTTTATTCTCTCCGGTTTTTATTTTGAAGATTTTTTTCGTCATGATGCAATTTATAGATTGTCAGGTAGGCATTCTAGAAATGGATGTTTGAACTTCGCATTTTGGACCTTCTAGAAACACGTCAGCATCCCCCTTGACACCAAACTTGTAGCCCAGAGCATTTTTCCCACACACAAAAAACACATCGTGAAGTCCTTGAACCTGTCCAAACACTTTCCCAGAAAAAAATCGTGAGCACTTTGGGATACTGTAGATGTTTTTTTCCGAAATACAGTACTCCTACAGTAATTCAGGAAATAAAAATTTATTTATATATAATTTTTGAGCAAATATTTACAAACAAAAAAATTTTGGGGGGGAAAATTGTTTACCTGCGAAAACTTATGCGTGAAAAATGAAATTTGAAAAAAATAAAAAGCTACAGTATTTTTTGTGGTAAGCGTAGGCAGGGTCTTGACGCGATTGTTCTGGCGCCAAAAAAATATTTCAAAAAAAAAACAAGTCTACAGTAATTAATATCGGTAATTATCGCGGTCGCGAGCCGGATCGTACGAAAATTGTTCGGGATAGTGAGTTGGAGTTGGAAGTGGTGTCGGAAGCTGCAAAAATTTCAGATTTTTCGGCTGAAAATTGACCGGGGACTAGTTTTTGGGAGAGTTCGGTCACGTTGGATTCTAGGCCAGGGAGGCTTGTTTCTACGATTTTTATAGAGTTGTGCAGCTCTTGGAGACTTTGAATAAAATACATTTTTTTGAAATGACCGAGAACAGGGTCAGGGGTTCGATTCCTCCCCGGCCCTACAATTTTTTTTTTAATTTTCAGTTGAAAAACCAGTAAATCTGGTTTTTTTGCTTAAAAAAAATAAGAGAAAAGTTAAGAAATCGCCAAATATTTGCTCATTTTCTCAGAAAAAATGAAGAAAGTGTTGCATCATTTAGTCACTTCCGGGGTTATGTGTAAATATTTGAGTTTGGCGCCAAATATCGATTTTTTGAAAATTTTGGAAATTCAAATTTTGCGCGAAAACATTCCACATGGATTTCTGCTGCCAAATTTTTAAATTCAAAAAGTTTCAGTAGATCAAATTCTCCTACCGAAGTACTGTAGTGATTATTCTCCTCATAAGCCATCGATTGTTCGTACAACTCGCGTTTCTGTTGCTTGTCTTTGGAACGATTGAAAAGCCAAACGACGAGCCAAATTACGAAGGCAACAATGACCAATGCGCAGAAAATGACGATCAAGGCGACTGCCCAGCCATAGCGATTGTGCCTGCAGAAAATGAGCAATTTTAGTGGGCTCTTTGAGCTCCGCGGGGTCGAAAACCCCGGGGGCTAGTTTTGCGGGAAGTTCGGCCATGGGGGATCCTAGGCCATCTTGAAACATTGTTTTACCCTAAACATCGTTTCTACAAAAACGCAGGCCTAGAAATTGAGGCGGACTAGTTTTCCCGGGTGGATTTCTAGTCCCCGACTTCAAACCCACCAATATCCATTTTTACAACAACCATCCGCACAGCATCCAATATCCTTATAACATCTCTCGATTACCGTATTCGCTGTGTTTGCGATACTGTAGATACAGTCGTAAAATGCGGGATCGATGGCTGCAAAAAGAAAATGGGGTAGATCAAAAAAGCTTCTAGAGATGCGTCAGCAACTTTACAAGCTACTAGAAAAGCGTCAGCAAATTTCCGAGCTTCCAGAAAAGCGTCAGCAAATTTACAAGCTACTAGAAAAGCGTCAGCAAATTTTCGAGCTTCTAGAAAAGCGTCAGCAAATTTCCAAGCTTCTAGAAAAGCGTCAGCAACTTTACAAGCTTCTAGAAAAGCGTCAGCAAATTTCCAAGCTTCTAGAAATGTGTCAGCAGACTACCAAGCATACTGTAGATCAAAACTTGGCGCCAAAACTTACTGTTGACTTGTTGCTCAACAAGCCCGCTTCTCACAAAACTCGACGGATTCATCACATTTGTTTGGGTGTCGAATTGACGATTGTTGGTGTTGGAAAAGGTGGATTGGGTTACGGTTTCTGAAACAAAATTTCAGGGGTACTGTAGATTTCGGCGCGAAATCCTGAATTCAAAATTAAAAAAAAAAACAACTCACGATAACCTTCCCAACGAGACGCCGACATAACTTTTTTGGTCTGAAAAAATTACTGTAAGTTACTGTAGAGTACTGTCACAAGCTTGAAAAAAATCGTACAAAGTAAAAAAAATCAGGAAATAATAGAAATGTCAACCTGTGTGTGTGTGTGTGTGTGCACAATGACTGAATGTATGCTCAGGCTCGAAAAATTCCGCGCGCGCAATTTTTTTTTTGCCGCGCCCAAGCTCCGCCTCTCATTTTTTTCGTAGTAGTACTGACTTAGCCTAACTGGTCTCTAATTTTTTTTTTGTTTGTTGACAAATGTTTTACAAGTGGAATTTTGGACGCCAGAAGATTATAGGGTAGATCATGAGCTCCTAGAAACGCGTCAGCGAATTTTCGAGCTTCTAGAAATGCGTCAGCAAATTTCCAAGCTTCTAGAAAAGCGTCAGCAAATTTCTAAACTTCTAGAAATGCGTCAGCAAATTTCCAAGCTTCTAGAAAGTAGATCAAAACATTTTGGCCCAAAAATATTTTTCCATGTTTATTGACACATTTTTAAGAAAGTAATGTTTTACGTGAACACACAAGTGGGAAATTTTGCGCGCGCGGAAAAATCAGTAAAAGAAAAAAGTGGTTTTTTTGTTGCTCTGGAGATCACACTTGAACAAGAAGATTAGTAGAAGGCACGCGTTTTGGCAAATATTGGGAAATTTTTGACGCGACACAGGGTGCGGTTGAGGGTTTTTGAGTTATGAAATCTTGTGGGGAAACAGGGGATTTGCTGACGCTTTTCTAGAAGCTCGAAAATCTGCTGACGCTTTTCTAGAACCTTGGAAATTTGCTGACGCTTTTCTAGAACCCTGGAAATCTGCTGACGCTTTTCTAGAAGCTTGGAAATTTGCTGACGCTTTGCTAGAAGCTCCCTAATTTGCTGGCGCTTTTAAGCAGCGAAAGTTCTCAAATTCCAAAAAATTTCCCATGATTCTATCCATTTTCTTCCAAATCGAATCAAAATTTTGCATAAAAATCAAATTTCGCCGCTTATTGGTTCAATCGAAAATGTTGAAATGTTCACTGCTTCCCGTCATTTTCTTGATGTTCTTCGTCACTTCTACGATTTCTCTCAAACTGTGTCTAACACCAGGAGAGTGTACTCCACCGGAGCGTTGTATTAAAGGAAGTCGTGGCGGAGTCGGATACTGTGGATTGTAATTGGATTTTTTCGGGGTCTAATTTAAGAATAAAGCATTTTTCTAGAAGGTCGGAAGTTGGCTGACGTTTTTCTAGAAGCTCGTAAATTTGCTGACGCATTTTTTGCAGCAAAAAATCCACAAAATCAAAGATTGTTTCCAGAAAAACTTATCAATCCATCAAATAAAATCAAATCATTAATCATTGAAAAAATCGAAAAAAAAACCTTTTCTATAAAATCCAAATTTCCACGCTCATTTTACATTGCTGAAAATGTTGAAATCATTACTTTTCTTCATTTTGCTGGTCTTCTTCATTACTTCTACATTTGCTGCCCTTCAACTCTGCCACAAACCTGGGCAATGTAAACCACCGGAGCATTGTATCAAAAGTTATGGCGCAATCGGATTCTGTGGATTGTAATGGGTTTTTTTAAGGGAAATGAATTGTTTCTGGTGTCAAAAATAGATTTTTGTTGTTTTGGAGGGAATTGGTATATGAATGTTTTACGCCCCCATCTTTTTTATTACGTGCCCCCACGGTCATTTATGGTTTCATGCCCCCACTCATTATGACTTATGCCCCTACCCATCACTGAGCGTAGTGTAGTTCAGCTACCCAGGTATTGTGGATTAGCAAACCGACTACTGTAGATTAGCAACCAGATTACTGTAGAAGAGCGACCCAACTACTGTAGATTAGCAACCCAAGTACTGTAGATTAGCAACCCAAGTACTATAGATCAGCTACCTAGGTACTGTAGAATAGCAACCCAAGTACTGTAGATCAGCTACCTAGGTACTGTAGAATGGGAACCCAAGTACTGTAGATTAGTGACCCAACTGCTGTAGATCAGCCACCCAGGTACTGTAGATCAGCAACCCAACTGCTGTAGATCAGCGACCCAACTACTGTAGATCTGCTACCCAAGTACTGTAGATTAGTGACCCAACTACTGTAGATCAGCGACCCAGGTACTGTAAAATAGCAACCCAAGTACTGTAGATTGGCAACCCAATTACTGTAGATTAGTGAACCAACTACTGTAGATCGGCGACCCAAGTACTGTAGATTGGCAACCCAAGTAATGAAGATTAATTTTTATATTATGGATTTTTTTTAGGTCAATACCAACTAATTTATTTCGAAAAATATCGACACAGATACGTAGCAAACTTTAGATTAATCTACAGTACCTGGGTTGCTAAACTACAGTAGTCGGGGGTCTAATATATAGTAGTCGGGTCACTTATCTACAGTAGTTGGGTTAATTTTTATCAAATTCTATTTTTTTGGCTTCATTTAAAAAAAAATATAAATAGTGACATTTAATAAAATGTTGGCACGTTTCCGTGAAAAATCCAACAAAAATGAATCATTTCAAATTTTATGAAGTCGGAAAAATGGTTGGAGTTTGAGTGATGTGAGTTTCATTGGGAAAACTGAGTCGTCAATAGTTTTGATCATTCACAAATAATACATTATTCGGGTCGATAATCTACAGTACTTGGGTTGCTAATCTACAGTAGTTGGGTCACTAATCTACAGTACCCGGGTCGATCTTCTACAGTAATCTGGTTGCCAATCTACAGTAACTGGGTCGCTGATCTACAGTACTTGGGTTGCTAATCTACAGTAGTTGGTTCCCTAATCTACAGTACTTGGGTAGCCAATCTACAGTAGTTGGGTCCCTAATCTACAGTACTTGGGTTGCTAATCTACAGTACTTGGGTCGATCTTCTACAGTAATCTGGTTGCCAATCTACAGTAGTTGGGTTGCCAATCTACAGTAGTTGGGTCCCTAATCTACAGTACTTGGGTTGCTAATCTACAGTACTTGGGTCGATCTTCTACAGTAATCTGGTTGCCAATCTACAGTAGTTGGGTTGCCAATCTACAGTAGTTGGGTCCCTAATCTACAGTAGTTGGTTCCCTAATCTACATTACTTGGGTTGCCAATCTACAGTACCTAGGTTGCTAATCTACAGTAGTCGGGTTGCCAATCTACAGTACCTAGGTTGCTAATCTACAGTAGTCGGGTTGCTAATCTACAGTAGTCGGGTTGCTAATCTACAGTAGTCGGGTTGCTAATCTACAGTAGTCGGGTTGCTAATCTACAGTAGTCGGGTTGCTAATCTACAGTAGTCGGGTTGCTAATCTACAGTAGTCGGGTTGCTAATCTACAGTAGTCGGGTTACTAATCTACAGTATCTTGGGTAGTTGTTGTGACATCGTCAGAGTGGAAAAAAACCCTGTGGGGGCACAAAACATTCTGCTCCTGTGGGTGCATGAAAAACAAGTGGTGGGGGCTTGAAAAACACTTGTTCCACAGTGGGACGTTTCGTGCACCCGGCACAATACATTTTCACGCGTTTTGCGCCCCCACAATAAAAAAAGTGACCTGTTTTATGCCCCCTAAATTTTAAGCCCCCACTGGTTGTTTCGTGCTCCCACCCTTTTTTGTGCCCCCATCAATAAATGGGTGGGGGCATAGGTGGGTGCGCGAAACAACTGGGTGGGGGTGAAAAACAGGGTGGGGGCGTGAAACGCAGATTTACCCTAATCTTTATTTTCTGGCACATTTCATAGTTCCGAACTCTGAAGAAACAGCTACAAATTTACAGTATTCGCCCGCATCACAATCCGAATTTTGTTGACAATAAGCTCCTGGAGTTGCCGAAGAAATAGTGAGGATGGAGAGGAGAGTGCAGAGAAGCAGACTGATTTTTAGCATTTTTTGAGAGATTTTGTTGTGATGTACCACTTTTATAGCAATTGTAAATCGAATCAGCGATTTTTTCGGGGTTTTTGCAGAAATTTTTAAATTTTTCGCGAGAAATAACAAAACAAATGATAAAACCTTCATTTCTCCACAAAAAAATCACAAATTCTTCAAATTTTCACCGGACTTTTCCATTGTCGACAGATTCCCCACTGCGAATTCTGAACCATGTCACAAAATTCGAACGGCCAAACACACATCGATTGATCTTGGCATTTTTCGCCAATTTTTGCGACGGCCACCAATGAGAAAATAGTGAGGAAATAGAGGAGAGTGTAGAGAAATTTCAGCATTTTTCGAAAAATTTGCGGAATTTTGAAGAATGAAATGAAATTGAAGACATCTGGAGGTTTTTTTCTCAAATCGAATCAATTTTCCTCGAAAAAAATTCGATTGGATTTCCGGAAAAAATGTTGAAAATCGTGCAATCGTTAAAAGAATTTGTAGACAATTTGAATAAAGATTTTTTACGTGAACTTTTGAATTTTTTAAAAATTAATTTATTAAAAATATCTAGTTTCAGCATCAGTTCAGGTTTTTTGACATGTAATAAATGCCAGGTAGGTTTTCTAGGCCGCGGAAAACTAGACCAGACAGTTTTTGATCTTTTTTGTTTATAATATTTCAAATAGTACTATTTTATGTATATAAATGCTCTCATGTGACCCTCTTCTCAACAAAAAGCGACCAAAACTTTTTTTTGATAAGCTTCTTCACAATTTTATCGTTTTCCTACGTTTTTTTCCATATTTCATTCCAAAAAACACATTATTGGCACTGCGCCATATTTTAGTCTCTTCATTTTCCATACTATTTCATCGCCTCGTTTGGCACAGGTCATTTGTTGGCGTCGCCTTCTGTCACATGCACTTTTTTTGCGAGAAAAAAAACATTTTCAAAAAAAATAAATAAAAAAGTTACTACGGTTTTTTGAAAGACGCAAAATTTTTTGTGTGTGGGTCTCGTCGTGATACCCGCGCCTCCCGGTGTTTTGAAAAAATATTTTCATTTCTTCGTTTTTTCGCACACTTAACTTTGTCTTTTTTTACTTTTTTAAAAGTGCAAGTGCATTTCTCTGTTTGCACAAACGAAATCAGACCATAGTTTAGACCATAGGAAAAACCATAACCAAATAAATATACAATTTTTGACTCTGAAACATGTGATTTTCAAAAATCTCACGAGATATTTTAAATCATCTCAATAAAGAAGATATTTATGAAAAGAACAGTTGTCCAGAAGAAATTTGCCATTCATTTCGAAATTTCGTACACGTTTAGCTTTTCCTATCATTTTTTAGCAAAAGGTCAGCGTTTTTATGGTGAAATCGATATTTTTAGGATAATAAATTGAATAAACTTTTTTTTGAGAAAATTATATTGCAAGAAAAAAACGGCGCAAAAACGACCTTCAGAAAAATCGAACGATTTCTCTTCTTTTTCGTCTGTTTCTGTTTGAAATGAGATTTTAGATTTTACATGATTTTTTCGTTTTTGCAGAGAAATATTTAGACAACAATTGTAGTTTATTAGAAGAAAGAAGCCAAGATTCAGGTCAGTTTTACTTGTTTCTGATAAATGAATTTGAGACTTATTTCAACTAAATTCTAATTTAGGCTTGTAAGAATTAAACCCACCCAACAAACTTAACACCAAATCAAATCAAACATGTTTTTCCTGGAAGATGAAGAAGTTCAACAAGCGCCCGTTGTTGCTAGAAATAATCAAAGATTTTGTGAGTTTTTTCATTATTTCTAGAGCTTTTCTAAAAAAAAATGATGCAATATCTGTTTTTGACGGAAAATTTGAAGCTAGAACACGTCTGTAGCTAGGCTTTCCAGCCAAAATTCTGATTTTCAGAGAAAATCCGAGTTTTGGCTGAAAATCATGACTTTTCCAATTTCAAAGCTGAAAATTATGATATTTAGCTTTGAAAATGAGATATTATACCGAAATTCGTCTGTAAATTTGCCTGAACCAGGAATTTTCAGCCAAAATTGAATTTTTAACTGAAAATTCCGGGTTCTCGCACAGGGGAACCTATCGCCAATTTTTTTTAGCTAAAAATCATGGTTTTCTCAATTTCAAAGCTGAAAATTGCTGAAAATCATGATTTTCAGCTCTAAAATCGAGAAATCAACCTGTAAATCTGCCTGAACCTGGAATTTTCAGTCACAATTGATTTTTGCCTGAAAATTCGGGGTTCTCGCGCAGGGAAACCTATCGTCACTTTTTTTGAGCTGAAAATCTTGATTTTCTCGATTTCAAAGCTGAATCTCGCTGAAAATCATGATTTTCAGCTCTAAAATCGAGAAATCAACCTGTAAATCTGCCTGAACCTGGAATTTTCAGTCACAATTGATTTTTGGCTGAAAATTCCGGGTTCTCGCGCAGGGAAACCTATCGTCAATTTTTTTTCTGATTTTCCTATCTTTTCCCACAGAAAACCGTTCAAAAAACCAATTTTGTACAAAAAACTACTATTACTACCAGGCAGCCGCTTTTTTCAAAAAAAAAAATTCGCTATCATCTTTTTTCCCATCGTCTCTCACACTGCATTTTAATCTCGTGACATGTATTTTATGTATAGAAAAATTATGGCACATGATCTTATTCTTCTTCTTTCAAGTTCAAAAAAGTGTCACGTGGCAAAAGTTTTGTGAGAAAATGACCTTTGAAAAAAGATGAAAATAGACAGAAATTGGATTTTCTAGACTAAAAATAATTAGTTTTTGGCAATTTCCTGGACTTTTTCCGCGGTTTCGTACAAAAACACGAGTATTTTTTGAGTGATGTCATTGTTTGGGACGAGATCATCTTGACGGAACTCCTGAAAACCAGTCAGCTGTTGATTTTTTGGGGAAGAAAACTGAACACTTGAGAGAGATAAGGAGATTTAGAAAGTTGGAGACGAAAAGTGCAACGTCGCCTCTGTTGAAATGCTGAAAATTTGATTCAAATTTTTCTAGGATTCTCCAAAATTTCCTCCAGATTTGCCCTCAAGATTTGCCCTCCAGATGCATTTGCCCTCCAGATTTCAAGATATTTTTTTCTTTAAAACAAAAAACGTAAACACGTTCCAACTCAAATATTTGTCCAAAAGTCACTTTTTTCTTCTTCTCCTTATACTTTACTTTTTCGCTGTCTATCTATATTGAACGAAAAAAATGGAGAAGAAGAAAAAGGCAAAAATCACATGACACAAAAATTGTATGGCGAAAAATAAGCACTTTTTTTGGTCAAGTGATGTATGTGCAAAAATGAATTTTTCATGTAAAATTAGCATTTTTTTTTGGATTTATTATGAAACAAGTTCAAAATTTGTGTAGCGCTTGAGTAGTGTTTGCCACGTGGATTATCAGTAGAGCGCACTTTTCTAAAAATTTGTTCTGGAATCTGCCTGAACCTGAAATTTTCAGTCAAAATTGATTTTTGGCTGAAAATTTCGGGTTCTCGCGCAGGGGAACCTATCGTCAATTTTTAAAACTGAAAATCGTAGTTTTCGCTATTCCTAGGCTGAAACGTGCTGGAAATCATGATTTTCAGCTCTGAAATCGAGTTAGGCTAAGTTTCCCTGATCTGAAAATCTGACGATTTTTTTCCGCCCCACTTATTGAATCATCCGATTATGTGTTATTTTTAACACCTTGTCGAAAAAAATTAATCTTCAATTTTTCTGCTCTGCGTTTCTCGAATCTTCACACTATCTCACACACTGGCTCCTCAAAAGTCCCTCATTTTGACGCGAAGAAAGAAAGAAAGACCATACAAACAATCGCACTCTCTGCTTCTCTGCACCCTCTCGCTCTCTCTCTCTCTCTTGGTCGCCGTTTTTTGCCGCGTTTTTTTTTCATGTAAAAGAAAAACAGTCTGGAAATATGTTTCTCTTGAACTTGTAGTTTGGACAACAAAAATTCCGGGACGAAAAATTTTTGAACCACGCTTCTCGCGTCTGCGCCCTCTTCGTCTCTCGCTTGTGGACCCTCGTGACCAGAGTTTTTTTGTTGTGTCGCTTCTTCTTCTCTTGCAGAATAAAAAGGAATTCTGAAGAATTTTTTCGCCCCGTGTATCTTTTGTTGTTTTATCATGTGCCTATTTTTGGTCGATCGCACGAAAAAAATGTTATAAAAAATCGAATATAAACAAAAAATTTTGATCTATCATTTGTTAGGAATTGGCCGTTTTTTTGCACTTTTGGCTTATGGTTTTTGATTTTTTAGCAAGTGAGTTATAGCTCTTTTTCTGGATCTATTTGAAATAAATAGACTATTTCTGACTAGACTAGTTAAATTATGAAGTTCAAAAGTTGCCTGAACCTGGAATTTTCAGTCAAACTCGATTTTTGGCTGAAAATTTCGGGTTCACGCGCAGGGGAACCTATCGTCAATTTTTAGAGCTGAAAATAGTTATTGATGGCTCTGAAATTGAGATCCTAACCTAAAATGAATTTAAAATTCCGCCTGAACCAGAAATTTTCAGTCAAACTTGATTTTTGGCTGAAAATTTCGGGTTCTCGCGCAGGGGAACCTATCGTCAATTTTTCAAGCTGACAATTAGGATTATTAAGCTGAAAATCATGGTTTTAAGCTTTGAATTTGAGATCGTAATCTAAAATTCTGCCTGAACCTGAAATTTTCAGTCAAACTTGATTTTTGGCTGAAAATTTCGGGTTCTCGCGCAGGGGAACCTATCGTCAATTTTTCAAACAACTACACTGTAGCCGAACTCCCCTCCTCGCTCTCCCAGATAATCCCATTTTCTTATTTTTATTGTTACATCTCGGGTAATATAAATAATTCACCCCCACTCCCCTTTTCTCCTGGCTTTGACCAGCTGAGAGGACAAAGGGGGGAGAATGGGTCAGAAAAGGTCAAGCCGATCTTCTCACCATTGGGAGGAGACAGAAGGGAGGGAAAAAATGATGTCATATTTGAAATTTAGGTGGGCGTGTACTGTTTGTATTAGGGTTTTTTTTTTTTTGAAAATTATGGGTTTTTTCAAGCTTCTAATTCCGAAAATATGAAAATTTACGTATTTTCTGAAGGATTTAAAGTTTTTGTGTAGTTCTCGAGAGATTTTCTTGGATTTGGGCGGGTTTTTGGAGTCTCCATGAATTTTCTCAGTTTTTATGACCCCGAGTTAAGATTCTTATCAATTTTCTATTTTTCAGTGATAAGATTTTGTTTTGCTGACCTCAAAAAATGGGTTTTGAAGTTTTATGGCTTAGCCTAACTTGAAAAGGGGTTCTGAACGATTTTCAAGAAGTTCTAGAAGTTTTTATAACTTCCAAGACGATGCTGAACGTTTTACCGGGAAAATTCGAGTTTTCCTAAAATTTCTGGTTTCTCCAGAAGTTCTAGGAGTTGGCCTAACTTCCGAGGCTGCTTTTTCGGTGATTTTCACAGTATTTTCTTGA
This sequence comes from Caenorhabditis angaria, assembly GCA_947459285.1. Classification (NCBI taxonomy): domain Eukaryota; kingdom Metazoa; phylum Nematoda; class Chromadorea; order Rhabditida; family Rhabditidae; genus Caenorhabditis; species Caenorhabditis angaria. The sequence continues at coordinate 11,129,860 of CANHGI010000002.1, read as the reverse complement.
TTCGCTCTAATTCTCGTGTTTTTCCTTCAAAATTCCCACAGCAATTTGTTCAATTTCACTTGTGAGAAGTTATTCTAACTTCACATCTAATATTTCGCCCATTATTTTCGAGTTTTCCTAACTCCCAAGCCTGTATTCTTGAATACACACAGAGAAAGCGAAAATCGAGTTTTCGCCAAGATTTTTATCAAAAAGTTTTTCTGTTCCCACGAAAAGCTACCGTACTACAATTCCTTCGTTCATTCCATCGCCCGATCAATTTTCACGGTGTGTTTATTTATTTTCGCCATACATATTCATCCAAAAGGAAACTTTTCGTCTGTTTTTCGTTTCGCGCTCGTCCAGTCAGTCAGCCAGAATGTTCTATTTTCCCTCTTTTTTTCTCCTTCGTTTTCCCCCCATCATCACAAGACTTTTTCAAGGCGAAATAGCGAGAGACGCAGAGAAAGGCCCACCTCTCCTCGGTCTCTCCCGTTTCTTTTCCCTCTCTCAACATCTCGCCTAGGTTTTTTCTCTGTTCGCTTCCCGTCAGTTCGCTTTTTTGCGGTCTGTCGTTTTGTTGTTGGTTGTTTTTGAGTGAGAAAAAGATCTGGAAATTGTAATTATGTCGACCACCCATGCCGGTTATATTCTTCCAAATACGGTTAACTTTAATCCTAATCCTAATAATAGTAGACACAGAAATAGAAGCTGGTTGCGACATAAAGGTGGGTGTTTTTCGATGGATTTTGAACTGTTTTTTGATTCTGTACGATTTTTCTTGCTCTTTCTGACTTCCTTAGAATTTTTGGCCGGTTTTCCGAGTCTCTAGAAGGTTTTCTGATAATTTTGAGCGGTTTTCTGATTCTGTACGATTTTTCTTGCTGTTTTCGGCCTTCTGCATAGTTTTGGTCGATTTTCTGAGTTGCTAGATGTTTTTCTGATAATTTTGAGCAATTTTCTGATTCTGTACGATTTTTCTTGCTCTTTTCGGCCTTCCAGCCTATTTTTCGTTACTTCTGACGTTTTTCCGTGGTTTTTTCAATGATGTTGATCAATTTTCTCAAAAAGTTTGTATTTTTTGTTCTTTCCTAACCATTGCTGATGTTTTTGTCCAATTTTTCGTCATTTTGAAGTTTTTCCTGAAAATGTGTGCTAATTTCCAGTCCTGCAGTATTTTCTGACTGTTTTAAAACTTCGGCCGATTTTTTCTGATTTCTAGTCATTCTCATCAAGTTTTGCTGAAAATCACGAAATTTTCATGCCAAAACACAAAAATCGTGTCATTTCCGCACCAATTATCTTATCAATCATGTTTGATATGATTGGTATTGACAGATTTTCCGATTTAGCCTAACCAGGGGCCAAGTTAGGCCAACTCAGCCACAATTGTAAGGAAAAAAAGAGAGAGAGGTGCCAGATGTTTGCAATATGACTTGGCGGCTGGATGCATATGTGTTTATAACAATAATAATAATAGTTGTTGTACGATTTTTGCGGGCTGGTCTCATGACTCTTTGCTTCTCTGCGTCTCTCTCCCAAGAGATTGGAGAGACGCAGAGAAAAAAGAGTGCTATTCAAATTTTGACTGTAAACAAGATGGAATGATGCAATTTCTTTTGCACTAACCTATTTTTTGTTTACTTTTTCGAAAGTTAAGATAACGTAAACAAAATAGGTCGTAAATTAAGAATCTAAGGTCATTCAGTTGTCCCATTAAACACATGTTCCTTTAAAGTTGGCGCACATAATAAAAACCATATGAGGTTGACCGCTGAACTCATTTTCTTATCGGCTTTTTTTGAGTAGACTTTATGGAGTCATATGATTTTTGAAATGAAAATTGGAGAAAAATATGTTTGGCAAAGAAAATCACGTGATTCTCCTTGAGATGATGTGTTTTCGTTTTTTTCTGTTTCGATGTTCGATCTTATTGATTTTTGAAATCGATGGGAATCTTCAATCTAGTTGTCTGCGTCTCTGACTTTTTAAGGATCTCTAGAAGTTGTCTGGATGTTTGCGTATTTCTATATCTCCAACTTGTCTGAAATTCTCATATGCCTGTTATCTCTAGTTGTCTGACTCTCTCGAGATGTCTGATTCTCTCCGTCTCTTACAATCTAGTGATCTATAGCCCGAATGTTCTAGAAGCCTATGGAAGCTTCCAGATTTTTCTTGATCTTCCAAAATCAACCAATTCCTGATTCTAGATTCGGGTTCAACATCATCCTCCTCATCGGGATCAGGCCAAAAACAACAAAATCAACATCAACATCAAAACCCACACCAACGGGTTCCACTCGCTGGTGTTGTACAACCATCAGCGGTTGTGCCGATTGGCGGCGCAATTGGCGGCGCGGCGGATATGGCGAATTCGCGTAAGATGAGCGACGACACGTCGTCGATTGGATCGTTTGAGAATATGTCGAGGTTGGTTGAGTTTTTGGGCTAAAATTGACCTGAAATTCAAATTCTCCATGAAATTCTGATTCGAAAACATGCGCACTCATGGGGAATCGAACCTGTGACCTTTTTTCTTGACAAAAATCATCATTTCCACGAAAATTATCGATTTTTTTAGGCCAATCTATCAAGGCCGAGACACGGATCGTTTTTTCGGCGGCGGCGAATTCGAGTTCGACGAGGAAGAGGATGATTTTGATGGAGGACATCAACACCATCATCATCAGGATCGTGGTGGGTTTTTTGAGCGGGAAATTTGGGATCTGGAGCTCTAAAATGAGCTAAAATTCATGGAAAATGGAATTTTGCATTGAAAAATTCGAAATTTTATCCATTAACTCCGAAAATGCGTTATTTTGACACCAAACTCGCATTATTTCTTGCCACGTGGCACCTCGTTTTGTAGCTCTTGAAATTGCCTACAAAATGACCCCAAACACCATAGGAACTTTTTTACCTGCCCGGGAAATTTTTAGCGCCAAACTAGCCGTGTTCGGGGTCATTTTGAAGCTCTTCTGAGCCTGCGAGCTTCGAAATGAGCCTAAATTTGTGGAAAAAGCTCAATTTTTCACAAAAATTTCCCCCAAAAACCCTGATTTTGTTCCAGACTTCGGCTACGATCTCGAAATGGACGACGACGATGACGACATTGAAAATGAGCCAATTTCGGAACTTGTTCCACTCGGAGGAGGAACTCGTCGAGTTCCACGAACTCCGAGACGAAAATCCACGTCGAAATGCGGATTTTATGGTGAGATTTTTCGGGAAAATTCGATTTTCTGGGAGAAAAATGAGCTAAAATGCTCCAAAAATAGATTTTTTATGAGAAAAGTTTGATTTTTTGAAAACAAAAAAAAAATGTGTTTACACAGACCGAAAATGGGAAGCAAACAAATAGCGCAAAGAAATTTCGAGCGTTTTTTGAGCTTGGTTTTTCCGGGACGCGGAAATTTGATAGTTTTTCATTTTGGGCGAGGCATTTTCCAAGATTACTGTATGCTCCTTTGAAATGTTCTGAAAATGTTGAAATTTCCATGAAAATTTGGAATTTCATAATTTTTTCCTGAAAAATTTCGTCATTAGGTTTTTTTCGAGAATTTTCAACTGATAAGCTTTTTTTGCAACAAAGTTTAGTTTAGAGAAAATATGGGAGGGATTTTTGAAGGTTTGTTGGTTAAAATTGGGCCCAGGGGCCTTTTTTGGGCCCAAGTTGTGTTCCTAGATCTATTTTCAGCCCAAAAATCATGAAAAATTGACCCCAGGTTTCATTTTTGACCTGAAAATCTCTGAAAATCTGAAATTTCCGAATTTCCAGACTTCTACAAACTCACGGACGAACATCTTGGCTCCGGAGCTTACGGAAGTGTTACCACTTGTACCCAATTATCAACCGGCTTGGAATATGCCGTGAAAATTGTGGATAAACAAGGCGAAACGCATTCGCGACAACGAATTATGCGTGAAGTCAACATTTTCAAGACGTGCAAAAATCATCCGAATATTGTGCAACTTGTTGATGTAAGAGACTGGAAATGGGCTGAAAATGAGCCGGAAATCGAGCTTTTTGGGAAAATTTGAGCCCGGGAACTTTTTTTTTTGAATTTTTGGGACTAAAATAGGTCTAGGGACTTTTTTGTGTCAAAATCGAGTGAAAAATTCGAATTTTCACTCAAAATTCACCATTTCCCACCAAATTTTCACCTAAAAAACCCCCAAATTTTCCAGTGGTTTGAAGACGACGAATCGTTCTACCTGGTGATGGAAAAAATGCGCGGTGGACCACTTTTACAACACATTTTGTCGCGCGGATATTTTACCGAAGAGGTGAGCAACAATCATGGATTTTGAGCCAAAAAATACGTTTTTTGGACGTTTTTCACCCAAAAACCCAAATTCCAACCTGAAATTCAATTTCAGGAAGCTCGAAAAAGTCACCAAAGACGTCGCCACCGCTCTCAAATTCATGCACGATCGTGGAATTGCTCATCGTGACGTGAAACCGGAAAATGTGCTGTGCACAGATCCCGAAATCGTGTCCCCCGTCAAACTTTGCGATTTGGACCTCGCCAGTCAACGACATCCGCATAAACAGGTTCGTCGCGAGATTTGCTCTAGAATGATACTAAATTTGAGCCGGGCACGGTTTTGTGGGCGTGGCCTAATTTTCCCGCCCGAAAATTTGGAGAATTTTGAGACCAAACAACGTTAATGTTAATGTCTGGGTCCTGAAGCGATTTTCTTACTGTATCTTGAGATTTCTTATTTCCACGTGGCACCTCGTTTTGTAGCCCTTCGAATTTCCGACAAAATCACACCAAACACCAAAACTAGCCGTGTGTGGGCTCATTTTGAAGCTCTTCCCCCAGCAAGCCTCAAATTTTTCCAGGAAAAGTTACCACAAGTCGCATCGGAGCCGGATTTGGCGAGCCCAGTTGGCTCGGCCGAATTTATGGCGCCCGAAGTTGTCGATGCATTCGTCGGCGACGCCTTGAAATACGACAAAAAATGCGATACGTGGAGTTTGGGCGTGATTTTGTACATTATGTTGGCCGGCTACGCGCCTTTCCAAGGAGAATGTGATGATGAGAATTGCGGGTGAGTTTTTTTTTTTGGTGGGAAAAAATGAGCTATTTCTGGTGAAATTTGCACAAAAAAGAGCCATTTTGGGTGAAAATTGCTCAAATTTGACGAATTTTGCACCAAAAAACTTTGAAAATGATGAATTTTCAACCTAAAAATCGATTTTTGCAGATGGTCCGATGGTTCACCGTGCGACGAATGTCAACAAGTGTTGTTTCATCGAATCCAAGCCGGAAAATACGAGTTTCCCGAAGACGAGTGGGAAATGATTTCGGACGAGGCCAAGGATTTGGTTAGCAATTTGTTGAAACGTGATCCGGTCGCCAGGTACGGTAGATTTTCCACGTGGCCGTGAAATGTGGAGCAGAATGAGTATAGTTTTTCTCTGCACCCTCTTCGATTCTCATACTCTCTCGCCCCTCGCATTTTTTCGCTATCATCTTTTCTTGACATTTTTCGCACCGCTTCCCCAACTCACCGTTTGGCTGAGTGGTTAGCGCTTGCGCCTTGCCATCTTGAGGTCACGTGTTCGATTCCCCGTCGGCCCTACTCTTCCTTCATATCCTACACATTGATCAATTTGTCAGTGATGTCCGGAAAAGGAGGATATACCGTAGTTCACTGAGCACCTTACCGAATTTCAGACCCGGCAAGGACTGGAATTTAAAGCGTTTTCAGACATTTTTGCGATTTTTCGGGGCTGGAAATTCTGAATTTTCCACATGAAACTGGGATTTTTCACCGAAAATTAATGAAGAAAATTTTTTGCAGATTCAATGCCGATCAAATTTTGTCGCATCCATGGATTCAACAATCGGCACCGCAAACCATTCTTCAAACACCCTCGAATTTGATTTATAGGTTGGTATTTGGGGGAAATGCAGTTTTTCGAGCTGAAATTCAGGAAAATTGGATAATTTTCAACAGTTTAAGTCAAGAATTGAAATTTTCGGGTTAACATGAGCAATGCTTCAAAAATACCCTTTCAAAATTTTTTTCACTTGCAGAAAAGATTCGGCTCGCGACGTTCAACAAATGTGCGAACACTTCAACGTAATGTCGCGTTACGTTGCCGCGCGGCTTTCCGCGCGGATGGAAGATCTGAATTTGACGGAAGAAGAAGCCGCCGCGCACGGAGAATTGCAACATTTCGGCGGCGGAAGCGGCGCCGCAACCGACGCACGCGGCTTCCTCTGCGTCTCCACAACTCCACAAACCCCACTCTCAATTCCATCGCAAGCGACTCGAATCGCGGCCGCAGGCGGCGATTTTACACCGCCAATCAGTCGCGCCTCACCAACTTCGCCACCAATGTGTTTGATTGATTCGGCCGAGAAGCGAAACGATTCCGGCTGCTACAGTATGTTTTCGCCACGTGGCAGTGATTCGTCGCCAACATCCGACTCGACTACAGTACACCAAGCCACGCCCACAAATCGCGATTCGATTCAATTGTTCGGCTCGGGAATCGCTACGGGACCAATTACTGTCAAGGATACTGTAGTCGCCTCACAAATTCACCAATTAGAAGCAGAAGTCTAGAGAATTTTAGCTCTCAAGAGAAATGTACATTTTTTAAGCCCCGCCCCCTTTTTTTGTCTTTTGTAAATAGTAATTTCACCCCCTCCTACTACTGTACAGGTTTACGTTTTTTTTTGAAAAAATTTTGAATTTTTATTTTTAGCGCTAAAGAGTACTGTATCGCGCGCTAAAAATTTTGATTCAATCCACACTTTTCTTTGCGTGTACAAATCCGAATTCTTTGCATTGCTGGTTATTTTTCTCCCCCTAATTAATTACTGTAGTTTTTGGCTGAAAATCTGAAATTTTTAGATTTCCACCTGCAACATCTGTAAAATCCCCCGTGAAAGATCTGGGAAATTTTCTATTTATTTTTTTTCTCTCAAAAAACACACGTTTTTTGCGAATCTGTCAAAAATCCTGTTCCATCTTACTGTAGGGCTACTGTAGATCCACATAAATCCGCATGTACCTTTAATTAATAATATATATTTTTGTCCAATTCTTTTTGGTTCCACCGAATTTTTTATTATTTATTTGATTGTTGAGTTGTTTCCCCCCTATCGTTTTCTTTTTGGATTTTTAAAGGAGCATAAATCTGTGAATTTTGAGAGGTCTTGAAGCGTGTTTTGCCACGTCACAATTTTTTTGAAAAATTATTTATTCAAATTTTCTCCCAAATTTTGAAAACCAACTTGAAAATGCGTGAATTTCGAATTTCAGCAATCAAAAATAATAAATACAACAGCAGCCACGTGGAAAATTTCATTTTTATGAAAAAATTGAATTAAAATTCACATAATTAGCATTTTTTGCAATTCAAATCGTGCAAATTCCAAAAATCGATTTAGTCGAATATTTCCAGCAATTCTTGGTGCGCGGGCAGTCCGAGTTACGATAACATTGCACGGCGGGAAGAACATCGCATTGAATTTGGGTGAAATTAATGGAAATCATGAGAAGCATAAGAAAAATCAAGAATTTCAATTGCATTTTTCAACGAGAAATGATGATTTTTGACAAAAAATGAGAGATTCACGTTTTTCGACGTCATTTTGTGCCTTTTTCGATGAAAAAACCGAAATTTGAAAAAAGAGAGGGACGAGTTTTGCGCGGACTAGTTTTCCAGAGCACGTGTAGTTCTCCCGGAGAATTTTGAATAATATTTTTTTATTTTTTTTGCTGGACGCGTTTTAGAAGAACAAGAGTTCTGGGATCTCTCGAGAAGATTTTGGAGCGACTGACATTTAAACGGGACCGGCAATGTGCTATGTATTGCAGGTAACAAATTGCTATAAACGTTTATTCCCCAAAAAACCAAATTCAGGCAATTTCAACGTATCGATACGCTTTGTAGCCCCCTTTCACAGTAGTGTCACGTTTATACAACAATAAACTTTTGAGCTTCTCATTTTCATGGTCCTTGACATATAGCATAGCGTCTTTGGTGAACTCGAATGTGAATGGAAAAGCGACGGGAATGGCCAATGGAAGAGTCAAGTTTCTCAACATTCCCAAAACCCCCACTCTTTTAGCGATGTCCGAATCACTTAATGCCAGGATTTCTTTGTCCGCTTCGCTTTTATGAGAGATCACTCCAAATTTATCAATCGCTTCGTAATCAGCATGGACGAATTCGGGATTTCTTTGCGATTCGCACTCAAACATGTAGATTAGCAAATCGATGCCAGCTCTTTCAGCGGCGGTTTCAGTTGAAACCAATTTTTGAGTTGATGAAAGCAAGAAGATCAAGATTAGGAATTTCATGTTGAATTTCGAATTCAAGATTCTTCTACCATTTTTATATAGAATACTAATTGGGAAAATTTTTTTGGCAATAGTATGTCCGGGACCCGTTCTCAAAACTGTGCGCATAAAAATTGGTGATAAAAAAAAGAAAAAGTTTCTAAATGTTGGCAGCTCGATGCGCTTCCTATTCATTCTTTCTCAAAATGTATGTGAGTGCGCGGAGAATCAAAAGTTTGAAAACTCCAATGTATTTTTCGATTTTAAAATGTGTCGCTCGACTTTTCTCAATTTCCAGAAGACCGTTTTTGATGGGACCTTCACCATTCGATCCCAAATTCTTTCCCATCGAGGCGCTAATATTCGATTTTTCAAAAAGTGCGCGAGTTTTCACGTGAAAAATCAAAACTTTTTTCATGTAGAAAAGAATGATCACGTTTTTATTCCAAAAAAATTAAAGGACACGTTTCTTATCTGATCTTTCTGTTTTCTGAGAAAAGCGAACAATTTCTGGGCATTTCTCACTGTTTCTCTTTACCTAACCGGAAAATAAATCAAAAGTAAGTCAATCTACTGTAGATGGCGTTAGCCAGCGAAGCCCTTCTAGTTTTTATAGAATTCGAATTTCTAAATCGAATGAAATCAATTTTATCAAATCACAATGTGGGCGAAATTTGAGCTTCCCACGCAAGACAAGAATTCAAAAATTGCCAAAATTTATCGTCAGGATGATTTTTGTGAAAAACTGATTATCAGATAATAATAAGCGCAGTCAAGTTACCAAAAAAAAAAGCCGAAAAATGAGAAGACTTAAAATTTTTGGTTTTTGAACCGGAAAATTCGGAAAATTTTTCGAAATCTTAAATTTTGATTTTCAGCCTTAAGTTGACACTAAAACTTATTTTAACTACAATTCTTTGAGACGTTTTACGTTCAAAAAAATAGTAAAATTTGAAAAATTCAAAAATTTCATTTTTTTTTTCATCATAGACTCAGAAATGTTCCCAATATTTAGGCAACATTGAAGATTATTATTACTAAAATTCATTTTCCGGAAAACTGGAAAATTGATTTTTCCTTGAAAAAAACGGAAAATGCGGAAAATTTCCGGCACAGGCCTGATCGGTTGCTTAACATTATTCTGTATAATAAAGATCTTACACGTTAATGTGATGTGCTTATGAATGGGACTGGGTAATGGGGATGAGGTTCCGACCGTTTGAAGAAATTTTAGCCCCAGAAATTTCGAAAAAAAATTATTTATCAAAAAAAAAAATTTTTTTTTAATTTTTTTTTCATTCAGCCACAGCTTTCAATCCGCAAACGACTGCAAACGCCCCATCAGTTGCTGGAAAGGAAGCTAGATTTCCATCTTGAACTGCCAAAAGTACATTGGTCGAACAAACATCATTGACACATCCATCCGGATAACCCTCGGCCCAAACAAAACCATCCGTCCCAGTTGTATAACCATCCGTCCATTGATATCCATTCTGTGCCGTACACGTACCAGCATCCCAATCCGCCTGTGTTTTACAAGCATCTGTTAAATACACGTAGAAAACTAGAAATGTGTGTTCGTAATCGTAAAAATTTGAACGCGCGTCTTTTTTCAAAGTTGTGTGTTGTTCGTTTGAAAAAAGAAAAAATAAATAAAAAGTGGTGGTACGGTATGCTAAGAATGCACACATGTGCGGCAAATCACGAACATTTGTGCAAACACCAAATTTTGCGTCGGCTGAGCGATTTCAAAAAAGGCAATTTCTTTTTTTGACTTTCGCTAAACTCATTATTTTTCAATTTTGTTTATGTACTTCCACTATTTGAAGGATGATAAAAAACATGCAAATAATGATTTTTGAACGATTTCTAGTTTTCTACGTGTCTTTAACCCAGCGCCAATTTCTATTGCATCAATTATATCGGTTATTGCGAGTTGTGCTTTTACAATTGTCTCTAGTTCATTGACATTTTGAAAGCCGCTTAGAACTGCTGAGCTATCGACAGTTTTGCAAAGCGAATCTCCGTCAGATAACGCAGCATATTGTTCAACCAGGATCATACACCATGAATAAGAACCACGATCAAATAAAATCCACGTGTCATTCAAGCAATGCCAGACCAGTGGAACTGTTGTAGTTGTAGATGTTGATGTTGTTGAGCTGGATGTGAAAGTTGATGTTTCAACAACAGTTGATTCATGTGAATCAGATTCCAATGTTTCCGATAATCCCACAATTGCTTGAGTGCTACTAGTAGGAAAACAAGAATCAGCGGCGGGAAATATTGTGAGAATGGCTGCGATAATTATGTTGTAAATCATTAGAACATACTGCAAAAATGAAAGAACATGCAGCTTATATATTGCTGGAATTAACCTGTTTATCTCTGAAAATCGCGGCGATATTGTCAAGAAAAAAGCGTCGAATCATATATGCAGTTTCTAGTTTTATCACACTTTTGCTTGAAGTTTGGAAGTTTGGTTAATATTTTTAAAGCTTAACATGAGCAATGCTTTATTCCCGTTGCAAATCAATAATCAATAATTCGATGGACCTTAAAACCGCCCTCAATAAAATCATCGGGAACTCCGAAAGTTTCCGATGCCAATTTTCCACCCGCGTTATAAATTTGCACCAAAAGAAAACCGTCTTCGGTGAATCTGGCGAAATTGTTGGTCCAAAATTCGTGCCAATCCTGATTTAGCAGATCTCGGTAGAGATTTTTGAGCTCGGCGAGTTCCGGTGCACTGATTCGTGAAGCTTCTCGGATTGCGTCATCTGGAGTAAAAAAAATGTTTTTAAAAAAAAGTTAACATGAGCAATGTCAACCCAAAAAAAACCCACTTTTCGTCACAAAATTCCCGCTTCTCTCATCGATTTTTCGATATTCTCGATGCAAAATGTCGAAATTCTGAAGACTGGCATGTTTCGCGATGGAAATCAGAAACTTTTTGGCCGATTTTTGAGCTGGAGTTAGGCCAAGTGCCAGGCCAAACATAATTGTGAGGAGAATTGGACAAAAATTCATTTTTGAGAAATTTGCGGGAGAAGCTTAGATTTTTAAATGTGGAAAATCGAATTTGGAGAAATTTTTGATTCGATTTGCAAATTTTGTGGGTGGAAAATTTGAAAAAATCGGGCATTGCTCATATTAAACTTTCCAAAAACCCTGAAATCCAGATTTTTGAAAGCATTGCTCATATTAAATGGTTTATTCGAGTCAAAATGTACAAAACAATGAAGATGTGAAAGGAAAAATATATAACAAGAAGGAGATCAAATTTTTTCTAGAAAATTCCAAAATTTCCCGAATTTCTTCACGGTGTCTGAAGTGATCTCCATTGATCTTCAGTAGTTTGTCCGATAACTGCGCCGTGCAAAAGTCGTTGTTTCACAATTGGTTGCGCACCTTCCAATGGTGAAGCCATTTCACCGCATGTATTTCGGAGGCCCACAACTTCGTCCGCAACGGAATAGATGGCGAACATATTTTTTCCGTATTGGAAGGGTCTGAAAATTTGAAAAAATTGGTGAATTTGGACCCAAAACTCATGAAAATCTGACAATTTTGAGCTAAAATTCGAAAAAAAATTGAAAATTCCTATCATTGCTCAGGTTAAACCTGAAAAATTGGATTTTATTGAAATCTAGGGTTAATATGAGCAATGGTTCAAAATTTCCACGTGAAAATTTTTAAAAAATTTTCATATATCTTGTGCCTAACATGAGCAATGTTATAAATTGCTCATATTAGACTCAGACATTTGAATTTTCTATCATTGCTCAGGTTAAACCTAAAAAAACTGGATTTTATACGAAATCTAGGGTTAATATGAGCAATGCCATAGATTTTAGGAAAAAATTCAAGCCACGTGGCAAAATATTTTTTTGGAAATTCCGAACATTGCTCATGTTAGGAGCAGAAAAATCTGAAATTTCCGAACATTGCTCAGGTTAATCGAAATTTTTGAGCCTTTGCATTGCTCACGTTAGATGTTTCGATAAAAAATTAACCTGGTTATATCAGTATTGCTCATGTTAACCCGAATTTTTAGGATTAACCTGAGCAATACTGAAAATTTTTAGAATTTTATGAATTTCGCATCGAAAAAAAACTCACTGCGAATTAATTTCCTGAATAAATTTCGATCTACAATCCAAGCCATGCACCGGACTACAAACACCAGTTTGGAACGGTTTTTGAGAGCACAAAATTGCTCCGTGATTCGCGCCAGCCACCGAAACATAATTATGAATGAGATGGTTGATGGGGCGACCCAAATTCACACCGGAATCCACACAATGTCCGCCAATAATGGCTTTTCGGGTGATCGGGGAACCCATTGAACAGGCGACAATGTTCACTTGTTTTTTGGTGTATTCGTGGACGGCGAGGATTAATGTGCGAATCTGGAAGGAATTTGGGGGATTTTGAGCCAAAATTCGAGATTTTCTGATGATTTTGAGCCTAGAACCGTGAATTTTGGAGCATTTTGAGCACTATTATTGATTTTCTAACGATTGCTCAGGTGCTTTATTTGATTTGTGGCCAAAATCGGAAAATTTAGGATTTTTAAAAAAATAATATGAGCAATACACCAAAAACATTGGTTTTGGCCACAACTTTTGATTTTCTAGAAGCCTTCTAGCATTGCTCATATTATATGACCAAAAAATGTCCCATACATTTAACATGAGCAATGCATTTTTGAAATTTTTGAGCTAATATGAGCAATGGAGGCAATTTTGGACTCAAAAATTGCAAGCGCGCTCCATTGACAACAAGGCAAAGTTTTTGAAAATTTGAAAAATTATTTTTTTTGAAGATTTTCTAGAAGCTTGAGGCATTGCTCATGTTATATGACTACAAATACATTTAACATGAGCAATGCATTTTTGAAATTTTTGAGCTAATATGAGCAATGGAGGCAATTTTGGACTCAAAAATTGCAAGCGCGCTCCATTGACAACAAGGCAAAGTTTTTGAAAATTTGAAAAATTATTTTTTTTGAAGATTTTCTAGAAGCTTGAGGCATTGCTCATGTTATATGACTACAAATACATTTAACATGAGCAATGCATTATTGAAATTTTTGAGCTAATATGAGCAATGGAGGCAATTTTGGACTCAAAAATTGCAAGCGCGCTCCATTGACAACAAGGCAAAGTTTTTGAAAATTTGAAAAATTATTTTTTTTGAAGATTTTCTAGAAGCTTGAGGCATTGCTCATATTAAATCCCAATTTTGTAGCCTACATTCTCCTCGAGAACTACACAGAATGTTTACATTTTTCATAATTTCTGATTTGTCAGGCTACAAAATCACAGTGTTTCAAACCGATTTTTCTCGATGTTTTGCTTTGATCAAGGTTATTTTTGTTGTCATGAAAAATGACCAGATAAAAACTTCAGACATAAACTACACAAAACACAACACAACAAAAAATCGAAAATATTTGCGCGAGATTTTTTTGTGTTGATAGACGGTGGTGACGTTGATTAATGGTCATTTGTGTGTAGTTCTCGAGGACAAACCGTATTTTTTTGTGTAAAAAATTGTAGAAGAACAAACAATGGAACGATTTTTTCATGTGTAATGGTCAGAATTTTGTGAAAAAATCATCAATTTTTGGAATTTGAAGAAAAAAATCGGTTGTTTTTTGTTGTTAGAAAGTTTTTTTGATGACGTAGAATTGTGGTTTGTGTGATTTTTCGTCCGCGAAAAAATCAAGAAAAAAGGAAAACATGTTCGGATATCAAATAAACAAGTTATAACGTGGCGCGAAAATTATAATTTTTTGCAATTTTAACGCGGAAAAATCGATTTTTCAAAAAAAAATTATAAACATTGCTCATGTTATTTTAAAAATAGCGCTTTTCAAAATATCAGGATTGCTCATATTTAAAAATGGAGCATTGCTCATGTTAGAGTGAAAATAAATTAAAATAAGAAATGCTCATATTAAAGCAAAGCTTCCAAATTTCCCGATTTTTGTATCAAAATGTTCACGAATTTCAAAGCATTGCTCATGTTATCCCAGAAAATCCAAATTTTAAAAATTACCTTGAGCACATAATCGCACTGCATTCCGTGTTGTAACGAGTCCATCAATTTTCCTTTCGCATACGTCGTGGCAAATACCGTACCCTTGGGCTGACCGTAGGAATAGTATTTTTTCAGCAACGATTTTTTGGATAATCCAGCGTAACCGGCTAAGCCGTGAATTACAACAATTGGTAAGCCGCTGCAACACAAAAAAATAGGATTTTTTTTGAAAGTGTAAAAATTTTGGATTTGGGAATGAAAAGGAACGTGTTCTGATCAGAAAACTGGTTTTTTGGTGGTTTTTTGATCAGAAATCGACTTTTTTGAGCTAATATGAGCATTTAGGACTCTAAAATTGCAACTGCGCTCCATTGACAACAAGGCGAATTTTTTGAAAATTTGAAAAATTTTTTTTTTCCGGATTTTTCGAAACTTTCACTCCCCCAATTTTTCTCGGCCACAAAACTACACAAAAAAAGGCGCGTCACAGTTGATCAATTAATGATCATCACCAAAACCACTTGACCCAGTTTTTGCGCGCGGGGACTAGAAATTTGGGAACCGTGCTTGGAAACCTAGTCCCCCCGCTGGAAAACTCACGTCGCATTCGGATTTCCGCCACCAAAACTGCCACGTGTTCCCAAATCGGCTCGCAACAAATCATCAGCAATCGGTTTGCCGAATTTTCCCAGCAAAAAATTGTAGAAGCTCGGATGGAATTTGGCGCCAACAAGGTTAGAAAGCAGCGCGACGCCCAATAAAATTTGAATTTGAATTCTCATCACTCAGGTTTTGGTTTGTTTGTCAGACTGGCTGGTCAAGAAAAAAATTCACACAAAATGGTTTAAAAAGTTGTGTGTTGTCAAGGCCGCCATCAGGCTCCGCCCACTTTTACCTCCTTGTAGCCTAGATAGACAGCAGCTTTTCTATTGTTATTTGTTACACAGCTACAAACATACGCCTGAAAAATTGACCGCAATGTAATCTGATAACAAATACCTCTTTGTTCTATTATACTTACTGCTGAGGAGAAAGTTGGACACGAAATGTATCAAACCACAATACTTTCAATAAATAAATAAATAATTGCGATTCTTGTATACAATTTTATTAATTGTAGTCATTTTCTGGATAATAAGCAGCATCATAAATAATAATTGCGCCGCATACGCGAAAAAGAAAATATTTTTTCAAACTTTTCGGAGGCGCGGGATGTGATCGTGTTGAGACCATGATGTGTGTGCATCGTGCGCCTTTGAGGAAACTACGGTTTTCTTTCACTGAAAAAAATTCTGTTTTCTTCTCGTTGTCAAGGAAAACTGGAATTACTTGTGAAGGACTTTTTAATTGTGGTCAGCGAGACATTTAATTTTGTCTTACACTTTTCTCCCAGAAACACTTGAAACTATAAAAACAGCAAAAATATAACCACCGACAAGGAAAATTACACATTTTTGGGGTTTTCGGGACCGCTGCAGATCGATAAACCCTCCATTTCATCTGAAAATCGGCCCTTCTCCAGTTTTCCCAGGCGAAAATGCATTTTCCGATGAGTTTTGGAGTACGGTATGCAACGCGGCGGTGTCAACACAGCGACGCACAATTGCACACAATCGACATTTCATTTCCCAAATTTTTTTCGTTTTTCGCTGTCTTTTCGGGGTTTTTGTGTGTTTTCATGGAAAAATGTGTGAAATTTTGAATTCCACGTGGATGTTTTAGTAGGGGTGATGAGATTTTGGGGGGTTTTTGTGATTTGTTAGGGGGTTTTGTGATTTGTTAGAGAAAAAATTGGATTTATTGATTTTTCTCAGTTTTTTGGAATTTTTTAGGGTTGTTGTGCATAATCATGAGAATGTATGTGCAATGTTGAATTCCACGTGGATTTTTCAGTGAAATTAGCTAATTTTTGAAGTAAAATGAGATTTTTTCGAGTTTTCATGAGAAATTACTCGAAAATTCAAATTCCACGGGGATTTTTCACTAGTTTTTCCAAGAATTAATTTTTCATAGAAATTCGCAACTTGATTCGTGATTTCTTCACATTTCCCACCTGAAACCCTCATTTTTGCAGGTAAAATGACAAATTTGTCAGCGATTCAAACAGCTCCAGAAGTCGGAAGTTGGGCCGAGGCTGTAGAGCAAGAAAATCAAACTCAAGTCGAGGAAAGCGAGGATGGCACCCGCACAGAGACCGCTTTCACCGTGGAAGACGGAGTTCGCTACAAAGTCGTCACCCAATTCAAAGTCATCAATAAACGAGTGCCAAAAGTGGTGGCGGAGCGCAAGAAGTGGGTGAAATTCGGTGCTTGTGAGGGTGAAGCTCCGGGACCACATGTTGCCACAACTTATGTTGCTGAAGAGGTCGAAATGCAATTTACCAGAAATCGCGCCGGCGAACAGATTTTGGATGTTCAAGAGGATAAACAGACTGTAAGCTTTTGAAAAATCTCATTTTTGGAATCAAAATTTTACCCAAAAACCAAAATTTCTCCAGGCCAAAACCACATCCCGTGAACATTGTCGTCATTGCAAAGGAAACGACCATTGGTCCACTCATTGTCCATACAAAGTTATGTATCAATTGGACGAGGAAGCGGACGCGGAAAAAGACGCGGATAAAGATCGAAATGCGTTGGGACTTCGAGCCGACGGCCGACAAATCGATCGGAATCGAAGCGATGAGAATACTTGTCGGGTTACGAATTTGCCGCAGGATATGGATGAGACTGAATTGAGAGAGGTTTTCGGAAGAATTGGACGGATTACTGTGAGTTTTTTGATGGGGAAAAGGGGGAAAATATCGATTTTTCATGAAAATTTGATAGAAATTGTGATTTCTCCCAAAAATATGGATAAAATCCCATTTTTGCAGAGAATCTTCATCGCTCGCGACAAAATCAACAATTTGCCAAAAGGATTCGCCTTTGTCACCTACGAATCCAGAGATGTGAGTTGTTTTCAGACAAAAATACAATTTGGGCTGAAAAAATTGTGAAATTTCGATCTAGAAATTGATTTTTCTGTCAAAATTTGAATTTTGAGCCCAGACTCAATACTGACGCATTTCTAGTAGGCTTTGAAAGAATCTCTATGAGAAATGCACCAAAATGAGTCTGAACTCAATACTGACGCATTTTTAGTAGGCTCCGAAAGAAGCGCTGTAAGAAATGTTTCAAAATGAGTCCGAACTCAATACTGACGTGTTTCTAGTAGGCCACAAACTTCACGTCAGTTAATCTCAATGCTGACGCTGAATTTGTAGCCTTCAAAATCCTCACCAAAAATTCAAAATTGAATTTCAGGACGCTGCTCGAGCCATCGCCGAACTCAACGACATTCGAATGTATCACATGGTTCTCAAAGTCGAATGGACTCGTCCGAGCAACGCCTAAATCTAGTTCCAGGCCCGATTTCAGGCCTAAAAATCTGCTAAAACTCGGTTTTCTCCCCGTTTTCTTCTTCTTCTCCTTTTGTTATTCTCGTTATGATGAATTTTTGGTCATTTTTTTTTAAATCGAGGTTTTTCAGTAGTTTTCAGCTATTTTTATATCTTTTTCGAAGAGTTTCAGCCATTTTTTAGCTAGGAACTCTGAAATTTCCAGAAAATCATGGGATTTCTGAAAATTCTACGAAAACAGCGAGCTCGCGAACGAGAAATGAGGATTTTGATTTTGGGATTGGATAATGCTGGAAAAACGACGTTGATGAAGAAGTTCTTGGGAGAGCCGACAGATACGATTGAGCCAACTTTGGGTGAGCAAAATGAGCCCAGAATCGATGCTGACACTTTTCTAGCAGCCTGCAAAATATGCGCCATGAAAAATGCTCCAAAAAGAGCCTAAACTTGATGTTGACGCAAATTATGTAGGCTACAAAATTTGTGCCAACAAACAGTACGGAAAAATCACCGAATTCACACGTGGCATTTCAAGGAAGACAACGTGGATTTTTTGACTCAACACGCAGATTCACGTGGAATTTAGAACCAAACTACAGTAAACTCCAGCTTTTCGGCTTTTCTGTAATAAGCTGAAATTTAGAACAAAACTCTAGCTTCTCGGCTTTTCCGCAAGAAGCTGAAAACAAAAAACAAACAAAAATTACAAAATTAGAATTTCTCTGCCATTTTGTGGTCGAAAATTTGAAAGAACTGAAATATTTTATCGTCGAAATAGCGTTTGCCTCGAAAATTTCACGTTCACGCAAAAATTTTATTATTTTTTCTGATTTTTATGTTCTTTTTGCTGACAGAAAATAGTGAGATTTGCTTCAGTGGATATCAACGCTGACGCATTTTTTGTAGCCTACAAAATAAGCGTCAATCTCCCCCATTTCCAGGTTTCGACATCAAAACAGTGCACTTCAAAGAGTATCAATTGAATTTGTGGGATGTGGGCGGTCAGAAAAGTCTTCGATCTTATTGGAAAAACTATTTCGAAAGTACAGATGCGCTGATTTGGGTTGTAGATTCGTCGGATCGAGGTGAGTGGCTGAAATTCGCCAATTTTTGACCTGAAATTCATGAAAAATGTGAAATTTTGACCCAAAATTCATGAAAATCACTAAATTTTCAACCAAAAACTGTGTTTTCAACAACCTGAAATTATTTTTTCTCAGAACGCCTCAATCAATGCTCCGAAGAGCTCAAAAAATTGTTGGGCGAAGAGAAATTGGCTGGCGCTACGCTTCTGGTTTTAGCCAATAAGAGCGATTTGACGAGTGCGATTGATGTGGAGACGATTTCGGAGGTGAGAAAATGCGCCTAGACTCGATGCTGACGTATTTCTGGTAGGCTGCAAAAGATGCGTCAGCAAATTTGCTTCAAAATGAGACCTGACTCGATGCTGACGTGTTTTTTGTAGGCTACAGAAAACACGTCAGACTGCAAATTTTGCGTTAACAAGATAATTTTCTGACGCAAATTTCGCAGCTACAAAATCTGCGTCAAGAAACCCCTTACTGACGCATTTTTTGCAGGTTCTCGACCTCAAATCCATCAAATCACATCATTGGAAAATCTTCAGCTGCTGTGCACTTTCTGGCGACAATCGATTAGTTCAATCGATAAATTGGCTTTGTGATGACGTGGGAAGTCGGATTTTCATACTGGATTAGGCCACGCCCATTTTTCCGTGCCGCAAATTGCATTAGCAAAATCTTTTTTGATCTCCAAACCTTTATGTACATAAAAATTGACACTTTTTGAAAAATTTTCATATTTATTCAGCTTTTCACACAAAATCCTCTAATCTTCACAAAATTTTATTTTCATTTCCAAAAAATGAAACTTTTTTGGTTCTTCCCAATGTTTTGGGGTACTGTAGGTGCTACAGTACCTTCTATCAAATGCGAGGCCGATGGGAAGTACTGTAGTCAAATCATGAAGTCGGTCATACTGTACACCAGGAGTACGGTAGAGCAAAAATGCTCGTTTCCGATTTTCCTGGCTCGCCCCACGATTTCGTGGGAGGACCCGAAAGCCACGTGGACATCGACGATTGGAGACTACTGTAGGAAGACGTGTTGCGCCTTTAAAGGTGATACAGTAATCCGAACCACAACTACAGTAGTCCCTTCCACTCAGGACCCGGTTGAGGATTTTTGGAATTTGCTGGGCTCGCAGAATGTTTCGGATTCGCAAGCGAGATTTGAGAAATATTCGGCGGTTCGGGAAAATGTCCAAAAACACAATGAGGATTTTGAAAAGGGGCTGACGAGCTTCAAAATGGCTACAAATAAGTTTTCTGTGGAGGTGAGTCCTGGCGCGAAAATTTTGACCTACAGTAATCTTTGCAGCTCGACTCTGAAATCGCTCCACTCTCACTGGATTTATCCACCCTAACCCCCACAAAAATTCAAAATCCAACCAAAAATCCCCGCCAAAAACGTCAGACTGCAAATAGTACGGTAGACTGGCGTTTCGCGATGAGACCCGTCTTCGATCAAGCACAATGTGGTGGTTGTTGGGCTTTTGCCATGGTGGCGATGGTCGAGGGAGTACTGTATTTAAAGGGACACAATGAGACGGGCGATTTGTCGGTGAGAAAAAAAAAATAAAAATTGGTGGGAGGTAGTGGGGATCGAACCTGCGACCTTGCACCCCGCGTTAACCCGAGAAAATCGAGTTTTCTTCGAATCACAAGGCCGCTGGATCGATCCCCGGTGTCTGCGAACAACATTTTTTTAATTTTTTTTTTCGCAGATTCAGCAACTTTTGTCTTGTGACGTGGCATTTGACACCAATTTCGGTGTCAAAAATCAAGGATGCCATGGTGGATATTTGCAAGTGGCTGCCGATTATTTAAAGGCGCATGGTGAACGAAGCGCATTGGATATTCCGTTTCTGAGTACGGTAGGTGAATTTTGGAGCGAGAAAATTTTTATTTGAAATCCTGATTTTCAGCACCAAAAATCCACGTGTCTCACCGCGCAATTCGCACCAATTGCACCAAAAATCGCCTCATTCCAAAGCGCTTTTCTCGAATCCACAAATGACACGCGAATTTTGACGCAAATGGCGAATTCGATGGTGGAAATGGTGAAAAATGGACCGGTTGCTGTTGGAATGGCTGTGAGCAAGGATTTGTATAGTTATGCGGAAGGTAGGGCTCAAAATTCTGCGCATTTTGATGTATTTTTTCTCGAAAATCATGGATTTAAAGGGAGATCGTTGCGAGACCCAAATTATCTATGCGCCTTTAAAAATCTCTCTTTCCAGGTGTCTACGATGGTGCTTGCGGTGACAAAATCAATCACGCTGTTGTAATCGTCGGATTCACTGACGATTATTGGATTGTTCGCAACAGGTTGGCCTAGAAACCCCAGACTCGGCCACCACCATTTTTTTCCAGCTGGGGATCGAATTGGGGCGAAGATGGCTATTTTCGTGTGAAACGCAGTGACAATATTGATCGCTGCCGGTTTTTGAGATACTATTCACAAGCCACTGAAATTGGGGAGCTGGAAGATTTCGAATTTCCAAGCTCAACTTCTACTGAAGTTTCCTCCAACGATACTTGCGATATTTGCGATGTTTGTGATGAAGAAGACGATGAAGATGAAGAAGAAGATCTGCTCTTTACATCTACAACTTCAGATTTTGCAAAAACCTCGATTTTCACCGAAAATTCCGATTATATTTACGATGACTTTTATTATTTGTGAATTTTTCAAAAAATAAACTACTTTTTGTGCGCCTTTGTGTGTCGAAGACTGACGCGTTTCCCGATGCGCTGACGTATTTTCAGTTTTTTCTTTTCTTTTTTTTTTTGTTGCAAAACTTTTGTTTTTTGCGGGAAACTTGGTTTTTTTTAGAATTTAAGATGAAAAATAAAATTTCCAGTTGATTTCAGACTATATAAAATGCCAGTTCCTTCCGGATACGCTGCACAACAAGCTGGAAATCAACCAACATGCTTTACAAAAGTGAGTGTTTTAAAAATGAAATTTTGAAGTCCTTGAGTGAAACTTCGAGTTTTTTTTGGTGAAAACAATCCTTAAAGCATCTAAGAAGTATAAGGATTTCATAGAAAATTTTAAAAATATGGAAAATTGCATCATTATTCATAAATTCCATAAAAATCTGAAATTTTATGCTGAAATTTTAATTTTTAATTTTATGCTCATTGAAATAGTGTCTCTACGAAATCTTAAATAATGGAAAATCTGAAATTCTTCTGAAAACCTGGTTTTTGCTGAAAACCTTTAGAAATTCAGAAATTCCAAGGGTTTTCATGAAAATTGAGTGTTTTTCGAAAAATTGCATCATTCTTTCCGAAAATTCGATAAAAATGAAAATTTTTAATGGAAAATTCAGGTTTTTACTGAAAATTTGCCTGTAAACTTCCTAATTTTCACAAAAATCGTAAATTTTTGCAGATTCGAATGGGTTTAATGATGGGTGCAATGATTGGTGGAGCCACAGGCATTCTTCTCGGCGGATTTATGGGTTTTCGAATGGGATTGCGCGGACGTGAATTGCTTCTTCAAACCGGCAAAACTGTGGCACAGTCTGGCGGATCTTTTGGTGTATTTATGGGTGTTGCACAAGGACTTCGATGCTAATATGAGTTTATTGTTGAAATTTGTTTTTTGTAGTGTTTTTATAGCCCGAAATGAACAAAAATTTGAGAAAAATTCATTTGAAAAACCAGTATCAATGCAAAAAATATGAGGAAAAAATCAAAAATTTCAAACTAGACAAAAAATACATGAAAAAATTGGCTGAAAACCTGAAAATATTTGAAATTTGAAAAATTTTCTAACTGAAGAATGGAGTGAAAGGTCAGGAGTTCGAACCCTACTGAAAATTTCCAGATTTTCAGCCAAAATCGCTCATTTACTACTCTGCGAATCATGCCTGAACCGTTTCAATTGTTCATGCGTGTTCGCGGGTAGCATGCGACTTAGCCGTCGCAAACCGGCGCGACTAATTTCAGCCGATTCGCGTCGTAGATTCACCGAGATCAGATCATCGTTGTCGCTTGTCGCATAGTCGTCGCAGGAGACGATGCAAATCGCAGGAGTTGGCGACAGGTTTCGCGGGTTTGGTGGTTCGAGGAGGCGAATTTGTTGTTGAGATGTTGATTGGCGGGGGATTCTGAATAAAATTGAGGGTATTGCTCAGGTTAGACAGGATTGCTCATGTTAGCTCAGAAGTAGAAGGGGGGTTAGAAGATAGCAGTGGGAAATTGGGATTTTCTTGAAAAAAAATTCATTGGAAAAATTAGACATTGCTCAGGTTAAGAAGGAGCATTTTTGAATTTAAAAAAAGTAACATTGGAGCATTGCTCATGTTAGAATGGCATCCTTGAGTAAAAATGTTAGAAAATCGCGTTTTCCATGAATTTCAGGTAAAAAATCAGCTCCCAGGCTGAAATTCCGTGAAAAATCCGATTTTTTCAATAAAAATGGTTCCAGGGTCTAAATTCTCCAATTTCCATGAATTTCCAGCATCCAAACTCAAAAATTCTACAAAAGCAACAAAAAGCGCCTTTAAAAATGAACCAAGGAAAACTTAAGCGAACTCAAAAATAAGAAGCCATGCTGGAAAAATTCGGAAAAAAAGAAACTTACCTCGAGTTACTCTAACTTATTGTTAAAACTGTAAAAAAGCGGCGTAAAAAAATAAAAATCATTTGTAAAAATAAATCGTGCTGAAATTTTCAGACCAAAAAAAACGTTCTGAAAACTCACATCGAAATTTCCTGACCAGCCGTGTCCAATTGAACATTTCGCAATTTACTTCGCTCTTTTCGCGTCCCGCCGCGAAACCAATTCAAATACTGTAGAGAAAACAAGTTAAGGTAAGTTAGGTCTTAGCCTAAGCCTCAGCTTCAGGCTCTAAGCCTTAAAGGGGCCTACCGTACCTTTCCTAGAATCGTCAATTTCAGTCGAAATGCGTCGTGTCGAGACTCGATACAGTATTCACCGCACGCCAATAAAAATGCAACAATTAGACCCGTTAATAACACGTAAAATATTCCTGTAAGAAAAAAATTGGGGTAAGGCCTAAGTGGGCTTAGGCTTAGGCCTAGAAAACCCACCAAAAATATTCTGCGGACTTTTGGCCGCAGCTTTTTCATTCGGCGGCGCACACGATGGTCCCTCCCTTCGATCTCGCCACCATTTATTTTTCAGAGCCTCGAGAATCGTGCGCTCTTGTAGTTGGAGTACGGTTCGAGATAGGATATCTCGAAGTGGTGAGCCTTTGGGAAGAGCAATACCGTAGCCCTGGAATTTTGGAGCATTTTAAGGTGCTTTTGGAGCATTTTAAGGGCTTTAAGTAAGAGGTCGGGGGTTCGAGCCCGGCTGCCCGCGACCATTTTTATTTATTAGCTCAGATGGTTAGAGATCAATTTAAGAAGTGAGAGGTCAAGGGTTCGAGTCCGGCTGCCCGCGAACATTTTTATTTTTTGAAAATTACAGGTTTCCGGCTCAAAATTTCCCAAAAAACCCATTCCCGCTCAAATTTTCGCTCAAAAACCTCACCTTGGAATCCAAAAGCCCTCCAATACTTTGCAGCTCACAATCGCGTTCCAAATAATATTCCAACATCGAGCTTTCCATCATATAAGCATAGCCACCGGCTTTTACACGAGCTATTCCTTCGCGCGACGAATTTACAAAAACTCCAGGCGAAGAGGATTCCATTACTGACCACCTGTAAGAATTTCAGCAATTTTTAGCTGAAAATTTGGGATTTTCAGCAAAACTCACATTCGTTCGTACATCGGAATTTTGGATTCGCGGAAAAAATCCATCGTTGAGCCAGATTTCAGGGTCCCGTAGCGGATTTTTTGTTGATTTGCCAGATCTTGCGTGGATTCTGGAAGAAAGAGCTTTAAAAATGGTCAATTTTGAGCTTAAAATGGAATTTTCATGAAATTTTGAATTTCTGAGGCAAAAATAGACTAGAAATAGCAAGTGCGCTCCATTGAACTCTCACCTTTTTGTTGAAAAATTCAAATTTTTTTTTCCTGATAAATTTTGGTAAGATTTATCTAGATATGAGCTCATGTCAAGCGGTTAGAGCTTGATTTTTCAAGTGAAAGGTCAAGGGTTCGAACCCCGCTGCTCGCTAATATTTTTATTTTTTGGCTCAGTCGGTTAGAGCTTAATTTTTGAAGTGAAAGGTCAAGGGTTCGAATCCCACTGCCCGCCTAAACCTCATATTGCGTGGCTCAGCCGGCTAGAGCTTAAATTACCGAGTAAAACGTCGCAGGTTCGAACCCCGCTGCCCGCAAAAGTTTTTTTTCTTCAAAAACCCACCAATTGGTGTAGACATTCTTTCCACCGTCAAAAACGCTGCCAACTGAGCAGTATAACTCGATATAATAATTTGGGTGAACATCCACCAAACCACCGCAATCAACCGCGTCGCGGCAGCTCGCGGAATCACATCCGAACCTTGTTGCATCAAAGATCCCATGGTGAACCAGAACGAATTCAGGATTGTAAATTGATTTTTCTGATTTTTTATGCTCTCAAAGTCGCGTTCATCGATTCGCTCAATATTATACCTGGAAAAAATGAAGCAGCCGGTTAGAGCTCAATTCATCAAGTGAAAGGTCATGGGTTGGAACCCCACTGCCCGCAAATTTCTTACCATTCATAAGGACTAAATTTGGCCAGCAAATGCATCGAGTACGATACAATGATATAACTGGCGAGAAGAGAGACCCAGACCGTTAGAGAAAGTGGTTCCAGAAATGTCCAAAGTGATCCTTTGTCGGTTTCTTCTGATGTTCTGGCTAGTAAAATTGATATTCCAAGATGCATGAAAGGCAGTGTGAAATCTGGAAAAAATTGGATTAATATGAGCAATCCATGCAATTTTGAGAGTCGGATTACTGTAGGGCTACTATAGGGCGAAAAAATGTGAAATTCTGACACCAAACATGACCTATTTTGGCGCCAAGTTCGTATCTACAGTAATCCACGTGGAATTACGGTTATTTCAAGTGTAGATAATCCCATGTTCCTTTAAAAATTCCAAATTTCCGTCCTAACATGAGCAATCCCTCAAAAATCCCTTTTTAGTTGAAAAAAAAAACAAAATTTTTTTTCGACCGAAAAAAAACTAGAAAAATTAGCTAAAAGTGAAAGTTTATAATATTTTTTGCTGGTCAAAAAAAAGTTACAAAATCTGATTTTTTGGTAAAAAAATCATTGATTCGTAACGAAAAAAACTGGGTAAGTTTAACATGAGTCATGGACAATTTTTTATCAAAAATTGAGAGGAAAATCGTCTCAAGACCCAAAAATCCCTGATTTTTGCTCCAAAAATCCACTCACCAACAACTTCAGCGCGACTATAAGTTATGGTAACTGCGGAAAGTGACAAATCGGCTTCGTGCCTTTGCAAAGCTCCAATAATTCCATTCCAACGACCGTGATCATCCTGGAGAAAATTTGAATTTCAAATTTTGGCGCCAAAAAAAATGTTGGTGCCAAATAATTTGACCCACCTCAATTCCATAAGTTCCATCTTGAACCTCAAAAATCGTATAGTTGAATTTGAGCACTTTTGCCATTTCGTTGAGCAAATCGATACAGAATCCCTCGTATTCATTTTCACCATTTTTGATCACAAATGGTTCTTCCTGTAGAAAAATACGGTCATTTTGAGACCAAATAAGGCCATGTTCCTTTAAAGTTTGGTTATGAAACGAGGCTCAAAATGCTCCAAATTTTCTCGCGCCAAAAACTACAGTACTTTCGGGCCCAAAAAACTCACCAAATACACTACCACTCTCAAATGAAGACCTTCTAAATCCTCGGAATCTGGATCGATGTTGAATTCCCAGCGATTTGCGTATTTCGAGTCGAAAATCCAGCCACGTTTTTCGCTCCAATTTCCGAGCTGCAAAAAAATTTGATTTTCATCCAAATAATCCCCCAATTTTTCGTCCAAATATTTGTTTGATCAACTAATTTTTCACCATTTTTTGTGATCAAATAAATAAAAAAAATAAGAACCTTTTGAACTTTTTTGTGCAAAAATTCCAGTTTTTCAGAGCAAACATCAAATTTTCCCTAGAAAATCGCTCTTTTCATTTTCCGTCAAAATGACCAAAATTTGGTCGTATTTATATCAGAGATAACGAAAAATCATTGAAACAAATTTGAAAAACGAAGAAAAAAAAAGTTCAAGGTCAAACTTTTCTTTCAAAAAGTTTGACGAAGAAACAGAAGAGACAAAAACTGGATAGGTAGGTAAAATACCGTGTCATTTTTGACAAACTTTTCCGAAAAAACAATACAATTTCAGGAGAACTATGATGTCAGTAGGTAAAATACAGTGTTCTTTTTGACAGCCTCAAAATTTTTGATAAACTAAATTTTGTGATTTGTAGGTAGGGCAAAAACGATGTAATTTTTGACAGAATTTCTGCCAAATTTCATTTTGTGATTTCTAGGCTGATAAAATCGGCAATCTCTGAATGGGTCCCCTGAATGGGGTCTTCCTCCTCTCAAAATGGGGCCTCCTGAATGGGGCCATGCGTTTGTCATTTCTCCTGAATGGAACCGCGCGTAGCACATGTCAAAAAGGGTGAAAAAAGGGGCCTTTGTCACTTTACCTGAATGGGGCCTCTACAAAATGGGGCCAGAAATGCATTTGGCGTATTCCTGAATGGGGCCAACCCCTTATTTTGTCACTTCCCTGAATGGGGGCTCCAAAAAAGGGGCCAATTGTGTTTTTGTCATTTTCCTGAATGGGTCTTGTAAGTTTTTTCTTCATTTATTCATGTTTTTTTCCGAAATTGATTACATTTTGAAAATAATTATTTCGAAATTCAACTCACACAATTTTCAAAAAATCTAATTTTGGTTTGTCGATATTAAAAATAATTTAAACATTTTGGTTTAAGGATTATCATATAATAATTCTGAACAGCATAAAAGCAGTAAGATTGTGAAATATTTCTAATATTTGCAAGTTTTCTCTGAGAATCATAATTCAGTAGAAAACTCAATTTCACCTCATTTTTAATTTTTTTAAATTTGCTTTGAAAATTAGCTTGCGGAAGAATTTTGTACTATAATTTCGGTTTGTGAATGAGTTGTGAGCTCTGCATATTCTTGCCAAAACTTGATTTTCTAATTTCCCCTGATTTTTAGCTAACTAGGTTTTTATACTCAATCTCATTCAACTACGTAGGAAAAACTTCCCAAAATGGTGATCTCACTCTCCAAAAACACGCACTATTTCTTCTTGGACGCATTCATTTTTTGGGGCCAAGGTGCGAAAATTTTTGACAGGTGTGAAAATAGAGATGATATTTCTATATAATTTTGAATTTTGTATGATTTTCCGAAATAAAATACTCTTATGTTGCAAAAAATTTCTATTTTAGGATGTGTTTCTTAAGCTAGTGTATGTTAGTTATATGAATTTTTGAACTGCTGATTCTGAGACTTGTGTAACGTTTTTTTCGGCAAAATGTTTAAATTATTTTTAATATCGACAAACCAAAATTAGATTTTTTGAAAATTGTGTGAGTTGAATTTCGAAATAATTATTTTCAAAATGTAATCAATTTCGGAAAAAAACATGAATAAATGAAGAAAAAACTTACAAGACCCATTCAGGAAAATGACAAAAACACAATTGGCCCCTTTTTTGGAGCCCCCATTCAGGGAAGTGACAAAATAAGGGGTTGGCCCCATTCAGGAATACGCCAAATGCATTTCTGGCCCCATTTTGTAGAGGCCCCATTCAGGTAAAGTGACAAAGGCCCCTTTTTTCACCCTTTTTGACATGTGCTACGCGCGGTCCCATTCAGGAGAAATGACAAACGCATAGCCCCATTCAGGAGGCCCCATTTTGAGAGGAGGAAGACCCCATTCAGGGGACCCATTCAGAGACTACCATAAAATCTTTGCCAGCCTTCATAATTTGATCTACCAAATTCCAGCTGACGCAATTCTAGTAGTCTTCATGATAATCTACAATTAAAACGGGCTACCAAATCCGCGCCAACAAATTTTGCTGACGCAATTCCTGTAGATCCCTCTCTATCAAAAATCATCGCACTAAACCCGGAAAATCTTCAACTTTCTAATTTTACTGCCCAAAAAAAAGAGATGACTTGATTTGATATCAAAAATCGTGCGCGCGCGAAAAAAGTCCATCTGACCTTATTTTCCAAAGACGCAGAGAGAAGTTTCTCTGCGTCTCCAATCTCTCTCAAAAAACTATTCTGGAAAACAACAAAACAGCACTACGAAAAAAGGGCGGCCGGTTCCAGTGGAACTCTATAAATGGTCTGAAAATCGGTGTGAAACTCTATCAAAAATGTTCAAAATCATTTTCTCCGCAGTTTTGGTGGTTTTGGCGGTGAGCCAAAACACCGGAAGTGATGTTCCACCATTTTTGCGTCGCGCCTCTCAAGCCCAACTTCAGGCTTTCCAGGCGCTTATCCAAAATCACGGACATTTGACTGAGGCCGGTTTGGAGGCCAAAGTTCAACAATGGGCAAAGGCTCAAGGTGGAAATGTTGCTGTAAGTTGGGGCTAACTAAATCATATTTCATTTGAAAGTCCGTGAAATTCTCTACAAAATGATTCTTGAGAGAAAATGCGCTCCAATGCAAATAGTGCAATAGAGCGCACTTGGTTTCTTCGGGTTTTCTCATCGATGTTTTGAGTTAGGCTAACTAAATGGGGTTTCATTAGAAAGCCCGTGAAATTCCCCATTTTTCAGTACGACTTCGCCGAGTTCGAAAAATTCGTCACCGGCGCCAAACACCAAGCCAACGCTGCTCACGACGCAGCTTTGGCCAAATTCACGCCAGCCGCACGTAAAGCTGACGCAGATTTGTCAGCAATTGCGGCGCAAACCAATTTGCCAGTTCGTGAGAAGGGAATGAAGATTCAAGCTTATCTCAACAGTTTGGCACCAAGTGTTTTGAAGGAATTGCAAGCGGCACATGAGGCTGGACAAGGAAGATAAACTAATTTTTTGAGAATTTTGTTTTGTGTAGAATAAAAATTTGAAAATTCAGCAACTTTGTTAAAACAAAAGTTACAGAAAAAAAGTTTCAGAGTCGAAAATTCTTGCAAAATTAACCTACCCTGAATTTTTGAGATGTTCAAAATGATTTCGGAAATCTCCTCGATAACTTCAAAAAATTGGAGCCTGTCAAAAATCGCACTATATTATTCCTACCCAGATTTTTTCCGGAGAATTTTAAGGCTATCAAAAATGCTCACAAATTTTTCCTACCCAGATTTTTTCTGGAGAATTTTGAAGCTTTTAGAAATCCTGTCATATTTTTCCTACCCTGGATTCCTGGATGCTAAAAATCACAGCAGAACTTCACAAGCCTGAACTGATTTTCTCGATTCAGGTTCTCGAACTTCAGGATGTCAAAAATCCTAGCGGAATTTGCCTAGTCAAATATCGTATCAAAATTATCCTAGCGATTCGTCAGGCTGTCAAAAATCCCACCATTTTTCTCCTACCCAGATTCTCAAAGTTCCAGAAATTACACCAAAACTATCTCAATCTGAGGTTGTAAAAAATTGCATCAGAAGTATCCTAAGGCTACCAAAAATCCCACAATTCTTCTCTTACCCATCCAAAGATCAAAATAACAAGAACCTCCAATCTCTAAAGAACACAACAATAAAACTACCTAACAAATAACTAGCAGATCTGGAACCGACCATCGAAACAACCCAGCCACTATAAAACGGCAGAATTTTCCAATGAAATACAACCATATCAAAAAATGTCTCGCTGTATTTTCCTAGTTTCCGCCATTTTCGTCGCCGTGGCTTTGTGCCAAAACGATAATCTTCCACCATTTTTACACCACGCTTCTGCTGAGCAAGTCAAGGCTTTCGAGGCGCTTATTAATGATCACGGACATTTGAATGAGGTTCAATTAGACGCCGAGGTTCAAGCTTGGGTGGCTAAACAAGGAGGAGAAGTTGCGGTAAGTCCAGAGAGCCCAGAAGCCCCTAAAACAAGTCCAAAAATTGCAGGCCGATTTCGCCAAATTCCAAGAATTCATCAAAACCTCACACGATCAAGCCGAAGCCGCCCATCAATCCGCAATCGCCTCCTGGAGTCCAGCCGCCAAGAAGGCCGACGCGGATTTGACAGCTTTGTCTAGAGATCTCGAATTGCCAGTCAAGGTCAAGGCCGAGAAGATTCAGGCTTATTTGGCCGGGCTTCCAGCCGATATTCGCAAGGAGATCGAGGGAAATCAACAATAATTGATAATCTTCTGATTTTTGTATCAATAAAGTTGAGAAACCTAGAGAATTGATCTTTTGATTTTCAAAAATCATCTCTATAATAATAATAAAGTTACTTTTGGGAAAGCCCCAAAAAATAATTAGTCATGATGTATCATGTTTTAGGGTGGTTTAGCGAAGAACACTACATGATATCATCTTTTTTTCTCACCGCAAAACATACAAACAATAAAACGATGAGGGCGGAGACAACAAGCTCCGCCTTCAGGTGTCGCGCACCTATAAAACGCAACAAAATTTCGGCAACCACAAGTTATCCCAACTCCAAATCATGTTCAAGTCAGTCCTCGTCGCTTCTGCTTGCCTTTTCGCTTTGGCAATGTGCCAACCAGCTGGCGGACAAGACGATGTTCCACCATTTTTGCGTCGCGCTTCGCAAGCTCAACTTCAATCGTTCCAAGGGCTTATCCAAAATCACGGACATTTGACTGAGGCCGCTTTGGACGCCAAGGTTCAACAATGGGTTCAACAACAAGGTGGAAATGTTGCTGTGAGTTTGGGAGGAGGGGCAAGTGCGCTCTAGCGAAATTTGAGTTGGGATTTTAGGTACCATTTCGTAGCCCGTGAAATTCTCTACAATTTAGGCTAACTCTAGAGCTCTCGGAACATCCAGGAACTTCCCAGGCTTATTCTGTATCAAATTGTAGCTCTCAAAATCCTCTAAAAGTTAGGATAAGTCCCGAAGAACCTAGGCATGTTGGATTCCAAAATATTGCTCTCAAAATCCTCTAGAAGTTAGGCTAAGTCCCAGCAAAACCCAGACACAAGTTATCTTAAATTGAAGCTCTCAAAATCCTCTAGAAGTTAGGCCAAGTCCCAATAACCTATGGCATGTGAGATTTCAAATTGAAGCTCTCAAAATCCTCTACGAGTTAGCTGCAAAAATCCCAACCAAAATCCAATTTCAGGCCGACTTCGCCGAATTCCAAAACTTCATCAAGGGAAACAACGCTCAAGCTGAAGCCGCTCACAACGCCGCCATCGCCAGCTTCTCACCAGCCGCCAAGAAAGCCGACGCCGATTTGACAGCCATCGCTCAAGATCAAAGCCTTCCAGTTAAGGCTAAGGGAGAGAAGGTTCAAGCCTACTTGGCCCAACTTCCAGCTAACGTCAGAGCCGAATTGGAAAAAGCTCAACAAGGAAAATAAGCCGCGGATTGATTTTTCGCTTCGAGACCCTTTAATATTTATGTATAAATTTTCTGTTTGATGAAATTAATAAAAACCTTTTTTTGGAACTCGTGAACAACTTGAAATGTTTACCCAGAATATTCTGAAGTGCTCACGAAAAAAGTGACACTTTTTCGGGAAAAAAACACATTTTGATTTTGGACAAAAAATTTTGAAACAAAATTATTATAGTCTTATTCTCAAATCAAGGTCATTTTTGCATGTCCTTGATCAACTTTTTAAAAGACCAATAATAAAAAAAAATGAATAAAAGAAAACTTTGGTTAAAAAATCAACATGTTCTAGATTTAGTGTCAAAAATCACAGTCTCTAAATCGATATTTTTGGTCAAAAATATCACCACTAAATCCCTACTTTATCCCAAATTCTGGTCAAAAATCACCCCACCCAACTCCTACCTTCACAAATTTGTTGCCAATTCTTCCAACTCCATGATACATAATTTCGTCGCGTTCACCATTTGGCCGAAATCGAACATCGCCAGTCAACTGATTGGCAACTTTTAGCTGCAAAAATGGATTTCTCAGGTTATACTTTGGGTGAAAATGGCTCATTTTTGAGCTATTTCCCTCAGATTTCCAATTAAAATATTGAGAATTGACTGAAATTAGTGAAACTTGCTTCTGTTAAATCGAAAAGTGAAGAGATTAGGAGAATTTCTCATATTAAGGTTAAAAATCTGAAACTTATCCAAAAATTGTCTAAAATGGCTCATTTTTGAGCTAGAAACCTCGGATTTGCGCTAAAAATGCTCATTTTCTAGCTAGAAACCTCACCTTTCTAATCCCATCATTCAAAATCGCCCCATCCACCCATTGACTATGTCCCCCACACTCCAACTTCTCCTGTCTTGGCGCATGTCCAAACTCCCTCAATCGATAAATCGCCATACCAATCACATAAATCGCCTCGGAAGTTAGCGCAAGTTGCGTTTTCATCATCGGATCATTCTTAACCAATTGTAGCCCGGTTATGTTACACGTGAAAATCGGATCGTTTTTTGGGGAATTATTGTTGAGAAAATCTTCCAGCAGGGATAAATCAGTGTTAGTGAAAACATAGGAAAACGGAGGTTCGGCCATATTTAAACCACGTGCTCGATCCAATAAATGATATAGAATTGTGATGTTGTTGGAGTGGATAATCTGTAAAAATTGGGAATTTTTGAGTCTAAATATGCATAGGCTTCAGCTTAAACTCACAATATTCGTCTGTTTCAGCCTCGTCTTAACATGCTTTAAAAATGGTTCATAATCGGCCGTGTTGTTCGGAAGTCGTCGAACTTTTATCAGCAACTTTCGGCCGCCCGTCTCGGCAATTTGTTTATATTGCATTAGAGGGCTCAGATCTTCCAAATCGCTTCCATCTTGATAAGCCAACAAGAAGCTGGTCCAACGCATTGAGTCAAGAAATTCCGCCGTGGCTCGCGCTCCTGAAATTGATCATGTTTTTGGTGGAATTTGAGCGGGGGACTAGATTTTTCATGATTGGAAACCTAGTCCCCAAGCGATTTCAAATTTCCCGCCAAAAATCACCATACCTGACCCTCTTGATGGTCCAATCATTGTCACAAAATCCGAAATCGAATCCTGAATCGAGGTGGCTTGCAAAGCAATGCATGGAATCTGTAAAAATCAAGCTTTATCTTATATTTAGGCTTATCTAAAATCCTGGCTTACATGATGAAAATGGCACATTGATTTGATGAGTTGCGTGTCTTTTTCATCTTGCTCATTTGATAGAATTATTGCCACCACACCTTTTTGGAACAGATTGCAGACTGGAATTATTTGAAAATTATTTTTGGCGCATTTGTGATTTACGCTAAACAACGCGCACAGCGGAGTCTCGTTGTTTTACTTTTGTTTTTTTTGTTTGTTTCGAAAATGTTATTTTTCTTGTTTTTGATGGAAATAAACACGTTTTTCAAGATTTTTTGTTGTTTAGTTGTTCAAAATCTGCTTGAAATCCTGCAGAAAAGCTATATTTCTATTAAAATCGAAAATTTCAGGGTAAAAATCGAGTTTTTGGTGAAAAGTGAGTTTTTTGGGGTTAAATTTATCAAAAATTCACAAAAACCATCTTTGTTTCTTACCTCGATCCTCATAATTCCGGCTAGGATAGTCTGGAGAGGTTAAATTGAAGGTGATTTGGGTGTGAGCTCCATTTTCAGTGTTCCAGCGATGAATTGCGTAGCGTAGATGTTCGAACGGAAAAGTTCCCGCCATTGATGTTGTGCCTTTAAAAAAAGCGGCATTTCTAGGTAACAAAAAGTCGAAAATACTGATTTTTCGGGAAAATCAGCGGAAAATTATCTAGGTCACGTTTTTTCTCAAAAAACCCACCAATATTGAATTCTTCGTCGGCGTTCACCGAAAATCGCGCGAAAATCCAACAAAAAATCAATAATCGACATTTTTCTTGCATTTTTTTCACGAGGCGGAAAGAGAAGTTGACAAGTTTATTTTAGATCATCTGAAAATTGAGATTCAGAAAATTTTTGGGGAAAAGAAATCTCGGGGGAGTTTTGATTGGGTGGATGTTCTTGGAATTAGATTTCCAGATTTTTGGAAGAAGATATGAGGGAAAATGGGGGGAAAATCAAGATTTTCTTGAAGATTCGGATTCTAAAAATATCGCATAAGCTATAGCCATAAACTATGAATTTCCTAGGCTTGTGAGATTTCAGAAAATCCCGAATTTCTTAGAAAAACCCAGATTTTAAGCTGAAATCTGGAATTTTTGAGAAAATTTAGCAAAAAAACAGTCAATTTTTCATATATGAAAGCTAAAAAATGAGATGAGATGCAAAAAAGTGCACACGGAATTAAAATGAGTAGTGAAAAATTGGTGGTGGCTCCGAATTTTTCCTCTGTTTTTTGGCTGGCTCAATTCAATTTTGGCAAAAGGCCGAAAAACGTATGTTCTTCGCGTGCGATACAAAAAATGTGAAATGAATAAATTTTTCGGGTCACAAATTTCGCTTTAAATCGAGCCCGAAAAATGTTTTTGAATGAATTATTCAAAGCCACTTAGGTTAAGTGAAGCCAAATTTAAAATTCCGTAGTTTGGCGCCAGAAACACCAGAAAATGTTGTTTGAAAGCAAAAATGTCATTTTCAGGCGGCGCAAAAAGGTTTTGACTGGTTTTTTTTCGAGAATGAGAAAAAAATTATTTATAATAAGTAGGAAAAATCGTAGAGTTCCGACAACTCCAGGAAATTGTCAATCTTGGCTGGTTTTTCACCTTAGAAACGATTTTTCGGTGAAAAATGACTAAAATTTCGAGATTTTGGTGGAAAAAGCCCCAAAAAACCAGGTTTAGACTAAAAATCGTAGTCACAAAGTTCTGGCTCAACAAAAATTTCCCACGCAACCCAAAAATCTCAAATTACCTTTCTTCTTCCAAAAAACCTAAAATTTTAGTTGTTTTTCTATTTTTTCAGGCTTCTAACTAACAAGACGAGCAAAAAATAAGTAACAAGTTTTTTTCAGCCAAAAAAACAGCAAAAAATTTAATTTGGTTAACTTTTCCCATTTTTCTTCGGCTCTTCTTGTGTTTTTTACCAGAAAAAAATGGAAAAAATTGGGGGAGCAGCTCGGAAAAATAAAATAAAAATAGAAAAAATTCTGTTTTTCAAGTGCGTTTTTTTATTGAGAAGAAGAAGATTGTTCAAGAGAAGATCAGATATTTTTCTTTGTTTTGCTTCAGGATTTTTTGAGGCGTAGATTTTGAGCTCAAAAATCTGAATTTTTTTTCAAATAGCTAAAATTTTGCACCAAAATTTCAATCTCACTTCAAAAAATCCAGGAAAAAATTCAAAAAAAAAATAAAACGCGTCGTAAAAAAAGTCGAGTACAACTCAAAATTTTCCTTCTTTTTTCTCGGTCGGATAAAACGAGATAATCCCATTTTGATGGCAACTTTTTCTCTCGTTTTCTCTGCTTCTCTAACCCCGCACACTCTCTCGCATGTCTGCGTCTCTTCGAATTGTATACTCTCTCCAATTTCCATATGTAAATTTTTTTGAAGTGCAGTTTGAGATGAATTCAAATTTTGACTTACATTAGGTGCTAAAATTTTTCTTCAAAAATATAAAACATGTGTTTTATAGACCAAGAAAAATATGTCTGCAAGATTTTTCCAAAAAATTTTTTTTCAAAAAAAAGGGATACAACAAATCAGGTTATTTTTTGCTTTTTTTCTGAGCAGAAAAAGGCATTTTTCACACAAGCTGGAAAAAAGGCAGAAAAATAGGCGGGAAAAATAATTATTTATTTTTTTAGGAACGAACGAAGAAGATTTGATTAATCTGTTTATTTTCGAGGGTTCGTATAGGAATTTTTGCGGCATTTTTTAGTCTAAAAATCGAATTTATTTTCAAAAAAACTCAAAACCCGTGCAATATTCAATACAAAATCATCTTGCTCAATTTTCTGAATTTTCTCACATCGAATCTTTTCTTCCATATCCATGCAATGCTCTCAACAACTTCCAATATCGATAAACAACAACTGTGGCAAAAAATCGGGCGACAAACCAGAAAATCATGATCGAACCCATAACAATACCAAAAACTCGTGCATTATATTCATTTCCTTTGTAGTTCAAAACCTCATTTGTATAGGCAATTGGGAGGACCGAAATACAGAAGAATGCGGCGGCCACAACGATATCCCAGAGGAATGTGAGAGCCTGGAATTAAAATTTGACATTTTTGAGGAAAAATTAATGAAAACCCCCAATTTCTATATGAAAATGAGTAGAACAAATGATATTTTACCTTAAAATTGCAAAAATCCTGCTAAAAACCACGTATTTTCAGCAAAAAACCCTGAAACTCGGGCGGAAAATGACAAAAAAAAAAATGAATGAGAGTACTGTATTCGGCGTTTGTGTGCAAACACAAATGCAGACACCTGCATTTTATTTGACGCGCACGTATTTTTATTCTCTCTCACGCATTTTTTTTCTGAAGAAAAAACGGCAACGGCAGTTTAAAGGGACATGAATCGTTTGTAATGGAAAAACTCAGATTGGCTGAACCGTATGAAAAGTTATATACACCATTAGAATCTACGTGAAAAACTGCATCGAAATAAGGTTCGAGTGGTGGATTTAGTGTAACTTTTTTCTCGCGGTATTCGTGACGGGACCCTATTTCTTTTTCGAAAAAATTTCCTTTAAGAGAGAGCGTGCGAAAAAGAGAGACGCTATTGCGCAGAGACATTTTGTGTGCAAACACGCTGACGCACAAATGCACCACACACGTAGGGGTTCGAACCGTAGTTTTTTCAGCAATTTCCTCGCTTGAAAATACGTGCTCTTTTTTTTGTTTTTCCTGGTTTTCAACGAATTTTCGAGATTTTCAGAGAACTCACCAAGAAAATCAAATGAGTTTGCAAAAATTTTGGATTTTCGTTGATGGCGCCCAGCCAGAGGAATGCGACTTGAGCTGTGAGCATTAGCAAATTCACCGAGGTGAAGACGATGGTCCCTAGGAAAATTTGATGATTTTACGATTTTCAGGCCAAAAAAAACTTACAAGCCGGTTGTTGATGAATAATTGTGAAGAGCAGAATCACACCATAATACATCCAATAAACAATTTCGAAAAGTGCCACCAAAAGACAAGCGGACTGCAAGAAATCAATAATTTTTCTAAGGCGTACTGTAAGAGGAGCTACCGTACTTTTGGACTCAATTTACCGAAACACGTGCGTTTTTCGTCTTCGTAGTAGACGTCTCGAAGAGGCGTCATTTTGTAAGACATTGGAACATTATTCATTTTTGGCGGCTGAAAATTCGAATTTTCAAATTTTGGCGAGAAAGTACGGTGAGTGTTTGGCGGGAGATTTGAATTTGAAAGGCGCGAAAAATCACACAATTTTCTCTGAAAATCATCGCAAATTATAAATTTATCACAAATCGAATCAAAAACTGGTTTGAAATAAATTTTTTCCGAGAAATCGGAAAATTTTTAGTGGAAAATTTTTTTTTTTTTGATAACGGAAAATCGTTAATTTTCGAAGTGAAAATCGTTTTTTAACTTAGAAAATATCGAAAATTTCAAAAAATTTCTTTTGAGAAATGGTTAAAATTCAACCAAAAAATTCCAAATCTTTGATTTTTTGGCCGACAAAAAAATTTGTCGAAAATTGTCAAGTATGATAACAAATAAAACACAAAAAACTAAAGAAGAGAGATTTTTCTGGTCAAAAATAACATTGAAAAATTAATTACATCTTCCCGTTTTTTCTCTAACTTTACAATGAAATTTTTTTTGTGAAAGGCGGAAGAAAAACGAAAAATCAAAGATTCGTGATTTCTGGGGCGGAAAATTGAGATTTTGGCGAAAATTTGAGCATTACTCATGTTAACGAGCCAAAATCCTAATAAAAAAGTTCAAAATGACTCGATTAGTCAACAGAAGTGCTCGCTATATACTCAATTTTCCCGCCAAAAAAATTTTGATCACAATTTTTTTTCTAAAATTTAAAATCAAAGTGATTGATAATGACTCATAAAATAGTGATAAAATATCGATTTTTCAAAAATAATTTTTTTTTGAGAAAAAAAAAAAGGAAAAAAGTGCTAAACTGCTCACTAAAAGTCAATAAATAAACAAAAAATTTTGGAAAACAAACAAATTTCGCAAAAATTTTTGTGGGAAATTTTGGATCTAGAGGTCATTGGATCGAGTCTGGGTGCCTGCGGCTATTTTTCTTTTAAAAAATGATTGGTAAAAAATGTACGTTTTTTTATTAATCTAAAGGTCAAGGGTTCGATTCCTGCTGCCTGCGAAACTTTTTGTTTTTGTTTTTTTCGCTGCAAAACCAAAAAAAATCCACTTTCCAATTGAAGTAGGTACTTCTACTAGTTATATGGCTTATTACCATTAACTTAGCCTAAGTCGTAATTTTCCCCGCAGTAAAAATACATGTTTTGTTTTTGGCACCAAAACCCTTTTTTTGTTCTTCGAAAAAAAATTTTTTTTTTTTTGAAAATTTGAATTTCTTTGTTATCTTAGATTATCATCTTGCGAAGAAAAATCGGGTTTTTCGGAAAAATTATTATTTTTTTTCGAAAAAGAAAATGGAAAATTTGCATAATTTCAAGTTTTTCTGGTTTATCAATTTCATCGAAATTTTTTTTGGCAAAGATTTTTGATTTTTTGGAAAAACAAAAAATGGCGGGCATGAGGAAGCGAACTCGTGACCTTGTGACTGCAAATTTTTTGGAATTTTCGTGTTTTGATTTCGCCAAACAACGTTTTCTTCTCATATATTTATTTATATGAAAAAAGCCGATGAGAGATGATTTAAAAGGGAATAATTAATTGCCTCATTAAAATTTAATGAACAAAAAATTCTTGATTTCATAGGGAAAATGGCGGCTTTTCGTGGGGGAAAATCTGGAATTTTCTATTGTTTCCTATTGATCTCACAATCAGATTTTGGTTGAAACAAAGTTGAAAAAACTGCATTTAAAATTTAAAACGTGAACTTTTTTGTGGAATTTAAAATTTGAAATTTTCAATTTATTTTGTCATTTCTGAATAATGGTTGGATTAAAAACGGTAAAATGTGAGTTAACAACAATTTTTATGCCACTAATATGAGCAATGATTGAAAAAACCTTTTTTCCAACCAAAATCCAAATTTCGGTAGATCAAAACGTCACAACTTATGTTTTTTTTTTCACAAAAAAAAAGCCAAAATTATCTGGGCGGAGCCTGAAAAATCCCGTTTTCCTCTTCAGTTTCCAAATGTGATCTGATCACTTTTATTCAGGCAGGCAAAATGCCGTGTAATCAAGCCGAGGCTCCGCCCATTTCTATAAAAACACCGTGTTTTTGGTCATTATTAGATTTGAATTGGCTTTTTTATTTAAGCTAGACAGATTTGGGCTTAGGCTTAGGTCTGAAGTTAGGCTTAGCTTCTAGACTTAGGCTTTTAAAGTTACGCTTAGCCTCTTTAATTAAGGCCGAATTTTAGGCATTTTTTATAGGAATAAAAAATTTTATGAGTTTTTTAATGAGAATTCTAGGCTTAACCTTATTCCTAAGCCTAAAAATTTTTCTGAAAAATCTATTTTTTCAGATGCGAAATCATTTATTGGTGGGAATTTTGGTGATTTCAAGTGTCTACAGTATTCCTGTGGACAATAATGTGGAAGGAGAGCCCGAAATCGAATGTGGACCGACTTCAATTACAGGTGGGCTTTTCGGGATGGAACATTCGAGATTTTCAGATTTTTCGGGCTGAAAATGTGAAGAAAAAAGAAAAAATCATCAAAAATTAATGACAAAAACAAAAAAATGCGAAAAAAAATCGATTTTTTTTGAGGAAAAAAACAACTTGAGAAAAGTGAAAATTTGCTTTTTAAAGAGGGTAGATCAAAAAACAATTTGTCAAAAAAAAACTTTGTTGGAAAATTCTTTTTTGAATTTCAAAACTTTACGCTTTTCAGCTGAAAATTAGCAAATCTAGACGTTACCTGAATTTTTGAGCATTGCTCATATTAGCACTGAATTTTTGAGCCAAAAATTAGGTTCTCTGAATTTTAGAGCATTGCTCATATTATATTTTTCACTGAAAAATCCATTTCCAGCTAAAAATCATGATTTTTAGCTCAAAATTGTCAGATTTTTATGATTTTTAGCTCAAAATTCGCCAAAAAATCCCAATTTTCTTCCAGTAAACTTCAACACTCGTAACCCATTCGAAGGTCACGTTTACGTCAAAGGACTTTTCGATCAACAAGAATGTCGAAATGATGAAGGCGGAAGACAAGTTGCCGGAATCGA
Source organism: Caenorhabditis angaria (assembly GCA_947459285.1). Taxonomy (NCBI): domain Eukaryota; kingdom Metazoa; phylum Nematoda; class Chromadorea; order Rhabditida; family Rhabditidae; genus Caenorhabditis; species Caenorhabditis angaria. The sequence continues at coordinate 11,088,751 of CANHGI010000002.1, read as the reverse complement.
GTTGCCTTTTGACACGTGTAACGTGGCCCGAACTCGATCGTTGAATCCAAAAGGAGTTTTTGTCACTACAACTGTCGTCGTCTCGTTCCATCCACAATTTGTGACCAAAGTTGATAGGTAGGGAAGGGTTTTGGGGGAAAATTGGAAAATTTGCGAAAAATGATTGATTTTGAGCCAGAAATCGTGAAAAATAATGAATTTTGACCTTAAATTTGGTAGTTAACGTGAAATTGTTTTAATATGAGCAATGCTCCAAAAATCACTTTATTTTAAATTTTGATTCAGAAACATCTGGAAAATTTTAATTTATTGATTAACATGAGCAATGCTCAAAAAATCACTTTGTTTTGAATTTTGATTCAGAAACTTCTGGAAAATTTTAATTTCTTGATGAAAAATGCGAAATTTTGTCCAAAAGCCGATTTTGATATGAGCAATGTTTGAAAAATTACAAAATTTCGAATTTTTGACCTGAAAATTCAATTTTTATTAATATGAGCAATGCTAATAATTTTTTGAATTTTATATCAAAATTCACTAAATTTTCCAGATTAACATGAGAAATCCTCAAAATTATTGAAAATTTCGATATTTTAGTTTAAAATTATTCAAAACCCCTGGATTTTGCCTTAAAATTCATCAAATTTTCCAAATTTTACCTCGAAACACCCCAAATTTTCCTACAGAGCCTACCGTATCCAATGCTTCTACATGGAAGCCGACAAAACCGTCTCAACTCAAATCGAAGTCTCCGATTTGACCACCGCCTTCCAAACTCAAGTCGTTCCAATGCCAATCTGTAAATACGAGATTTTGAACGGTGGACCGACTGGAGAACCTGTGCAATTTGCCACAATTGGACAACAAGTTTACCATAAATGGACCTGTGATTCGGAAACTGTCGACACTTTTTGCGCTGTCGTTCATTCGTGTACTGTTGATGATGGAAATGGTGATACTGTACAGGTTGGTGGGAAATTTGGGCTGAAAATGACCTGGAATTCGATTTTCAGACTGAAAATTACCTCAAATTTGACCCTGAGCTTTATCTAAGCGTTAAAAATTCGAAATTTTCGAACACCGGAGGTATTTTCAGTGTGAAATTCAGGTATTAACGTTGAAAATGACCTAAAATTGACCTGAAATAAATTTTTCCTTCAATTTTCATCTGAATTTGAATTTTTACGTTGAAAAGACCTGCAGCATTGATTTCAAACAAGAATTTAACATGAGCAATGCTCCAAATTTCATATTTTGTTTAACATGAGCAATGCTCAAAAAATCACTTTATTATAAATTTTTGATTAGTATGAGCAATGCTTCAAAAATGCTTTTCCATCATCAAGCTTAAAAAATAACTGAATTTCGAATTTTGGACTTGACAATTTGAATTTTCATTAATATGAGCAATGCTCCAAAAATAACCGAATTTCGAATTTCGGACCTGAAAATTCGAATTTTCATTAATATGAGCAATGCTCCGAAAATCACTGTTCTAAATTTTTGAACAAAAATTTCAAATTTTGTTTAACATGAGCAATGCTCCAATAATCACTTTATTCTAAATTTTTGAAAAATTGTATTTTAGCTTAAAATCTAATAAAAATTCTGAATTTTGGCTCAAAATGATCTAAATTTTCGAAATTTCATGTCAAAATGCTCCAAATCTCCCCAAAAATCCAAATTTTCTTCAGATCCTCGATGAAAACGGTTGTGCTCTCGACAAATTCTTGCTCAACAACCTGGAATATCCAACAGATCTAATGGCCGGACAAGAAGCCCACGTCTATAAATACGCCGATCGCTCACAACTATTCTATCAATGTCAAATTTCGATCACAATCAAAGAGCCAAACGAGGAATGTGCTCGACCAACATGCAGTGAACCACAAGGTTTTGGAGCACAAAAACATAATGCAACTCAAGCGCAATTTTTCCGCGTTTTGAAGAAGAGATCTGCGGAGAGAATTGAGAATGTTTTGGACGTGAGAGCTGAATTGACAACTTTGGAAGTTTTGGAGAGCGATGTGAGTTTAGATGTTGAAAGTTCGGGATTTTTGGGTTAAGATGAGCTGAAAAATACGGTTTTTAACTTCAAAAAGAGCCCGAAATGCTCCAGACCTTGAATTTCATATCAAAATGTTCCAAATCCCGGGAAAAATGCAATTTTTGACCTGAAATTGATCTGGAATGCTCCAAAATCGCCCCGAGCTGAAAAATGAGCAATTTTGACTCATTTTGATTCTAAAGTTCATGGAAAACGCGATTTTGAACTGGAAAAGCTCAAAAATGCTCCAACACCAGTGAAAAAGCGAATTTTTAACCTGAAATGCTCAAAAAATGCTCCGAGCTGGAAAATGTGCATTTTTGGGCTCATTTTGACTATAAATTTAGTCAAAATGCTCCAGACCTTGAATTTCATATCAAAATGCTCCAAATATTGTGAAAAATGACAATTTTGAACTGGAAATGCTCAAAAAAAATGCTCCGAGCTGAAAAATGAACATTTTTGAGCTTCGAGCTCATGGAAAATACGATTTTGAACTGGAAAAGCTTAAAAATGCTCCAACAGCAGTGAAAAATGAGAATTTTTGACCTGAAATGCTCAAAAAAATCGCTCAGAGCTCAAAAATGATAATTTTTGGGCTCATTTTGACCTCAAATTCATGGAAAACACGATTTTGAACTGTAAATGCTAAAAAATGCTCCAAATTTTGTGAAAAACGATAATTTATGACCTGAAATGCTCAAAAATTGGCCCGAGCTGAAAAATGAGCATTTTCTTGTTCCTAAAATCATGAAAAACGGGATTTTTGACCTAAAAATGCTCAAATCCGGATTTTTTGTATAAAAAATGAATTTTAAATTGCCACCTATAGGTCACTCCCTGAAAATTGTTCAAAAATGTATATTTTTCAAGTGTTTAACATGAGCAATGCTTCAATTTTTGACCTAATTTTCAAGAGCTCGAAAGTGCTCTAAATCCCCAATTTCCAGCTGCCCGCCTCTCTCCGAACCTCCCCACAAGCCCTGATTTCCCAATCGGAACGTTTCGAGGAGAACATCTGTATGACACCGTATGTTGCTAGTCTTTTGGTCGCCGGACTCTGTGTTTTGATGTTGGTCTCTGTCATCACAACATTCTTCTGTTTGAGAATCACACCAGCCACCAAAAAAGTTCAACAAAGTTGTTAGAAACTTTTTTTTTTTTGGATTTTATTTATTTGATCACCATGTCTTTCATAAATTATTGATTTTTGAAAAAAAAATTGGGTCTGATATGAGCAATGTGCATTTTTTTTGAAATGAGAATAGAGTTAAGATAAATCCACCAATCTTCATCAACACCCACTTTACACTGTATGTACATTGTGTTCTGCGTCAATTTGTCATTTTTTTGCTGCACACCAGAAAAAAATGATTTATTATCCGGGTGGTCTGTTGTTTTGCTTGTGTACTTCTCACGGACAAGAGGATTACGGTACCTCCACACGTGTTTTCGCGCCAAAATCAAAGTTCTGTAAAGAAAAACAAATTTCACAGCACAAAAATAAATTTGCAAGTAAAAATTGATGAGAGCTACAGTATACCTGACAGAATTCGAAAGGGGCGTGGCCTAAGTTTAGGCTAGTGAGAGAGTGTGGGTTTGGTGAGAGACGCAAAGAAAAAGAAGACGGGGAAAAAAGTTTTTGGAGGAAGAAAACAGAAAAAGTGTCAGTTGTTGTGTGGCTCGGCGAGCACACAACTGTTCGGTTTTTGGGAGATTTTAGGTAGGCCTAGAGGCCTGGGCCTAGGCTTAGGCTTAGGCGCAAGGTCTAGGCTTAGAACCTCTGGGAAGTTCTAATGGCCTAGGGGGTTTTTTTGGGAATCTTTTCAGTTTTGGATAAGTCTAGGCTTCAAAGTTAGGCCTGATTTTCAGAAAGCAAAAAATTTCCAGGTATGAACGACTCCACTGCAGTGTCCGCAGATCAACCGCAAGCCGGTGCTGCAGCTGCCGCAGCAGCCGCCGCCGCCTACGATCCCAGCATCTACTATACGCAACAGAGTCCGCGCATCAACACGGACATCACAACGCTGACGAGTTTTGCCGCAGCGCCGCAGCAAGCTATCGATTATTCATCGCAGTATGATATTTATCGGTAAGTCGGGATTTTTTTGGGAATTTTCCTACCTTGGCGGTTTCTGGGGCTACCAAAAATCTTTGCATTTTCTACCTTCTCTAAAAATTTTTTTTTGAAAATATTTTGGCTTCGATATTTTTTTCACAACAAAAAAATCAATAATTTTTTCGTGCCAAAAACGATTTTCTAAATATTTACATTCTAATTTTTGCGGTCCTTAATCCCTCAGTTTCCGCTAAATTCATATAAACTAACTAATTTTGGAGCATTAAAATGCTCCAAATAATAAATAATGCTCCCAGGGAACTTTTTTGCACCCACACACACACACACCAATTTGTCACCTTGTCACCTTGTCACCAAAATTTGTAGCCACCACCACCCAACCGCAGAAAACCGGGTGGTGGGTGATTTATCGGTGACCTAGTGACCTATGGGAAATACACAGTGCCGCCACATGGAGAATGCGAGGCCTGAAATTGAGATGAGCCTGAAAAGCCTAGAAAAATGAGCCTTAAAAGCCTCTAGAGTTAGTCTGAATATAGAAAAATGATCAAAAAATAGGCTCAGAGCCCTGAAGTGCTCCTGGGCTCTGAGTGAGCTCACCGGATTCCCAAATGAATCCAGATGCGACTGAATGAGATGTCCGGGGCGAAGAAGCATGTGTCTTTTTCGTCAAACATCAGCTGCGCAACCAACTGATGTTTTGTTTCTAGGCTCAGCTGCCACCTGAGTTGAGCTAAGTTGAGCAACTGTGCATGCAAAACTGACTGTTGCGGCTCCAGGAGCAGCAGAAGCTCATCATTTTTTCGTGTTGAAACATAGGTCTTTTAATTTTTTGGACAAAAATCCGGAGATTTCTGTCCTAACATGAGCAATTCTCAAAAAATTTCAAAATATTTTTTTCTTGTAAATTTCTGTCCTAACATGAGCAATGCTCTAATATTTTCTAGAATAAAATGTTTTCTAGATTTTTATCCTAACATGAGCAATGCTCTAGGAATTCTAGAAAATTGTTTCTCTAGATTTTCATCCTAACATGAGCAATGCTCCAGAAATTTCAGAATATTTTTTTTCTAGATTTTTGTTTCAAAATTTTCAAGTTTCCAGATAAATTTGCCACGTGGATTTTCCGATTTTCATAAGTTTACCGTAGTTCTAAATATTATCTTTTTTTGTATCAAAAAAATATCTGACTACAGTAACCCCCACATCTAAATTCCACGTGGCAAATGAAACTACCGTACTTTTCCAAATTCTCAATTGCTTCAGCTTCATTCCCCTTCCAAAATCTTGATAAAAACTACAGTACCCCCCTCAACTTCTGCTATCTCTCTTTCTCTGCGTCTCTTCGCCAGTCATTTAGCTGTTCATCAAAAAATAAAAGAGAGTATCCGAAAAAAGCGCGACGACAGCTGCTCACTTTTTCGGAGCTGCTCGGCTACCTTTATTTTACAACAACATGATGATATAGGTGTAATAGAAAGAAAAATGGATAGATGGATATATGTATTTTGATGGGAAAATAAAGATAAGGGGATTTTTGACGGGTAGGAAAATTATGGTGCGATTTCCTACAGCCTCAAGAATCCAGGTGGACAATTTGAATACTGTTTTTTATCTCCTTAAATTTTCTTGAAGTAGGAAAGTTATGGTGCGATTTTTGACAGCCTCCAGAAATTCTAGAAGTAGGAAAATTATGATAGGATTTTTGACAGCCTTGAGAAATTCTAGAGGTAGGTAAATTATGATAGGATTTTTGACAGCCTCAAGAATCCAGGTGGACAATTTGAATACTGTTTTTTATCTCCTTAAACTTTCTTGAAGTAGGAAAGTTATGGTGTGATTTTTGACAGCCTTGAGAAGTTCTAGAGGTAGGAAAATTATGAAAGGATTTTTGACAGCCTTGAGAAGTTCTAGAGGTAGGAAAATTATGAAAGGATTTTTGACAGCCTCCAGAATTTCTAGAGGTAGGAAAATTATGAAAGGATTTTTGACAGCCTTAAAAATTCCACAAGTAGGGAAATTATGGTGCGATTTTGGACAGCCTTAAAATATTAGGCGAATTTGGGTAGGATTTCTGAGAGCCTTGAAAAGTTTTGTCCCGAGTAAAAAATCACAACGCTCAGCTCCTACCCCCCCCCTTATTTTACCTCATTTTGTACCCCCTTCTCTTCCCCTCTCACCTACCGTAATCCCCTACAGTAACCCACCAATTTACAGTAGTCAAAACACGTTCTACTATCAACCATACGGTCAACCAACTTCATCTTTCTACCCGGATTTGAGCAGTTTCAATGTGCCAGTAGCTGCTCCGCGAGCCCCTCAAAATCTCTCGACTTCTTCTCAACAATCCGACAATTTTGCGTCTACCGTAGTCCTTGAGGCGAAACCTACAGTAATCTCGAAGGCCGAAAATGGTCCCGCGGCGAAGAAGCGCAAGAGTACTGTACTTCATCATGATGAGGACGGAGGTGCGAATAATGGAGATGGAAATCCGCCAAGGAGAACTAAAAGTGAGTACGGTGGGAAGAGTACTGTAGATATGGGTTACTGTAGGCACAATTTTTTGATCTACAGAAATTTTTAGAAAATTTAAATTGATGTCTACGAGTAGCTACAGTAACCCAAGGGTACTGTAGGGTTTTTGGCCGGATTGTTTCATCTACAACAATGCTCTTAACATGAGCAACACCAAATTTAGGTTCAAAATTATGCTCTTAACATGAGCAATGCCATATTTTCACTCAAAATAATCGATTTTAGGCTCAAAAAATCGCAAATTCTCCCAATTTTCAGTCAAATTAAAGCTCAAAATTTTGCAGTTTCAGTGGATCGTCGAAAAGCGGCAACAATGCGCGAACGTCGCCGCTTGCGCAAAGTCAACGAGGCTTTCGAAGTCGTCAAACAACGAACGTGCCCGAATCCGAATCAGCGACTTCCGAAAGTCGAAATTCTGCGATCCGCCATCGAATACATCAATAAATTGGAGGGAATGTTGCAGGCGGAGGGGAAAATGACGAAAATCATGAGCCAGAATCAGGCACTACAAATGCAACAGCAAATGAATGGACATCCGCCGCATGATTATATGGTGAGTAGGGGGGTACTGTAGTTTTTGGCGCGAAAAATTTGAACCATTTTATGTTAAAATTGATGAAAAACTAGCCTAGGAAGTTTTTCGTGAGTACTGTACGACCCTAGAAATCCTTAAAAATTTTGTTAATATGAGCAATGTCCCAAATTTTCGAAAAATTCCAAATTGTCCCTTTTCTCATACAAAATCCTAGAATTTTCGTTAACATGAGCAATGACCAAAATTTTCTAAAAGTTCCAAAGCAATCCCTTTTCTCATAGAAAAAAATTCAATTTTTGGCAAATACTCTGCGTCTCTAACTCCTAATTTTCTAGTGATTTCTAACCGTCTAGAAGTCTAGCTTCTCTAACATGAGCAATATTATCATGTCTGGTGTCAAATTAAAGCGCTTAACATGAGCAATGTCATATTTAGGCTCAAAATGATGCTCTTAACATGAGCAATCCAAAAATTCCAGACTTCCTCTCATTTCGCCTCAACCTCATATCATCAAGATGGTGGAGCTGGCGGCGGAGCCTTTGATGATGATGACTTATCAGATTCGGATGTTGATGACGTCATCGATTCGTCGAATCAAACTACAAACAACGCGAATTCCAACCAACAAAACACGAATCAAGAGCTCGGTGAGCATCTTATTCAAAAGTAACTTTTTTGGAAATTTGGACTAACCAGCCATTTTTTGAAATTCAATAAAAAATTATTGATTATTTTTTGCAGCTACGGATTCGATGCAAAAGAGAAACTCACTGGATCGACTTACGCGAATAGTGGAAAATATACGTGAGTTTTTTGGCGGTAAAATCTTAAATTCAAGTTTATTTATTTAAAAATATCGATTTTTGCAGCCAACGAAGATCAAATGGTCGAAAACATTCAACTTCAGCCGCAAAATGAGCTGGACGACAAAAAAATGGCGCTCCTTTGAGCTCCAGATTTAATTTATTGATTTTTTAACTTGAAAATGCTCTTAAACCTTTTTAATGTGCCTTTAATTTTTTCCAAATTTAGAGATGTTTGAGCGCAATATAAAGCAAAACTTCCGAATTTTCAGGCATGTTTGAGGCATGTTTGGGCTCAAAATGGAGCTAGAACTCTAAAATTTCAGCTCGAAACCAAAAATGATTCTTCTTATGCTCAAAATAATGCAAAAAATCAGATTTTTCAAATCTAGATATGCTCAGGCTCAAAATGAAGCTGAAAATCCGACTTTTTAGCTCAAAATCGATAGTTTGAAGTAAAGCCATGTTTGGGCTTAAAATCGAGCTCAAAATCTGAAATTTCAGCTAGGAATCAGATTTTTTCGAAGTTCAGTCATATTTGGGCTCAAAATGGAGCTATAAATCTGAAATTTCAGCTAGAAATCAGATTTTTCAAATCTAGTCATGTTTGAGCTCAAAATGGAGCTAAAAATCTGGAAAACTCACACCAGTCGGTGGTGTTCCCTCAATCGGCGCATCCAAAAAGTCCCAAATCAAAATGGTATCATCATGTGAGCTCGAAACTATTTGAAAATCATCAAATTGCAATCTGAATACTCTGCCAGTGTGTTGCATGAGTGACGAAAGACAAATATCTCCGGGCATACTTCGCGGATCCAGCGCCGCTTTCAAATCCCAAACTTTGATTTTTCCGTCGTAGGCTCCGGAAACGATGCGTTTATCATCAAAGCGGATGCATCGGACCAATTCTTCGTGACCTTCGAGAACTGGTAAACATACTCCAGAATGGATATTCCAAAGTCTGCAAAAAATAGAGGGTTTTGGGGAGCATTTTGAGCCCAAATTTGACTAAATTTGAAAAAAAAAAGTGATTTTCAGAATCCTGAAGGCTTTCGGAGCATTTTGAGCCTAAATTCGACTAAATTTAGAAAAAAATTGAGATTTTCAGAATCTTGACAGCTCCAGGAGCAAATAGAGCCCAAATTCAGTTCGTTTCTGTTCGAAAATGTGATTTTCAAAATCCTTAAGACTCCAGGAGCATTTTGAGCCCAAATATGATATATTTTGGACCAGAAATGTGATATTCAGAATCCTGACATCTCCAAGAGCATTTTGAGCCCAAATTTGGACAGTTTTGGACCAGAAATGTGATTTTCAGAATCCTGAAGGCTCCAGGAGCATTTTGAGCACAAATTTAGTTAGGTCTGGAGCAAAAATGTGTTTTTGAGAATCTTGGGAGCTTTTGGAGCAATCTCTACCGAAAATCCAAATGTTTAGGAAAAACCAAAGTCCATAGAAGAGAAAGTTGCTTCCCGACTAGGTAGTAAGAAATTCTATAAGTTCGTAAATACGCGGCTCAAAACCAAGCCTGAAATCATCAAATTAGTTGATGAACAAGCAGGTATAATATTGACTGAACCATTGGATATATCTGAAAATTTGGCGAAATTTTTCTTTAATTCTTACGCGTCAGAAGTGTCGGGAAATTTGACCGACATTCACCCCCCAGATACATCTGATGGTTCGGAAATGCCCTGGATCCTATATTCTGATGTTGTTGACGCGCTTAAAAAACCAAATCAAGTAACACGCTGACATCCGATGGTATTCCGTTCACTTTTATGAAATTGTGCTCTGACTGGTTAGCGGCTCCACTTTCTCACATATTTAATTTATCAATGATGCATGGAAAAATTCCATCACGATGGAAACATTCCATAGTAACTCCCATTCCGAAGGAAAAAAATGCATCATGTTCAAACAAATACAGGCCCATTTCAATAACCAGTCAACTATGTCGTATTTATGAACGGTTCTTGAAAAAAAAACTCGTCAAAATTCTCGACGATCAAGAAATACTATCGGATAGCCAGCATGGTTTTCGACCAGGCAAGTCAACAACAACTCAAATGTTGGAATGTATGAATGATTGGACCCGCTCTTTAGATAATTCCAAACAGATAGACATAGTTTATTTCGATTTTTCTAAGGCATTCGATAGAGTAGATCATTATATTCTGTTGGAAAAATTTAGAAAGATTAAAATTCACAGAAACTTCTGGCTTTGGATAAAAGAATTTTTGACAGATAGATCTTTTACAGTAAAAGTTGGCTCTTGTTTCTCTAATACTTATCCAATTATATCGGGCGTCCCCCAAGGGGGCGTACTTTCGCCACTTTTATTTGCTATCTATGTCAATGATATTTCTAGTTCCATTACATTTCCAGGAGTAACTATTTCGCAATTCGCGGACGATCTAAAAATCTACGCGGAAAACTCTTCTTCTAGTAATCTCCAAAAAGCCATAGATTCTATAGTCACCTGGTCCCAAATCAACAAACTGCCACTAAATTCTGGTAAAACCAAAACAATCTCACTCAAAAACAAACCCATAAAGGTGGATTATTTTGTTTGTGGCAATACAATTCAGCGGGAAAGTGTGATTAGAGACCTAGGCTTTTTTATCTCTCCTAAATTATCGTTTGAAGAGCACTGGAAGCAACTCATCTCTAGGGCAAACTCTCTAATATACCTTATATTCAAGTGTTTCTCAAGCAAAAAGCCAGCATTTTTCATAACTATCTACAAAAGTCATATTCGATCCCTGCTCGAGTATGGAACTCCAGTTTCCTCACCAAAAACCCAAAAACTGTCTAATTCCATCGAAAATGTTCAGAAAAATTTCACTCGTAAACTCTACAATCGTGTTAAGGGTAGAATAATTCGGTACAATGATCCCGACGCCCTCAAATATTCTCAGCGTCTAACACTTTTCAATCTTCAACCGCTATCGGTAAGAAGAACACTGCTTGATCTCAAAGTTTTCGGGAAAATCTTGTTGAATAAAACCAAAATTCGGTGGCGTAGGCTTTTCTCTTTCCAAAATTCGAAATGTAGATCAAAATTCAGCATCTCGACGGAAAGGGCGAAGACTTCGCATAGGGGAAAGTTCTTTGTGTCAAGAACAATACCGCTCTTCAATGAGCATTTAAAAAAGCTGAACCCAACAGCTAGACACCTATTACATTCCAGTATTTGCAGCAGTTTAAACATATCAGATTAAGTTGAGTCACCACCTAAAAATTCAAAAACAATACTCAAATCTCATAAAAACAACCCAAAACGCGTATTCCCGACTCTCAATCTCCCCTTTTTTTTCTTTCTTTTTTTCCCCATCTCACTACCACTTGCATGATTCTTAATTTTATTTTGCCCTTTGCATTTTACTCTTTTTTTTAATCCCAATTATCACTTTCTTGTCGAATACTTGCCTAATCTCAAAGTTTTTACTCTTGATGTTTTTCATTTTCACACGTTTGCCTTTCCGCAGCGTAAATAAAAATAAAAATTAAATTAAATTAGAGCTCAAAATATCCCAAAAATCACAATTTTTAGCCCTAATTCAAAATCCATCTCAAAATTCGTGAAATTCTCTCAGGAACCTCAAAAAATCCAAATTTTCAGGGAAAATCAAGAATCAGTACTTCACAGAGCTCAAAAATCCTTATTTTCGAGCCATATATCAAATTCTATATCAATATTCCTAAAATTCTCTCAGGAATCCCAAAAAAGCCAAAGTTTCAAAAAGGTTAAGAATTAGAGCTCGAAAGAGCTCAAAAATGATAATTTGTGCGAAATATACTAAATTGGGTGTCAAAATTCCTGAAATTCTTCCAGGAATCTCATAAAAATCAGGAAAATCAACTCTAGGGTTATTTTTGGCCAAAATCATTGAATTTTATGTCAAAATTTGGCAAATTTCTCAAAAAACTCACCTAATAGTATTATCACTACTTCCACTAACAACCAATCTTCCACGATATTGTAAACAAGCGATTCCTCTTCGATGTCCGGACAAAGTTCGCAAAAATTCCAGCGTGTCCATCGACCAAACTTTGATTGTTCGATCTCCGCTGGCACTGACAATATAGCGATCATCGAAATCGACAACATTTACAGCGGCTCGATGTCCGGCCAAAACTCGGCGAATATTGATTTCTCGTGCCGAGACCATGTCCCAGACGGCTATTGATCGATCTTTTGAGCTGGAAATCGGGATTTTCAGAAGATTCAGTGAAAATGGAAGATTTTGAATCCAAATATGAAAAGCTGTGAAAAATTTTACAGCACTTCGAAGTTTTCTAGGGTGAAATAAAGTTCTTGGAATTCAAAATCAAATTTTAAGCTATAAATAGTGATTTTTGAGTTTTTCAGTGAAAATGAAGCATTTCGAGCCCAAACATGATAAGTTTTGATGAATCTCACAATTTTCTGGGTAATTTAAAAGCTGGTGGAAGTTTAGAGCTTAACCTATATTAAAATCAGGTTCCTGAAGCTCTATGGATTATTTTGAGCTCGAAATGTGAATTTTCATAAGGTTCAATAAAAATGAAGCATTTTGAGCCCAAAAATTGGGATTTCAGTGATTTTTAAGATTTTCTAGGTTCTGAGAAGCACCAAAATATACCCTGTTTGTGCTCAAAATTCTCGCTAGGATCTCAGAAATCCCATGGAGCCCTCGAGAATCGTTGAAATCCCCCGAAAAACCCACCAAGTGACCATAGTTCCATTGCTGAATCTCAAATGAAGAACAGCTTCACAATGATGAATCAGAGTTTTGAGACAATCACCGGTTTCCACGTCCCAAACACGTACTGTGGCGTCTGATGAACCTGGATAAAATTTGGGGTGAAATTTTGCCACTTAAAATTTTTTTTGAGCATTGATCATGTTAATTATTGCCGTTATATTGAAATTTCGAGTATTTCGACACCAAAATCGATTATTTTTGGAGTTGAAAAAAATGGAGAAATTAACATGAGTAATGCTCAATTTTCATTGAAATAGAGTAAATTCCAAAACTAACATGAGCAATGCTCAAATTTTCATCCGAATATATCAATGTATGTGTCGAAAAGCTCCAAATTTCATGAAAAATTCAAAAAATAACATAAGCAATGCTGAATTTTTATTGAAAATAGGTCAAATCTGGTGTCAAAAAAATTAACATGAGCAATACCCATTTTCATCAAAATCAGCCGAACTTGGTCTCAAAAAGCTTCAAATCTCTCCCAAAATTCAATTTTCCATGAAAACCACATAAGTTTGGTCTCCAAAAGCTCCAAATCTTTTCAAAAATTCAAATTTCCCCTAAAATCCCAACATACCCAAAATAATGACCCGATTATCTTACTGCAAACACAAAACACTTCCCGTATGTCCGGTCAACGTCATTCGACACAAATAGTCTTTTCGATCCCATATTTTGATGGTATTGTCGCGGAGTCCCGATACGATTTTCTCATCGTCATTCTGTAGACAATAAACACCTTTCGAATTTTCGGAATGACAATTGACACGTGTCAATTTGTAGTTGCCACGTCGCCAATTTATATCGATTACAAACGCAGTTGGAAAAAGGGTCCTTTAAGGATGCCGAAAGTATCCTTCAGGGATGAGCTCATGTGTCAATTAAGTACCTCACAAAGATCAAGTTTTCAGTTTTTGCTGCTCAACAAAAATCACACCTCGGCCAAAATCATGGTTTTCAAAATAAGAAATTGTACGTGAACTTTTTACAGTATGAAAACTGTGAATTTTTCAGTGTTTGACCTCTAAAAACTCTGAATTCGTCAATTTTTGACCTCTGAAAACTGCAATTCAAAATTTTTCAAAAGTGTACTCCGGCCAGCCACAGATTGGCCGAGGTGTGACAAAAAGTGCAAAAAGTTGGATAAATTTAAGAAAACGCAGTTTTTAAATTTAAGAAAACGCAGTCCTCATGTCAAAAATATTTTATCGACACTGAATAATGACGTTGTTCAGGAGGGTCGACTTATCCAAGTCGCAATTTTTCGATAAGTAAATCTATGTTTTTTAAATTTGTAGCTTACAAGGGAAGTAAAAAGGGTTCTGAAATTAACTTCTGATGAAACATAGTGAAATATAGTAATTCGACCATGCTGAAAACGATCCCGAAGTCGAAAATTGCTATAACTCACTCTGAGCCATCTTTTGGAGCTTGGTGTAATTTAACCGCCAGACAAACACCAAAAAAGGTCGGAGAGTGTGCAAAAAATGAAAAGTTTGGAGCTCCAAAAATGGCTCAGAGTTCGTTATAGCAATATTTGACTTCGGGATCGTGTTCAGCACAAATACTATATTTCACTACGTTTCATCAAAAGTTAATTTCAGAGCCTAAATCACTTCCCTTGTTAGAAAATAGGCTGATCCATTTCGAAAATTTTTGGAAAATTCTGTCAATAATTTTGACTTTGGTGAATCGACCGTACTGAACATTGTCATATGCTTAGTTTTTGATAAAATTTTCGTTGACATGAGTCATGGACCCTAGAAAACGCGTTTTTCAGAAAATTCTCGATTTTGGGCTTATTTTTGTGCTCTTCAGAGAGTTGCGCACCAAAAACTAAAAACAAGATATTTCTCTGCGTGAAAAACTGTAGAAAATATGTCTCATTGAAAATCTTCGGTGACTGGCAAGTTATCAGTGGTCACACATTTTTCCCGTCATAAATTTTTTCTCGAGTTTCGGATAAAAATTATATTTCAAAAAACTGACTTTCAAAAAATCCTCCTTTATTTGGTCGAAATGTCCAGTGAGTCGAATCGTCCGGCGGCTTTTCTGAAAAGTCAAATTTTCTAGGTTTTCACAGTATATTTGTTTACCTGTACAATGAGCATCGTTGAAGGGTTTAGACTGTCTGTAAAAATAATTTATTGAGATTTCCGAAGATTTCAAGAGAGAAAATATTAAGATAAGAGGTTAACAGAACTAAAGTTTTACTATAGGACTATACTTTAATAAGATAGGTGGATATTTTCGATGTTTTTCATACTTTTATCATGTCTGCTGCTCAGATGTAGAGTTTTATTTTTAATATTTTGGGCATATCAGATGACAAATTTTGACAAGATTTCGCCAACTCGTTTTTGCCAAAAAATTATTTTTGAACGAAATTTTCGAAGCTGTTGTCAAATTTCGACCAAAAAGCCAGATGGAACGAGTTCAGTCAAAAATTAATCAAGCTTTCACTATCTGTGATGTTTTACACATTCCAATAGTCTTGGACAACTTAAAAAGTTATTTATATCAAACGGATCGTCGCTTGTTATGAATAAATAGGAAAAATAATGAGAAACAATGCACAAACGCACAAAAAACTGATTATTGAAATCTGAATGTATTCTCCTTGAAGAACTTATCGGAAATAGCAACAACACATGAAATAGGTTTTACCGAAAACTTTCTGAGTCTGATAATCAAATATTTCTATTGAAATGCATTCTTACATTTAGTCGTCGAAAAACGGGTGTTTTCAAACATGAAATCTCGCCACAGACACACCGACTAAAACTTTGAAACTCGTGTATGCAGAGAATTCACTTTATAATTAATCGCATGATAATGAAACGTAGCTTCTTGAAGTCAAAATAGTAAAATTGGTTGGTTTACGGAGGGCTAACGGTCAATTAGTTGAAAATGTAGAGAAGTCCTAAAATCGAAAATTTCTCATGTTTTTCAAAGTTTATTCCTTGAATCTCAAGTAACGCACTATCAATAGCAGTTTACATTTATATCGCAACCTGTTTCACACGTTCTACGCTCGAAAACAACACAGAAAAAACGAAAAACAGAAACAAAGAAAACTCAGACAAGTTGAGCGATTAATCGGCAAGCAAAGTGAGCTGACGATTAATCGTCTGAACAAAATTAATACAGGCGATTAATCGCTCAGCCAGCAGCTAATTCAAGTTGCTTAGCGATTAATCGCCCAACTTGTCTGAGAAAAAACGAAAAAACGAAAATGAATTCCGAGAGAAGTACACACTCTGCGGACAACACACGCTAGTTGACGCGCAGTTACACATTTTCTTGTTTTTATCGGAAAATAGGTTTTCGGAAAACCCCTATTTTACAGGATGAGGAGAGAGTATTGCAGGAAAGATAGAAGTAAGGAAAAGGAGTTGGGTGAGTATTTTGGGGTTTGGGTTTTTTCAAAAAATTATTATTGAAAATTTGATAAAATTATAATTATGAGAAACATTTTTGTTTATTATTTAGGTTAGTTATAGGATAGTTTTTAGAGAGATCAAATCTATATTTTTTAGAAATATTAATTTTTTGGTATTGTCAATCCGAAATTTTTTGACCCTTGGAAGAGAATCGATATGGCCCAGAAAACCAAACATTTTTTTTCAATACAAAAGATGAAAGAAGCCGTCTGAAGTCTACTGTAGTGGTTTTCTCTTCCACGGCTCTAAATTTTCGAATTGACAATAGTATTTTATAGTTTTTTTGTTCAACAAATTATTTATTGAATCCATTTTTGATAAATTGATTGATCATATTTTTAATCCTAGGATAATAATATGTGCATGTATTGAATATTCTGATAATTTCGGTATATATAGTGTTAAGTGTCATTCGTAATGAACTCTACAAGAAAATTATAAAAATGTTATAAAAAGAAATAATCATGGAGGTACTTGACTTATCTGTGGAAACTGTTTTTAATAAAGATTCATTCATTCATCTAATTCATTCATTCATCTAAAATAGAAAAAAAATTGTGTTGGTTTTCATTTGTTTCTCGTGATTCGACTTCTTAAACTTCTGGCTTGCATCCCATAAAATTGTTCGACTTCTTTAACCAATTGCGCAAAAAATGAACAATTGTTTTTGTAAAGTCTGAAAATGAAATAAACAAATGAACAAATAAATAAATATACTTATGAAAACTTACGTTGTTAGTTCAATGCTCACATTGTCTGGGCATATTTTGGTAATATGACCAGGATTTGAAAATGGCATCACACAACAATTTCGTTTCAGCGCCACCCAATTTCCGGATTTTCTCGATAACCTGAACTCAGAATATTACATCAGTTTCATCATCAGTTAACCCTAATTCGCTAAAAATCTTTTGAAGCCTTTCGAAATAGATTTAAAATATTAATCATTTTTTCATTGAATTTCGTCGATTTTAGACCCACAAGATTGTATCAGGTCTCAAAAAATTGGGGTAAATGTTTCTGGTAGTATATTACACTCTGAGTTTCGTAATATTCCCAGAAAAACTCACTTTATCCGTTGGTGATTCCAATTGATGAACCGTACTTCCAGCGACGCCACGATTGGCTCTGCGAGATTCAGATTCAAAGTTTATTTCTGGATTCACATTTTGGGTGTTTTCGCGACGCGTCAACTGAAATCATCATAACATTAAACTTTATCGGAAGCTTGTTAGTCAGAAAATTTGGGTTTTTAGTGTAGTGAAATTCAAATGGGTTCGCATCTCCCCATAATATTTTTCAAATAAACATAGAAATATTACACTGAACTGGGCGTGCTCACCACATTCCGATCCTGGAATCACACGGCGAAATTTTTTCAGTAAACTTATTTTCAAAGCGAAATTTGAAAAAAAAATCCATATAAACGGAATAAAAATGGTTTCAAATTTCACAGATTTGGCATTACGACTTACTTCATTTCCTAGTGACCAACTATCATTACTTCCAATTGTCGTTTCAGTTAGTGTATTCTCGCCACTTTCTTCATCCCAATCTGTAGAGTTTGTCATATTCATCGATGATGATTGATTTGAGATATTCCAAAGTTCCTGAAAAAAATGAGGTCTTCTGAAAGATGTCGGCGTAGACAAATGCTTATAGTTGGACCAGTTTTTCGGTTAGTTCGTTTGTTTGGTTTTGAGTTTGTTCATGTGAAATAATTTAGATTGATTTCCAGTTTTGGGTTTTGTCATAAGACTGTGCTGGAAAATTTTCCCGAAAATAATTTTTAAAGTACAATTTTTAGGAATATCTTAAAAATCGTTGGACAATTTTCTCAGAGTCTAGCAAAACTGGTTGATTTTCCCATATTTTAAAAACAAAACTAACTTTAGCTGAACATGTGAGATCGACAATTGATGTTGGCTTTTGCTCAATTGGTTTCGTTGTTGGTTGTTGTTGGGTGTTGGATTTTGATGGTGTAATTGTGGAAATGTCAGATCCTTTCATAACACGATTCATTTGTTCGACCGAAAGCTTAGCCTTGTTTTCAATATGCTTGAATATCAAAATCAGCTTCAGCTTTGATTCCACCGGCAAACTTAGCAAATTGACACATCCATAATTTTCCAAATTTCCAATGATCCAAGTAAGGAACTTGAAAACATCGATGATTTTTGCGCACACATTTTTGTCATTTACCTAAGAAAAAACAATTCAATTTCAGAAAAAATTACTTAAAATCATACCAATGGACAAAGAACACCAATATTAGATTGAGTCATTGAATTTCGAAAACTTGACAGAATACGAAGTATTGCTTGTCGTTTCCAATGCGACCTCAAATCTTCATTCAAACTGCTGGCAAATGCAGGATATTCTTCTTCTGAAAAAGTAAAGATAAAAATGATTGTTGTACAATAAAATCTTACTTGAACCATCAGATGAAAATACGGTGACAAATGACTTCAGAAGATGAAAAGCAGTCTAAAATAATAATATATAAACTAAATAATATCCGAAAATTATCTCACTTCAAAAACCATCAAATCCAAATCTTCGAACATTTTTGATCTTATATTATCCGGAAGTTTTTGGATGTATGTTTTGGCGAATTCTGGTTCTTGAGTCAATGAAATTTTTAGCAGAATATACCAAACGTCACATATGTATTGACAACAGATTTCCATTGTTCCAACATCATTTTGATTCAACAACGGGTTGATTTTGTCAATCAATTTGATATTTATTTCATCCAAATATTTTGGAAACTCATTCATTAGGCCAACAACATCATTCGACGAAATTATTTTTCTGAAATAAATAAATCATGATCAACAAATTAATTTGAAAATTAGTCTCAACTTACATTAAATTAACTAATTTTGGTCGACCGTTTTGTAGGGAGCCCAAAATATTGGTCCGAATCAGTTCGAATTCAGTTTGTTGATATTTTTCTAATCCGAACAATTTTATCAAAATATAGGCATCCCATTCTGAATCGAAACAAAGTTCGCAAATTGCATTGAATTGCTTATCTTCATTTTTTGCGCACCCAATTTTTGAAATTAATGACAAAAATTTGACATCGCACTTTCGGATGAACATGCTTCGCACATATCTCGATAATTTTTCTTCAAATTGATCCCAGTTCTCTGAAGAACAATAAACTTGGAACACATCGTGATCTTGTTTCTTTGCTACAAGATCATACCCGATTGATTTGATTTGAGATTCCTGAAAATCAATTTTTAGTACTTTTTAAAATGTATAAATTTTTCTTACATATTTTTTTCCGAACATAAATAGAACGTCCAGCGCAATTTTCAGATTTTCATCATTGCCTTGGCTGATAGTTGCAATTAGTTCATTGGTAGATGGCTTTTTGTTTGTGAATCCAAGTATGAAGTCGATGAATGAGTTCTGTAAAAAAATCATTATAAATTGGGAGATGTTATTCTTATAAACTACCTTTCTATTTGTTATTATTGTATTTTCATTTGTTATAATATGACGAAGAATGTTTGAGAAGAAATAAGAACTAATGTTTCCCAAACATTCATTTTTTCTTTCGTTCAACGTCGGATTCGACATTGGAAAACCTAAACAATGATTCTTTTTTAGGGACATATCCAAATTTGATCAAAGGTCACGTGAAAAAATTAGTAAAAACTGGAAGGGTTTTTCTAAAAGGGGTTTGCCCCAATTTTTTTCCTTTTTTCCTGCCAGCCATGTATTCTGCCACGAAAACACGTTTTTTAAATAATTGATTCGATTTCATCTTTTTTTTCAAAAATGTTTGGAATCTCATTTTGTTCCCTTCGAAACTACTGTATTTGACATTAAAAAAACACATTTTAAAGAAGAAAAAAAAGAGATTCAATAGGTTTTTTCTATAACTTGATTGATGACGTCATTCATGGCAAAATATGGAAGGCTTCCTGATTTTACCATGTATCATTTTTTGAAAAAACTTCATTGATTCATCTCGGATTTGACATTGGGCACAATAGAACAAAAAAACATGGTAAATGACGTGGGAAAACAGAGCAGTTAAAATTCGAATTCAAATTTTGGTGCGCGAAAAAAAATGGCGCCAAAATTACGGTACAAATATTTGACAAGAGACTAGGTGCGGGCGAAATTGGAAGCCTAGATTTTTTGGGGGAAATTTAAAAATGAAATTTTTTTATATATCACAGAAGGGCGGGAAAATTGAATTTAGAACATTTAAATTCAGAATTTTTGAAAAAAAGGGAAAAATTAAAAATTTTTGGGGAAACCCGCAATTTTCGAGACAGAGAGAGAGGATATGAGATTTAAATGATTTTCAGGCTGAAAATTTCAGATTTTGGCTGAAAATGCGGGATTTTCAGCTAAAAAATGCTGAAAGTCTCATATTTTCACGTTTTTTGATATCAAAAAAAATTTGAAAATTCAAAAATCGCGCCCAAAAAAAAACTCTTACCACATATGGATTTGGATTTCTCTGCACAGGCGGATTATTCGCGGCTGCTCGCGGAACAGCTTGTGGTCGACGTCGCGGTCTTGCGGCGGCAGCGCGGAACACCGCTCCCGGTAATCGTGCCTCGTCGTCTTCATCCTCTTCCGCATTCGAGCTGCTTTCCTCGTCGTGGTGGTTGTCGGCGGCTTGCGGTGTGGCGGCTTAGTCATGTTTAGGCTCAAAAGAACGCAAATTTCACGAGGCTCTTTATATTTGTGCTCAAAATAGAGCGAAACTTCCGAATTTTCAGCTCAAAATTTGAAATTCTGAAGTTTAACCTTGTTTGGGCTTTGGAGCCGCAATTCTGAATTTTCAGCCCAAAATCAAAATTTTTCGAATCTAGTCATGTTCGGGCTCAAAAGTTAGCTAATAATCTGAATTTTCAGCTCATAGGTCATTTTTATGCTTGAAATCAAGCTGAAAAATCAAGAAATCTGAATTTTCAGCCCAAGAACTCTAAAATTTCAGCTCAAGACCAAAAAATTTTCTTTTATGCTCAAATTGATGCAAAAAATCAGATTTTTCAAATACTTCGCGGATCCAGCGCCGCTTTCAAATCCCAAACTTTATAGAGGGGTTTGGGGAGCATTTTGAGCCCAAATTCGACTAAATTTGAAAAAAAATGTGATTTTCAGAATCCTGAAGGCTTTCGGAGCATTTTGAGCCTAAATTCGACTGAATTTAGAAAAAAATTGAGATTTTCAGAATCTTGACAGCTCCAGGAGCAAATAGAGCCCAAATTCAGTTCGTTTCTGTTCGAAAATGTGATTTTCAGAATCCTTAAGACTCCAGGAGCATTTTGAGCCCAAATATGATATATTTTGGACCAGAAATGTGATATTCAGAATCCTGACATCTCCAAGAGCAGTTTGAGCCCAAATTTGGACAGTTTTGGACCAGAAATGTGATTTTCAGAATCCTGAAGGCTCCAGGAGCATTTTGAGCACAAATTTAGTTAGGTCTGGAGCAAAAATGTGTTTTTGAGAATCTTGGGAGCTTTTGGAGCAATCTCTACCGAAAATCCAAATTTTTAGGAAAAAATCAAGAATTAGAGCTCAAAATAACCCAAAAATCACAATTTTTGAGCCATAATTCAAAATTCATCTCAAAATTCGTTAAATTCTCTCAGGAACCTCAAAAAATCCAAAATTTTTGGAAAAATCAAGAATTAGAGCTCAAAATATCCCAAAAATCACAATTTTTAGCCGTAATTCAAAATCCATCTCAAAATTCGTTAAATTCTCTCAGGAACCTCAAAAAATCCAAATTTTCAGGGAAAATCAAGAATCAGTGCTTCACAGAGCTCAAAAATCCTTATTTTCGAGCCATATATCAAATTCTATATCAATATTCCTAAAATTCTCTCAGGAATCCCAAAAAAGCCAAAGTTTCAAAAAGGTTAAGAATTAGAGCTCGAAAGAGCTCAAAAATGATAATTTGTGCGAAATAAACTAAATTGGGTGTCAAAATTCCTGAAATTCTTCCAGGAATGTCAAAACGAAATTGTTCAAAATCTCATTTTTTCCCTTCCAAACTACTGTATTTGATACAAAAAAAAACATTTGATATAAAAATTGGAATATTTATTGGATAAAATGAAGATGTGCTGTGATTACGCAATCAAAACGCAATGAATACACAATGAAAACACAAACTATGTTGGCCAACCAAATTGTTCGAAATCTTAATTTTACCCTTCCAAACTACTGTATTTGATAAAAAAAAAACATTTGATATAAAAATTGGAATATTTATTGGATAAAATGAAGATTGTGCTGTGATTACGCAATCAAAACGCAATGAATACACAATGAAAACACAAACTATGTTGGCCAACCAAATTGTTCGAAATCTTAATTTTTCCCTTCCAAACTACTGTATTTGATACAAAAAAAAACATTTGATATAAAAATTGGAATATTTATTGGATAAAATGAAGATGTGCTGTGATTACGCAATCAAAACGCAATGAATACACAATGAAAACACAAACTATGTTGGCCAACCAAATTGTTCGAAATCTTAATTTTTCCCTTCCAAACTACTGTATTTGATACAAAAAAAAACATTTGACATAAAAATTGGAATATTTATTGGATAAAATGAAGATTGTGCTGTGATTACGCAATCAAAACGCAATGAATACACAATGAAAACACAAACTATGTTGGCCAACCAAATTGTTCGAAATCTTAATTTTTCCCTTCCAAACTACTGTATTTGATAAAAAAATAACATTTGATATAAAAATTGGAATATTTATTGGATAAAATGAAGATGTGCTGTGATTACGCAATCAAAACGCAATGAATACACAATGAAAACACAAACTATGTTGGCCAACCAAATTGTTCGAAATCTTAATTTTTCCCTTCGAAACTACTGTATTTGATACAAAAAAAAACATTTGATATAAAAATTGGAATATTTATTGGATAAAATGAAGATGTGCTGTGATTACGCAATCAAAACGCAATGAATACACAATGAAAACACAAACTATGTTGGCCAACCAAATTGTTCGAAATCTTAATTTTTCCCTTCCAAACTACTGTATTTGATACAAAAAAAACATTTGACATAAAAATTGGAATATTTATTGGATAAAATGAATTTGTGCTGTGATTACGCAATCAAAACGCAATGAATACACAATGAAAACACAAACTATGTTGGCCAACCAAATTGTTCGAAATCTTAATTTTTCCCTT
The DNA here is from genome assembly GCA_947459285.1 of Caenorhabditis angaria. Classification (NCBI taxonomy): domain Eukaryota; kingdom Metazoa; phylum Nematoda; class Chromadorea; order Rhabditida; family Rhabditidae; genus Caenorhabditis; species Caenorhabditis angaria. The sequence goes on along the minus strand of CANHGI010000002.1, from coordinate 11,065,342 downwards.
CCAAACTACTGTATTTGATAAAAAAAAAACATTTGATATAAAAATTGGAATATTTATTGGATAAAATGAAGATGTGCTGTGATTACGCAATCAAAACGCAATGAATACACAATGAAAACACAAACTATGTTGGCCAACCAAATTGTTCGAAATCTTAATTTTTCCCTTCCAAACTACTGTATTTGATACAAAAAAAAAACATTTGACATAAAAATTGGAATATTTATTGGATAAAATGAAGATGTGCTGTGATTACGCAATCAAAACGCAATGAATACACAATGAAAACACAAACTATGTTGGCCAACCAAATTGTTCGAAATCTTAATTTTTCCCTTCCAAACTACTGTATTTGATACAAAAAAAAACATTTGACATAAAAATTGGAATATTTATTGGATAAAATGAAGATTGTGCTGTGATTACGCAATCAAAACGCAATGAATACACAATGAAAACACAAACTATGTTGGCCAACCAAATTGTTCGAAATCTTAATTTTTCCCTTCCAAACTACTGTATTTGATAAAAAAATAACATTTGATATAAAAATTGGAATATTTATTGGATAAAATGAAGATGTGCTGTGATTACGCAATCAAAACGCAATGAATACACAATGAAAACACAAACTATGTTGGCCAACCAAATTGTTCGAAATCTTAATTTTTCCCTTCCAAACTACTGTATTTGATACAAAAAAAAACATTTGACATAAAAATTGGAATATTTATTGGATAAAATGAAGATGTGCTGTGATTACGCAATCAAAACGCAATGAATACACAATGAAAACACAAACTATGTTGGCCAACCAAATTGTTCGAAATCTTAATTTTTCCCTTCCAAACTACTGTATTTGATACAAAAAAAAACATTTGACATAAAAATTGGAATATTTATTGGATAAAATGAAGATTGTGCTGTGATTACGCAATCAAAACGCAATGAATACATAATGAAAACACAAACTATGTTGGCCAACCAAATTGTTCGAAATCTTAATTTTTCCCTTCCAAACTACTGTATTTGATACAAAAAAAACATTTGACATAAAAATTGGAATATTTATTGGATAAAATGAAGATTGTGCTGTGATTACGCAATCAAAACGCAATGAATACACAATGAAAACACAAACTATGTTGGCCAACCAAATTGTTCGAAATCTTAATTTTTCCCTTCCAAACTACTGTATTTGATACAAAAAAAAACATTTGACATAAAAATTGGAATATTTATTGGATAAAATGAATTTGTGCTGTGATTACGCAATCAAAACGCAATGAATACATAATGAAAACACAAACTATGTTGGCCAACCAAATTGTTCGAAATCTTAATTTTTCCCTTCCAAACTACTGTATTTGATACAAAAAAAAACATTTGACATAAAAATTGGAATATTTATTGGATAAAATGAATTTGTGCTGTGATTACGCAATCAAAACGCAATGAATACATAATGAAAACACAAACTATGTTGGCCAACCAAATTGTTCGAAATCTTAATTTTTCCCTTCCAAACTACTGTATTTGATACAAAAAAAAACATTTGACATAAAAATTGGAATATTTATTGGATAAAATGAAGATTGTGCTGTGATTACGCAATCAAAACGCAATGAATACACAATGAAAACACAAACTATGTTGGCCAACCAAATTGTTCGAAATCTTAATTTTTCTCTTCCAAACTACTGTATTTGATACAAAAAAAAACATTTGACATAAAAATTGGAATATTTATTGGATAAAATGAAGATTGTGCTGTGATTACGCAATCAAAACGCAATGAATACATAATGAAAACACAAACTATGTTGGCCAACCAAATTGTTCGAAATCTTAATTTTTCCCTTCCAAACTACTGTATTTGATACAAAAAAAAACATTTGACATAAAAATTGGAATATTTATTGGATAAAATGAATTTGTGCTGTGATTACGCAATCAAAACGCAATGAATACATAATGAAAACACAAACTATGTTGGCCAACCAAATTGTTCGAAATCTTAATTTTTCCCTTCGAAACTACTGTATTTGACAAAAAAAAACATTTGATATAAAAATTGGAATATTTATCGGATAAAATGAAGATGTGCTGTGATTACGCAATCAAAACGCAATGAATACACAATGAAAACACAAACTATGTTGGCCAACCAAATTGTTCGAAATCTTAATTTTTCCCTTCCAAACTACTGTATTTGATACAAAAAAACATTTGACATAAAAATTGGAATATTTATTGGATAAAATGAATTTGTGCTGTGATTACGCAATCAAAACGCAATGAATACATAATGAAAACACAAACTATGTTGGCCAACCAAATTGTTCGAAATCTTAATTTTTCCCTTCGAAACTACTGTATTTGACAAAAAAAAACATTTGATATAAAAATTGGAATATTTATCGGATAAAATGAAGATGTGCTGTGATTACGCAATCAAAACGCAATGAATACACAATGAAAACACAAACTATGTTGGCCAACCAAATTGTTCGAAATCTTAATTTTTCCCTTCCAAACTACTGTATTTGATACAAAAAAACATTTGACATAAAAATTGGAATATTTATTGGATAAAATGAATTTGTGCTGTGATTACGCAATCAAAACGCAATGAATACATAATGAAAACACAAACTATGTTGGCCAACCAAATTGTTCGAAATCTTAATTTTTCCCTTCCAAACTACTGTATTTGATAAAAAAATAACATTTGACATAAAAATTGGAATATTTATTGGATAAAATGAAGATTGTGCTGTGATTACGCAATCAAAACGCAATGAATACACAATGAAAACACAAACTATGTTGGCCAACCAAATTGTTCGAAATCTTAATTTTTCCCTTCCAAACTACTGTATTTGATAAAAAAATAACATTTGACATAAAAATTGGAATATTTATTGGATAAAATGAAGATTGTGCTGTGATTACGCAATCAAAACGCAATGAATACACAATGAAAACACAAACTATGTTGGCCAACCAAATTGTTCGAAATCTTAATTTTTCCCTTCCAAACTACTGTATTTGATACAAAAAAAAACATTTGACATAAAAATTGGAATATTTATTGGATAAAATGAAGATGTGCTGTGATTACGCAATCAAAACGCAATGAATACACAATGAAAACACAAACTATGTTGGCCAACCAAATTGTTCGAAATCTTAATTTTTCCCTTCGAAACTACTGTATTTGATACAAAAAAAAAACATTTGACATAAAAATTGGAATATTTATTGGATAAAATGAAGATGTGCTGTGATTACGCAATCAAAACGCAATGAATACATAATGAAAACACAAACTATGTTGGCCAACCAAATTGTTCGAAATCTTAATTTTTCCCTTCGAAACTACTGTATTTGATACAAAAAAAAACATTTGACATAAAAATTGGAATATTTATTGGATAAAATGAAGATTGTGCTGTGATTACGCAATCAAAACGCAATGAATACACAATGAAAACACAAACTATGTTGGCCAACCAAATTGTTCGAAATCTTAATTTTTCCCTTCCAAACTACTGTATTTGATACAAAAAAAAACATTTGACATAAAAATTGGAATATTTATTGGATAAAATGAAGATGTGCTGTGATTACGCAATCAAAACGCAATGAATACACAATGAAAACACAAACTATGTTGGCCAACCAAATTGTTCGAAATCTTAATTTTTCCCTTCCAAACTACTGTATTTGATAAAAAAAAAACATTTGATATAAAAATTGGAATATTTATTGGATAAAATGAAGATGTGCTGTGATTACGCAATCAAAACGCAATGAATACACAATGAAAACACAAACTATGTTGGCCAACCAAATTGTTCGAAATCTTAATTTTTCCCTTCGAAACTACTGTATTTGATAAAAAAAAACATTTGATATAAAAATTGGAATATTTATTGGATAAAATGAAGATGTGCTGTGATTACGCAATCAAAACGCAATGAATACACAATGAAAACACAAACTATGTTGGCCAACCAAATTGTTCGAAATCTTAATTTTTCCCTTCGAAACTACTGTATTTGATAAAAAAACATTTGATATAAAAATTGGAATATTTATTGGATAAAATGAAGATTGTGCTGTGATTACGCAATCAAAACGCAATGAATACACAATGAAAACACAAACTATGTTGGCCAACCAAATTGTTCGAAATCTTAATTTTTCCCTTCAAAACTACTGTATTTGATAAAAAAAAACATTTGATATAAAAATTGGAATATTTATTGGATAAAATGAAGATGTGCTGTGATTACGCAATCAAAACGCAATGAATACACAATGAAAACACAAACTATGTTGGCCAACCAAATTGTTCGAAATCTTAATTTTTCCCTTCAAAACTACTGTATTTGATTAAAAAAACATTTGATATAAAAATTGGAATATTTATTGGATAAAATGAAGATGTGCTGTGATTACGCAATCAAAACGCAATGAATACACAATGAAAACACAAACTATGTTGGCCAACCAAATTGTTCGAAATCTTAATTTTTCCCTTCAAAACTACTGTATTTGATAAAAAAAAAAACATTTGATATAAAAATTGGAATATTTATTGGATAAAATGAAGATGTGCTGTGATTACGCAATCAAAACGCAATGAATACACAATGAAAACACAAACTATGTTGGCCAACCAAATTGTTCGAAATCTTAATTTTTCCCTTCAAAACTACTGTATTTGATAAAAAAACATTTGATATAAAAATTGGAATATTTATTGGATAAAATGAAGATGTGCTGTGATTACGCAATCAAAACGCAATGAATACACAATGAAAACACAAACTATGTTGGCCAACCAAATTGTTCGAAATCTTAATTTTTCCCTTCGAAACTACTGTATTTGATACAAAAAAAACATTTGATATAAAAATTGGAATATTTATTGGATAAAATGAAGATTGTGCTGTGATTACGCAATCAAAACGCAATGAATACACAATGAAAACACAAACTATGTTGGCCAACCAAATTGTTCGAAATCTTAATTTTTCCCTTCAAAACTACTGTATTTGATAAAAAAAAACATTTGATATAAAAATTGGAATATTTATTGGATAAAATGAAGATGTGCTGTGATTACGCAATCAAAACGCAATGAATACACAATGAAAACACAAACTATGTTGGCCAACCAAATTGTTCGAAATCTTAATTTTTCCCTTCAAAACTACTGTATTTGATAAAAAAAAACATTTGATATAAAAATTGGAATATTTATTGGATAAAATGAAGATGTGCTGTGATTACGCAATCAAAACGCAATGAATACACAATGAAAACACAAACTATGTTGGCCAACCAAATTGTTCGAAATCTTAATTTTTCCCTTCGAAACTACTGTATTTGATAAAAAAAAACATTTGATATAAAAATTGGAATATTTATTGGATAAAATGAAGATTGTGCTGTGATTACGCAATCAAAACGCAATGAATACACAATGAAAACACAAACTATGTTGGCCAACCAAATTGTTCGAAATCTTAATTTTTCCCTTCCAAACTACTGTATTTGATAAAAAAAAAACATTTGACATAAAAATTGGAATATTTATTGGATAAAATGAAGATTGTGCTGTGATTACGCAATCAAAACGCAATGAATACACAATGAAAACACAAACTATGTTGGCCAACCAAATTGTTCGAAATCTTAATTTTTCCCTTCCAAACTACTGTATTTGATAAAAAAACATTTGATATAAAAATTGGAATATTTATTGGATAAAATGAAGATGTGCTGTGATTACGCAATCAAAACGCAATGAATACACAATGAAAACACAAACTATGTTGGCCAACCAAATTGTTCGAAATCTTAATTTTTCCCTTCCAAACTACTGTATTTGATAAAAAAAAACATTTGATATAAAAATTGGAATATTTATTGGATAAAATGAAGATTGTGCTGTGATTACGCAATCAAAACGCAATGAATACACAATGAAAACACAAACTATGTTGGCCAACCAAATTGTTCGAAATCTTAATTTTTCCCTTCCAAACTACTGTATTTGATAAAAAAACATTTGATATAAAAATTGGAATATTTATTGGATAAAATGAAGATTGTGCTGTGATTACGCAATCAAAACGCAATGAATACACAATGAAAACACAAACTATGTTGGCCAACCAAATTGTTCGAAATCTTAATTTTTCCCTTCCAAACTACTGTATTTGATACAAAAAAAAACATTTGACATAAAAATTGGAATATTTATCGGATAAAATGAAGATGTGCTGTGATTACGCAATCAAAACGCAATGAATACACAATGAAAACACAAACTATGTTGGCCAACCAAATTGTTCGAAATCTTAATTTTTCCCTTCCAAACTACTGTATTTGATACAAAAAAAACATTTGATATAAAAATTGGAATATTTATCGGATAAAATGAAGATGTGCTGTGATTACGCAATCAAAACGCAATGCATACACAATGAAAACACAAACTATGTTGGCCAACCAAATTGTTCGAAATCTTAATTTTTCCCTTCGAAACTACTGTATTTGATAAAAAAAAAACATTTGACATAAAAATTGGAATATTTATCGGATAAAATGAAGATTGTGCTGTGATTACGCAATCAAAACGCAATGAATACACAATGAAAACACAAACTATGTTGGCCAACCAAATTGTTCGAAATCTTAATTTTTCCCTTCCAAACTACTGTATTTGATACAAAAAAACATTTGACATAAAAATTGGAATATTTATTGGATAAAATGAAGATGTGCTGTGATTACGCAATCAAAACGCAATGAATACACAATGAAAACACAAACTATGTTGGCCAACCAAATTGATCGAAATCTTAATTTTTCCCTTCGAAACTACTGTATTTGATACAAAAAAAAACATTTGACATAAAAATTGGAATATTTATTGGATAAAATGAAGATGTGCTGTGATTACGCAATCAAAACGCAATGAATACATAATGAAAACACAAACTATGTTGGCCAACCAAATTGTTCGAAATCTTAATTTTTCCCTTCGAAACTACTGTATTTGATACAAAAAAAAACATTTGACATAAAAATTGGAATATTTATTGGATAAAATGAATTTGTGCTGTGATTACGCAATCAAAACGCAATGAATACATAATGAAAACACAAACTATGTTGGCCAACCAAATTGTTCGAAATCTTAATTTTTCCCTTCCAAACTACTGTATTTGATAAAAAAACATTTGACATAAAAATTGGAATATTTATTGGATAAAATGAAGATTGTGCTGTGATTACGCAATCAAAACGCAATGAATACACAATGAAAACACAAACTATGTTGGCCAACCAAATTGTTCGAAATCTTAATTTTTCCCTTCCAAACTACTGTATTTGATACAAAAAAACATTTGACATAAAAATTGGAATATTTATCGGATAAAATGAAGATGTGCTGTGATTACGCAATCAAAACGCAATGAATACACAATGAAAACACAAACTATGTTGGCCAACCAAATTGTTCGAAATCTTAATTTTTCCCTTCCAAACTACTGTATTTGATACAAAAAAAACATTTGATATAAAAATTGGAATATTTATCGGATAAAATGAAGATGTGCTGTGATTACGCAATCAAAACGCAATGAATACACAATGAAAACACAAACTATGTTGGCCAACCAAATTGTTCGAAATCTTAATTTTTCCCTTCGAAACTACTGTATTTGATAAAAAAAAACATTTGATATAAAAATTGGAATATTTATTGGATAAAATGAAGATGTGCTGTGATTACGCAATCAAAACGCAATGAATACACAATGAAAACACAAACTATGTTGGCCAACCAAATTGTTCGAAATCTTAATTTTTCCCTTCGAAACTACTGTATTTGATAAAAAAAAACATTTGATATAAAAATTGGAATATTTATTGGATAAAATGAAGATGTGCTGTGATTACGCAATCAAAACGCAATGAATACACAATGAAAACACAAACTATGTTGGCCAACCAAATTGTTCGAAATCTTAATTTTTCCCTTCAAAACTACTGTATTTGATAAAAAAAAACATTTGATATAAAAATTGGAATATTTATTGGATAAAATGAAGATGTGCTGTGATTACGCAATCAAAACGCAATGAATACACAATGAAAACACAAACTATGTTGGCCAACCAAATTGTTCGAAATCTTAATTTTTCCCTTCAAAACTACTGTATTTGATAAAAAAAAAAACATTTGATATGAATATTGGAATATTTATTGGATAAAATGAAGATGTGCTGTGATTACGCAATCAAAACGCAATGAATACACAATGAAAACACAAACTATGTTGGCCAACCAAATTGTTCGAAATCTTAATTTTTCCCTTCAAAACTACTGTATTTGATAAAAAAAAAAACATTTGATATAAAAATTGGAATATTTATTGGATAAAATGAAGATGTGCTGTGATTACGCAATCAAAACGCAATGAATACACAATGAAAACACAAACTATGTTGGCCAACCAAATTGTTCGAAATCTTAATTTTTCCCTTCGAAACTACTGTATTTGATAAAAAAACATTTGATATAAAAATTGGAATATTTATTGGATAAAATGAAGATTGTGCTGTGATTACGCAATCAAAACGCAATGAATACACAATGAAAACACAAACTATGTTGGCCAACCAAATTGTTCGAAATCTTAATTTTTCCCTTCAAAACTACTGTATTTGATAAAAAAAAAAAACATTTGATATAAAAATTGGAATATTTATTGGATAAAATGAAGATGTGCTGTGATTACGCAATCAAAACGCAATGAATACACAATGAAAACACAAACTATGTTGGCCAACCAAATTGTTCGAAATCTTAATTTTTCCCTTCAAAACTACTGTATTTGATAAAAAAAAACATTTGATATAAAAATTGGAATATTTATTGGATAAAATGAAGATGTGCTGTGATTACGCAATCAAAACGCAATGAATACACAATGAAAACACAAACTATGTTGGCCAACCAAATTGTTCGAAATCTTAATTTTTCCCTTCCAAACTACTGTATTTGATAAAAAAAAACATTTGATATAAAAATTGGAATATTTATTGGATAAAATGAAGATTGTGCTGTGATTACGCAATCAAAACGCAATGAATACACAATGAAAACACAAACTATGTTGGCCAACCAAATTGTTCGAAATCTTAATTTTTCCCTTCCAAACTACTGTATTTGATAAAAAAAAACATTTGACATAAAAATTGGAATATTTATTGGATAAAATGAAGATGTGCTGTGATTACGCAATCAAAACGCAATGAATACACAATAAAAACACAAACTATGTTGGCCAACCAAATTGTTCGAAATCTTAATTTTTCCCTTCGAAACTACTGTATTTGATAAAAAAACATTTGACATAAAAATTGGAATATTTATTGGATAAAATGAAGATGTGCTGTGATTACGCAATCAAAACGCAATGAATACATAATGAAAACACAAACTATGTTGGCCAACCAAATTGTTCGAAATCTTAATTTTTCCCTTCGAAACTACTGTATTTGATAAAAAAAAAACATTTGACATAAAAATTGGAATATTTATTGGATAAAATGAAGTTGTGCTGTGATTACGCAATCAAAACGCAATGAATACACAATGAAAACACAAACTATGTTGGCCAACCAAATTGTTCGAAATCTTAATTTTTCCCTTCCAAACTACTGTATTTGATAAAAAAACATTTGATATAAAAATTGGAATATTTATTGGATAAAATGAAGATTGTGCTGTGATTACGCAATCAAAACGCAATGAATACACAATGAAAACACAAACTATGTTGGCCAACCAAATTGTTCGAAATCTTAATTTTTCCCTTCGAAACTACTGTATTTGATAAAAAAAACATTTGATATAAAAATTGGAATATTTATCGGATAAAATGAAGATGTGCTGTGATTACGCAATCAAAACGCAATGAATACATAATGAAAACACAAACTATGTTGGCCAACCAAATTGTTCGAAATCTTAATTTTTCCCTTCGAAACTACTGTATTTGATAAAAAAAAAACATTTGACATAAAAATTGGAATATTTATTGGATAAAATGAAGTTGTGCTGTGATTACGCAATCAAAACGCAATGAATACATAATGAAAACACAAACTATGTTGGCCAACCAAATTGTTCGAAATCTTAATTTTTCCCTTCCAAACTACTGTATTTGATAAAAAAAAACATTTGATATAAAAATTGGAATATTTATTGGATAAAATGAAGATGTGCTGTGATTACGCAATCAAAACGCAATGAATACATAATGAAAACACAAACTATGTTGGCCAACCAAATTGTTCGAAATCTTAATTTTTCCCTTCGAAACTACTGTATTTGATAAAAAAAAAACATTTGACATAAAAATTGGAATATTTATTGGATAAAATGAAGTTGTGCTGTGATTACGCAATCAAAACGCAATGAATACATAATGAAAACACAAACTATGTTGGCCAACCAAATTGTTCGAAATCTTAATTTTTCCCTTCCAAACTACTGTATTTGATAAAAAAACATTTGATATAAAAATTGGAATATTTATTGGATAAAATGAAGATGTGCTGTGATTACGCAATCAAAACGCAATGAATACATAATGAAAACACAAACTATGTTGGCCAACCAAATTGTTCGAAATCTTAATTTTTCCCTTCGAAACTACTGTATTTGATAAAAAAAAACATTTGATATAAAAATTGGAATATTTATTGGATAAAATGAAGATGTGCTGTGATTACGCAATCAAAACGCAATGAATACATAATGAAAACACAAACTATGTTGGCCAACCAAATTGTTCGAAATCTTAATTTTTCCCTTCGAAACTACTGTATTTGATAAAAAAAAACATTTGATATAAAAATTGGAATATTTATTGGATAAAATGAAGATTGTGCTGTGATTACGCAATCAAAACGCAATGAATACACAATGAAAACACAAACTATGTTGGCCAACCAAATTGTTCGAAATCTTAATTTTTCCCTTCGAAACTACAGTATTTGATAAAAAAAAACATTTGATATAAAAATTGGAATATTTATTGGATAAAATGAAGATGTGCTGTGATTACGCAATCAAAACGCAATGAATACATAATGAAAACACAAACTATGTTGGCCAACCAAATTGTTCGAAATCTTAATTTTTCCCTTCCAAACTACTGTATTTGATAAAAAAAAACATTTGACATAAAAATTGGAATATTTATTGGATAAAATGAAGATGTGCTGTGATTACGCAATCAAAACGCAATGAATACACAATGAAAACACAAACTATGTTGGCCAACCAAATTGTTCGAAATCTTAATTTTTCCCTTCGAAACTACAGTATTTGATAAAAAAACATTTGATATAAAAATTGGAATATTTATTGGATAAAATGAAGATGTGCTGTGATTACGCAATCAAAACGCAATGAATACATAATGAAAACACAAACTATGTTGGCCAACCAAATTGTTCGAAATCTTAATTTTTCCCTTCCAAACTACTGTATTTGATAAAAAAACATTTGACATAAAAATTGGAATATTTATTGGATAAAATGAAGATGTGCTGTGATTACGCAATCAAAACGCAATGAATACACAATGAAAACACAAACTATGTTGGCCAACCAAATTGTTCGAAATCTTAATTTTTCCCTTCGAAACTACAGTATTTGATAAAAAAAAACATTTGATATAAAAATTGGAATATTTATTGGATAAAATGAAGATGTGCTGTGATTACGCAATCAAAACGCAATGAATACATAATGAAAACACAAACTATGTTGGCCAACCAAATTGTTCGAAATCTTAATTTTTCCCTTCCAAACTACTGTATTTGATAAAAAAAAACATTTGACATAAAAATTGGAATATTTATTGGATAAAATGAAGATGTGCTGTGATTACGCAATCAAAACGCAATGAATACACAATGAAAACACAAACTATGTTGGCCAACCAAATTGTTCGAAATCTTAATTTTTCCCTTCGAAACTACTGTATTTGATAAAAAAAAACATTTGATATAAAAATTGGAATATTTATTGGATAAAATGAAGATGTGCTGTGATTACGCAATCAAAACGCAATGAATACATAATGAAAACACAAACTATGTTGGCCAACCAAATTGTTCGAAATCTTAATTTTTCCCTTCCAAACTACTGTATTTGATAAAAAAAAACATTTGACATAAAAATTGGAATATTTATTGGATAAAATGAAGATGTGCTGTGATTACGCAATCAAAACGCAATGAATACACAATGAAAACACAAACTATGTTGGCCAACCAAATTGTTCGAAATCTTAATTTTTCCCTTCGAAACTACTGTATTTGATAAAAAAACATTTGATATAAAAATTGGAATATTTATTGGATAAAATGAAGATGTGCTGTGATTACGCAATCAAAACGCAATGAATACACAATGAAAACACAAACTATGTTGGCCAACCAAATTGTTCGAAATCTTAATTTTTCCCTTCGAAACTACTGTATTTGATAAAAAAAAACATTTGATATAAAAATTGGAATATTTATTGGATAAAATGAAGATGTGCTGTGATTACGCAATCAAAACGCAATGAATACACAATGAAAACACAAACTATGTTGGCCAACCAAATTGTTCGAAATCTTAATTTTTCCCTTCGAAACTACTGTATTTGATAAAAAAAAACATTTGATATAAAAATTGGAATATTTATTGGATAACATGAAGATGTGCTGTGATTACGCAATCAAAACGCAATGAATACACAATGAAAACACAAACTATGTTGGCCAACCAAATTGTTCGAAATCTTAATTTTTCCCTTCGAAACTACTGTATTTGATAAAAAAAAACATTTGATATAAAAATTGGAATATTTATTGGATAAAATGAAGATGTGCTGTGATTACGCAATCAAAACGCAATGAATACACAATGAAAACACAAACTATGTTGGCCAACCAAATTGTTCGAAATCTTAATTTTTCCCTTCGAAACTACTGTATTTGATAAAAAAAAACATTTGATATAAAAATTGGAATATTTATTGGATAAAATGAAGATGTGCTGTGATTACGCAATCAAAACGCAATGAATACACAATGAAAACACAAACTATGTTGGCCAACCAAATTGTTCGAAATCTTAATTTTTCCCTTCCAAACTACTGTATTTGACATTAAAAAAACACATTTGATATAAAAATTGGAATATTTATTGGATAAAATGAAGATGTGCTGTGATTACGCAATCAAAACGCAATGAATACACAATGAAAACACAAACTATGTTGGCCAACCAAATTGTTCGAAATCTTAATTTTTCCCTTCGAAACTACTGTATTTGATAAAAAAAAACATTTGATATAAAAATTGGAATATTTATTGGATAAAATGAAGATGTGCTGTGATTACGCAATCAAAACGCAATGAATACACAATGAAAACACAAACTATGTTGGCCAACCAAATTGATCGAAATCTTAATTTTTCCCTTCGAAACTACTGTATTTGACATTAAAAAAACACATTTGATATAAAAATTGGAATATTTATTGGATAAAATGAAGATGTGCTGTGATTACGCAATCAAAACGCAATGAATACACAATGAAAACACAAACTATGTTGGCCAACCAAATTGTTCGAAATCTTAATTTTTCCCTTCGAAACTACTGTATTTGATAAAAAAAACATTTGATATAAAAATTGGAATATTTATTGGATAAAATGAAGATGTGCTGTGATTACGCAATCAAAACGCAATGAATACACAATGAAAACACAAACTATGTTGGCCAACCAAATTGATCGAAATCTTAATTTTTCCCTTCGAAACTACTGTATTTGACATTAAAAAAACACATTTTAAAGAAGAAAAAAAAGAGATTCAATAGGTTTTTTCTATAACTTGATTGATGACGTCATTCATGGCAAAATATGGAAGGCTTCCTGATTTTACCATGTATCATTTTTTGAAAAAACTTCATTGATTCATCTCGGATTTGACATTGGGCACAATAGAACAAAAAAACATGGTAAATGACGTGGGAAAACAGAGCAGTTAAAATTCGAATTCAAATTTTGGTGCGCGAAAAAAATGGCGCCAAAATTACGGTACAAATATTTGACAAGAGACTAGGTGCGGGCGAAATTGGAAGCCTAGATTTTTTTGGGGGAAATTTAAAAATGAAATTTTTTTATATATCACAGAAGGGCGGGAAAATTGAATTTAGAACATTTAAATTCAGAATTTTTGAAAAAAGGGAAAAATTAAAAATTTTTGGGGAAACCCGCAATTTTCGAGACAGAGAGAGAGAGGATATGAGATTTAAATGATTGTCAGGCTGAAAATTTCAGATTTTGGCTGAAAATGCGGGATTTTCAGCTAAAAAATGCTGAAAGTCTCATATTTTCACGTTTTTTGATATCAAAAAAATTTGAAAATTCAAAAATCGCGCCCAAAAAAAAACTCTTACCACATATGGATTTATATTTCTCACCACAGGCGGATTATTCGCGGCTTCTCGCGGAACAGCTTGTGGTCGACGTCGCGGTCTTGCGGCGGCAGCGCGGAACACCGCTCCCGGCAATCGTCCCTCATCGTCTTTCTCTTCCGCATTCGAGCTGCTCTCCTCGTCGTTGTCGGCGGCTTGCGGTGCGGCGGCTTGCGGAGCTGCAGCGGCTGCCGCTTCACCCAAAATTTCTTGAAGGAAGCGCATGTTTGCCACCGGATTCACGTTGTCCGCGTCTCCGCCGCCGTTTTGTTGCTGTTGTTGTTGTTGCAGGTGACGGACTTGATTGATTCGGGCATTCTGAAAAAATAATGACTTTTCGCTTTAGCCGATTCCGCGCGGAAGATTGCGGAAAAAATATCATAGTCATGTTTAGGCTCAAAAGAAGAGCAAATTTCAAGAGACTTTCCATTTTTGGGTTCGAAATAGAGCTAAAATCTGATTTTTTCCAAATTTAGAGATGTTTGAGCGCAATATAAAGCAAAACTTCCGAATTTTCAGGCATGTTTGAGGCATGTTTGGGCTCAAAATGGAGCTAGAACTCTAAAATTTCAGCTCGAAACCAAAAATGATTCTTCTTATGCTCAAAATAATGCAAAAAATCAGATTTTTCAAATCTAGATATAATCTAGGTTAAATTTGAAAAGTTCTAGGTTAAATTTGAAAAGTTGCCGGTTTTGACGGAAAAATCAAATATCTGTCCAAATCATTAGCTTTAAATTTGAAAATCAATGAAAATATTCAATCGATAAATGTTATTGTACTTTTGATTAAAAATAGGCAAATATTTCAGTTTATTTTATTTGAATTAGAAACGTTGTATTTATTTTCAGAATCTAACGATTTGATCCCAACCCAAATCGTTATATTTTGAAAACAAAAAAAATATTATTTGTGACTAAAAACGTGACCTTCTATTTTTAAAATCTAACGATTTGATCCTGGCTCAAATCGTTAGATTTTGAAAATCCGAAAAAAAAGTTGTTTATATTTGTTTTACAATTCATGGGCACCATAGCATGTTCTACAAACTTTTCAAATCTAGATATGCTCAGGCTCAAAATGAAGCTGAAAATCCGACTTTTTAGCTCAAAATCGATAGTTTGAAGTAAAGCCATGTTTGGGCTTAAAATCGAGCTCAAAATCTGAAATTTCAGCTAGGAATCAGATTTTTTCGAAGTTTAGTCATATTTGGGCTCAAAATGGAGCTATAAATCTGAAATTTCAGCTAGAAATCAGATTTTTCAAATCTAGTCATGTTTGAGCTCAAAATGGAGCTAAAAATCTGGAAAACTCACACCAGTCGGTGGTGTTCCTTCAATCGGCGCATCCAAAAAGTCCCAAATCAAATTGGTATCATCATGTGAGCTCGAAACTATTTGAAAATCATCAAATTGCAATCGGAATACTCTGCCAGTGTGTTGCATGAGTGACGAAAGACAAATATCGCCGGGCATACTTCGCGGATCCAGCGCCGCTTTCAAATCCCAAACTTTGATTTTTCGGTCGTAGGCTCCGGAAACGATGCGTTTATCATCAAAGCGGATGCATCGGACCAATTCTTCGTGACCTTCGAGAACTGGTAAACATACTCCAGAATGGATATCCCAAAGTCTGCAAAAAATAGAGGGTTTTGGGGAGCATTTTGAGCCCAAATTCGACTAAATTTGAAAAAAATGTGATTTTCAGAATCCTGAAGGCTTTCGGAGCATTTTGAGCCTAAATTCGACTGAATTTAGAAAAAAATTGAGATTTTCAGAATCTTGACAGCTCCAGGAGCAAATAGAGCCCAAATTCAGTTCGTTTCTGTTCGAAAATGTGATTTTCAGAATCCTTAAGACTCCAGGAGCATTTTGAGCCCAAATATGATATATTTAGGACCAGAAATGTGATATTCAGAATCCTGACATCTCCAAGAGCATTTTGAGCCCAAATTTGGACAGTTTTGGACCAGAAATGTGATTTTCAGAATCCTGAAGGCTCCAGGAGCATTTTGAGCACAAATTTAGTTAGGTCTGGAGCAAAAATGTGTTTTTGAGAATCTTGGGAGCTTTTGGAGCAATCTCTACCGAAAATCCAAATTTTTAGGAAAAATCAAGAATTAGAGCTCAAAATAACCCAAAAATCACAATTTTTGAGCCATAATTCAAAATCCATCTCAAAATTCGTGAAATTCTCTCAGGAACCTCAAAAAATCCAAAATTTTTGGAAAAATCAAGAATTAGAGCTCAAAATATCCCAAAAATCACAATTTTTAGCCGTAATTCAAAATCCATCTCAAAATTCGTGAAATTCTCTCAGGAACCTCAAAAAATCCAAACTTTCAGGGAAAATCAAGAATCAGTGCTTCACAGAGCTCAAAAATCCTTATTTTCGAGCCATATATCAAATTCTATATCAATATTCCTAAAATTCTCTCAGGAATCCCAAAAAAGCCAAAGTTTCAAAAAGGTTAAGAATTAGAGCTCGAAAGAGCTCAAAAATGATAATTTGTGCGAAATATACTAAATTGGGTGTCAAAATTCCTGAAATTCTTCCAGGAATCTCATAAAAATCAGGAAAATCAACTCTAGGGTTATTTTTGGCCAAAATCATTGAATTTTATGTCAAAATTTGGCAAATTTCCCAAAAAACTCACCTAATAGTATTATCACTACTTCCACTAACAACCAATCTTCCACGATATTGTAAACAAGCGACTCCTCTTCGATGTCCGGACAAAGTTTGCAAAAATTCCAGCGTGTCCATCGACCAAACTTTGATTGTTCGATCTCCGCTGGCACTGACAATATAGCGATCATCGAAATCGACAACATTTACAGCGGCTCGATGTCCGGCCAAAACTCGGCGAATATTGATTTCTCGTGCCGAGACCATGTCCCAGACGGCTATTGATCGATCTTTTGAGCTGGAAATCGGGATTTTCAGAAGATTCAGTGAAAATGGAAGATTTTGAATCCAAATATGAAAAGCTGTGAAAAATTTTACAGCACTTCGAAGTTTTCTAGGGTGAAATTAAGTTCTTGGAATTCAAAATCAAATTTTAAGCTATAAATAGTGATTTTTGAGTTTTTCAGTGAAAATGAAGCATTTCGAGCCCAAACATGATAAGTTTTGATGAATCTCACAATTTTCTGGGTAATTTAAAAGCTGGTGGAAGTTTAGAGCTTAACCTATATTAAAATCAGGTTCCTGAAGCTCTATGGATTATTTTGAGCTCGAATTGTGAATTTTCATAAGGTTCAATAAAAATGAAGCATTTTGAGCCCAAAAATTGGGATTTCGGTGATTTTTAAGATTTTCTAGGTTCTGAGAAGCACCAAAATATACCCTGTTTGTGCTCAAAATTCTCGCTAGGATCTCAGAAATCCCATGGAGCCCTCGAGAATCGTTGAAATCCCCCGAAAAACCCACCAAGTGACCATAGTTCCATTGCTGAATCTCAAATGAAGAACAGCTTCACAATGATGAATCAGAGTTTTGAGACAATCACCGGTTTCCACGTCCCAAACACGTACTGTGGCGTCTGATGAACCTGGATAAAATTTGGGGTGAAATTTTGCCACTTAAAATTTTTTTGAGCATTGATCATGTTAATTATTGCCGTTATATTGAAATTTCGAGTATTTCGACACCAAAATCGATTATTTTTGGAGTTGAAAAAAATGGAGAAATTAACATGAGTAATGCTCAATTTTCATTGAAATAGAGTAAATTCCAAAACTAACATGAGCAATGCTCAAATTTTCATCCGAATATATCAATGTATGTGTCGAAAAGCTCCAAATTTCATGAAAAATTCAAAAAATAACATAAGCAATGCTGAATTTTTATTGAAAATAGGTCAAATCTGGTGTCAAAAAAATTAACATGAGCAATACCCATTTTCATCAAAATCAGCCGAACTTGGTCTCAAAAAGCTTCAAATCTCTCCCAAAATTCAATTTTCCATGAAAACCACATAAGTTTGGTCTCCAAAAGCTCCAAATCTTTTCAAAAATTCAAATTTCCCCTAAAATCCCAACATACCCAAAATAATGACCCGATTATCTTACTGCAAACACAAAACACTTCCCGTATGTCCGGTCAACGTCATTCGACACAAATAGTCTTTTCGATCCCATATTTTGATGGTATTGTCGCGGAGTCCCGATACGATTTTCTCATCGTCATTCTGTAGACAATAAACACCTTTCGAATTTTCGGAATGACAATTGAAACGTGTCAATTTGTAGTTGCCACGTCGCCAATTTATATCGATTACAAACGCAGTTGGAAAAAGGGTCCTTTAAGGATGCCGAAAGTATCCTTCAGGGATGAGCTCATGTGTCAATTAAGTACCTCACAAAGATCAAGTTTTCAGTTTTTGCTGCTCAACAAAAATCACACCTCGGCCAAAATCATGGTTTTCAAAATAAGAAATTGTACGTGAACTTTTTACAGTATGAAAACTGTGAATTTTTCAGTGTTTGACCTCTAAAAACTCTGAATTCGTCAATTTTTGACCTCTGAAAACTGCAATTCAAAATTTTTCAAAAGTGTACTCCGGCCAGCCACAGATTGGCCGAGGTGTGACAAAAAGTGCAAAAAGTTGGATAAATTTAAGAAAACGCAGTTTTTAAATTTAAGAAAACGCAGTCCTCATGTCAAAAATATTTTATCGACACTGAATAATGACGTTGTTCAGGAGGGTCGACTTATCCAAGTCGCAATTTTTCGATAAGTAAATCTATGTTTTTTTAATTTGTAGCTTACAAGGGAAGTAAAAAGGGTTCTGAAATTAACTTCTGATGAAACATAGTGAAATATAGTAATTCGACCATGCTGAAAACGATCCCGAAGTCGAAAATTGCTATAACGCACTCTGAGCCATCTTTTGGAGCTTGGTGTAATTTAACCGCCAGACAAACACCAAAAAAGGTCGGAGAGTGTGCAAAAAATGAAAAGTTTGGAGCTCCAAAAATGGCTCAGAGTTCGTTATAGCAATATTTGACTTCGGGATCGTGTTCAGCACAAATACTATATTTCACTACGTTTCATCAAAAGTTAATTTCAGAGCCTAAATCACTTCCCTTGTTAGAAAATAGGCTGATCCATTTCGAAAATTTTTGGAAAATTCTGTCAATAATTTTGACTTTGGTGAATCGACCGTACTGAACATTGTCATATGCTTAGTTTTTGATAAAATTTTCGTTGACATGAGTCATGGACCCTAGAAAACGCGTTTTTCAGAAAATTCTCGATTTTGGGCTTATTTTTGTGCTCTTCAGAGAGTTGCGCACCAAAAACTAAAAACGAGATATTTCTCTGCGTGAAAAACTGTAGAAAATATGTCTCATTGAAAATCTTCGGTGACTGGCAAGTTATCAGTGGTCACACATTTTTCCCGTCATAAATTTTTTCTCGAGTTTCGGATAAAAATTATATTTCAAAAAACTGACTTTCAAAAATCCTCCTTTATTTGGTCGAAATGTCCAGTGAGTCGAATCGTCCGGCGGCTTTTCTGAAAAGTCAAATTTTCTAGGTTTTCACAGTATATTTGTTTACCTGTACAATGAGCATCGTTGAAGGGTTTAGACTGTCTGTAAAAATAATTTATTGAGATTTCCGAAGATTTCAAGAGAGAAAATATTAAGATAAGAGGTTAACAGAACTAAAGTTTTACTATAGGACTATACTTTAATAAGATAGGTGGATATTTTCGATGTTTTTCATACTTTTATCATGTCTGCTGCTCAGATGTAGAGTTTTATTTTTAATATTTTGGGCATATCAGATGACAAATTTTGACAAGATTTCGCCAACTCGTTTTTGCCAAAAAATTATTTTTGAACGAAATTTTCGAAGCTGTTGTCAAATTTCGACCAAAAAGCCAGATGGAACGAGTTCAGTCAAAAATTAATCAAGCTTTCACTATCTGTGATGTTTTACACATTCCAATAGTCTTGGACAACTTAAAAAGTTATTTATATCAAACGGATCGTCGCTTGTTATGAATAAATAGGAAAAATAATGAGAAACAATGCACAAACGCACAAAAAACTGATTATTGAAATCTGAATGTATTCTCCTTGAAGAACTTATCGGAAATAGCAACAACACATGAAATAGGTTTTACCGAAAACTTTCTGAGTCTGATAATCAAATATTTCTATTGAAATGCATTCTTACATTTAGTCGTCGAAAAACGGGTGTTTTCAAACATGAAATCTCGCCACAGACACACCGACTAAAACTTTGAAACTCGTGTATGCAGAGAATTCACTTTATAATTAATCGCATGATAATGAAACGTAGCTTCTTGAAGTCAAAATAGTAAAATTGGTTGGTTTACGGAGGGCTAACGGTCAATTAGTTGAAAATGTAGAGAAGTCCTAAAATCGAAAATTTCTCATGTTTTTCAAAGTTTATTCCTTGAATCTCAAGTAACGCACTATCAATAGCAGTTTACATTTATATCGCAACCTGTTTCACACGTTCTACGCTCGAAAACAACACAGAAAAAACGAAAAACAGAAACAAAGAAAACTCAGACAAGTTGAGCGATTAATCGGCAAGCAAAGTGAGCTGACGATTAATCGTCTGAACAAAATTAATACAGGCGATTAATCGCTCAGCCAGCAGCTAATTCAAGTTGCTTAGCGATTAATCGCCCAACTTGTCTGAGAAAAAACGAAAAAACGAAAATGAATTCCGAGAGAAGTACACACTCTGCGGACAACACACGCTAGTTGACGCGCAGTTACACATTTTCTTGTTTTTATCGGAAAATAGGTTTTCGGAAAACCCCTATTTTACAGGATGAGGAGAGAGTATTGCAGGAAAGATAGAAGTAAGGAAAAGGAGTTGGGTGAGTATTTTGGGGTTTGGGTTTTTTCAAAAAATTATTATTGAAAATTTGATAAAATTATAATTATGAGAAACATTTTTGTTTATTATTTAGGTTAGTTATAGGATAGTTTTTAGAGAGATCAAATCTATATTTTTTAGAAATATTAATTTTTTGGTATTGTCAATCCGAAATTTTTTGACCCTTGGAAGAGAATCGATATGGCCCAGAAAACCAAACATTTTTTTTTTCAATACAAAAGATGAAAGAAGCCGTCTGAAGTCTACTGTAGTGGTTTTCTCTTCCACGGCTCTAAATTTTCGAATTGACAATAGTATTTTATAGTTTTTTTGTTCAACAAATTATTTATTGAATCCATTTTTGATAAATTGATTGATCATATTTTTAATCCTAGGATAATAATATGTGCATGTATTGAATATTCTGATAATTTCGGTATATATAGTGTTAAGTGTCATTCGTAATGAACTCTACAAGAAAATTATAAAAATGTTATAAAAAGAAATAATCATGGAGGTACTTGACTTATCTGTGGAAACTGTTTTTAATAAAGATTCATTCATTCATCTAATTCATTCATTCATCTAAAATAGAAAAAAAATTGTGTTGGTTTTCATTTGTTTCTCGTGATTCGACTTCTTAAACTTCTGGCTTGCATCCCATAAAATTGTTCGACTTCTTGAACCAATTGCGCAAAAAATGAACAATTGTTTTTGTAAAGTCTGAAAATGAAATAAACAAATGAACAAATAAATAAATATACTTATGAAAACTTACGTTGTTAGTTCAATGCTCACATTGTCTGGGCATATTTTGGTAATATGACCAGGATTTGAAAATGGCATCACACAACAATTTCGTTTCAGCGCCACCCAATTTCCGGATTTTCTCGATAACCTGAACTCAGAATATTACATCAGTTTCATCATCAGTTAACCCTAATTCGCTAAAAATCTTTTGAAGCCTTTCGAAATAGATTTAAAATATTAATCATTTTTTCATTGAATTTCGTCGATTTTAGACCCACAAGATTGTATCAGGTCTCAAAAAATTGGGGTAAATGTTTCTGGTAGTATATTACACTCTGAGTTTCGTAATATTCCCAGAAAAACTCACTTTATCCGTTGGTGATTCCAATTGATGAACCGTACTTCCAGCGACGCCACGATTGGCTCTGCGAGATTCAGATTCAAAGTTTATTTCTGGATTCACATTTTGGGTGTTTTCGCGACGCGTCAACTGAAATCATCATAACATTAAACTTTATCGGAAGCTTGTTAGTCAGAAAATTTGGGTTTTTAGTGTAGTGAAATTCAAATGGGTTCGCATCTCCCCATAATATTTTTCAAATAAACATAGAAATATTGCACTGAACTGGGCGTGCTCACCACATTCCGATCCTGGAATCACACGGCGAAATGTTTTCAGTAAACTTATTTTCAGAGCGAAATTTGAAAAAAAATCCATATAAAACGGAATAAAAATGGTTTCAAATTTCACAGATTTGGCATTACGACTTACTTCATTTCCTAGTGACCAACTATCATTACTTCCAATTGTCGTTTCAGTTAGTGTATACTCGCCACTTGTTTCATCCCAATCTGTAGAGTTTGTCATATTCATCGATGATGATTGATTTGAGATATTCCAAAGTTCCTGAAAAAAATGAGGTCTTCTGAAAGATGTCGGCGTAGACAAATGCTTATAGTTGGACCAGTTTTTCGGTTAGTTCGTTTGTTTGGTTTTGAGTTTGTTCATGTGAAATAATTTAGATTGATTTCCAGTTTTGGGTTTTGTCATAAGACTGTGCTGGAAAATTTTCCCGAAAATAATTTTTAAAGTACAATTTTTAGGAATATCTTAAAAATCGTTGGACAATTTTCTCAGAGTCTAGCAAAACTGGTTGATTTTCCCATATTTTAAAAACAAAACTAACTTTAGCTGAACATGTGAGATCGACAATTGATGTTGGCTTTTGCTCAATTGGTTTCGTTGTTGGTTGTTGTTGGGTGTTGGATTTTGATGGTGTAATTGTGGAAATGTCAGATCCTTTCATAACACGATTCATTTGTTCGACCGAAAGCTTAGCCTTGTTTTCAATATGCTTGAATATCAAAATCAGCTTCAGCTTTGATTCCACCGGCAAACTTAGCAAATTGACACATCCATAATTTTCCAAATTTCCAATGATCCAAGTAAGGAACTTGAAAACATCGATGATTTTTGCGCACACATTTTTGTCATTTACCTAAGAAAAAACAATTCAATTTCAGAAAAAAATTACTTAAAATCATACCAATGGACAAAGAACACCAATATTAGATTGAGTCATTGAATTTCGAAAACTTGACAGAATACGAAGTATTGCTTGTCGTTTCCAATGCGACCTCAAATCTTCATTCAAACTGCTGGCAAATGCAGGATATTCTTCTTCTGAAAAAGTAAAGATAAAAATGATTGTTGTACAATAAAATCTTACTTGAACCATCAGATGAAAATACGGTGACAAATGACTTCAGAAGATGAAAAGCAGTCTAAAATAATAATATATAAACTAAATAATATCCGAAAATTATCTCACTTCAAAAACCATCAAATCCAAATCTTCGAACATTTTTGATCTTATATTATCCGGAAGTTTTTGGATGTATGTTTTGGCGAATTCTGGTTCTTGAGTCAATGAAATTTTTAGCAGAATATACCAAACGTCACATATGTATTGACAACAGATTTCCATTGTTCCAACATCATTTTGATTCAACAACGGGTTGATTTTGTCAATCAATTTGATATTTATTTCATCCAAATATTTTGGAAACTCATTCATTAGGCCAACAACATCATTCGACGAAATTATTTTTCTGAAATAAATAAATCATGATCAACAAATTAATTTGAAAATTAGTCTCAACTTACATTAAATTAACTAATTTTGGTCGACCGTTTTGTAGGGAGCCCAAAATATTGGTCCGAATCAGTTCGAATTCAGTTTGTTGATATTTTTCTAATCCGAACAATTTTATCAAAATATAGGCATCCCATTCTGAATCGAAACAAAGTTCGCAAATTGCATTGAATTGCTTATCTTCATTTTTTGCGCACCCAATTTTTGAAATTAATGACAAAAATTTGACATCGCACTTTCGGATGAACATGCTTCGCACATATCTCGATAATTTTTCTTCAAATTGATCCCAGTTCTCTGAAGAACAATAAACTTGGAACACATCGTGATCTTGTTTCTTTGCTACAAGATCATACCCGATTGATTTGATTTGAGATTCCTGAAAATCAATTTTTAGTACTTTTTAAAATGTATAAATTTTTCTTACATATTTTTTTCCGAACATAAATAGAACGTCCAGCGCAATTTTCAGATTTTCATCATTGCCTTGGCTGATAGTTGCAATTAGTTCATTGGTAGATGGCTTTTTGTTTGTGAATCCAAGTATGAAGTCGATGAATGAGTTCTGTAAAAAAATCATTATAAATTGGGAGATGTTATTCTTATAAACTACCTTTCTATTTGTTATTATTGTATTTTCATTTGTTATAATATGACGAAGAATGTTTGAGAAGAAATAAGAACTAATGTTTCCCAAACATTCATTTTTTCTTTCGTTCAACGTCGGATTCGACATTGGAAAACCTAAACAATGATTCTTTTTTAGGGACATATCCAAATTTGATCAAAGGTCACGTGAAAAAATTAGTAAAAACTGGAAGGGTTTTTCTAAAAGGGGGTTTGCCCCAATTTTTTTCCTTTTTTCCTGCCAGCCATGTATTCTGCCACGAAAACACGTTTTTTAAATAATTGATTCGATTTCATCTTTTTTTTTTCAAAAATGTTTGGAATCTCATTTTGTTCCCTTCGAAACTACTGTATTTGACATTAAAAAAACACATTTTAAAGAAGAAAAAAAAGAGATTCAATAGGTTTTTTCTATAACTTGATTGATGACGTCATTCATGGCAAAATATGGAAGGCTTCCTGATTTTACCATGTATCATTTTTTGAAAAAACTTCATTGATTCATCTCGGATTTGACATTGGGCACAATAGAACAAAAAAACATGGTAAATGACGTGGGAAAACAGAGCAGTTAAAATTCGAATTCAAATTTTGGTGCGCGAAAAAAATGGCGCCAAAATTACGGTACAAATATTTGACAAGAGACTAGGTGCGGGCGAAATTGGAAGCCTAGATTTTTTTTGGGGGGAAATTTAAAAATGAAATTTTTTTATATATCACAGAAGGGCGGGAAAATTGAATTTAGAACATTTAAATTCAGAATTTTTGAAAAAAGGGAAAAATTAAAAATTTTTGGGGAAACCCGCAATTTTCGAGACAGAGAGAGAGGATATGAGATTTAAATGCTTTTCAGGCTGAAAATTTCAGATTTTGGCTGAAAATGCGGGATTTTCAGCTAAAAAATGCTGAAAGTCTCATATTTTCACGTTTTTTGATATCAAAAAAAATTTGAAAATTCAAAAATCGCGCCCAAAAAAAAACTCTTACCACATATGGATTTGGATTTCTCTGCACAGGCGGATTATTCGCTGCTGCTCGCGGAACAGCTTGTGGTCGACGTCGCGGTCTTGCGGCGGCAGCGCGGAACACCGCTCCCGGTAATCGTGCCTCGTCGTCTTCATCCTCTTCCGCATTCGAGCTGCTTTCCTCGTCGTGGTGGTTGTCGGCGGCTTGCGGTGTGGCGGCTTAGTCATGTTTAGGCTCAAAAGAACGCAAATTTCACGAGGCTCTTTATATTTGTGCTCAAAATAGAGCGAAACTTCCGAATTTTCAGCTCAAAATCTGAAATTCTGAAGTTTAACCTTGTTTGGGCTTTGGAGCCGCAATTCTGAATTTTCAGCCCAAAATCAAAATTTTTCGAATCTAGTCATGTTCGGGCTCAAAAGTTAGCTAATAATCTGAATTTTCAGCCTATAGGTCATTTTTATGCTTGAAATCAAGCTGAAAAATCAAGAAATCTGAATTTTCAGCCCAAGAACTCTAAAATTTCAGCTCAAGACCAAAAAATTTTCTTTTATGCTCAAATTGATGCAAAAAATCAGATTTTTCAAATACTTCGCGGATCCAGCGCCGCTTTCAAATCCCAAACTTTATAGAGGGTTTTGGGGAGCATTTTGAGCCCAAATTCGACTAAATTTGAAAAAAAATGTGATTTTCAGAATTCTGAAGGCTTTCGGAGCATTTTGAGCCTAAATTCGACTGAATTTAGAAAAAAATTGAGATTTTCAGAATCTTGACAGCTCCAGGAGCAAATAGAGCCCAAATTCAGTTCGTTTCTGTTCAAAAATGTGATTTTCAGAATCCTTAAGACTCCAGGAGCATTTTGAGCCCAAATATGATATATTTTGGACCAGAAATGTGATATTCAGAATCCTGACATCTCCAAGAGCATTTTGAGCCCAAATTTGGACAGTTTTGGACCAGAAATGTGATTTTCAGAATCCTGAAGGCTCCCGGAGCATTTTGAGCACAAATTTAGTTAGGTCTGGAGCAAAAATGTGTTTTTGAGAATCTTGGGAGCTTTTGGAGCAATCTCTACCGAAAATCCAAATTTTTAGGAAAAATCAAGAATTAGAGCTCAAAATAACCCAAAAATCACAATTTTTGAGCCATAATTCAAAATCCATCTCAAAATTCGTGAAATTCTCTCAGCAACCTCAAAAAATCCAAAATTTTTGGAAAAATCAAGAATTAGAGCTCAAAATATCCCAAAAATCACAATTTTTAGCCGTAATTCAAAATCCATCTCAAAATTCGTGAAATTCTCTCAGGAACCTCAAAAAATCCAAACTTTCAGGGAAAATCAAGAATCAGTGCTTCACAGAGCTCAAAAATCCTTATTTTCGAGCCATATATCAAATTCTATATCAATATTCCTAAAATTCTCTCAGGAATCCCAAAAAAGCCAAAGTTTCAAAAAGGTTAAGAATTAGAGCTCGAAAGAGCTCAAAAATGATAATTTGTGCGAAATATACTAAATTGGGTGTCAAAATTCCTGAAATTCTTCCAGGAATGTCAAAACGAAATTGTTCGAAATCTTAATTTTTCCCTTCCAAACTACTGTATTTGATAAAAAAACATTTGACATAAAAATTGGAATATTTATTGGATAAAATGAAGATGTGCTGTGATTACGCAATCAAAACGCAATGAATACATAATGAAAACACAAACTATGTTGGCCAACCAAATTGTTCGAAATCTTAATTTTTCCCTTCGAAACTACTGTATTTGACAAAAAAACATTTGATATAAAAATTGGAATATTTATTGGATAAAATGAAGATGTGCTGTGATTACGCAATCAAAACGCAATGAATACACAATGAAAACACAAACTATGTTGGCCAACCAAATTGTTCGAAATCTTAATTTTTCCCTTCGAAACTACTGTATTTGATACAAAAAAAAACATTTGACATAAAAATTGGAATATTTATTGGATAAAATGAAGATGTGCTGTGATTACGCAATCAAAACGCAATGAATACACAATGAAAACACAAACTATGTTGGCCAACCAAATTGATCGAAATCTTAATTTTTCCCTTCGAAACTACTGTATTTGATACAAAAAAAAACATTTGACATAAAAATTGGAATATTTATTGGATAAAATGAAGATGTGCTGTGATTACGCAATCAAAACGCAATGAATACACAATGAAAACACAAACTATGTTGGCCAACCAAATTGTTCGAAATCTTAATTTTTCCCTTCCAAACTACTGTATTTGATACAAAAAAAAAACATTTGACATAAAAATTGGAATATTTATTGGATAAAATGAAGATGTGCTGTGATTACGCAATCAAAACGCAATGAATACACAATGAAAACACAAACTATGTTGGCCAACCAAATTGTTCGAAATCTTAATTTTTCCCTTCCAAACTACTGTATTTGATACAAAAAAAAACATTTGACATAAAAATTGGAATATTTATTGGATAAAATGAAGATTGTGCTGTGATTACGCAATCAAAACGCAATGAATACATAATGAAAACACAAACTATGTTGGCCAACCAAATTGTTCGAAATCTTAATTTTTCCCTTCCAAACTACTGTATTTGATAAAAAAATAACATTTGACATGAAAATTGGAATATTTATTGGATAAAATGAAGATGTGCTGTGATTACGCAATCAAAACGCAATGAATACATAATGAAAACACAAACTATGTTGGCCAACCAAATTGTTCGAAATCTTAATTTTTCCCTTCGAAACTACTGTATTTGATACAAAAAAAAACATTTGACATAAAAATTGGAATATTTATTGGATAAAATGAAGATGTGCTGTGATTACGCAATCAAAACGCAATGAATACATAATGAAAACACAAACTATGTTGGCCAACCAAATTGTTCGAAATCTTAATTTTTCCCTTCCAAACTACTGTATTTGATAAAAAAATAACATTTGACATGAAAATTGGAATATTTATTGGATAAAATGAAGATTGTGCTGTGATTACGCAATCAAAACGCAATGAATACATAATGAAAACACAAACTATGTTGGCCAACCAAATTGTTCGAAATCTTAATTTTTCCCTTCCAAACTACTGTATTTGATAAAAAAATAACATTTGACATGAAAATTGGAATATTTATTGGATAAAATGAAGATGTGCTGTGATTACGCAATCAAAACGCAATGAATACATAATGAAAACACAAACTATGTTGGCCAACCAAATTGTTCGAAATCTTAATTTTTCCCTTCGAAACTACTGTATTTGATACAAAAAAACATTTGACATAAAAATTGGAATATTTATTGGATAAAATGAAGATGTGCTGTGATTACGCAATCAAAACGCAATGAATACATAATGAAAACACAAACTATGTTGGCCAACCAAATTGTTCGAAATCTTAATTTTTCCCTTCCAAACTACTGTATTTGATACAAAAAAAAACATTTGACATAAAAATTGGAATATTTATTGGATAAAATGAATTTGTGCTGTGATTACGCAATCAAAACGCAATGAATACACAATGAAAACACAAACTATGTTGGCCAACCAAATTGATCGAAATCTTAATTTTTCCCTTCGAAACTACTGTATTTGATACAAAAAAAAACATTTGACATAAAAATTGGAATATTTATTGGATAAAATGAAGATGTGCTGTGATTACGCAATCAAAACGCAATGAATACACAATGAAAACACAAACTATGTTGGCCAACCAAATTGTTCGAAATCTTAATTTTTCCCTTCCAAACTACTGTATTTGATAAAAAAATAACATTTGACATGAAAATTGGAATATTTATTGGATAAAATGAAGATTGTGCTGTGATTACGCAATCAAAACGCAATGAATACATAATGAAAACACAAACTATGTTGGCCAACCAAATTGTTCGAAATCTTAATTTTTCCCTTCCAAACTACTGTATTTGATACAAAAAAAAACATTTGACATAAAAATTGGAATATTTATTGGATAAAATGAAGATGTGCTGTGATTACGCAATCAAAACGCAATGAATACATAATGAAAACACAAACTATGTTGGCCAACCAAATTGTTCGAAATCTTAATTTTTCCCTTCCAAACTACTGTATTTGATACAAAAAAAAAACATTTGACATAAAAATTGGAATATTTATTGGATAAAATGAAGATGTGCTGTGATTACGCAATCAAAACGCAATGAATACACAATGAAAACACAAACTATGTTGGCCAACCAAATTGTTCGAAATCTTAATTTTTCCCTTCCAAACTACTGTATTTGATACAAAAAAAAACATTTGACATAAAAATTGGAATATTTATTGGATAAAATGAAGATTGTGCTGTGATTACGCAATCAAAACGCAATGAATACATAATGAAAACACAAACTATGTTGGCCAACCAAATTGTTCGAAATCTTAATTTTTCCCTTCCAAACTACTGTATTTGATAAAAAAATAACATTTGACATGAAAATTGGAATATTTATTGGATAAAATGAAGATGTGCTGTGATTACGCAATCAAAACGCAATGAATACATAATGAAAACACAAACTATGTTGGCCAACCAAATTGTTCGAAATCTTAATTTTTCCCTTCGAAACTACTGTATTTGATACAAAAAAAAACATTTGACATAAAAATTGGAATATTTATTGGATAAAATGAAGATGTGCTGTGATTACGCAATCAAAACGCAATGAATACATAATGAAAACACAAACTATGTTGGCCAACCAAATTGTTCGAAATCTTAATTTTTCCCTTCCAAACTACTGTATTTGATAAAAAAATAACATTTGACATGAAAATTGGAATATTTATTGGATAAAATGAAGATTGTGCTGTGATTACGCAATCAAAACGCAATGAATACATAATGAAAACACAAACTATGTTGGCCAACCAAATTGTTCGAAATCTTAATTTTTCCCTTCCAAACTACTGTATTTGATAAAAAAATAACATTTGACATGAAAATTGGAATATTTATTGGATAAAATGAAGATGTGCTGTGATTACGCAATCAAAACGCAATGAATACATAATGAAAACACAAACTATGTTGGCCAACCAAATTGTTCGAAATCTTAATTTTTCCCTTCGAAACTACTGTATTTGATACAAAAAAACATTTGACATAAAAATTGGAATATTTATTGGATAAAATGAAGATGTGCTGTGATTACGCAATCAAAACGCAATGAATACATAATGAAAACACAAACTATGTTGGCCAACCAAATTGTTCGAAATCTTAATTTTTCCCTTCCAAACTACTGTATTTGATACAAAAAAAAACATTTGACATAAAAATTGGAATATTTATTGGATAAAATGAATTTGTGCTGTGATTACGCAATCAAAACGCAATGAATACACAATGAAAACACAAACTATGTTGGCCAACCAAATTGATCGAAATCTTAATTTTTCCCTTCGAAACTACTGTATTTGATACAAAAAAAAACATTTGACATAAAAATTGGAATATTTATTGGATAAAATGAAGATGTGCTGTGATTACGCAATCAAAACGCAATGAATACACAATGAAAACACAAACTATGTTGGCCAACCAAATTGTTCGAAATCTTAATTTTTCCCTTCCAAACTACTGTATTTGATACAAAAAAAAAACATTTGACATAAAAATTGGAATATTTATTGGATAAAATGAAGATGTGCTGTGATTACGCAATCAAAACGCAATGAATACACAATGAAAACACAAACTATGTTGGCCAACCAAATTGTTCGAAATCTTAATTTTTCCCTTCCAAACTACTGTATTTGATACAAAAAAAAACATTTGACATAAAAATTGGAATATTTATTGGATAAAATGAAGATTGTGCTGTGATTACGCAATCAAAACGCAATGAATACATAATGAAAACACAAACTATGTTGGCCAACCAAATTGTTCGAAATCTTAATTTTTCCCTTCCAAACTACTGTATTTGATAAAAAAATAACATTTGACATAAAAATTGGAATATTTATTGGATAAAATGAAGATGTGCTGTGATTACGCAATCAAAACGCAATGAATACATAATGAAAACACAAACTATGTTGGCCAACCAAATTGTTCGAAATCTTAATTTTTCCCTTCGA
Organism: Caenorhabditis angaria; assembly: GCA_947459285.1. Classification (NCBI taxonomy): domain Eukaryota; kingdom Metazoa; phylum Nematoda; class Chromadorea; order Rhabditida; family Rhabditidae; genus Caenorhabditis; species Caenorhabditis angaria. The sequence continues at coordinate 11,033,255 of CANHGI010000002.1, read as the reverse complement.
AACTACTGTATTTGATACAAAAAAAAACATTTGACATAAAAATTGGAATATTTATTGGATAAAATGAAGATGTGCTGTGATTACGCAATCAAAACGCAATGAATACATAATGAAAACACAAACTATGTTGGCCAACCAAATTGTTCGAAATCTTAATTTTTCCCTTCCAAACTACTGTATTTGATACAAAAAAAAACATTTGACATAAAAATTGGAATATTTATTGGATAAAATGAAGATGTGCTGTGATTACGCAATCAAAACGCAATGAATACATAATGAAAACACAAACTATGTTGGCCAACCAAATTGTTCGAAATCTTAATTTTTCCCTTCCAAACTACTGTATTTGATACAAAAAAACATTTGACATAAAAATTGGAATATTTATTGGATAAAATGAAGATGTGCTGTGATTACGCAATCAAAACGCAATGAATACATAATGAAAACACAAACTATGTTGGCCAACCAAATTGTTCGAAATCTTAATTTTTCCCTTCCAAACTACTGTATTTGATACAAAAAAAAACATTTGACATAAAAATTGGAATATTTATTGGATAAAATGAATTTGTGCTGTGATTACGCAATCAAAACGCAATGAATACATAATGAAAACACAAACTATGTTGGCCAACCAAATTGTTCGAAATCTTAATTTTTCCCTTCCAAACTACTGTATTTGATACAAAAAAAAACATTTGACATAAAAATTGGAATATTTATTGGATAAAATGAATTTGTGCTGTGATTACGCAATCAAAACGCAATGAATACATAATGAAAACACAAACTATGTTGGCCAACCAAATTGTTCGAAATCTTAATTTTTCCCTTCCAAACTACTGTATTTGATACAAAAAAAAACATTTGACATAAAAATTGGAATATTTATTGGATAAAATGAAGATGTGCTGTGATTACGCAATCAAAACGCAATGAATACATAATGAAAACACAAACTATGTTGGCCAACCAAATTGTTCGAAATCTTAATTTTTCTCTTCCAAACTACTGTATTTGATACAAAAAAAAACATTTGACATAAAAATTGGAATATTTATTGGATAAAATGAAGATGTGCTGTGATTACGCAATCAAAACGCAATGAATACATAATGAAAACACAAACTATGTTGGCCAACCAAATTGTTCGAAATCTTAATTTTTCCCTTCCAAACTACTGTATTTGATACAAAAAAAAACATTTGACATAAAAATTGGAATATTTATTGGATAAAATGAATTTGTGCTGTGATTACGCAATCAAAACGCAATGAATACATAATGAAAACACAAACTATGTTGGCCAACCAAATTGTTCGAAATCTTAATTTTTCCCTTCGAAACTACTGTATTTGACAAAAAAAAACATTTGATATAAAAATTGGAATATTTATTGGATAAAATGAATTTGTGCTGTGATTACGCAATCAAAACGCAATGAATACATAATGAAAACACAAACTATGTTGGCCAACCAAATTGTTCGAAATCTTAATTTTTCCCTTCGAAACTACTGTATTTGACAAAAAAACATTTGATATAAAAATTGGAATATTTATTGGATAAAATGAATTTGTGCTGTGATTACGCAATCAAAACGCAATGAATACATAATGAAAACACAAACTATGTTGGCCAACCAAATTGTTCGAAATCTTAATTTTTCCCTTCGAAACTACTGTATTTGACAAAAAAAAACATTTGATATAAAAATTGGAATATTTATCGGATAAAATGAAGATGTGCTGTGATTACGCAATCAAAACGCAATGAATACACAATGAAAACACAAACTATGTTGGCCAACCAAATTGTTCGAAATCTTAATTTTTCCCTTCCAAACTACTGTATTTGATACAAAAAAAAACATTTGACATAAAAATTGGAATATTTATTGGATAAAATGAATTTGTGCTGTGATTACGCAATCAAAACGCAATGAATACATAATGAAAACACAAACTATGTTGGCCAACCAAATTGTTCGAAATCTTAATTTTTCCCTTCCAAACTACTGTATTTGATAAAAAAATAACATTTGACATAAAAATTGGAATATTTATCGGATAAAATGAAGATTGTGCTGTGATTACGCAATCAAAACGCAATGAATACATAATGAAAACACAAACTATGTTGGCCAACCAAATTGTTCGAAATCTTAATTTTTCCCTTCCAAACTACTGTATTTGATAAAAAAATAACATTTGACATAAAAATTGGAATATTTATCGGATAAAATGAAGATTGTGCTGTGATTACGCAATCAAAACGCAATGAATACACAATGAAAACACAAACTATGTTGGCCAACCAAATTGTTCGAAATCTTAATTTTTCCCTTCAAAACTACTGTATTTGATAAAAAAAAAAACATTTGATATAAAAATTGGAATATTTATTGGATAAAATGAAGATGTGCTGTGATTACGCAATCAAAACGCAATGAATACACAATGAAAACACAAACTATGTTGGCCAACCAAATTGTTCGAAATCTTAATTTTTCCCTTCAAAACTACTGTATTTGATAAAAAAAAAAACATTTGATATAAAAATTGGAATATTTATTGGATAAAATGAAGATGTGCTGTGATTACGCAATCAAAACGCAATGAATACACAATGAAAACACAAACTATGTTGGCCAACCAAATTGTTCGAAATCTTAATTTTTCCCTTCGAAACTACTGTATTTGATAAAAAAACATTTGATATAAAAATTGGAATATTTATTGGATAAAATGAAGATTGTGCTGTGATTACGCAATCAAAACGCAATGAATACACAATGAAAACACAAACTATGTTGGCCAACCAAATTGTTCGAAATCTTAATTTTTCCCTTCCAAACTACTGTATTTGATAAAAAAAAAACATTTGACATAAAAATTGGAATATTTATTGGATAAAATGAAGATTGTGCTGTGATTACGCAATCAAAACGCAATGAATACACAATGAAAACACAAACTATGTTGGCCAACCAAATTGTTCGAAATCTTAATTTTTCCCTTCCAAACTACTGTATTTGATAAAAAAAAACATTTGATATAAAAATTGGAATATTTATTGGATAAAATGAAGATTGTGCTGTGATTACGCAATCAAAACGCAATGAATACACAATGAAAACACAAACTATGTTGGCCAACCAAATTGTTCGAAATCTTAATTTTTCCCTTCCAAACTACTGTATTTGATAAAAAACATTTGATATAAAAATTGGAATATTTATTGGATAAAATGAAGATTGTGCTGTGATTACGCAATCAAAACGCAATGAATACACAATGAAAACACAAACTATGTTGGCCAACCAAATTGTTCGAAATCTTAATTTTTCCCTTCCAAACTACTGTATTTGATAAAAAAAAACATTTGATATAAAAATTGGAATATTTATTGGATAAAATGAAGATTGTGCTGTGATTACGCAATCAAAACGCAATGAATACACAATGAAAACACAAACTATGTTGGCCAACCAAATTGTTCGAAATCTTAATTTTTCCCTTCCAAACTACTGTATTTGATACAAAAAAAAACATTTGACATAAAAATTGGAATATTTATCGGATAAAATGAAGATGTGCTGTGATTACGCAATCAAAACGCAATGAATACACAATGAAAACACAAACTATGTTGGCCAACCAAATTGTTCGAAATCTTAATTTTTCCCTTCCAAACTACTGTATTTGATACAAAAAAAACATTTGATATAAAAATTGGAATATTTATCGGATAAAATGAAGATGTGCTGTGATTACGCAATCAAAACGCAATGCATACACAATGAAAACACAAACTATGTTGGCCAACCAAATTGTTCGAAATCTTAATTTTTCCCTTCGAAACTACTGTATTTGATAAAAAAAAAACATTTGACATAAAAATTGGAATATTTATCGGATAAAATGAAGATTGTGCTGTGATTACGCAATCAAAACGCAATGAATACACAATGAAAACACAAACTATGTTGGCCAACCAAATTGTTCGAAATCTTAATTTTTCCCTTCCAAACTACTGTATTTGATACAAAAAAAAACATTTGACATAAAAATTGGAATATTTATTGGATAAAATGAAGATGTGCTGTGATTACGCAATCAAAACGCAATGAATACACAATGAAAACACAAACTATGTTGGCCAACCAAATTGATCGAAATCTTAATTTTTCCCTTCGAAACTACTGTATTTGATACAAAAAAAAAACATTTGACATAAAAATTGGAATATTTATTGGATAAAATGAAGATGTGCTGTGATTACGCAATCAAAACGCAATGAATACATAATGAAAACACAAACTATGTTGGCCAACCAAATTGTTCGAAATCTTAATTTTTCCCTTCGAAACTACTGTATTTGATACAAAAAAAAACATTTGACATAAAAATTGGAATATTTATTGGATAAAATGAATTTGTGCTGTGATTACGCAATCAAAACGCAATGAATACATAATGAAAACACAAACTATGTTGGCCAACCAAATTGTTCGAAATCTTAATTTTTCCCTTCCAAACTACTGTATTTGATAAAAAAAAAACATTTGACATAAAAATTGGAATATTTATTGGATAAAATGAAGATTGTGCTGTGATTACGCAATCAAAACGCAATGAATACACAATGAAAACACAAACTATGTTGGCCAACCAAATTGTTCGAAATCTTAATTTTTCCCTTCCAAACTACTGTATTTGATACAAAAAAACATTTGACATAAAAATTGGAATATTTATCGGATAAAATGAAGATGTGCTGTGATTACGCAATCAAAACGCAATGAATACACAATGAAAACACAAACTATGTTGGCCAACCAAATTGTTCGAAATCTTAATTTTTCCCTTCCAAACTACTGTATTTGATACAAAAAAAACATTTGATATAAAAATTGGAATATTTATCGGATAAAATGAAGATGTGCTGTGATTACGCAATCAAAACGCAATGCATACACAATGAAAACACAAACTATGTTGGCCAACCAAATTGTTCGAAATCTTAATTTTTCCCTTCGAAACTACTGTATTTGATAAAAAAAAACATTTGATATAAAAATTGGAATATTTATTGGATAAAATGAAGATGTGCTGTGATTACGCAATCAAAACGCAATGAATACACAATGAAAACACAAACTATGTTGGCCAACCAAATTGTTCGAAATCTTAATTTTTCCCTTCGAAACTACTGTATTTGATAAAAAAACATTTGATATAAAAATTGGAATATTTATTGGATAAAATGAAGATGTGCTGTGATTACGCAATCAAAACGCAATGAATACACAATGAAAACACAAACTATGTTGGCCAACCAAATTGTTCGAAATCTTAATTTTTCCCTTCAAAACTACTGTATTTGATAAAAAAAAAACATTTGATATAAAAATTGGAATATTTATTGGATAAAATGAAGATGTGCTGTGATTACGCAATCAAAACGCAATGAATACACAATGAAAACACAAACTATGTTGGCCAACCAAATTGTTCGAAATCTTAATTTTTCCCTTCAAAACTACTGTATTTGATAAAAAAAAAACATTTGATATGAATATTGGAATATTTATTGGATAAAATGAAGATGTGCTGTGATTACGCAATCAAAACGCAATGAATACACAATGAAAACACAAACTATGTTGGCCAACCAAATTGTTCGAAATCTTAATTTTTCCCTTCAAAACTACTGTATTTGATAAAAAAAAAAACATTTGATATAAAAATTGGAATATTTATTGGATAAAATGAAGATGTGCTGTGATTACGCAATCAAAACGCAATGAATACACAATGAAAACACAAACTATGTTGGCCAACCAAATTGTTCGAAATCTTAATTTTTCCCTTCGAAACTACTGTATTTGATAAAAAAACATTTGATATAAAAATTGGAATTTTTATTGGATAAAATGAAGATTGTGCTGTGATTACGCAATCAAAACGCAATGAATACACAATGAAAACACAAACTATGTTGGCCAACCAAATTGTTCGAAATCTTAATTTTTCCCTTCAAAACTACTGTATTTGATAAAAAAAAAACATTTGATATAAAAATTGGAATATTTATTGGATAAAATGAAGATGTGCTGTGATTACGCAATCAAAACGCAATGAATACACAATGAAAACACAAACTATGTTGGCCAACCAAATTGTTCGAAATCTTAATTTTTCCCTTCAAAACTACTGTATTTGATAAAAAAAAAACATTTGATATAAAAATTGGAATATTTATTGGATAAAATGAAGATGTGCTGTGATTACGCAATCAAAACGCAATGAATACACAATGAAAACACAAACTATGTTGGCCAACCAAATTGTTCGAAATCTTAATTTTTCCCTTCGAAACTACTGTATTTGATAAAAAAAAACATTTGATATAAAAATTGGAATATTTATTGGATAAAATGAAGATTGTGCTGTGATTACGCAATCAAAACGCAATGAATACACAATGAAAACACAAACTATGTTGGCCAACCAAATTGTTCGAAATCTTAATTTTTCCCTTCCAAACTACTGTATTTGATAAAAAAAAAACATTTGACATAAAAATTGGAATATTTATTGGATAAAATGAAGATGTGCTGTGATTACGCAATCAAAACGCAATGAATACACAATAAAAACACAAACTATGTTGGCCAACCAAATTGTTCGAAATCTTAATTTTTCCCTTCGAAACTACTGTATTTGATAAAAAAAAACATTTGACATAAAAATTGGAATATTTATTGGATAAAATGAAGATGTGCTGTGATTACGCAATCAAAACGCAATGAATACATAATGAAAACACAAACTATGTTGGCCAACCAAATTGTTCGAAATCTTAATTTTTCCCTTCGAAACTACTGTATTTGATAAAAAAAAAACATTTGACATAAAAATTGGAATATTTATTGGATAAAATGAAGTTGTGCTGTGATTACGCAATCAAAACGCAATGAATACACAATGAAAACACAAACTATGTTGGCCAACCAAATTGTTCGAAATCTTAATTTTTCCCTTCCAAACTACTGTATTTGATAAAAAAAAACATTTGATATAAAAATTGGAATATTTATCGGATAAAATGAAGATGTGCTGTGATTACGCAATCAAAACGCAATGAATACATAATGAAAACACAAACTATGTTGGCCAACCAAATTGTTCGAAATCTTAATTTTTCCCTTCCAAACTACTGTATTTGATAAAAAAACATTTGATATAAAAATTGGAATATTTATCGGATAAAATGAAGATGTGCTGTGATTACGCAATCAAAACGCAATGAATACATAATGAAAACACAAACTATGTTGGCCAACCAAATTGTTCGAAATCTTAATTTTTCCCTTCCAAACTACTGTATTTGATAAAAAAAAAACATTTGATATAAAAATTGGAATATTTATTGGATAAAATGAAGATTGTGCTGTGATTACGCAATCAAAACGCAATGAATACACAATGAAAACACAAACTATGTTGGCCAACCAAATTGTTCGAAATCTTAATTTTTCCCTTCGAAACTACTGTATTTGATAAAAAAAAACATTTGATATAAAAATTGGAATATTTATCGGATAAAATGAAGATGTGCTGTGATTACGCAATCAAAACGCAATGAATACATAATGAAAACACAAACTATGTTGGCCAACCAAATTGTTCGAAATCTTAATTTTTCCCTTCGAAACTACTGTATTTGATAAAAAAAAAACATTTGACATAAAAATTGGAATATTTATTGGATAAAATGAAGTTGTGCTGTGATTACGCAATCAAAACGCAATGAATACATAATGAAAACACAAACTATGTTGGCCAACCAAATTGTTCGAAATCTTAATTTTTCCCTTCCAAACTACTGTATTTGATAAAAAAAAACATTTGATATAAAAATTGGAATATTTATTGGATAAAATGAAGATGTGCTGTGATTACGCAATCAAAACGCAATGAATACATAATGAAAACACAAACTATGTTGGCCAACCAAATTGTTCGAAATCTTAATTTTTCCCTTCGAAACTACTGTATTTGATAAAAAAAACATTTGACATAAAAATTGGAATATTTATTGGATAAAATGAAGTTGTGCTGTGATTACGCAATCAAAACGCAATGAATACATAATGAAAACACAAACTATGTTGGCCAACCAAATTGTTCGAAATCTTAATTTTTCCCTTCCAAACTACTGTATTTGATAAAAAAAAACATTTGATATAAAAATTGGAATATTTATTGGATAAAATGAAGATGTGCTGTGATTACGCAATCAAAACGCAATGAATACATAATGAAAACACAAACTATGTTGGCCAACCAAATTGTTCGAAATCTTAATTTTTCCCTTCGAAACTACTGTATTTGATAAAAAAAAACATTTGATATAAAAATTGGAATATTTATTGGATAAAATGAAGATGTGCTGTGATTACGCAATCAAAACGCAATGAATACATAATGAAAACACAAACTATGTTGGCCAACCAAATTGTTCGAAATCTTAATTTTTCCCTTCGAAACTACTGTATTTGATAAAAAAACATTTGATATAAAAATTGGAATATTTATTGGATAAAATGAAGATTGTGCTGTGATTACGCAATCAAAACGCAATGAATACACAATGAAAACACAAACTATGTTGGCCAACCAAATTGTTCGAAATCTTAATTTTTCCCTTCGAAACTACAGTATTTGATAAAAAAAAACATTTGATATAAAAATTGGAATATTTATTGGATAAAATGAAGATGTGCTGTGATTACGCAATCAAAACGCAATGAATACATAATGAAAACACAAACTATGTTGGCCAACCAAATTGTTCGAAATCTTAATTTTTCCCTTCCAAACTACTGTATTTGATAAAAAAACATTTGACATAAAAATTGGAATATTTATTGGATAAAATGAAGATGTGCTGTGATTACGCAATCAAAACGCAATGAATACACAATGAAAACACAAACTATGTTGGCCAACCAAATTGTTCGAAATCTTAATTTTTCCCTTCGAAACTACAGTATTTGATAAAAAAAAACATTTGATATAAAAATTGGAATATTTATTGGATAAAATGAAGATGTGCTGTGATTACGCAATCAAAACGCAATGAATACATAATGAAAACACAAACTATGTTGGCCAACCAAATTGTTCGAAATCTTAATTTTTCCCTTCCAAACTACTGTATTTGATAAAAAAAAACATTTGACATAAAAATTGGAATATTTATTGGATAAAATGAAGATGTGCTGTGATTACGCAATCAAAACGCAATGAATACACAATGAAAACACAAACTATGTTGGCCAACCAAATTGTTCGAAATCTTAATTTTTCCCTTCGAAACTACAGTATTTGATAAAAAAAAACATTTGATATAAAAATTGGAATATTTATTGGATAAAATGAAGATGTGCTGTGATTACGCAATCAAAACGCAATGAATACATAATGAAAACACAAACTATGTTGGCCAACCAAATTGTTCGAAATCTTAATTTTTCCCTTCCAAACTACTGTATTTGATAAAAAAACATTTGACATAAAAATTGGAATATTTATTGGATAAAATGAAGATGTGCTGTGATTACGCAATCAAAACGCAATGAATACACAATGAAAACACAAACTATGTTGGCCAACCAAATTGTTCGAAATCTTAATTTTTCCCTTCGAAACTACTGTATTTGATAAAAAAAAACATTTGATATAAAAATTGGAATATTTATTGGATAAAATGAAGATGTGCTGTGATTACGCAATCAAAACGCAATGAATACATAATGAAAACACAAACTATGTTGGCCAACCAAATTGTTCGAAATCTTAATTTTTCCCTTCCAAACTACTGTATTTGATAAAAAAACATTTGACATAAAAATTGGAATATTTATTGGATAAAATGAAGATGTGCTGTGATTACGCAATCAAAACGCAATGAATACACAATGAAAACACAAACTATGTTGGCCAACCAAATTGTTCGAAATCTTAATTTTTCCCTTCGAAACTACTGTATTTGATAAAAAAACATTTGATATAAAAATTGGAATATTTATTGGATAAAATGAAGATGTGCTGTGATTACGCAATCAAAACGCAATGAATACACAATGAAAACACAAACTATGTTGGCCAACCAAATTGTTCGAAATCTTAATTTTTCCCTTCGAAACTACTGTATTTGATAAAAAAACATTTGATATAAAAATTGGAATATTTATTGGATAAAATGAAGATGTGCTGTGATTACGCAATCAAAACGCAATGAATACACAATGAAAACACAAACTATGTTGGCCAACCAAATTGTTCGAAATCTTAATTTTTCCCTTCGAAACTACTGTATTTGATAAAAAAAAACATTTGATATAAAAATTGGAATATTTATTGGATAACATGAAGATGTGCTGTGATTACGCAATCAAAACGCAATGAATACACAATGAAAACACAAACTATGTTGGCCAACCAAATTGTTCGAAATCTTAATTTTTCCCTTCGAAACTACTGTATTTGATAAAAAAAAACATTTGATATAAAAATTGGAATATTTATTGGATAAAATGAAGATGTGCTGTGATTACGCAATCAAAACGCAATGAATACACAATGAAAACACAAACTATGTTGGCCAACCAAATTGTTCGAAATCTTAATTTTTCCCTTCGAAACTACTGTATTTGATAAAAAAAAACATTTGATATAAAAATTGGAATATTTATTGGATAAAATGAAGATGTGCTGTGATTACGCAATCAAAACGCAATGAATACACAATGAAAACACAAACTATGTTGGCCAACCAAATTGTTCGAAATCTTAATTTTTCCCTTCCAAACTACTGTATTTGACATTAAAAAAACACATTTGATATAAAAATTGGAATATTTATTGGATAAAATGAAGATGTGCTGTGATTACGCAATCAAAACGCAATGAATACACAATGAAAACACAAACTATGTTGGCCAACCAAATTGTTCGAAATCTTAATTTTTCCCTTCGAAACTACTGTATTTGATAAAAAAACATTTGATATAAAAATTGGAATATTTATTGGATAAAATGAAGATGTGCTGTGATTACGCAATCAAAACGCAATGAATACACAATGAAAACACAAACTATGTTGGCCAACCAAATTGATCGAAATCTTAATTTTTCCCTTCGAAACTACTGTATTTGACATTAAAAAAACACATTTGATATAAAAATTGGAATATTTATTGGATAAAATGAAGATGTGCTGTGATTACGCAATCAAAACGCAATGAATACACAATGAAAACACAAACTATGTTGGCCAACCAAATTGTTCGAAATCTTAATTTTTCCCTTCGAAACTACTGTATTTGATAAAAAAACATTTGATATAAAAATTGGAATATTTATTGGATAAAATGAAGATGTGCTGTGATTACGCAATCAAAACGCAATGAATACACAATGAAAACACAAACTATGTTGGCCAACCAAATTGATCGAAATCTTAATTTTTCCCTTCGAAACTACTGTATTTGACATTAAAAAAACACATTTTAAAGAAGAAAAAAAAGAGATTCAATAGGTTTTTTCTATAACTTGATTGATGACGTCATTCATGGCAAAATATGGAAGGCTTCCTGATTTTACCATGTATCATTTTTTGAAAAAACTTCATTGATTCATCTCGGATTTGACATTGGGCACAATAGAACAAAAAAACATGGTAAATGACGTGGGAAAACAGAGCAGTTAAAATTCGAATTCAAATTTTGGTGCGCGAAAAAAAATGGCGCCAAAATTACGGTACAAATATTTGACAAGAGACTAGGTGCGGGCGAAATTGGAAGCCTAGATTTTTTTGGGGGAAATTTAAAAATGAAATTTTTTTATATATCACAGAAGGGCGGGAAAATTGAATTTAGAACATTTAAATTCAGAATTTTTGAAAAAAAGGGAAAAATTAAAAATTTTTGGGGAAACCCGCAATTTTCGAGACAGAGAGAGAGAGGATATGAGATTTAAATGATTGTCAGGCTGAAAATTTCAGATTTTGGCTGAAAATGCGGGATTTTCAGCTAAAAAATGCTGAAAGTCTCATATTTTCACGTTTTTTGATATCAAAAAAAATTTGAAAATTCAAAAATCGCGCCCAAAAAAAAACTCTTACCACATATGGATTTATATTTCTCACCACAGGCGGATTATTTGCGGCTTCTCGCGGAACAGCTTGTGGTCGACGTCGCGGTCTTGCGGCGGCAGCGCGGAACACCGCTCCCGGCAATCGTCCCTCATCGTCTTTCTCTTCCGCATTCGAGCTGCTCTCCTCGTCGTTGTCGGCGGCTTGCGGTGCGGCGGCTTGCGGAGCTGCAGCGGCTGCCGCTTCACCCAAAATTTCTTGAAGGAAGCGCATGTTTGCCACCGGATTCACGTTGTCCGCGTCTCCGCCGCCGTTTTGTTGCTGTTGTTGTTGTTGCAGGTGACGGACTTGATTGATTCGGGCATTCTGAAAAAATAATGACTTTTCGCTTTAGCCGATTCCGCGCGGAAGATTGCGGAAAAAATATCATAGTCATGTTTAGGCTCAAAAGAAGAGCAAATTTCAAGAGACTTTCCATTTTTGGGTTCGAAATAGAGCTAAAATCTGATTTTTTCCAAATTTAGAGATGTTTGAGCGCAATATAAAGCAAAACTTCCGAATTTTCAGGCATGTTTGAGGCATGTTTGGGCTCAAAATGGAGCTAGAACTCTAAAATTTCAGCTCGAAACCAAAAATGATTCTTCTTATGCTCAAAATAATGCAAAAAATCAGATTTTTCAAATCTAGATATGCTCAGAAATGAAGCTGAAAATCCGACTTTTTAGCTCAAAATCGATAGTTTGAAGTAAAGCCATGTTTGGGCTTAAAATCGAGCTCAAAATCTGAAATTTCAGCTAGGAATCAGATTTTTTCGAAGTTTAGTCATATTTGGGCTCAAAATGGAGCTATAAATCTGAAATTTCAGCTAGAAATCAGATTTTTCAAATCTAGTCATGTTTGAGCTCAAAATGGAGCTAAAAATCTGGAAAACTCACACCAGTCGGTGGTGTTCCTTCAATCGGCGCATCCAAAAAGTCCCAAATCAAATTGGTATCATCATGTGAGCTCGAAACTATTTGAAAATCATCAAATTGCAATCGGAATACTCTGCCAGTGTGTTGCATGAGTGACGAAAGACAAATATCGCCGGGCATACTTCGCGGATCCAGCGCCGCTTTCAAATCCCAAACTTTGATTTTTCGGTCGTAGGCTCCGGAAACGATGCGTTTATCATCAAAGCGGATGCATCGGACCAATTCTTCGTGACCTTCGAGAACTGGTAAACATACTCCAGAATGGATATCCCAAAGTCTGCAAAAAATAGAGGGTTTTGGGGAGCATTTTGAGCCCAAATTCGACTAAATTTGAAAAAAAATGTGATTTTCAGAATCCTGAAGGCTTTCGGAGCATTTTGAGCCTAAATTCGACTGAATTTAGAAAAAAATTGAGATTTTCAGAATCTTGACAGCTCCAGGAGCAAATAGAGCCCAAATTCAGTTCGTTTCTGTTCGAAAATGTGATTTTCAGAATCCTTAAGACTCCAGGAGCATTTTGAGCCCAAATATGATATATTTAGGACCAGAAATGTGATATTCAGAATCCTGACATCTCCAAGAGCATTTTGAGCCCAAATTTGGACAGTTTTGGACCAGAAATGTGATTTTCAGAATCCTGAAGGCTCCAGGAGCATTTTGAGCACAAATTTAGTTAGGTCTGGAGCAAAAATGTGTTTTTGAGAATCTTGGGAGCTTTTGGAGCAATCTCTACCGAAAATCCAAATTTTTAGGAAAAATCAAGAATTAGAGCTCAAAATAACCCAAAAATCACAATTTTTGAGCCATAATTCAAAATCCATCTCAAAATTCGTGAAATTCTCTCAGGAACCTCAAAAAATCCAAAATTTTTGGAAAAATCAAGAATTAGAGCTCAAAATATCCCAAAAATCACAATTTTTAGCCGTAATTCAAAATCCATCTCAAAATTCGTGAAATTCTCTCAGGAACCTCAAAAAATCCAAACTTTCAGGGAAAATCAAGAATCAGTGCTTCACAGAGCTCAAAAATCCTTATTTTCGAGCCATATATCAAATTCTATATCAATATTCCTAAAATTCTCTCAGGAATCCCAAAAAAGCCAAAGTTTCAAAAAGGTTAAGAATTAGAGCTCGAAAGAGCTCAAAAATGATAATTTGTGCGAAATATACTAAATTGGGTGTCAAAATTCCTGAAATTCTTCCAGGAATCTCATAAAAATCAGGAAAATCAACTCTAGGGTTATTTTTGGCCAAAATCATTGAATTTTATGTCAAAATTTGGCAAATTTCCCAAAAAACTCACCTAATAGTATTATCACTACTTCCACTAACAACCAATCTTCCACGATATTGTAAACAAGCGACTCCTCTTCGATGTCCGGACAAAGTTTGCAAAAATTCCAGCGTGTCCATCGACCAAACTTTGATTGTTCGATCTCCGCTGGCACTGACAATATAGCGATCATCGAAATCGACAACATTTACAGCGGCTCGATGTCCGGCCAAAACTCGGCGAATATTGATTTCTCGTGCCGAGACCATGTCCCAGACGGCTATTGATCGATCTTTTGAGCTGGAAATCGGGATTTTCAGAAGATTCAGTGAAAATGGAAGATTTTGAATCCAAATATGAAAAGCTGTGAAAAATTTTACAGCACTTCGAAGTTTTCTAGGGTGAAATTAAGTTCTTGGAATTCAAAATCAAATTTTAAGCTATAAATAGTGATTTTTGAGTTTTTCAGTGAAAATGAAGCATTTCGAGCCCAAACATGATAAGTTTTGATGAATCTCACAATTTTCTGGGTAATTTAAAAGCTGGTGGAAGTTTAGAGCTTAACCTATATTAAAATCAGGTTCCTGAAGCTCTATGGATTATTTTGAGCTCGAATTGTGAATTTTCATAAGGTTCAATAAAAATGAAGCATTTTGAGCCCAAAAATTGGGATTTCGGTGATTTTTAAGATTTTCTAGGTTCTGAGAAGCACCAAAATATACCCTGTTTGTGCTCAAAATTCTCGCTAGGATCTCAGAAATCCCATGGAGCCCTCGAGAATCGTTGAAATCCCCCGAAAAACCCACCAAGTGACCATAGTTCCATTGCTGAATCTCAAATGAAGAACAGCTTCACAATGATGAATCAGAGTTTTGAGACAATCACCGGTTTCCACGTCCCAAACACGTACTGTGGCGTCTGATGAACCTGGATAAAATTTGGGGTGAAATTTTGCCACTTAAAATTTTTTTGAGCATTGATCATGTTAATTATTGCCGTTATATTGAAATTTCGAGTATTTCGACACCAAAATCGATTATTTTTGGAGTTGAAAAAAATGGAGAAATTAACATGAGTAATGCTCAATTTTCATTGAAATAGAGTAAATTCCAAAACTAACATGAGCAATGCTCAAATTTTCATCCGAATATATCAATGTATGTGTCGAAAAGCTCCAAATTTCATGAAAAATTCAAAAAATAACATAAGCAATGCTGAATTTTTATTGAAAATAGGTCAAATCTGGTGTCAAAAAAATTAACATGAGCAATACCCATTTTCATCAAAATCAGCCGAACTTGGTCTCAAAAAGCTTCAAATCTCTCCCAAAATTCAATTTTCCATGAAAACCACATAAGTTTGGTCTCCAAAAGCTCCAAATCTTTTCAAAAATTCAAATTTCCCCTAAAATCCCAACATACCCAAAATAATGACCCGATTATCTTACTGCAAACACAAAACACTTCCCGTATGTCCGGTCAACGTCATTCGACACAAATAGTCTTTTCGATCCCATATTTTGATGGTATTGTCGCGGAGTCCCGATACGATTTTCTCATCGTCATTCTGTAGACAATAAACACCTTTCGAATTTTCGGAATGACAATTGAAACGTGTCAATTTGTAGTTGCCACGTCGCCAATTTATATCGATTACAAACGCAGTTGGAAAAAGGGTCCTTTAAGGATGCCGAAAGTATCCTTCAGGGATGAGCTCATGTGTCAATTAAGTACCTCACAAAGATCAAGTTTTCAGTTTTTGCTGCTCAACAAAAATCACACCTCGGCCAAAATCATGGTTTTCAAAATAAGAAATTGTACGTGAACTTTTTACAGTATGAAAACTGTGAATTTTTCAGTGTTTGACCTCTAAAAACTCTGAATTCGTCAATTTTTGACCTCTGAAAACTGCAATTCAAAATTTTTCAAAAGTGTACTCCGGCCAGCCACAGATTGGCCGAGGTGTGACAAAAAGTGCAAAAAGTTGGATAAATTTAAGAAAACGCAGTTTTTAAATTTAAGAAAACGCAGTCCTCATGTCAAAAATATTTTATCGACACTGAATAATGACGTTGTTCAGGAGGGTCGACTTATCCAAGTCGCAATTTTTCGATAAGTAAATCTATGTTTTTTTTTAATTTGTAGCTTACAAGGGAAGTAAAAAGGGTTCTGAAATTAACTTCTGATGAAACATAGTGAAATATAGTAATTCGACCATGCTGAAAACGATCCCGAAGTCGAAAATTGCTATAACGCACTCTGAGCCATCTTTTGGAGCTTGGTGTAATTTAACCGCCAGACAAACACCAAAAAAGGTCGGAGAGTGTGCAAAAAATGAAAAGTTTGGAGCTCCAAAAATGGCTCAGAGTTCGTTATAGCAATATTTGACTTCGGGATCGTGTTCAGCACAAATACTATATTTCACTACGTTTCATCAAAAGTTAATTTCAGAGCCTAAATCACTTCCCTTGTTAGAAAATAGGCTGATCCATTTCGAAAATTTTTGGAAAATTCTGTCAATAATTTTGACTTTGGTGAATCGACCGTACTGAACATTGTCATATGCTTAGTTTTTGATAAAATTTTCGTTGACATGAGTCATGGACCCTAGAAAACGCGTTTTTCAGAAAATTCTCGATTTTGGGCTTATTTTTGTGCTCTTCAGAGAGTTGCGCACCAAAAACTAAAAACGAGATATTTCTCTGCGTGAAAAACTGTAGAAAATATGTCTCATTGAAAATCTTCGGTGACTGGCAAGTTATCAGTGGTCACACATTTTTCCCGTCATAAATTTTTTCTCGAGTTTCGGATAAAAATTATATTTCAAAAAACTGACTTTCAAAAAATCCTCCTTTATTTGGTCGAAATGTCCAGTGAGTCGAATCGTCCGGCGGCTTTTCTGAAAAGTCAAATTTTCTAGGTTTTCACAGTATATTTGTTTACCTGTACAATGAGCATCGTTGAAGGGTTTAGACTGTCTGTAAAAATAATTTATTGAGATTTCCGAAGATTTCAAGAGAGAAAATATTAAGATAAGAGGTTAACAGAACTAAAGTTTTACTATAGGACTATACTTTAATAAGATAGGTGGATATTTTCGATGTTTTTCATACTTTTATCATGTCTGCTGCTCAGATGTAGAGTTTTATTTTTAATATTTTGGGCATATCAGATGACAAATTTTGACAAGATTTCGCCAACTCGTTTTTGCCAAAAAATTATTTTTGAACGAAATTTTCGAAGCTGTTGTCAAATTTCGACCAAAAAGCCAGATGGAACGAGTTCAGTCAAAAATTAATCAAGCTTTCACTATCTGTGATGTTTTACACATTCCAATAGTCTTGGACAACTTAAAAAGTTATTTATATCAAACGGATCGTCGCTTGTTATGAATAAATAGGAAAAATAATGAGAAACAATGCACAAACGCACAAAAAACTGATTATTGAAATCTGAATGTATTCTCCTTGAAGAACTTATCGGAAATAGCAACAACACATGAAATAGGTTTTACCGAAAACTTTCTGAGTCTGATAATCAAATATTTCTATTGAAATGCATTCTTACATTTAGTCGTCGAAAAACGGGTGTTTTCAAACATGAAATCTCGCCACAGACACACCGACTAAAACTTTGAAACTCGTGTATGCAGAGAATTCACTTTATAATTAATCGCATGATAATGAAACGTAGCTTCTTGAAGTCAAAATAGTAAAATTGGTTGGTTTACGGAGGGCTAACGGTCAATTAGTTGAAAATGTAGAGAAGTCCTAAAATCGAAAATTTCTCATGTTTTTCAAAGTTTATTCCTTGAATCTCAAGTAACGCACTATCAATAGCAGTTTACATTTATATCGCAACCTGTTTCACACGTTCTACGCTCGAAAACAACACAGAAAAAACGAAAAACAGAAACAAAGAAAACTCAGACAAGTTGAGCGATTAATCGGCAAGCAAAGTGAGCTGACGATTAATCGTCTGAACAAAATTAATACAGGCGATTAATCGCTCAGCCAGCAGCTAATTCAAGTTGCTTAGCGATTAATCGCCCAACTTGTCTGAGAAAAAACGAAAAAACGAAAATGAATTCCGAGAGAAGTACACACTCTGCGGACAACACACGCTAGTTGACGCGCAGTTACACATTTTCTTGTTTTTATCGGAAAATAGGTTTTCGGAAAACCCCTATTTTACAGGATGAGGAGAGAGTATTGCAGGAAAGATAGAAGTAAGGAAAAGGAGTTGGGTGAGTATTTTGGGGTTTGGGTTTTTTCAAAAAATTATTATTGAAAATTTGATAAAATTATAATTATGAGAAACATTTTTGTTTATTATTTAGGTTAGTTATAGGATAGTTTTTAGAGAGATCAAATCTATATTTTTTAGAAATATTAATTTTTTGGTATTGTCAATCCGAAATTTTTTGACCCTTGGAAGAGAATCGATATGGCCCAGAAAACCAAACATTTTTTTTTTTCAATACAAAAGATGAAAGAAGCCGTCTGAAGTCTACTGTAGTGGTTTTCTCTTCCACGGCTCTAAATTTTCGAATTGACAATAGTATTTTATAGTTTTTTTGTTCAACAAATTATTTATTGAATCCATTTTTGATAAATTGATTGATCATATTTTTAATCCTAGGATAATAATATGTGCATGTATTGAATATTCTGATAATTTCGGTATATATAGTGTTAAGTGTCATTCGTAATGAACTCTACAAGAAAATTATAAAAATGTTATAAAAAGAAATAATCATGGAGGTACTTGACTTATCTGTGGAAACTGTTTTTAATAAAGATTCATTCATTCATCTAATTCATTCATTCATCTAAAATAGAAAAAAATTGTGTTGGTTTTCATTTGTTTCTCGTGATTCGACTTCTTAAACTTCTGGCTTGCATCCCATAAAATTGTTCGACTTCTTGAACCAATTGCGCAAAAAATGAACAATTGTTTTTGTAAAGTCTGAAAATGAAATAAACAAATGAACAAATAAATAAATATACTTATGAAAACTTACGTTGTTAGTTCAATGCTCACATTGTCTGGGCATATTTTGGTAATATGACCAGGATTTGAAATGGCATCACACAACAATTTCGTTTCAGCGCCACCCAATTTCCGGATTTTCTCGATAACCTGAACTCAGAATATTACATCAGTTTCATCATCAGTTAACCCTAATTCGCTAAAAATCTTTTGAAGCCTTTCGAAATAGATTTAAAATATTAATCATTTTTTCATTGAATTTCGTCGATTTTAGACCCACAAGATTGTATCAGGTCTCAAAAAATTGGGGTAAATGTTTCTGGTAGTATATTACACTCTGAGTTTCGTAATATTCCCAGAAAAACTCACTTTATCCGTTGGTGATTCCAATTGATGAACCGTACTTCCAGCGACGCCACGATTGGCTCTGCGAGATTCAGATTCAAAGTTTATTTCTGGATTCACATTTTGGGTGTTTTCGCGACGCGTCAACTGAAATCATCATAACATTAAACTTTATCGGAAGCTTGTTAGTCAGAAAATTTGGGTTTTTAGTGTAGTGAAATTCAAATGGGTTCGCATCTCCCCATAATATTTTTCAAATAAACATAGAAATATTGCACTGAACTGGGCGTGCTCACCACATTCCGATCCTGGAATCACACGGCGAAATGTTTTCAGTAAACTTATTTTCAGAGCGAAATTTGAAAAAAAATCCATATAAAACGGAATAAAAATGGTTTCAAATTTCACAGATTTGGCATTACGACTTACTTCATTTCCTAGTGACCAACTATCATTACTTCCAATTGTCGTTTCAGTTAGTGTATACTCGCCACTTGTTTCATCCCAATCTGTAGAGTTTGTCATATTCATCGATGATGATTGATTTGAGATATTCCAAAGTTCCTGAAAAAAATGAGGTCTTCTGAAAGATGTCGGCGTAGACAAATGCTTATAGTTGGACCAGTTTTTCGGTTAGTTCGTTTGTTTGGTTTTGAGTTTGTTCATGTGAAATAATTTAGATTGATTTCCAGTTTTGGGTTTTGTCATAAGACTGTGCTGGAAAATTTTCCCGAAAATAATTTTTAAAGTACAATTTTTAGGAATATCTTAAAAATCGTTGGACAATTTTCTCAGAGTCTAGCAAAACTGGTTGATTTTCCCATATTTTAAAAACAAAACTAACTTTAGCTGAACATGTGAGATCGACAATTGATGTTGGCTTTTGCTCAATTGGTTTCGTTGTTGGTTGTTGTTGGGTGTTGGATTTTGATGGTGTAATTGTGGAAATGTCAGATCCTTTCATAACACGATTCATTTGTTCGACCGAAAGCTTAGCCTTGTTTTCAATATGCTTGAATATCAAAATCAGCTTCAGCTTTGATTCCACCGGCAAACTTAGCAAATTGACACATCCATAATTTTCCAAATTTCCAATGATCCAAGTAAGGAACTTGAAAACATCGATGATTTTTGCGCACACATTTTTGTCATTTACCTAAGAAAAAACAATTCAATTTCAGAAAAAATTACTTAAAATCATACCAATGGACAAAGAACACCAATATTAGATTGAGTCATTGAATTTCGAAAACTTGACAGAATACGAAGTATTGCTTGTCGTTTCCAATGCGACCTCAAATCTTCATTCAAACTGCTGGCAAATGCAGGATATTCTTCTTCTGAAAAAGTAAAGATAAAAATGATTGTTGTACAATAAAATCTTACTTGAACCATCAGATGAAAATACGGTGACAAATGACTTCAGAAGATGAAAAGCAGTCTAAAATAATAATATATAAACTAAATAATATCCGAAAATTATCTCACTTCAAAAACCATCAAATCCAAATCTTCGAACATTTTTGATCTTATATTATCCGGAAGTTTTTGGATGTATGTTTTGGCGAATTCTGGTTCTTGAGTCAATGAAATTTTTAGCAGAATATACCAAACGTCACATATGTATTGACAACAGATTTCCATTGTTCCAACATCATTTTGATTCAACAACGGGTTGATTTTGTCAATCAATTTGATATTTATTTCATCCAAATATTTTGGAAACTCATTCATTAGGCCAACAACATCATTCGACGAAATTATTTTTCTGAAATAAATAAATCATGATCAACAAATTAATTTGAAAATTAGTCTCAACTTACATTAAATTAACTAATTTTGGTCGACCGTTTTGTAGGGAGCCCAAAATATTGGTCCGAATCAGTTCGAATTCAGTTTGTTGATATTTTTCTAATCCGAACAATTTTATCAAAATATAGGCATCCCATTCTGAATCGAAACAAAGTTCGCAAATTGCATTGAATTGTCTTCATTCATTTTTTGCGCACCCAATTTTTGAAATTAATGACAAAAATTTGACATCGCACTTTCGGATGAACATGCTTCGCACATATCTCGATAATTTTTCTTCAAATTGATCCCAGTTCTCTGAAGAACAATAAACTTGGAACACATCGTGATCTTGTTTCTTTGCTACAAGATCATACCCGATTGATTTGATTTGAGATTCCTGAAAATCAATTTTTAGTACTTTTTAAAATGTATAAATTTTTCTTACATATTTTTTTCCGAACATAAATAGAACGTCCAGCGCAATTTTCAGATTTTCATCATTGCCTTGGCTGATAGTTGCAATTAGTTCATTGGTAGATGGCTTTTTGTTTGTGAATCCAAGTATGAAGTCGATGAATGAGTTCTGTAAAAAAATCATTATAAATTGGGAGATGTTATTCTTATAAACTACCTTTCTATTTGTTATTATTGTATTTTCATTTGTTATAATATGACGAAGAATGTTTGAGAAGAAATAAGAACTAATGTTTCCCAAACATTCATTTTTTCTTTCGTTCAACGTCGGATTCGACATTGGAAAACCTAAACAATGATTCTTTTTAGGGACATATCCAAATTTGATCAAAGGTCACGTGAAAAAATTAGTAAAAACTGGAAGGGTTTTTCTAAAAGGGGGTTTGCCCCAATTTTTTTCCTTTTTTCCTGCCAGCCATGTATTCTGCCACGAAAACACGTTTTTTAAATAATTGATTCGATTTCATCTTTTTTTTCAAAAATGTTTGGAATCTCATTTTGTTCCCTTCGAAACTACTGTATTTGACATTAAAAAAACACATTTTAAAGAAGAAAAAAAAGAGATTCAATAGGTTTTTTCTATAACTTGATTGATGACGTCATTCATGGCAAAATATGGAAGGCTTCCTGATTTTACCATGTATCATTTTTTGAAAAAACTTCATTGATTCATCTCGGATT
This sequence comes from Caenorhabditis angaria, assembly GCA_947459285.1. NCBI lineage: Eukaryota > Metazoa > Nematoda > Chromadorea > Rhabditida > Rhabditidae > Caenorhabditis > Caenorhabditis angaria. Next base: position 11,010,550 of record CANHGI010000002.1, on the reverse strand, counting down.
TGACATTGGGCACAATAGAACAAAAAAACATGGTAAATGACGTGGGAAAACAGAGCAGTTAAAATTCGAATTCAAATTTTGGTGCGCGAAAAAAAATGGCGCCAAAATTACGGTACAAATATTTGACAAGAGACTAGGTGCGGGCGAAATTGGAAGCCTAGATTTTTTTTGGGGGAAATTTAAAAATGAAATTTTTTTATATATCACAGAAGGGCGGGAAAATTGAATTTAGAACATTTAAATTCAGAATTTTTGAAAAAAAGGGAAAAATTAAAAATTTTTGGGGAAACCCGCAATTTTCGAGACAGAGAGAGAGGATATGAGATTTAAATGATTTTCAGGCTGAAAATTTCAGATTTTGGCTGAAAATGCGGGATTTTCAGCTAAAAAATGCTGAAAGTCTCATATTTTCACGTTTTTTGATATCAAAAAAATTTGAAAATTCAAAAATCGCGCCCAAAAAAACTCTTACCACATATGGATTTGGATTTCTCTGCACAGGCGGATTATTCGCGGCTGCTCGCGGAACAGCTTGTGGTCGACGTCGCGGTCTTGCGGCGGCAGCGCGGAACACCGCTCCCGGTAATCGTGCCTCGTCGTCTTCATCCTCTTCCGCATTCGAGCTGCTTTCCTCGTCGTGGTGGTTGTCGGCGGCTTGCGGTGTGGCGGCTTAGTCATGTTTAGGCTCAAAAGAACGCAAATTTCACGAGGCTCTTTATATTTGTGCTCAAAATAGAGCGAAACTTCCGAATTTTCAGCTCAAAATCTGAAATTCTGAAGTTTAACCTTGTTTGGGCTTTGGAGCCGCAATTCTGAATTTTCAGCCCAAAATCAAAATTTTTCGAATCTAGTCATGTTCGGGCTCAAAAGTTAGCTAATAATCTGAATTTTCAGCCTATAGGTCATTTTTATGCTTGAAATCAAGCTGAAAAATCAAGAAATCTGAATTTTCAGCCCAAGAACTCTAAAATTTCAGCTCAAGACCAAAAAATTTTCTTTTATGCTCAAATTGATGCAAAAAATCAGATTTTTCAAATACTTCGCGGATCCAGCGCCGCTTTCAAATCCCAAACTTTATAGAGGGTTTTGGGGAGCATTTTGAGCCCAAATTCGACTAAATTTGAAAAAAAATGTGATTTTCAGAATTCTGAAGGCTTTCGGAGCATTTTGAGCCTAAATTCGACTGAATTTAGAAAAAAATTGAGATTTTCAGAATCTTGACAGCTCCAGGAGCAAATAGAGCCCAAATTCAGTTCGTTTCTGTTCAAAAATGTGATTTTCAGAATCCTTAAGACTCCAGGAGCATTTTGAGCCCAAATATGATATATTTTGGACCAGAAATGTGATATTCAGAATCCTGACATCTCCAAGAGCATTTTGAGCCCAAATTTGGACAGTTTTGGACCAGAAATGTGATTTTCAGAATCCTGAAGGCTCCCGGAGCATTTTGAGCACAAATTTAGTTAGGTCTGGAGCAAAAATGTGTTTTTGAGAATCTTGGGAGCTTTTGGAGCAATCTCTACCGAAAATCCAAATTTTTAGGAAAAATCAAGAATTAGAGCTCAAAATAACCCAAAAATCACAATTTTTGAGCCATAATTCAAAATCCATCTCAAAATTCGTGAAATTCTCTCAGCAACCTCAAAAAATCCAAAATTTTTGAAAAAATCAAGAATTAGAGCTCAAAATATCCCAAAAATCACAATTTTTAGCCGTAATTCAAAATCCATCTCAAAATTCGTGAAATTCTCTCAGGAACCTCAAAAAATCCAAACTTTCAGGGAAAATCAAGAATCAGTGCTTCACAGAGCTCAAAAATCCTTATTTTCGAGCCATATATCAAATTCTATATCAATATTCCTAAAATTCTCTCAGGAATCCCAAAAAAGCCAAAGTTTCAAAAAGGTTAAGAATTAGAGCTCGAAAGAGCTCAAAAATGATAATTTGTGCGAAATATACTAAATTGGGTGTCAAAATTCCTGAAATTCTTCCAGGAATGTCAAAACGAAATTGTTCGAAATCTTAATTTTTCCCTTCCAAACTACTGTATTTGATAAAAAAAACATTTGACATAAAAATTGGAATATTTATTGGATAAAATGAAGATGTGCTGTGATTACGCAATCAAAACGCAATGAATACACAATGAAAACACAAACTATGTTGGCCAACCAAATTGTTCGAAATCTTAATTTTTCCCTTCCAAACTACTGTATTTGATAAAAAAACATTTGATATAAAAATTGGAATATTTATTGGATAAAATGAAGATGTGCTGTGATTACGCAATCAAAACGCAATGAATACACAATGAAAACACAAACTATGTTGGCCAACCAAATTGTTCGAAATCTTAATTTTTCCCTTCCAAACTACTGTATTTGATAAAAAAAAACATTTGATTTAAAAATTGGAATATTTATTGGATAAAATGAAGATGTGCTGTGATTACGCAATCAAAACGCAATGAATACACAATGAAAACACAAACTATGTTGGCCAACCAAATTGTTCGAAATCTTAATTTTTCCCTTCGAAACTACTGTATTTGATAAAAAACATTTGATTTAAAAATTGGAATATTTATTGGATAAAATGAAGATGTGCTGTGATTACGCAATCAAAACGCAATGAATACACAATGAAAACACAAACTATGTTGGCCAACCAAATTGTTCGAAATCTTAATTTTTCCCTTCCAAACTACTGTATTTGATAAAAAAAAACATTTGATTTAAAAATTGGAATATTTATTGGATAAAATGAAGATTGTGCTGTGATTACGCAATCAAAACGCAATGAATACATAATGAAAACACAAACTATGTTGGCCAACCAAATTGTTCGAAATCTTAATTTTTCCCTTCGAAACTACTGTATTTGATAAAAAAAAAACATTTGATTTAAAAATTGGAATATTTATCGGATAAAATGAAGATGTGCTGTGATTACGCAATCAAAACGCAATGAATACATAATGAAAACACAAACTATGTTGGCCAACCAAATTGTTCGAAATCTTAATTTTTCCCTTCGAAACTACTGTATTTGATAAAAAAACATTTGATTTAAAAATTGGAATATTTATTGGATAAAATGAAGATGTGCTGTGATTACGCAATCAAAACGCAATGAATACACAATGAAAACACAAACTATGTTGGCCAACCAAATTGTTCGAAATCTTAATTTTTCCCTTCCAAACTACTGTATTTGATAAAAAAACATTTGATTTAAAAATTGGAATATTTATTGGATAAAATGAAGATTGTGCTGTGATTACGCAATCAAAACGCAATGAATACATAATGAAAACACAAACTATGTTGGCCAACCAAATTGTTCGAAATCTTAATTTTTCCCTTCGAAACTACTGTATTTGATAAAAAAAAAACATTTGATTTAAAAATTGGAATATTTATTGGATAAAATGAAGATTGTGCTGTGATTACGCAATCAAAACGCAATGAATACATAATGAAAACACAAACTATGTTGGCCAACCAAATTGATCGAAATCTTAATTTTTCCCTTCCAAACTACTGTATTTGATACAAAAAAAAAGTTCTTGTGTCAGCATTTTTATATCTCGAGAGGTTTTTATATCTCGAGAGTGCATTGCGCGGACGTTTCGCTAACAGCGGAGTATAATTTCGCGGACGTTTCGCTAAAGTTCTTGTGTCAGCCGCGGATTGGCAGATTTTTGGGTTTCGCGAACCGCGCCGTTCCAGCCAGACCTTCTCTGAGTCGATCCCAATCCTGTCGTTTTGTAGTCATCCATCTTCCTCGCTGCGCTATCCTCGTTGTCGCGTATGCGATACAATTTATCCTTTTTATACCCTCCCTCTCGAGTCCACCCGTGTATCCGCGAAAAACTCAAAAAAATCAAATTTTCTAGTCAAAAAATTTCGCGGAATGCGCGAAATGAGACTCTCTTTGGCTGAAGTTTCGCTGAATCCGCGTAATGATTTTCACCCAAAAATTGGGAAAAAATCGTCCGCGGACCGCGCCGTTCAAGCCAGACTTTCTCTGAGATTCCACTGACAAAACTCCGATGTTTACAGCACGCCGTGATATCGGCCACGTGGAATGCTGGTGATGTTTTGTGACACGTCACATCGCAATATGACACGTGAATTTGACACGTGGCAAATGACGCTGCAAATTTTGGGATTTTCCTCGAGATTTGAAGGGAAACTCACCAAAAATCCAGATAATCACCGCGAAACTCCAAATTTTCATCATAATTTCTCTGAAAATCTCCGAAAAAAGTTCATTTTTATAGTGAAAATGTGTTTATTTGAGCAGCTCGCCACACAAAATTTTATACAAATAAATTAAAGTGCAAAATGAGGAGGTCTGGAAATCTGGATTTTTCCAGCAAAAACATGAAAATCAGTGAAAAATGGATTTTGAGGCCAAAAATTTCTCGCGTCGCGCCTTTTTTTCTTCCTCAATTCGCAATTTTTCCTCCTTTTCCAGCTTCATTTCCTCCTCGAATTTCGAGAGTTTTGTTTGCTCTTCGATCTGGAAATTTTGATTTTTTGGCTGAAAATTTGAATTTTTCATGAAATCTGAAAATTTTCGAGTCCAAACATGAAAAAAATCAGAAATTTTCAGTCAAAAATCGGTTTTCAGAAATTCCTAGGCTGATTTCAGCTGAAAATCATGATTTTTCCTGTTTTCACCCCCGGAATTCTAATTTTTCATGAAATTTCGAGATTTTTGAGTCCAAACATGAAAAAAATCTGAAATTTCCAGCCAATCATCGGTTTTCAGAAAATCCTAGGCTAATTTTTGCTGAAAATATCATTTTTCAAGTTTCTTCGCTTTTAAAATCTTATTTTTCATGAAATTTCGAGATTTTTTGAGTCTAAACATGAAAAAAATCAGAAATTTTCAACCAAAAAATTGATTTTCACACATTTCTAGGCTAATTTTCGCTGAAAATTTCATTTTTCAAGTTTCTTCACCTCTGGAATCCTAATTTTCATGAAATTTCGAAATTTTTGAGTCCAAACATGAAAAAAAATCTAAAATTTTCAACCAAAAATCGATCTTAGCTCAAATTCAGCTGAAAATCACTTTTCCAGGCTCAAAAATACTTGAAAATTCCAATTTTTCCCAAATTTGCACTCAAAATGCTCCAAATCCTTTAAAAATTCCAAATCCACTCCTCAAAATGCACCAACCTTAGCTTGGAAAAAGTTAGCCGCTCCCAAAACACCCTCCTTTGCCACATCGACACTTTCCGCGAGTGTTTTGAAAATTTCCGAACACGACAATTCGCCGGTTGCAGCAAGGCGGAAAATCAGCAAAAATTCACGTTGTGAGATTTTTCCATCGCCATCTTCGTCGACCTGTGAGAAAAATGGAATTAGGGTAAGTTTTTGTGGATTTTAGGTGGCGGGAGAGTGATTAGCGTGAAATTTTGGTCTAGAACACTTTTTTCTAAAAAAAAATAAAAAGTTTCGCAGGCAGTGGGGTTCGAACCTGTGACCTTTCAGTCACCAGTTCAAGCTCTAACCAACTGCGCTAGCGGACGTGTAAAACGTTTCCTGGCTTAAATTTCACGCTGAAAACGATGCCACCAACCTTTTTAATCAATTCCTTCAACGCAATATGTGTTTGCGCCTCTCCTAATCGCTCCATCATCCGTTTCAATTCTTCAAAATTGATAAAATTATCAGAATCCTCATCGTATTTCTTGAAGGTGTCCAAAAAGTATTGAATTTGTTTGCGAGTGAATTCGGTGAACTCGGCATAGATCGAGATTTTCTTGTTCATCTTGATCGGCAGACATTCACCTAGAAAAATAAAATTGAGACATTTTCCGGGTCGCTGGGACAAAATCGGACATTTTTATAGTGATTTTCGAGTTCCTTGTGAAATTTGCGGAATTTTGATATCCCACAAGGTACACTTTCTATCGCGGGGACACCTTGTCCCAGCGCTACGACAGGATGTCCCGGCGATAGAAAGTATACCTTATGGGATATCAAAATGACCGGATTTTCATCAGGAATCTCGTGGGTTTCATGAAAACCCAAAATTTGTCCTAGCGCTGGGACAAAGTGCCCTAAAAGTAGTTTTTTAGCAAAATATATCATTTTTAGTATCAAAATGGCCCAAATTTCATGAGAAATCCCAAAAATTCTGATTTTTATCGCTGGGGCACGCCGGGACATTTTCCAGAACTCACCAAAAGTCGAAGTGTTTTCGTCGCACATGTCTACTGCAAAATCCGAGTTTTTTATTCAAACAAAAAAAAATGGCGCGCGAAGAAAAAACAAAGAGAAAAGAACCTTGAGTAATGAGATTTTTTGGCGCCAAAAAAAATTTCGAAATTTTTTTGTTGTTGGAAAAAGTGGTCACAAGATTTTTCGATTTCTAATAAATATTGGGGGGAAAATGTGATAAGATTTTGTTTCCTGGCCAAAACAAAAATAAAATGTTTTTGTGGTATAAAAGATACAAAGTGATGACTAATACGCGCGCGAAAATAGGCTCCGCCCATTTTTCGGACAAAAAATGTGTTGGGGGAAGTCTCCCAAAGGTCACTAGACGCCTTAATTTCAATGGGATTTTTAGAAAACAAATTAGACAAAAATTGTACAAATTAGAGGTGTGAAAAATGTCCCAGCGATAGGGGGAAAATCCGGACAAAAGTGTCCCAGCGGTAGAGAAGCTTTACTTCTTCCTATCGAACATTTTTCATGAATTTTTGATGAAAAATGTCCCAGCGCTGTGCAAATTCGGTGTCAAAAATCGCAGAATTTTCTCGGAGAATGTCCGAAATGTCCCAGCGATCCCCAAAAAACCCTCACTAACCTTCCAAAATCTTATTCCTTCGCTCAAGTGCCTCGTTCAATTCTTCCGGATTTTCTTCAATTTTTTTGGTGGGGGTACTGTAGGTGGGGGTACTGTAGTTGCAGTTTCCAGTGATAAAAGTGGATCACATTGTAGGCCAAGTGGGCTGAGAGCTGCCGGGTTACGGTCGGGTTTTTTCGGGGGCTCTGGTCTGGAAAATTGTACTGTAGATCGAGGGTACGGTAGCTGCTTTAGATCAAATTTTGGGGAACTTTCAAGTACAGTAACCTCTGGGAAGTTTTGATCTACCAAAAACCCAAAAATTTGACATCTACAGTAATCCTAGGCTTGTTTGGTGTCAAAAAACGTGGATTTTCAGGTACAGTAACATCTGGGAAATTTTGACCTACCTGGCCTCCTCCTTCTGTATCATCTGAATCAACTGCGGCGTGGGAATCGGCCCGGTTTTTCGGGCCACCAACGGTGTTGTGGGCTTTGGTGGTGGCGGTGGTCCAGAAGCAGGCCGTGGAGAAGGCGGCCCGCTTGAACTCGGGGCCGGAATGGCAGGCGGGCTACAAGTTGGCGGAGGCGGGAAGAACTCATCTCGATCTTGAATCTGAATCAGATGTTCAGGTGGTGGTGGAATTGTGAAAGTTGGTGGTGGCACAGGTGGAATCGGAGCATCGAGTTCCATCGATTTTTCGAGTTCCTCAAAGTCGCGAGTCTCTTCCGATTCGCGGCGTCGTCTCGATTCCTCGTCAAGCGATTCCGGGCTCCGCGCGATTTTTCTGGGAGTTTCTTCGGGGTGAATTACAAGGCTCGTGGAATCTGAGGTGTCCTCTTCAGAAATTCGAGCCAAAGGCTCAGCGGAGGGTACTTCTGGAGCTGCAGGAATAGAGGGCGGAGCTTGAATTGGCGCCTGAAAAATTCATGACTATAGTAGATGTATCGGGTTACCTGAAGATTAATTGTTGTTTTTGTTTCTTCGGGAAAATAATAGGCCTGTTTTAGGCCTTTTTGGACCGAAAGGGGCTTTCCAGGCATATTCACACTTTAAATTTTACAAATTTTGATTCCTAACTCATTTTAAGGCCCCCTAATCCCATTTAGGCTCAAAATTTGGCGATTTTTGAGTCCAAACTTGAAAATTTTATATTTTTTTCATGTTTGGACTCAAAAATCTTGAAATTTCATGAAAAATTGCAAAAATTCAAAATATTTCAGTTTTTTTGCTTTAAAAATTTGATTTTAAAAGTTTTTCAACCCCTGGAATCCAATTTTTCCATGTACTTTCGCGATTTTTGATTCCAAACTTGACAATTTCCGATTTATTTCATGTTTGGACTCAAAAATCTTGAAATTTCGCGCTCTAGGCAAATTTGAGCTCAAAATGCTCCAAAATCCCAAGCTCTCACCTTATACGGTAACTTCATCAATCTGTCCAACTCGCCAACTTCAGTCTGCTCCAATTTTCTCGATTCCAACACCTCCAACTCTTCCGCATATTTTTTCGCGCGCTGTGCAGCCAACCGCTTCTCCAGCTCATTTCCATCCTCATTTTCCCTCACGAATTGTTGTCGACGTGGCGACGCGTCGCGTGTCGCATGCGTCGCGGCTTTCGCAATCACTACAACCGGCGCGGCGTTGGTTCGCGGTGCGGCGACTTGCGGAACGGCTTCCAATTCACGTTTCTCTTTTTCCAACAATTCGAGGATCGATCTTTTTGGTGGCGGAGATCGTGGATCGATTTGTTGGGGTTCTGATGGGATTGTGATTGGTGCCAATGGTGAAATCTAAAAAAAAATAATTTCGCAGGCAGCAGGGCTCGATCCCCCGACCTCTCACCCCACAATCAAACCCCTAACCACCTGAGCCAATTCCTCACCTGTGAATTATTGTTATTATTATTCTCCTCCTTCCTCTCCAACGCTTTAAAAATCAAATCATCGATCGAATTCTCGGATTTTGCCACATATGGATTCTCGACAACTTTTTGCGGCAAAATTGGAGCTGGAGGTGGTGGCTTCTTGGGCTCAGAAGTTTGCGCTTCGGATTCTAGACGTCGAGCCAATTTTTCGGCCAATTCTGGAGAGGCCATGACTGGAAAAAATCAAATTGTGTCAATTTTTCGCTTTGGAAACAAAATTTGGAAAAACAACACTATGACTAATGAATTTAGCAAAAACATTGAATTTTTTTTGACCTAACAAAATAATTTCAGAAAAATTGAGAAATTCAATTGTGAAATGCATTCTTCCATTAAAAATGATACAAATTTTTGTAGTTCTTTTGGAGAATATTTTGACACCAAAAATCTACAAGCAACAAAAAATAGCACAAAAATTCCTGTGCCAAGAAAATGTGTGGCAGCTTTTTTGCGCGCTTTTCTCAGCGCGTTTTCAAATATCCGCAAATTATGTCTACGTCTCTTCACACACTCGTACGCTCTCGCAAATTTTTGTTTGTTTTTTTCTGTTTAGACACACACTGTGTTCGAAAAAGACAATAATGAAGAGGCTCAGCTGATAAAAAAAATTTTGTAGAAGATTTGGGCGGGAAATTCAAATTTTCCTCGCGCAAACTGCAAATTCTCTCGGACAAAGCTTGCATAAAGTAAAAAAAAAGTAAAAAAGTGGTCAAAAACAAAACTGACTCATCTTGTGAGCCTCTGGATTTTTAAAACACTTTACACTGGAGTTTATCTTTTCCCGGCTCAATTTTTCTCTGCGTCTCTCAACCACCTGTTCTCTCTCTCCTGCTGAGAGCTTTTGGTAAAGTATATTTTTTATAACTTTTTTTCTGACCGATCGGATGAAAAGGATGAATCACATTTTGTTACAAAAACATTTCGAAATTTTCTGGGAAAAAAATGGTTTGCTCGTACATGGGTTCAAACCTGAGATGAATAGATTCGACGTTTTCAGCACGAAAAATTGATCTATAAATAATTTTGGAGCCCGATTTTGTGTTATTTTTGACGGGTATGTAATAAATATTCAAGTTTAAAGCAAGTCAAGTGATCATACACTCCGGTTGAAGCTTTTTCACATTATAATTTTCGTCCAAAAATCAGTCCGGATTGAAAATGAAACGTGTTCACCTATTTTTTTCCATCCACGTGAAATGACTCACTATAAAAGAAGAGGAATTTGAGAAATGAGTCATTTTTTGAAGATTCACTTATTATTATATTCATACCTAACTATCGATTTTGTTAAATGAATCCAATCGTCAGCGAAGAACTCGAAATTAAACATACATTCAATGAAATCTCGGATTTGAGCGATTTCACTGTTAGTGATGATTTAGTGTCAAACAATATCATCTGGAATATATCGATTGAACCGCTTCACAAGGAGCCGGAAAATGTCAAACTCCTTACGGTGAATCTCTACTTAGCCCAAATTCAACCACCCATTCAAAATTTTATATGCGAAGTGAATGCAAAATTCGACTTTTGGAAAGATGATCAAATCATCGGAACTCGCGCATTCCCGTTTGCACTCTGCTATCGAAATGTGCGTCAAAATTGGGGATTCGCACCTTTTATGCAATGGTCAAATTTGATAGCTCTTTTGGTTTCTGATACATTGACGATTAGAGTCAAATTTACATACAAGTTCTATAATTTTGATTTGAATCGGGAAGATTTCCGAAGTTTTCCGGTGAAATTTGAAGTTGGAAGATTGTTTGTCAACAAACAGGTTAACGTTTTTGTTTTCGGAAAATTCAATTAAAACATTTTGCAGTACGTTGCAATGTATTCGAAACATCTCCAGGAAGAATTCAAAAAATCACCGAAATGCCTCAAAATCGAAGATGAATCTGTGAACATCAAGGATTTCTGTCTTCTCTATGCAGCAATTCATCCAAACCCTATTCAAATAACTGGAAAAACATTCGTCAAACTTCTCTATTTAGCGAAGCGATTCAAAATTGACAGTCTAATCGAGAAATGTGTGGAAAATGGGGCGAATTCGCCAATTATTCCGATTATCGAAAAATTCAGAGGAGCTGAATTACTTGAGCCGGATAATCGGTTGATGGTAGGCTGCCTGGATTTGTTCAAAACCCCACGTGATTTCAAAATCTTTGCGTTAGATCCGGATTTCGAAACATTGAGGGATTCAACTAGATTTACAATATTAATGGCGCTGGTTAAGATGGTTTCTTGATTTTTCTTAATGAATTTTGAAAGCGAGTTTTTCTCTGATATTTTTTAACCCGAAATTTGACTGAAGATTGCCCCAGAATTTCGAAAAGTTAGCTGAAAATTGTAGAAATTCATCAAAAACTTACCATGAGCAATTCCAATTTGGAGATGTCATTTTGAAGATCTTGAAATTTCCTGCAAATCTCTCATTGCCACTTGAATTTCAAGCAAAAGCCAAAATTCAAATCAAAAATCTTCATAATTATAATATCCTTCTTCTCAATTCACATTTATAAACAGGCGGCGAAACAGTCAAACCCAAAACCCTTTCCATCGATACCGTATCCTCCACACGTATCTCAAAATTCTTCAACAAATTCGCGAAAACCAAAAATAATTCGGCTTTTGCCAGTGATTCTCCCAAACATTGTCGTCTGCCAATTGAAAACGGCAAAAATTCCTCGATTTTTTTCACATTATAATTTTCGTCCAAAAATCTGTCGGGATTGAAAATGTGAGGTTCGTCGAATATTTCCGGGTCATTCATCAAAATCGAGACCTGCGGAATTATCAAATCTCCTTTTTCAAATGAGAATCCATCGATTTTCGTTGAAATTCCAACAGTTCTCAACAAATTGAATGGCAAAATGTTGGCGATTCGTTGAATTTCATTGATTGTTGCCTGAGTTAGTGGAAGTCGCGTTTTTTCGGCCAACGAGATTTGGGAAATTTCGCCGAGTTGATCCAACTCCTCTTGCACACGTTTTTGAATTGACGGATTTTTGGCGACTAGAAGAAAGGCCCATTTTAGGGTGGTTACTGTGGTTTCCATGCCAGCGAAGAATAAGTCGAGAAGGAGCATTTGGAGTTGAAGATCACTGGAAAAATTTGCAATTTTTTGACACCAAATAAGCCTAGGGTTACTTCTCTAGTTTAACCTAGATCTTAATCTCTAGTTTCCACCCCAATTTGTCTAGTTTGATTCTTGACTTTTGAAAAATTATCTAGTTTGACTCCTAACTCATGAATTTGTCTAGTTTGACCCCTGACTCATGAAATTTGACCTAGATCTCATTTTATAGTTTGATCTCTGACTTCTCTAGTTTGATTCTTGAATTTTGAAATTTTTTTAGTCTGACCTAATTTCTATTCTTTGATTTTTTTTCGAAATTTCTATTAAAATCTGGATTTTCTAATTTTTTTAAAGCTAAAATTTTTCAATATGAGCAAAACCCCTCATATTTGAGTTCAAAATGATCCAAATTTTCCCACTCCCCAAAAAACCCACTCAAAAAATCCGACATCCTCCCCACTGCGCATCCTCCGCTCCACCTCTTTCATATAAGCATACGTCAAATCCTCCACCTCCGCCTGTTCTTCCCGAATAATGTCCCATTTCTCGCGATGCTCTGCAATTTGCTCGGCTAAAAACGCACAGAGTTGTCGCTTGATGTCCATGAGTTCGAGCCATTTTGAATTCAAAACTGGGATTTTTGTGGTCCACGGGCACGTTATGTAGGCTCCCATTATTGATTTCATTACGATTTGTGATTGGCGATCCAGGAGATGGTGCAGTTTTGTCATTTTCAAGTCGCCCTGCAAACTATTGTCTAGTTTGAACTCTTGATTCAAGTGCGCTCTAATGAGAATCCAAGCAAATTAACTGACCTGCTTGAATCTGCAACTGAAAAGCATATTATTGATAATGTTTCCGACGCAATTTGCAATCGGCGCATTCAATTCCACTTTTTCTTGCCCATTTCTGCTCTCCTTCCCCAAAAAGTCCACAAGAGCCTCGACTTCCAGCATGATTTTTTGTTCCATCAAAGGTCTGCCGACTCCGAAATCGCGAAGCGTGTGTAAAGCGAATCGCCGTTGCTCACGCCATTTGTCACCATCGATTTGCACCACACCATTTGCGCCTTCTGCAAAAAAATCACAAACTTCATTGAAAACTGGAATTTTCAAGCATTTTTGCTCTAAATTGTGATTTTTGGACTAAAAATCTCAACGAATTGCTCGAAAATCGAATATTTCAATGAAAACTAGAATTTCCAGTATTTTCAGCCCAAAATTTGGCTGAAAACGATGAAAAACTGGATATTGCAACTTTTTCTCGAAAAAATAAAAAATCTTGCGCGTCAAATAAAATGTTTTCCAGTACGCGAACAACAAACACGTCGCACAAATGCACAGTCCGCGGTGGCGCCCATTTTCAGCATTTTGTTTTGCGCCCACGAAATCACGATTTTCAGCTTTTTCAAATTTCAGAAGTGTTTTAAGTTGATAGAAAATGTTGCAAACTATGATTTTGACTCGTTTTCGCTAGGAAACATGTAGTTTTGATAAAGTATCTAGATATTTTTAAAGTTTTTGTTAGATTTTCTCTTTTCCTCCGTTTTTTTTTTCTCGAGACAGCTTCAAATCAAAATATTTTCTGTTTCAGACATGTTCAGTGTTATCGGAAATGCTTATCGATTCTCGGGGTGAGTTTTCAAATGCAGAAGTTGCTGAGTCAAATGAAACATCAAAATTTTCAGATTGATCGACCGTGGCGGTTTTGGAAGATCAATGTGATGCGGAAGGAGCAACAACAAAAGGAGCAACTTCAGAAATTGAGAGAAGTCGACAAGAAGCAGTAACTCGATAACCATCAGAAAGACCTACAACACCATCAACGATGAATTTCTGAAATCGAGGCATAAATAATAAACCTGTTTTGATTTATTGAAAGTAAATTATCGATACTATTATTTTTCTTGTTTCTTTCTGATATTCAACCTCGTTTAATACCGAGAGCTATTATTTGCAGAGAAAGTTTAGTTACAGTTCAGGGGAATCAATGGAATCGCAAGAATCGATTGATTGGATTTGTGAGCCACCGTGGAGGTTATTCAAAAAAGAAAGAGGGTGCAAACCAGCAAGGTATTCTTTTTTTCTTTGAAAAATTGCCTCAATCGAATCATGAAATCTATTCAGGTTTTCAACAGCAAATACCCTGTCATCTGGAGCGGAATACATCGTGGAATCTAGCGGTGTCTTCGCCGCTGAAGAAAAAGCTGGTGCTAAGAAGGTTATCATCTTCACCATTTGATGCTTGTTGCTGATGAAGTAAATTTGGTAGGATTTTTTTCATTTTTCGACCAGGAAACGGTATCTTCACAGCTAGCCCTCGATCAGGAGCTAATTGTTTTGCACATGTCTTGTTGTTTTTATCTAATTCCCTGCATTCTTGTTCATCAAATCTAGATTTAAAAGTCAGAAATTGAAATCCTTGATCTATCTAACTGTCTCAATCCAAGGTTAATAAAGCCCAGAGTCAAAGTTATAGACAAACTATAGCCCTTTATCCTAACCCATAATTTGAACCAATTTCCTTGAAAATGGTCACATTTTGGCATGGAAATCGGATTAAAGAGTCATGGACATAGACTTGTAAGTGGAAAACAACAAGTGATTCGTAGAAGTTCATAGTCACAGTGATGGATATTATGGCGAATTTCTTTAGTGTTGTTTTTTTTTAATCAAATCTAGATTTAAAAGTCAGAAATTGAAATCCTTGATCTATCTAACTGTCTCAATCCAAGGTTAAAAAAGCCCAGAGTCAAAGTTATAGACAAACTATAGTCCGTTTATCTTAACCCATAATCTGAACCAATTTCCTTGAAAATGGTCACATTTTGGCATGGATATCGGATTAAAGAGTCATGGACATAGACTTGTAAGTGGAAAACAACAAGTGATTCGTAGAAGTTCATAGTCAAAGCGATGGATATTATGGCGAATTTCTTTAGTTTTGTGTTTTTTTTAAATCAAATCTAGATTTAAAAGTCAGAAATTGAAATCCTTGATCTATCTAACTGTCTCAATCCAAGGTTAATAAAGCCCAGAGTCAAAGTTATAGACAAACTATAGCCCTTTATCCTAACCCATTATCTGAATCAATTTTCTTGAAAATGGTCACATTTTGGCATGGATATCGGATTAAAGAGTCATGGACATAGACTTGTAAGTGGAAAACAACAAGTGATTCTGAGAAGTTCATAGTCACAGCGATGGATATTATGGCGAATTTCTTTAGTTTTGTGTTTTTTTTTTCTTGAATCAAATCTAGATTTAAAAGTCAGAAATTGAAATCCTTGATCTATCTAACTGTCTCAATCCAAGGTTAATAAAGCCCAGAGTCAAAGTTATAGACAAACTATAGCCCGTTTATTCTAACCCATAATTTGAACCAATTTCCTTGAAAATGGTCACGTTTTGGCATGGATAACGGATTAAAGAGTCATGGACATAGACTTGTAAGTGGAAAACAACAAGTGATTCTGAGAAGTTCATAGTCACAGCGATGGATATTATGGCGAATTTTCTCGGTGTCTTTCTTTGTGTTTTTTTTAAATCAAATCTGGATATCCTAACCTATAATCTGAATCCTTCGATCACATTTTGGTATGGATTTTTTTTACATTTCAACGTTTAAATTTGAAATCCTTGATCTATCTAACTGTCCCAATCCAAGGTTTTTTTTTTTCATTTTGAAAATGGTTTTTATTGTCGATTGTTTTTTGTTCACGCTGTGTTTGTATTCTTCATTTTTAAATTTTTGTTTGAAGAAAAAAATTCAGGTTTTTTTTTATTACAGGAATAATTGAGGGACCTATGACAACGTCGCCATTGCCACTCAAAAACCGTCGGAGGATTTTCAAGGAAAATTGATCTCATGGTAATTTTTCTTACTTAACAGGAAACTCCGCGAAATTTTCGTATGCAATGCTGCTTTTATTTTTTTTCGCATTTATACCCGGATTTTGTACATTTTTTTGTTGAGTACACTACAAATGTAATTATGTCCTAGACACCATTCCATTAAAACCTAGTTAGCAAAAAAATGACTTTGAAAAATCTAGTTTTTTCGCACCTCAAAGCGAAGCTGACCCATAATTGAGACGGTAAAATAATTTGCGAAAATTTTGGACATTGCTCATGTTAAACAAGAACAGAAAAAAGAAAACTAACCCATGATAGAGTCGGTGATAAAATTGCGCCAACGATTCGAAAACGCGTCAGCATTTTGCACAAAATATTTTCGAATTGTTGTCAAATCACACACCATCACCAGAGGAATTGGTCCGATCCAAACGGTGAAAATTGGGCCGAATTTTCGTTTCCAGTTCAGGAACAGTTCGTCAATGCTGCTGGCTGGAAATTTAAGTTTTTTTTGGAAACTTTTGATCTTGAATTTAGCAAACTTGGAATTTTAATTTTTTAACGATGTTTAGGATTTTACACGAGCTTTTGAAGTTTTGTAAGATTTTTTTCTTTTATTTGAAAAAATGTTGCTCAAAAAATCTGCCTGAATCTTAAATTTTCAGTTGTCAAAGTCCTTCTGAAATTCCATGAAGTCTAGAATTTTAGCCGGAAATCTGAAAATAGCTGAAAATTTGGTGTTCTCGCGCAGGGAAATATATCGTCAATTTTTTTTTAGAATTTTGCTGGCAATTTTTTTTGCTCAAAAAATCTGCCTGAATCTCAAATTTTCAGTTATTTTCTCAAAAGTCCTGCTGAAATTCCATAAATTCTAGAATTTCAGCCGGAAATCTGAAAATAGTTAAAAATTTGGGGTTCTCGCGCAGGGAAATCTATCGTCAATTTTTTTTTTGGAATTTTTCTAGCAATTTTTTTTGCTCAAAAAATCTGCCTGAATCTCAAATTTTCAATCATTTCCTCAAAAGTCCTGCTGAAATTCCATGAATTCGAGAATTTCAGCCGGAACTCTGAAAATGGCTGAAAATTTGGGGTTCTTGTGCAGGGAAATCTATCGTCAATTTTTTATTTGCCACGTGGCAATTTAGAGCTATGAAAAAATGCCTGAACCTTGAATTTTCAGTCATTTTCATTAAAAATCTTGCTGAAATTCTAGAAAAACTAGAATTCCAGCTAGGAAATCTGAAAATGGCTGAAAATTTGGGGTTCTCGCGCAGGGAAATCTATCGCCAATTTTTTTTGGAATTTTGCTGGCTTTTATATTTTCCTCATTTTAAAACTACAGTAATCCTAGGCTCATTTGGGGTTAAAATGTTAGATTTTTTGCTCAAAAAATCTGCCTGAATCTCAAATTTTCAGTTATTTTCTCAAAAGTCCTGCTGAAATTTCATAAATTCTAGAATTTCAGCCGGAAATCTGAAAATAGTTGAAAATTTGGGGTTCTCGCACAGGGAAATCTATCGTCAATTTTTTTTTTGGAATTTTTCTAGCAATTTTTTTTGCTCAAAAAATCTGCCTGAATCTCAAATTTTCAATCATTTCCTCAAAAGTCCTGCTGAAATTCCATGAATTCGAGAACTTCAGCCGGAACTCTGAAAATGGCTGAAAATTTGGGGTTCTTGCGCAGGGAAATCTATCGTCAATTTTTTATTTGCCACGTGGCAATTTAGAGCTATGAAAAAATGCCTGAACCTTGAATTTTCAGTCATTTTCATTGAAAATCTTGCTGAAATTCTAGAAAAACTAGAATTCCAGCTGGGAAATCTGAAAATGGCTGAAAATTTGGGGTTCTCGCGCAGGGAAATCTATCGTCAATTTTTTTGTTTGGAATTTTGCTGGCTTTTATATTTTCCTAATTTTAAAACTACAGTAATCCTAGGCTCATTGGGGGGTAAAATGTTTGTTTTTTTTTTACTCAAAAAATCTGCCTGAATCTCTAATTTTCAGTTATTTTCTCAAAAGTCCTGCTGAAATTCCTTAAATTCTAGAATTTCAGCCGGAAATCTGAAAATGGCTGAAAATTTGGGGTTCTCGCGCAGGGAAATCTATCGTCAATTTTTTTTTGGAATTTTGCTGGCTTTTATATTTTCCTAATTTTAAAACTACAGTAATCCTAGGCTTATTTGGGGTTAAAATGTTAGATTTTTCGCTCAAAAAATCTGCCTGAATCTCAAATTTTCAGTTATCTCCTCAAAAGTTCTGCTGAAATTCCATGAATTCGAGAATTTCAGCCGGAAATCTGAAAATGGCTGAAAATTTGGGGTTCTCGCGCAGGGAAATCTATCGTCAATTTTTTTTTGAAATTTTTCTGGCTCTTATATTTTCCTAATTTTAAAACTACAGTAATCCTAGACTCATTTGAGGTTAAAATGTTAGATTTTTCGCTCAAAAAATCTGCCTGAATCTCAAATTTTCAGTTATCTCCTCAAAAGTCCTGCTGAAATTCCATGAATTCGAGAATTTCAGCCGGAAATCTGAAAATGGCTGAAAATTTGGGGTTCTCGCGCAGGGAAATCTATCGTCAATTTTTTTTTGAAATTTTTCTGGCTTTTATATTTTCCTAATTTTAAAACTACAGTAATCCTAGGCTCATTTGGGGTTAAAATGTTAGATTTTTTGCTCAAAAAATCTGCCTGAATCTCAAATTTTCAGTTATCTCCTCAAAAGTTCTGCTGAAATTCCATGAATTCGAGAATTTCAGCCGGAAATCTGAAAATGGCTGAAAATTTGGGGTTCTCGCGCAGGGAAATCTATCGTCAATTTTTTTTTGAAATTTTTCTGGCTCTTATATTTTCCTAATTTTAAAACTACAGTAATCCTAGGCTCATTTGGGGTTAAAATGTTAGATTTTTTGCTCAAAAAATCTGCCTGAATCTCAAATTTTCAGTTATCTCCTCAAAAGTTCTGCTGAAATTCCATGAATTCGAGAATTTCAGCCGGAAATCTGAAAATGGCTGAAAATTTGGGGTTCTCGCGCAGGGAAATCTATCGTCAATTTTTTTTTTGGAATTTTGCTGGCTTTTATATTTTCCTAATTTTAAAACTACAGTAATCCTAGGCTTATTTGGGGTTAAAATGTTAGATTTTTCGCTCAAAAAATCTGCCTGAATCTCAAATTTTCAGTCATTTTCTCAAAAGTCCTGCTGAAATTCCATGAATTCGAGAATTTCAGCCGGAAATCTGAAAATTGCTGAAAATTTGGGGTTCTCGCGCAGGGAAATCTATCGTCAATTTTTTTTTGGGATTTTTCAATTCTAAAACTACAGTAATCCTAGGCTCATTTGGGGTTAAAATGTTAGATTTTTTGCGCAAAATCCTTCAGTACCCCCAAAAACACTCACCAACCACAAAACTTGGCATATTTCCAGCCAGCAACCATGGCGCTGGTCCAGGCGGCAATCTTCGCCTCTTCCAAAAAATCTCATAAACCACGTAGGCCCCAAAAACCAAGGTCCACGAGATTTTGGCCCCGAAAAGTAGTGCCCCAACAATCAGAAAAAAGTTCATCGACGGATATTTTTTGAGTATAAAGGAAGAATGGGAGAAAAATGGGAGGAGGAGGAGGCAAATTGTGTCAGTGAAAAGTTAGGCTTCGGGCGAGAGAGTGCGGATTTTGGAGAGAGTGCAGAAATGCAGAGTGAACGATTCGAGACGATAACACAGAAAACAGTGAAAGTTGGATTTATTTCGAGGTTCAGTTCATCCTAGTGATTTTTTAAAGGACATTGTGTGTTTTTTTGAGGCATTGCTCATGTCAATGATTTTTTTAATTCGAAAATTTCGATTTTAGACACGAAAAATCCACGTGGAACTCGTTTTAGTCAAAAATTTTATTTTGTTAAAGTTTTTGGATATTGCTCATGTTAATTTGTACTTCCGTGACTGTTTCTCTACATATTTCTGACACATTGCTCATGTTAAACCAGTTTTCTACTTTTGTATCCTTCTCCTTTTCAAAAAGCAACATTTTGCATGAAAGATTTTGAAAAGCGATAAAATTATGCATAAATTTCATTTTTACACTGTATTTCATAGAATTTTTTGTTTTGACGAGAAAAGAAAACAAAAAAACAAGTTTTTCTTTGGAAAAAAAATAAAGTTTTGGGATTATCGTGTAGTTCTCGTGGACAAGTCTGTGAAACATCAATTTTTCTCAAATTTGTGAGTACTTGATTGAAATGATTTATTGATTGAAAATTTGGATTCAGGTCAATTCAAAAATTTAGGCACCAAAAATAATGCGGCGAATCTGATATCCTCCAAAAACCGCTCGATTTCTTCGCAATTGCAAAGTTTTCTTTTGCCCAATTTCCGGAGTCACTTCGACTATCAAATATTTTTCCCCGCCATTTTTTCCAGTCTCAAAATAGGCTTTCCGATTTTTTTCGGCGAAAAATGTCGGAAGTTTAGTTTTAAATCTGCTCTTCAAGTGTCCGACGTATCGAGCTGTAAATATTGATTTTTAGAGCCAAAAATGAAATTCCACGGGGAAAATTTCGACCTACTTCTATTCCACACACGTTTACTACTTGTAAGTCTCTCGAAATCTTCTGAAAAATACACATTTTTCACACCATCATAACCTTGAGCCTCAAAAAGTTCCATGAACGCGGCGGCGAATTTTCGCTCGTGTTTGGAGGCCAACGAATTCGAATTTGAACCGGCCCAAATAATCGGAAGCAAAGCGGAAAATAGCAAGAATTTTCCGAACATTTTCGATGCGAATATTTTTGGGCAAGATTCGGAGCTTTATGCAAAAATCGATGATTCGATCATCGAATTATCGAGGTTTATGGGAATTTTTGCGCGGTTTTTTGAACTGCGAAAACTGTGCCGCAAAATTGCATTTTCAATCTTTGGCAAAAAATAATCTTCGAAAGTATTGCCTTATGAAATCACCTGACAGAAAAAATTCCGAATTTTGATCTATCAGATTAAAAATTTGGAACCTTTTTAAGCACTAGGCTCATTTTTAGGTCAGTTTTAAGCTTGACAGGCTTTTTGAGGCCCATTTTCAGATCTGAGCCCTCAAATTTGAAAAAATTTAGGTTTAATTTCCTAAAAAAATTTCCAAAAATTAATCTACTGTAGAAAAAGTCAATTGAAATATTTTATTTTCAGAAAAACAAGTCGAATTGATTTTCAGCCGCTGAAATTTTCTTAATCTGATATTTCGCAGCCAATTGCGGTGCCGGAACATAGACAAAAACAAAATCGTGATGATCTATAACATGAGTCACGATCAGATTTCGGTTGGCATCGGATTTCGCATTTTTCGGATTGTTGAAATAATTGTTCGGATGCTCTTTGAGGAAACGGCTGATGAATGGGACTGAAAATGAAATTATGATAAGATTTTAAGGTACGGCATGGTTTTGGGGGCGTGGTCTAATTTTATTCAAGATTCATAGGAAATTGAGCCACGTGGATTTTTGGCGCCAAATTTGAAATTTTTGAATTTCGCGCCAAAAATTTCTCCAATCATATTTGGTGTCAAAAAACGTGTAATTTTTGGCGGCAAAATTGACATTTTTGAATTTTTGAATTTCGCGCCAAAATGGAATTTTGACACCACAATTCAAATTTCCACGTGGCAAAAGGGTCTAAATTTTTCTGAAACTTTGCCTAAATCATTTTTGGTCTCATTCAAAAGCCCGTGAACTCACGAGCCTGATATTTCTTCCCATCGAGATTCACAAACTCGAAATCCTCCGTGAAATACTTCCGCAACACCTCAACCGCTTCAACTCCGCCATGCACAAGTTTCTCTAACTCATCCTCAAATATGACAGCGTGATGCAACGCGTTCAGAATTGTTTTTTCCGCCCTCATCAACATGTATTCGCCGGGCAGGTTACTGTATTTCCGGAAGAAATATGTGTAAAGTGTGGCGCTGACAATGTGTTTTGCGATGAGATCCGCACCGATGTCCGCACCGTCTTTCTCGCGCAATTGTGCGGAATAGATGCCGCGTGGAAAATGCTCATGATTTTGCAAACTATTGATATATTGCCATTTGGACTTACGGGTTCCGTTGGAAAATTTGAATTCGAAATCATTTTCAATCATCCAACTAGCAACTGTCAAGTTATATGTTTGAGCTCGAGATTTGTAAGTTGCAGCAAAGTTTGCAGCGGCTTGATGGGCCGGGGAGACCCATTCTTGAGCCTGCACTAGGGCCTGGGCCTGAATTATGGCCAAGAGAAGGATTATAATCATGGTTTTCTGCAAAAATTCTGACGAAATTCGATTTTTTATATGATTTGATGCGATCAAAAATTTGTTCCTTGTTCAAGGGTACTGTAGGCGAAGTACTGTATGCTGATGATCGAATTTGATCGGCTGACGCAATATTTTTGCAAAAATGTTATTCAAGCGCCCCCCTGAAAAACAAAGAACATCTAATCGAATAAATCAAGATCGAATCAAGAATACCGTATAAAATGGAGCCCCAAGAATCTGCAAAATCAGAGCAAAGCTTCAGAAATGAAGTTCTACATCCTCCTTCTTCTGACGATTTCAAGCGCGAGTTTGAGAGCCCAGGACCAATATCAAGACCATGAATATGTGCCGGAGCAACACGATCTTGTAAGAGATTTCGGCGAACTTATCGCTCACAGCCTTCTGAGACACGATGATCCTCTTGATGGAAATGATGAACTTTCGTTGATCAAAGTTCAACAATTCGAAAATTACTTCAAATCGTTGGCCGCGAGCAAAGGAATTGAAAAGGCTACCGAAACTTATTTGGTTGACGGATTTACGGCTGAAAGAGTTGGCGGAGATGTTTTGGATGCTCGTGAGTTTTTTCGCGCTTTTTTTTCTTTTTTTTTTCGGTAAATTTTTGCTGGTAGATCAATTTTTGAAACTTTCTTCATACCATTGCTCATATTAAAAATTATCTCTAACATGAGCAATGGATTCACAAAATTCCCGGTAAATGTTTTGCTGGTAGATCAAATTTTTGAAAATTTCTTCATGCCATTGCTTATATTAAAAATTCTCAGAGGATTTCAATTACTTCTAACCTGAGCAATGCTATTTTAACTCTCAAAACCCATGTTTTGCAGGCCGCTACACCGATTTCTTGCGCGGCCAAAACCTCGACGAATATTTTGCCAATCCCAGACACGCTCACTACGAATCCAACCACGATTTACACGTGAACCACGCCGAAAAAGGCACACACGATGTGTACAAATTCTATTTGACAGAGGACAAAAGTGTGGGCGGACACTACAAGCTGAAAAAGATCACCATCAATAATGTGCCGCATCGTCGTCGCCTGCGAGCTGTTACAGACAATTCGCGACTTGCGACTCTTAATTTGGAAGCCGCGATTGTTGACATCGCTGGAAGTGATCTATTGAATGCTAGGAAATATTTCACCAATGATTTTCGATTTGTTGCTGGAGCTGGAAAAGTTTTGGAAACTGGTGGGTTGAAATTTTAAAAATTTGGGGCCAATTTTGATTAGTTGAGAGCCTCAAATTAGCCTAAATAACCTGAATTTTTTGCAGTACCATTCTTGACCAAAATCGTGCACCCAGTCGGCGTGGCCAAATATTTCCACGCTCCAATTTCCACCCGATTCGACGCCAACAACACCCTCATCTTCGTTCTTGAACAGGATCATCAGCGCTTCGAATTCCGCGCTATCCGCGCACCAGAAGTGCAAGGCGCCTATCGAATTCAATCGGCCGGAAAATTGGCGGCGAAACGACGCGGTGGAAAAAAACATCGGTGGTCGAGCAGCAGCAGCAGCGCAAGTCTCAGTGTAATGCATGAGACAAGTGATTATGTTGAAGCATAAGTTTGGGGGTTTTCTAAATAAAGCATTTCAAAAGCACAGCGTTTTATGGGCCTGAAACGAACCTAATAAAGTTCCAAGTTTTGTTTTCAAAAGACTTTAGAGACCACTTAATATGAGCAATATTTTCGGGCTCTCATAAAAACATTAACATTGTGATTTGCAAAAAAAAAATTCATTTTCAAAGCCGGCCAACTGCAATTCTCTGAATCTGCCAAGCATACCACTTTTGTGGAGCCGGAATATAAATCGATTTGTAGTAGACATGATCTTCAATATGAAGCACAAGTAGATTTCCTGTCGAATAGTCGAATTTCGCCTCTTCTATGGGTTCGAAAAAATTTGGGGCGTTTCGCGTCGCCAAATAATCAATCTTCCCTATAAAAAAACGCTCAAAAAAAATGAATCTTCGCTGTCCGCAATGAACACCATGACGCAAACTTGCACACAATTTTTTTGGGCAGCTTGCCAATTTTCTCCACAGAGCGTAGATTAAAGGGAGGACGATTTGTTTACTTGTCGGGTCTCGTCGCGATGTGACGCGCTGCTCGAATGTTTTTCATTTTCTCTTTTTTTTTTTCGTTTTTTCTCTTTTTCGCCGAGGTTGCCATCTGGAGGCTGCGGAAGGTATGTTAAACTAACATCTTTTTACTTCTCATAACCAACTAATTTCCAGGCGCCGCTCTTGCTGCCATATGTTATGCTCAACGCGGAAGAAAGAAGTGAGTATTTTACGTTTCAGAAAGAGAAAGTTTTCAATAAATCTGCAGAAATCTTTAAATTTTGCGAAAAAAATTTTTTTCAACTGCGTTTTTCATTCACAGGAATTTGCGAACAGAGTGGAAACCAGTTGAAGCGGGAAACCAGCCTGATTCGGGTACAGAACTGGCTGGAACCAGTAGGGTTTCATTGGATTCCAACTGGTATTGCAGGTGTTGCTGGTTTCCAATCTGTTCGCAAATGCCTGTGTTAATTTTATTCAAACTCAGGAAATCGAAAGCGTGCTACGCCGCGTTTAGGGGCTTTTCGCGTTCACGCTGCGCACAGAACTCGCGAAATAAGCGATATCTGAGCACCGCGTGAACGCCAAAAGCCCCTAAACGCGGCTTAGCTTTCGATTTCCCGAGAAGACATTTGTTTTTTGGGTTTCTCTCGCGCGTTTCCAACTTCAACGTTCAAAGTAATTTTCTTTCAGCCAGCCGGTCGCGGAGGTATCCGAAATGAAGAGGCGACGAATCTGGAATGAGGATGCAACAAACCGCTCGCGCTTTTGGAAGATGATGTAAGTTTTTTTTAACTCAAAGATAACTTTAAAAGCCAAGAAACCGCTTTGAAATTGTTCAATTGTACAATGCCTGGAGAACATGCCCTATAACCACATTTCCTGTAAATGTTTACTTACAACCCTGGATTTTAGTGGTGGTTATAGGTCATGTTCTCCGAGTATTGTACATAACTTGAAAAAAAATTAATTGTAAGCTATTTAACTTTATTCTAATTCTCTGACTTACTTCTGATAAATATTGGGCCAAAAATTAATAAGCTATTATTTTTTATTTTTAGATGCTTGAATTCAAAATAAATCCAAAAACAACGCGAAAAAGTCAAAATTTTCCAAATAACGATTTATTTAGGTGCCAACTCAATCGGCAACAATTACGATACTGGACCATCCAACATCTCGGTAATTTTAATTTTGTGTATTGTTTATTTTTTCAATAATTAAATATAATGAAATTACTACCTTCATAATGTGATTCTCCGAAATCCCGATTTCCGGGTGAAAATTAAAGTGCTGCCAAAAAAGCATTTATGTGCACGATTGCGTTATGGTGTTTGCGGTTTTGCGTTTTTTTTTGGTTTGGTTTTTTACTGGAAGAATTTGTCTCGAGCTAATTTATGTTCTCGGAGTAGAAATCCCGAGTAAACTTCTACAAATCTGCACCAAGTGAACAGATGATTATGCCCGGTGATGAATGAATAAGTTGAAGCATAAGCGCCCTTGGTCCACTAGTGTATTGGACTGAAAAAGAGAATTTGCCACGTGGATTTTCAAAAAAACTCACAAGATGTATAATTTCTGCCGTGATTATTGGTGAAAATAAAATCCGGTGTGAAATACATTGCGAGCATGTGAAGAGCATCTTCTCCAGTCGATAGATCTCGCAATCGATTCTCGAATTCGGTGGCAGTTTCGAGAGCCGATTTTCGTTGAGAAGAAGCTGAGGGGATGGTTAGGAAGAAAATTAGGAGAAAAATTTTCATATTCATTTTGGTAAATGAATAATTTCTGGAAATTTTTAGATTATTCATCGCGAAAAATGTGATTAGTCATTGCTTTTGGAAAAATTCAAAATATTTTGAATTTGTTTCTGATAGTTTGTATTGCTCATATTAAATATTCATAAGCAGAGAGAATTCTAAGATGAGCAATGATTTAGGTAAAAAAGTATGCCAAAAATTCAAAATTCAAAAAGATCTTTAACATGAGCAATAGAATTTAATTTTCTAGTTTCCCCAAAATTTTCAACAAAACTTCGAAATATTTTGAATTCCAAATGACTAATGAAAATTTTTCGCGATGATTAATTTGCATTTCTTTTTTCCAAAAATATTCATTTTTCAAAAAAATCATGAAAATATTTTCCCTAATTTTTTTCCTGGCTTTCTCAAAATTCCAAATCGTAACTAGTGGGAGACTAGCTCTCGAAGCCGCCCAAAAATTCGAAAACGGTTTGGAAGTTATCGCAACTCATGAGCAATTTTGGAAAGAGTTGCTAGCATTTTTCACAGAAGATTTTGTGTTCATCGATGATTCCAAGGAGAATTTTACAGCTTGTGAGTGGACGCGGAAAGATTCCGCATTCAAAATTATATTAAATTAATTGCAGTTCAATACATCGATCTTCTGAGTTCCCGAAATACCAGCGATCTTTTCGGGCCGATAAAAGAGGCAGAATTCGATAATTCTGCAAATCTTCTTGTTCTTCATAATGAAGAAGGAACTTTATATAAATCCAATTATATACAAGCTCCAGAAATTGATTTACAATGGAAAATTGGGAAAATTGAAGTTTTTCAGGGAGTTTGGTGAAGAATTTTTGGAATGAAATAAAATTTTATAACATGAGCAACACACAATTTTTCAATCACATTTTTGTTCTTCTTTTTTCTTCGTCGAAAATTTTTCATGACAATTCTTATAAACTTCAGTTTTAAAGCAGTTTTCTTCGCATTTTCCGACTGGAATCAGAAATTTCTCGAAACAAAGTTTGCACACATTTTTCATCACAGCTTCAACAGCTGTTCCTTTAATTTCGGCACAATTTGAATTTGCCGTGCAGAAAATTGGATGTTGGACTAATATGAGCAATGTGACGGTTGTTTTGAAGTTGATGAACATTTTTGTTGTAGTCTTTGTGTTTTGGCGGGTGATTTTTATAGTGTGAAATAAATATGTTCATGTGATGTCTAGAAGTCGTATTTTCTGTGGGAAATTTGAAATTGACACGTTTTTTTTTATAGATCAAATGTTTTCTACAGTACTACAGTACACTGGAAGATCAAAAAATCCCCCAAATTGTTTCGCAGGCTTCCAAAAACAGAACAAAATCAATTACTAATCGAATCATGCGCCTTTAAAACCTGATGTGAATCTGAATCTCCACAAAAAATGCGATTTTTCGTATTGATTTTCGCCTGCACTTGCGCCCTCGCGGCCAAAAAAATGTTAAGGGGAAGTCCTGCAAGCCGTGCCAAACATCTCAACAACGCTTTCATGGCCGCCTATCGAAAATCGGGCATCGACGGAGTTCAGGCATATTTCGACAACAACTTCTACTTCAAGGATTTTGTGGGCGCGCATTTCACTCGTGCTGAATACTTGGACGCTCTTCGAAAAGGTCCGAAATTGGTGCAACTCTGCTGGCGATCGAATGGCCAACAAATCGCAAAATTGCGCAAGAATCCGGATGGTTCCGCAAACGATTTGCTAATTGTTGAATATTATCATTTTCATGTTTTGTACGATTTGACGTTTGTTGAGGACAATTCGCTGAAAGGCGGGTATCGTTGGCTGAAAATGGAGCCAGCTGTGAATTGAGGCTTAATAAAGTTATTTGCATGTAGATTTTGGGCCACAAAAAAACAATTCAAAAAAATTTATTCAAAGTGCTCCACCGGTAATTTTATTCATCCTATGAATTCTCATCGCATTATCCATTTTTTGACGAATTTCATGGTCACTGAAAATTTTCAGGGGATTTCCAGGTGTTCCAGGTTTTCTGGTAGTAGTGGTTGGAAGTGCTGAAATTTTCAGATTTTCAAAAGACACAATTTTCAGACTCACGTTTTTTATAGTTCTCCATAGCTGCTCTCAGAGGTTTTGCATCGAAATTTGAGAAACTTGGGGGAATCGCGAAAATTTCGGTGAAAAATAGAAGTTGGATAAAAAATATTTGAATAATCATAATGTTCAGCTGAAAATTCTGAAAAAAATTTCAAAGAGAAATTATCATAATTTCAGAGCCTGAGAAAATTTGACTGAAATTACATGTAATTGTTTTTTTTTCTGGGGGAAAGTTTGAAAATTTTTGACGCGAAAATTTGAAAATTTAAATTTTTCAAATTGGCGCAAAAAAATTCACGTGGAATTTTTCGAATTGAGAAATTTTGGCGCGAAAATTTGAAAATTCAAAAATTTAAATTTGGTGCCAAAAAATCCACGTGGAATTTTTCGAATCAGGAAATTTTGGGGCGAAAATTTGAAAATTTAAAAATTTAAATTTGGCGCCAAAAAATTTGTAAATTGATTTTACGCGCGAAAATTGGAAAATTCAAAATTTTGAATTTTTTGAATTTACATTATTCATGTTTGGTGTCAAAAAAACGTGGAATTTTCGCGCTAATTCAAGAAAAAAATCAATCAATAATCCCGAAAATTCATTCAAAAAATCGATAAATCAATCAATAACTCGGTCTGATCTCAACAAATTGATATCCACCCAAAAGCGCGCGGTTTTCCACCAATTTCGCGTCATATTGATGTTGTCCACCCAAATGGAAGTAGCTCACAACGAGCACATTTTTGGGCTCGAAATAGGCGTCGTGCACTTTTTCAAAAATTCGACGGATTTTGAAGCCGGCCAGCAATTTTAGATAGGTTTCTGTGTGAAAAATTCGCGATTTTTTTACTCTAAATATGCCGCGTGGCAAATCGGCCTACTTACTCTTATCAAATTCTTGTCCGTCTTTGAAAACGGCCCGAAAATCGGGCCGAAAATATTCATCAACACCTTTGAGACCAGCCTCTTGATAAGCCGAAAGAATCGAGGTTTCCAATATTGCGATATCATTTTCAGCCAGCGATGACATTCGGGCCTGTGCTGGGCCAAAGCCTATTAGGCCCAATGTCAGGCCGAGCAGGAATGTTTGAGCTTTCATTTTCTTGAGGGCAGAAAATCGTAATTTTCTGTGTTCAGAAGAAAAATGCTGGTTTTTGAGCTAATTTTTGATTTGATTAGGCGCTTGGGAACAAATTTGACGAAAAAAAAATTTTTTTGTTAAGAAAATTCCACGTATATTGTTGAAAATCTGAATTTTTGAGTTTACACGTGGATTTTTGCCGCTTGAAAAAATGTCTAGACATAACTTCAGATCTGAAAAATTTTCAAAAAAGAAAAAAACATTTTTTTTTTTGAAAATGAACTTCAAGTTTTCACTAATATTTTTCTCCCTATTCATTTTCCCACTTAGCCGAACTCAAGAAAATCCTGAAACTCCCAATTTTTTCTGGAAAACACTGCAGAAAATTCAAAAATGGACTGGAGTTGGCGAAACTTCGGCTTGGGTGGCGAAACATGTTTACGATTTTTTTGATGAGGAAAAAAATTTCACTCGAAGAATTTGGGAGAAGTGTTGGGAGGCTGAGAATCGAGATAGGCGAACTCGCTTGCAAAATTTGATTTTGGATTTGAGGAAATGTTTTGGACCTTGACAACTTCATAAACTTATTTTCCAAAATTTGATCTACTTTAGTCCTTCATCTTTTTCCCAATCAAAAAGTTCTCTTTTTTCATCAGGCCCCATAAAAAAAGCCTATCAAATTAATTAAAATAATGTGACCCCCGCACAAAATTTTCCGCATAAAACCCCAGAATTCCGGGAGCAAAATCGATTTCTCTCTTTCAAAAAAAAAGAATGAGATTCTCGATTCTCACAATTCTGGCACTTCTCTGCGTCTCCACAATTTCCGCAGGTTCGCGGAAAAACCGCGTGTTCCGCGTCACTCACACCAATTTCAACGCGGATTGGAGCCACTATTTGCTGCAACTCGTTCAGGAGGCCTATCAGAATTTCGGCAAAAATCAGTGGGCCGAGCGGATTGACCAGCGCATTCGCGCCGAGCAAAACGGAACGCGGATGACTGTGTTGTGGAGCAAGAAGGATTTTGTGGTCGCCTGGTATGGAAGTCCGAAACATTTCATGACTGATAATGGGAAATATTATTTTGATATCAGTATTTGAAAATTTTTGGGATTTTTGGGAATAAATTGTTCATTGGGAATTTGTGTTATGACGTGGCAAATTTAAAGATCTACAGTAATCCGGTAGATCAAAAATCAACCCAATCTAATTGTTCTCCCATGTTGAATCAATGCTTCGCGCCAAATTTGATTCACATAATCTTCCGAATAGTTTTTCAACAGTTTTTCTTTATGACCTCTCAATAAATCGTGAATATCATCTGAAGTTGGAGCAGAAGATGAAGCTGGTAACATCGCAAATATGGAAAATATCACGAATAGCTTCATGACTAAAAATGATTTGAAATATATTTTTTTTGTTGTGTAAAATGAAAATGAATAAACCGTGTGAATTCTGAGAAGATTCTGGAATTTGGATTTTTTGGCTAATTTTGAGCCAAAAATAACTTTTTTGAAAATTTGAATTCAGCGAAGAATCGCCAAGTTCTCAATAGAGCGCGTTTGCAATTTTTAGAGTGTAATGTTGAGTTTTTCAACTTCCCGCGATCAATTTTAAGCCAAAAATGGCCTGGAATTTGAATTTCGCAAAAAAAAATCCAAATTTTGATATCCCAAGTTCTGAATCAAATTTCCAGCATCTTTTTACAGTAACCCTCTAATTCCACGTGTCATTTCCAATTTTTTAAAAGCAATTTCGCCCCCATACCATTAATTATTCTAATGTCCTCCAGAAACATATAAAAATCAATCTTAATAATAAAAAATCACAAAAAAAAATGAGAATCCACGTATTTTTGTTGGGCCTGGCCCTCCTATTTTGTCTACTCGGCCCAGTTGAAGCGGGCCGGAAAAAGCTGAAAATCATCGAATCCGCTTTGGACCGCCCATCGACAGATTTACTGGCCGAAATCGTCAAAGACACCTATCACTACAAGAAGAAGGGAGGTGTCGGAAAGTGGGCCGAGAAGATTCGCGATCGGATTCAGAAGAAGTGGGCCGGTCTGGATTCACATGTCTTTGTTGGACGCAAATCGCTCAACGGATTTCATGCGCACAAATATCAGGTGGCCTTGAAGTATGGGAAGTATCGTGTTACCATGTATTTCAATTTTTAGAAGGCCAGGCTTAAATTTGGGATTTTTCTTTGTTAATAAAGGGATTATTTGGGAAAATGCGCTCTATTGAGAATTTGGCGGTTTTTTGCAGAACTCAAATTTTCAAGCAAGTCATTTTGGTTTTCATTTTGGGTTTCTAGGCCGTTTTTTGGCTCAAAATTGAGCACGGGAAGTTGAAAAACACGCTAAAATTAGCAAACGCGCTCTATTGAGAATTTTCCGATTTTTCGCAAAATTCAAATTTTCAAACAAGTCTTCATGCCATTTTTGGGTTTCTAGACCGTTTTTGGCTCAAAATTGAGCACGGGAAGTTGAAAAACTCGTTGAAAATAGCAAACGCGCTCTATTGAGAACTCGGCGATTTTTTGCAAAATTCAAATTCTCAAACAAGTCTTCATGCCATTTTTGAGTTTCCAGACTGTTTTCTGGCTCAAAATTGAGCACGGGAAGTTGAAAACTTGTTGAAAATAGCAAACACGCTCTATTGGCTTGGCGATTTTTCGCAAAATTCAAGCTTCTAGCTCAAATTTTCCCTGAAAAAATCAAATTTTTTATCGAAAACTCATCAAAAATATCATTTTTCAAGCCCTTTGCCTTGGTGAATTTCCCAAAATCCTCGCCGCCATTTCCATTCCTTTTTGCATTTCGGCAAGTGTTCGCAAAGTTGCCGGCATCGGTTTTTTCCCAGGAATTCCGCGCATCCGCTGCTCTAGACATGCTTCTAGATCATCGCAAACTTCTTCCGATAACTCGAATAATACACGTCGCATTTCTTTCTGGAATTTTGGAAACTAATTCAAAATTCTTCAAATTTCCCAAATTTTAGCTGAAAATGTTCAGAAAAATCTGAAATTTTCAGATTTTCAGCCCAACTCACGTGACATTTTGTGTAATGCAACAACCAATCGATTCGATCATCGCAAATCGAAGATCGATCAACATTGAATCTTAAAACTTGCTCGGTATCCACCATCTCAACATCCAGAAAATGTATATAGACTCGGATTTTTGTCTGGAAACATTCAAACATTGCTCATGTTAGCAGAAAAGCTTGCGCGCACTCACCCTCAACTCTTTCAGCAATTCATCAGCACTTTCAGCTAATTTATTCGCATCTCCCGCAAAATCCGCCACCAAATCCACAATCAGCGACAGTTTTTTGCACAAATTTCTCTCAGTCTCCGAAATTTCGCCACGTGTCACTAGGCCTTGATTCAGCGGGCTTTCGGGCCAAGGGTCCGCGATTACGGTATTGCAAGAGGCTCGGTCAATCTCATCGTTCTGCAAAAAATTGTGGTAACCGCGACGCACACGCAACGCGCTTAAATACCTGCGAATAATCAATCGATATTTCCGATTCACGCATCGAAGTTTGCGATGGACTTTCGGCGCGGTAAAACGTGGCATCTCCAAGACGACGAATCATGGTTTTCAGCTGAAAATTTGAATTTGAAAAAATTCCACGTGGCAAATTTTCGCGCCAAAATAAAAAGTAGGGAACAATTGCGTCATTTTGACACCAAATACGATAGGGTAGGGAATGTTTGGTGTGATTTTTGACTGCCTCAAAAATCTTGACATATTTTCCCTACTCACCCAGATTTTTGAGGCTGTCAAAAATCGCACCAAGGCGAAAAAATTCTCGAAAAAAATTTTTGATTTCAAAAAAATGACGAAAAACAAAAACAAGTCAGATCAAATCTCACTTTGACCCGATTTTTTTTTTGGTTTTTGTTTTGCCGAAAAAAAATGTTTTTTTTTTTCAAAACAAAATCGCGAAAAAATAAAAATTTATCAAATAAATAAAAATTACCCAAAAAAAAAGAGAAAAAAAAAGGGAAAAATCCCGAAAATCCATAAAAAATCCCGTTTTTCTCGAGAAAAAAGATAAAAAGACTTATCAAATTATATATTTTGGCTTGTTTTTAGCCGCGCGCGAAAAACGGGTTTTCAAAAAAAAAAATTCCAAGAATCCCGAATTTTCAAGGTTCAAACATCTTGGGACCAAAATTTGAAAATTCAAAAATCAATAAATAAAATTAAAAAGCGTGACACATTTTCCTCAAAATTTCCCCATTTCCAATCAAAAAATTCCTAGAAAATGCGACTTTTCTCCTCAATTTTCTTGATATTCCTCGTTTTTTGCACCGAAATCGTATTTCTCGCGTCAAATCCTCCAGCAATTGGCACATGCACCAAAAAATACAATCGCACAATTTATGTGCATCCGGGAAAGCCGAAATGGTGTGCAGAGTGTCGAAATGAGAAAATTTATAAGGTGCCGTGTGAGTGGGATGAATAAATTAGTTTTTTTCATTGATTGCTCATATTAGATTACAATTGTGAAACTATGAAGCCGAAAAATTGGCCTAAAAATGCTCTTTTTGAGCAGCTGTTAGTTCATTCATTTTTTGGAAAAGTCACAATTTTCAGCATCAATCATAAACAACTGTTTCTATCTGCTGTAATTCATACTTTTCTTGTTTCTTAACAAAACAATGAGTTATGACGTGGCAGAGTTCAAAAAGTCCCTCCTTAAAGCTCCGCCTATAGGAATGCTGAAGATATAAGGCTCAGCTAATCACAATCACTAGCTAGCTTGGAGAAGATGAGTTCCCTGAAGTGGCTGATTGTCTCAACACTTATCTATTTATCCACTGCATATCCATTACAGGTTAGTATCAACAAGACTCTAGTTTATGAGACTTAACCTAATTCTAACAATAATGTTTTAGGAAGAACTCCCTACAAGAGGACCATTCGCAACCGACGAAGCTGGACGTGTTATCTATCCAATCACGTGGCCAAATGGAAAACTTTTAAATACTGATGATTCTGATAACTATGTTCTTGATGACGATTCAATTATTCAAAAAGACGATTATGGAAAGCCTATGGGACCTGATGGAGAAGTTCTTCCAACTGATAAAGTCGGAAACTATATTCATCCATACCTCGGAAAAAATGGTGAACCTTTGCCAACTGATATCAATAATCGACCGATTTATCCGATTGTTTCTGCTGATGGCACACCATTTCCGACTGATGCTTCGGGAGTTTATGTGAAATCGGATGGAAGTAGATTTGTGACTGATTCGAGTGGTCAACCTTTGGATAATGACAATGTTCCGCTTCCAACTGATTCACCAGGAAGTTATGTTGCTTGGGAAAAAGTTCTTGTTGATGGAAGTGTTATCATTGAAAATTATTCCCAATCAGTATTTAATAGATTCTTAGTTTTAACGGAGTGAAAATAAAATGCTGAATTCCCATTCTGAATTCTAAAATTTTGTTTGAAAATTTGAATTTTACAAAGAATCGCCCTAGAATCTCAAAATTGCTCAAGAAACCCGAAAACGTGTTCAGGAACTAGACTATTTGAACATTTGAATTTTGCGAGAAATCGCCAAATTCTCAATAGAGCGCGTTTGCAACTTTCAGAATGTAATTTTGAGTTTTCCCACTTCCCGGGATCAATTTTGGCCTTAAAAATAACCCAGAAGCTGAAAATTTCCCTGGAGCTCGAAATTTTCAATAATTACCTTATAAACCCACCAGAAATTGTTTATTCAATCAATCAGTGCTCTCATCAAAATAAATATGTCGATCTTCGAAAGGCATCGAATTCTGTCCGACCAAATAAAAGCTCGGGTCACTTCTGCGCACCCAAAATTCCTGCAATTTCCCGAAAACTGTTGTGTGAAATTTGAAGCTATACGTTTCCTGATTGATATCGAAAACCTTTTCGATGTACTGATCGAATAATTTGATCTCCTCGGGTGTGAAATCCGAATCGTAACTTGTGTTGTTCATCAAATTTTGCAAAATAATCTTGCGCTGTTTGTAGTGCCATCTACGTCGCAACTCTTGCGTCGGAAAATTGCCAAGGGGTGCGTTGAACGCGGAATCCGCAGAGGTCCAAAGCAATAAATCGTCATAGTTCATCTCCTGGACCGATCCGTCATGCCATACGACCAGGGTTCCGAACCGATTCTGAATTTTCGGTTTGGGTCGGGTCAAACCGAAAAAAAACCCACCCAAAACCACCCACTGATACCCAGTTCTAAAATAGAACCACCCAGAATCAAAGCTGAAAAAACAGTTCTGGTTCAGACTTGACCCAAACCCGACTCGAACCAGACCCACGCAGAACCAAACCCATTTTTGGAGAACCAACCCAGACCCAGACTCAATGGATCAGACTCGGGTAAGACTCAAACTCATTCGAGAATCAAAAATATCCACCCGAACCAATTCAACCCAAATCCAACTCAAATCCAAACCATGTGGACTCGGGTACCCGGGTAAAAATGGTTCTGAAAAAACAATTCAAATTTATTCGATAATATAATAATTCACCAGTTTTTTTCCCAGAAATATTTTTAAGAAGTTTATGTTTCGCAAACTTCAGAAATTTTTAAAACCATAACTAGCGGGTATAGGGAAAAAATTTCAGTTTTTGTTGAATTTTTTCAACGAGAATCAAAATTTCAGTTTTTTGTTGAATTTTTTCAACGAGAATCAAAATTTCGGTTTTTGTTGAATTTTTTTCAACGAAAAAATTTGTAAATCTGGAAGAGCTTCCAGTTTTACAAATCCATCATTTTCGAGCCAATTTTCATGATTTCAGTCTAAAATTATTTGAAATTCATTTAGTGGGCATCATTCGAGTAATATGCAAAGAAAGCGTTTGAAAAAATAGTTGAATAGTCGATCAATGAAAATCGAATAAATGTTTCGATAACTGGTGAATTATTATATTATCGAATAAATTTGAATTGTTTTTTCAGAACCATTTTTACCCGGGTACCCGAGTCCACATGGTTTGG
Organism: Caenorhabditis angaria; assembly: GCA_947459285.1. Lineage (NCBI taxonomy): Eukaryota > Metazoa > Nematoda > Chromadorea > Rhabditida > Rhabditidae > Caenorhabditis > Caenorhabditis angaria. The sequence continues at coordinate 10,974,584 of CANHGI010000002.1, read as the reverse complement.
ATTTGAGTTGGATTTGGGTTGAATTGGTTCGGGTGGATATTTTTGATTCTCGAATGAGTTTGAGTCTTACCCGAGTCTGATCCATTGAGTCTGGGTCTGGGTTGGTTCTCCAAAAATGGGTTTGGTTCTGGGTGGGTCTGGTTCGAGTCGGGTTTGAGTCGAGTCTGAACCAGAACTGTTTTTTCGGGTTCGGTTCTGGGTAGTTCATCCATTTGTTTGTTCTGGATCTGGGTCCAACCCACTCGAACCAGACCCGATCTGCCCCAAGAACCGACCCAGTTCGGAACCCTGCATACGACAACATATTCATGGAAAAATATTTTCTTGAGCTCCTCCATAGTCATCAACCCATTTTTGGCGTCAATAATCAGGGTGTAGGCGACAGCTTTTGCCTCCAAATTTGAAATTTTCGCGGCAAACGTGGATTTCAAGATGAAAATGGTGAATAACACAAAGATTTTCATGATTTTGTGAATTTTTTGGGAGTAGGGGTGTTTTTAAAGACTAACATGGTTTTTGATAGGTCTGGGAATTGTCTATGAGAAATTCCGAGGTTCATTGGTCGAAAAAATGGATTTTTGGTAAAATAATTATTTTTAAGGGTTTATCTTCAATTTTAAGACGAAACAATACAAATTCTTCTACAAATAATGATCTGAGTGAACTTAAAATGAAAAATGAAGCTTAAAAGACATTATTTGTAAAAACGTAAACTTTACAACAGAGGCCCGGACAAAAAAAGTCATGATCTCAGAATCGGCCCAATTTTTTTCTTAGTAAGCCCCATGAGTGGGGAACTTTTTCCACCAGGTTAGAGATCATGATATCGTTTCGCCAATTTGGTGGGACCGGGTGAAGGGGAAAATTGTTTTTCGAAAAAAATTCGTAAGTCGGTTTAACGTTCATATTTTTCGATGATTAAAAAAGCATTTTGCTCGTCTTTTGACGCTCTTTTTGATGGAAAAGATCACGAATTTCGATACTCTATCCTAAAAAAATTTTTTTTTTCGCCATAATACAACATTGCTTAGGAGTCATTTCCGCTCTTTCTAACCGCTTCCAAAATGTTCCTCGTGCTTTTTTACCCATATTTAGCTACTTTCAAAAAAATCGCCGGCACCTATCAACCTCGGAAAATCACCTAAAAGGGCGCCACTCAAGCGCGCGCGCTCATATAACACACATATGTGCGTGTGTGTGTTTGTGTGCATTGAAGGATTACTGTAGGTGGGAGAAAAAGTTAAAAAAACGACTTTCTCGTGGAAACGATGCAAATTACAATGAATAGTTCCCAAAATGAAGTACCCCAAAGGCATTTTATATGCAAAAATTTTGTTTTCGGACTTTCAAGGGGTTGGACTTTTTTTTTGATATTTTTTAGCTCTGAACTTTGAAAAATCGTATTTCCACTTACAGTGGACAAAAAAGTCGAAGAAAAAGGCATAATGGATCTTAAATATCGCTCTATTGACTGAAAATAAGAGTTGTTAAAAAATAATTTTTTCGACCTAGAAAACTTGAAAATTTCAGAATAAACAAAAACATTTTTGAAATTGTTTTTACAAGGGAACCTTTTTTACTCAACACTCCAAATCTTGATGAAATTTCGTCCATAGACAGCTTTTCGGGTCATAAGAACACCCTAAAAATTTTAGTCTCCCAATGGACCTCTGAGCCAAGTTCTGGGCTCTCAAAAGTTCGAAAATTGCTCATAAAAGTCATCATAGCTCCATTTCAAAATAATTTGTGGGAGAAATAAAATTTCAGATAATGATCAGCATAGTCGATTTACTAAAAAGTACAACAATAAAACTTTTTTTCGAAAAATTTTGAATTTTTTTATTTTTCGGCTGAAAATTCATGAAAATTCATATGTGTCTGCTCATTCTTTTTTCATAAATGAATTTTTCTTGAAAATTTGATTTATTGATGGTTTTTGGGTAAATCGACCACGCTGATCATCATCTGCTACTCAGTTTTTCATAAAAATGATCGAGAATTGAGTTATGATGTATTTTATGAGCCAATTTTGGCAATTTTTGAACTTTTGAGAGCCCAGAACTTGGTTCAGAGGTCCATTGGGAGACAAAATTTTTAGGGTGTTCTTATGACACCAAAAGCTGTCAATTGACAGAATTTCATCAAGATTTGAAGTGTTGAGCAAAAAAGGTTTCCTTGTTTGAGGAAGTATCAAGTGTTCTAGTGCCAATTTTCAAACTCTGCGTTTGAAGTTACGTACAATAGCATGTTAAAATTGATAGGTGTCCGGTCCCCAGTGGTACTGGAAATTGATTTTATGTTTTTCTCGGAAATTTTTGAAAATGTCCAAAATTCTTACGCTGTCAACTATTTGCGCCAGAAAAGCCGCTATGACCAGCAACCGTGCCTGGAGAACCACTTTAACTTGGTACGGCGCCTTGCGAGTTTTTATATCACGTCGTTGCGCTTTCAGAGACCACCAGGCAAGGTACGGCACTTAAGCAAAGAATTAGAACAAGAATCCACGTCTTGATAGCCACTATTGCTAATTACTGCTCCTAGTGAGCAACTTTCACTAGGATCACGCCTAGAACGCCTAGAAACACGCCTAGAAAGTAAGACTGACAAGGATCTACGTCTAGAGAGCAGCTCTGGGAAGGATTTACGCCTAGAAAACATCACTGACAAGGATCTATGTCTAGAAAGCAAGTCTGACAAAGATTCGCGTCTAGAAAACCATTATTATAAGAGTCAACGCCTAGACAATTGATCTGGCAAGGAGCCGCGCCTAAGAGAGCTATCCATGATTTTTTTCTAAGCGGGACTCCTTGCCAGAATGAACTTCTAGGCGCGGAACTTTGTCAGAATAGCTTTCTAGGCGTAGTTCCTTGTCAGTATTTTTTTCTAGGCGTGAATCCTTGCCCGAGCTGCTCTCTAAGCCTGAAGATTTGCCGGAATGATTTTCTAGGCGCAGAACCTATCTATGATGATTTTCTGAGTAGTTCTAACATACTACTGTACGTAACGTTAAACGTAGAGTTTGAAAATTGGCACTAGAACACTTGATACTTTTAACAACTCTTATTTTCAGTCAATAGAGCGATATTTAAGATCCATTATGCCTTTTTCTTCGACTTTTTTTGTCCACTGTAAGTGGAAATACGATTTTTCAAAGTTCAGAGCTAAAAAATATCAAAAAAAAAGTCCAACCCCTTGAAAGTCCGAAAACAAAATTTTTGCATATAAAATGCCTTTGGGGTACTTCATTTTGGGAACTATTCATTGTAATTTGCATCGTTTCCACGAGAAAGTCGTTTTTTTAACTTTTTCTCCCACCTACAGTAATCCTTCAATGCACACAAACACACACACGCACATATGTGTGTTATATGAGCGCGCGCGCTTGAGTGGCGCCCTTTTAGGTGATTTTCCGAGGTTGATAGGTGCCGGCGATTTTTTTGAAAGTAGCTAAATATGGGTAAAAAAGCACGAGGAACATTTTGGAAGCGGTTAGAAAGAGCGGAAATGACTCCTAAGCAATGTTGTATTATGGCGAAAAAAAAAATTTTTTTAGGATAGAGTATCGAAATTCGTGCTCTTTTCCATCAAAAAGAGCGTCAAAAGACGAGCAAAATGCTTTTTTAATCATCGAAAAATATGAACGTTAAACCGACTTACGAATTTTTTCGAAAAACAATTTTCCCCTTCACCCGGTCCCACCAAATTGGCGAAACGATATCATGATCTCTAACCTGGTGGAAAAAGTTCCCCACCCATGGGGCTTACTAAGAAAAAAAATTGGGCCGATTCTGAGATCATGACTTTTTCGTTGTCCGGTGGGTTTTGCAGTTTTACAAAGAGTGTCTTTTAATTTCAGTCCTGATGACTTGAAAACGTTTTTAAACGAAAAAAAAAGAAAATGCAGAATTCAAAAATATTTTTCGCGCACACAGCAGTAGCAAACACCACGACGCACAATTGCACAAAAATGTGTGTTCGAAATTTTTTTTTCAGGGGTTTTCAGAGGGGTTTTCTGTTTTTTCAAGCTGTAGAAGAAGAACTGCAATTTGCGCATCGCGACAAGACCCAACTCTTGTTTCCAATGTTCCTTCGAACAAAACCACCGTAGTAATTTAGTTTTTTTCTTTTCTTTTTTTCACTGAAAACTTTATTTTCACGGTTTAAGCTGTAATTCTTGTTTTTCTTTTTTCAAACTTGCTATTGACTGATTTTTCAGAATGATTCCGTTTCAAAGCTTGGGAAATACGTTGAGATGGAAATTCGAGAAATTTTCGTCATTGGGAAAAGAAGAGCGATTCAGTGATGTATTTTCAATTGGTCCAACCAGCTGGAAAATTGCTGTTTGCATTGATAGTTACTTATCAATCCGTCTCTACTACGATTCTGAGAACAAAAATGAAAAAAATTGGTTTTGCGAAACCGAAGCTACATTCAAACTGTTGAGACAAAGTGGAACTGGAAAGAATAATGAGAAGATTTATTCGAATGCCTATAATTATTTAAAACTCTCTTCGGGTTATCCAAAATTTGAGAGTTGGAACACTGTTTATCATTATGGATTTCAAAAAAATGATTCAATTATTGTGGAGATAAACCTGAACTTCGTATTTCATGATTTCTCGAAGAAAATCGATAATTTTACCGATATTATTGTCAATGTTGAAAACACTGAATTCAATTTGAACAAAGGAGTAAGAAATTTACTCTTTAATAAATATCAATGATTATTCAATTTCCAGGTTTTGTGCTCGAAGTCCAAATATTTTTATGATTTATTCATCACTCAAAAATCAACAGAAAGTGCTGTTAAATTGGACAATATCACAGCAAAAGACTTCTTCTATGTTTTAATGCAATTCAATCCAAATCTCAAAATAATTAAAGAAAATAATGATTTTGAAACTCTATTCAAAATCGCAAAGGATTTTGGAGTTCAATCACTTCATCAATTATATGAGCAATATCTTATTTCGGATGAATGCGATTTCAAAATTATTCAAAAAGTCAAAATAGCCGAAGAGAATGGTTATGAGTTTTTGATGAAAAGTTGCATCGAATCATTGAAAACTGTTGCTGATGTTAGAAATGTGCAAATCGATGGATTATTCTCGGAATTGAAGGAGACTACGAGATGGCGTATTATGATGCGTGTTTTGGATTTTGTTTGATCGATTGTTTTTTGGGATAAATATTTGTTTGTTTGGTTTTTTTTTGTTGTTGAATTTGGGTGAAAATGAATTCTTCTTTATTAATTTCAGGTAATTTTAGACAATTTCAGCAATTCTTGAAATATTCTAGACCAATTTTCCTCGCTGGAAATCATAAAAATAATTAATTTCCAGTCAAATTCCCATTTTCAGCCTCAAAATCCATACCCGGAAGTCACAACCACCATCAAATGGCAAAAATTCTGCCATTTCTCATCTCCGTTTTCCTTGCCTTTTCGCCAGCCGCCGTAAAATTCGATAAGGCGGGAGAGCACGCGAAACGCGGAGACACCAGACACACTTCCTCATTTCTCTTTTTCTCTGCACTCTCTGCACTCTCTCGCTTTCTCGCTCTTTTTTGCGGGCCTTGATATTATACGCTTTTTGCATTTTTTTTTGTTTTCCGCCGTTTTTTGGCTGGAATTTTCCGGGAATTATTGATTTTTGCAGGTTTTTGAGGCGGGTTTGCTGAATGCAATCGAACCTTCAGGTGAGTTGAAGATTTGGCTTAAAATTCGAGATTTTCAGCATTTTTTACCATGGGAACTGAAAATTGAGCTCAGACTCAGAATTTCAAGCTTCCAGGCTCATAAAAAAGCCGAAAATCTCGTATTTTCAACAAAAAACATGGATTTCCATCTCGCAGAGCTGAAGAATGCTCAAAATCTGAAAATTTCAGCCCTCAAGCTCAAAAAATGTTGAAAATTCCGAAAATTCAACTTACGGACCTTGAAAATGCTTAAAATCCTGTATTTTCAGTCAAATATCAGGATTCTAACCTTCCAGACCTTAAAAATGCTGAAAATCATGAATTTTAGGCTTCCAGACCTTAAAAATGCTGAAAATCTCAAATTTTAAGCTTCCAGACCTCAAAAATGCTGAAAATCTCGAATTTGCAGCTCCCAGGCTCGAAAAAAGCTGAAAATCTCGAAATTTTGGTTCCCATACCTGAAAAAAAATGCTGAAATTCCTGAATTTTTCGTCCAAAACTGAAATTTTCAGCTCCCAAGCCTAAAGAATGCTGAAAATCCCCAATTTTCAGCCCCCAAATCATCATTTCAATCAATATTTCGAGTGTGTCAAAAACAAATGGAATACAAATCAGGAAATTGCCGATATACTGTATGCGGCCCAGTCCGACCCGCTTTCCCAATGCATAACTAGTCATATTTTGGTGAAGCCCAATTCGGGGTGAGTTTTTGAGCCACGTGAATTTCTTGGAGCTAAAATTTGCGGCTTTTTGATACTAAATATGATAGGGTAGGAGAATTTCGGTGTGATTTTTGACAGCCTCAAAAATAGAGCTGGCTGGGTAGGAGAATTATGCTAGGATTTTTGGTTGACATATTTCTCCTCAAATTTTTAAGGCTGTAAAAAATCACACAAAAATTTACCTACCCACAAAAATTTAAAAAAAAACGTAACGTGAAAATTTTCTGGAAAATTTTTATTTTCACTTTTTTTCGCGTTAAGAATTGGTGAGTTTTTTGGGAACCCGCGAAAATTTTGCTTAAAGGGAGCTACAGTATCCTAAAATTCCACTCGGGATCCAAAAAATCGAAAATTTCTGATAAAAATATCATAACAATTCTCAAAATGCTCCAAATTCAACGAAATTTACAATTTTTTGATCTACAGTACCCCAAAAATCCAAATTTTCCACTCAGGACCCAAATAATCTTCCCGCGCTACGATGGTGCCTGGTTCAAAAACGACGAATTCGTGTGGCGGAGGCGGCGCGAGGGAAAATTGGTGCGCGAAGATCACATGAAGCTGAAAATCCACAAACAACAGGTGATCAGTGCGAATTATGTGCATTCGGCGATTTGTCCCACGTTTCATCGCAGGGTTTATTGGTTGACACATGTGAGTTGGAAAATGGCGGGATTTTGGCGCCAAAAATGTGATTTTTGCTGAAAAATGAGCCTAGGCTCGATTTTTGCAACATTTTGACACCAAATATGAGGGGTAGGAGAATTTTGGTGTGATTTTTGACAGCCTCAGAAAATTGGAAGGTAGTAGAAATATGTCAGGATTCTTGGCAACCTTGGAAATTTTGAGGCTGTCAGAAATCCTGACATATTTCTCTTACCCTCTCGAAATTTCGAGGCTGTCAAAAATCACACCGAAATTCTCCTACCCCGTCATATTTGGTATCAAAATGACGCGAATTTAGCTCCCCAGGGTTACTGTAAGCAAAAAACCACAAATTTCCTCATTTCAGAGCCCCGCCTACGTTCTGGTGCACTATTTGAATGAGTCGAATGCGGAAAAGGGGATCCGGAAGACGGCGGAAATCATTGCGGATTGTATGCACGCCAATAATATTCACCAATTGACACATCAACAATTGACCCAGCAATTGGTGCCGATTTGTGAGTTTTTCGGGGATAATATGAGCAATGCTCGAAAAATCGTGATTTCCCGCTTAAAATTAACCCAGGATCAAATTTTGTCTCAAAAAGCTCTAAATTCTTCAAAAATCTCAAATTTTCAGACGCCCATTGCTTAAAACCAGAAGAAGTTCAAGTTCTAACAAGTTCAGTGCTCGAAATCCTTCAAAATCTCCAACAACAACAAACTGCCACGTCATCAACACCCGCAAATTTGCCGACTTCCAGCAACTCGCCACATTTCCAGTTGGAGCGACGAAATTCGTGTAGTTCGGCGAGTTTTCGACGTGGATTGAGTTCGATGGCGCTGAGAAGACAACCGTCGGCGAATAGTGAAATTGATGCGAATTATATTGGTGAGCTGAAGTTTTGACTGAAAATTTGAAAATTTTGAAGTTTTTTGACCCAAAATTCGAGTTTTTCGGTCAAAAATGGCCTAGAAACCATATCTTGGTTTTCTAGGTCATGGACTAGTTTTTTGTTAAGAAATTAGCCATATTTTTTGGGCGTTGCTCATATTAAACAAGTAAATTTTTCAAATCAAATTCATTTTCATTTTGGATTGCTCAGGTTAAGAAAAACGGTTAAATTTCTAACGAAAAAGCTAAATTTATCGATTTTTGGAGGATTGCTCATGTTAAGCAAGAAATTTTTCGAAAATTTAAAAATTAATGTAAATTTGGGATTGCTCATATTAAACTCCGATTGTTTGAAAAAATAGCATTGCTCAGATTAATTTAAAAATCAGTTTTTTTCATTTAACCTGAGCAATGGTCTGAAATTTAGATGAAAAATTAGGGATTGCTTATGTTAAACTCAAAAATTTTGCAGGTACAATGATGAAAAAATACGGTTGCGTCACCATCGAATCGTCTTCCGCGTCGCCTCCCGAAAAATCCTCGTGTCAAAATTGCCGCGTGGCGACGCCGCGCGGCGACGTCGCGATGCCCAGCCGCTCTCCTTCCGGCGACGATGCGACAAGCGAAATCTCGACAGCCGCCACTTCCGCCGCGTCAAAACTCGCCGCAATCGTCGCAATTTCGCCGCTTGCGGCAAAACCCGGCGATGAAATTCTCGTCATTGGTCCGTGGTATTTAAAGGGACACAGCTATGACGTGGCGTTTGGCCAGCAGCAGGTCCCGGCACGATTAATTCAAGCCGGTGTGCTAGCGGCTACAGTACCTCCAGCCGCCGGTGGTACGGTATCCACAGTACCTCTCCGGGTGTACTGTAACAATTTGATGGTTTCAATGTCCAAAGAATTCGGTGTAATTTTGGAGGAGGAAGAGAGCGAGAGAGTGCAGAGAAGAAAAGTGCCACGTGACAGTGAGGATACGGTAGACGCGAGTACTGTATCTGAAGAGGTACTGTATCAGATTTTGGAGAAGTTGAGGATTCTGGCGTATGCTCTGGGCGTTTATGAAGTTTGGGAGGTGAGTTTTTGTTGGGGGTACGGTAGGCTTGGGATACGGTAGATCATAATTGCCTAGAAAATCTACAGTAACCCTTGGGTGCTAAAAATCCTGACATATTTCTCCTAGAAATTTTTGAGAATGTCAAAAATCACACCAAAATTTTCCTACAAGTCATATTTGGTGTCAAAATGACGCAAATTTTCGAGCCGAAAAAAAATCAATAAATTTTTTCGCAGCAAATCTCACCCACCTTCACACCCAACGAATCCACACTCACCAATCTTGTTCATCAAATCCACCGGAGTTTCGTCGCCTCAACCGCTCTACAAACTCAAATCACCACCATCCACCATCAGCTATTGGGAGATCACCAATCGCCCGCCAAAACCCTACTACACCACGTGGCACAACTCGATTTTTGATCTACTTTTTGAGGCGTTTATACAGGTACTGTAGATTTGCTGGGCTAGAAATTTGCGATTTTCTGACACCCAACATTGCTCATATTAAAATTTTCAGAGATTTTCAACGTTTAATATGAGCAATGCTCTAAAATCCACTTGTTTTTTTTTGGTCTTTCAAAAAATTGATTGAATTTTCCGATTGAGAATTCAGGCTTCTCTGAGCTAAGCCCGAAATTAGGCCTGAATTCCAGCCGAAGCCTAACTTAGGCTTTAAAAAGGCCTAACAAGGAATGGTTTTCAATGTTCCCCCAAGGAAAAAATCGAGAGTATGTGGAATGTTGAGGGTTCCCATGGGTAAGAAAAACCCTAACGGGAATAAGGAGAAAAATGCCTTATTCTCGAGAAAAAATGTATTTTAGGTCGATTTTTACACCATTTTTTGATTTTTAGAGCATCTGTAACTCGATTTTGAATCTATTTCATGAACTTTTGAGTCGTGGAAGTTGTTCAAAATGGTCGATTATGTGTTTGTGAAACTTTTTATCAAAAAATTAGACATTTTTTGAAATTTGGTTTTTTCAGTCGGGGTCTCGATTCACACAAACTTCTCCTTCACAACGAAAACGTTGATTTTCTATGAATTTTTCAAACTAGAAATTTGATTTAGTGGACTTTTGGGACCAAAATTATTGTATTCCTAATTTTAGTCGAAGTAATACTAAAGTACGCCGGTTGCGCTACAAATGGATTTTTAGACTGACATTTTTCATCAATTTTGAAAAAAGTTTCGATTTTTCTAAAAAATTTCATCGCAAAAATCAATAACACCAAAATTTTCTAAAACAAGGCATTTTTCTCCTTATTCCCGTTAGGGTTTTTCTTACCCATGGGAACCCTCAACATTCCACATACTTTCGATGTTTTCCTTGGGGGAACATTGAAAACCTTTCCTTGTAAAACCAAGCCTTATCTTGATCCTAAGCTTCAAAAAGGCTCTAAAAGCCTATCAAAAAGCCTTATCTTCATATACCTCATTTTAAGGCTTAGCTTAATCCAGGCCCATTTTTGAGCCTAAATTTGGATCCAGGCCTAATTCCTGAGTCTAAAAAAATCCCTCTAATTTTCTTTGAAGGCCTGAGTTTCAAAAAGGCCTGAAATCAAGCCTACTCTTGATCCTGAGCTTTGAAAAGGGTTAAATGCCTGAACCAAGCCTAAATTTGGGCCTAGGCCTAATCTTGACCTTCAAAAGGGCCCTTAAAGCCTACAAGCCTAGTCCTAGTGATGATTTTCCAGCTCTCCTCGACCATCCCAGGCTACCACCGGGAATTCGACGTTCTCGCCCGCGATTCCACCGGCTCCACCCCTCTCCACCAAGCAGCCCGCCAAAATTCCACCAAAGTCGCCAAAGCCATCCTGACGCTCAACGCGAATGCCATCGATGTTTTGGATGACCGTGGCCGAACCCCGGCCGATGTTCTCAACCCCCAAATCTTCCCAGTCAACGCCACCGAACTCTGGGTGCTCACCAATGGTGAAACTGTCACGCGCGAGCATCTCTTGCTCTCCAAATTGAGCTCAAATTCGAAAAGAGTTACGGCAAGTTGCTCGAGTTTTGGTGCGGCCACGGATTTTGCGGATTCCGATCCGATAGATCAAAATTTGCACGTGGAAATCTCGATGGACACCGATGTTCATGTACCGGATTCGCCAAAAATGGCCAGATTGTTCCACGTTGTCACGAGCCCCGGAATCCACGTCACAGATATGGCACGCGCGAAAATGGCCGATTTGGCCAGGCAGATTATTGAGGCCCTGCCGGCGAGGATTAAAAGGGGTCCCGGCGAGAATCCGGGCACGTTTTTTGATGCGGATGTGGATCAGGTGGATTTTGGAGCCCGTGAGTTTTTTTTTGGAAAATTTGGGATTTTTTGACACCCCACACGACGTTTTATTGAAAAATTTGGAAATCTTCTAGGATTACTGTAGAATCTAATTTTGAATTTTTAAATTTCCCGCCAGAATCTTTTTAGGATTACTGTAGATTTCCGAGAGCTGAAAATCTAATTTTTGAATTTTTGAATTTCCCGCCAGAATCTTTTAGGATTACTGTAGAATTCTGAGCGCTGAAAATCTAATTTTTGAATTTTTAAATTTCCCACCAGAATCTTTTAGGATTACTGTAGAATCTAATTTTGAATTTTTAAATTTCCCGCCAGAATCTTCTAGGATTACTGTAGATTTCTGAGCGCTAAAAATCTAATTTTTTGAATTTTTAAATTTCCCGCCAAAATCTTCTGGGATTACTGTAGAATCTAATTTTTTGAATTTTTGAATATCCCGCCAAAATCTTTTAGGATTACTGTAGATTTCTGAGCGCTAAGCAAGTAATTTTGAATTTTTAAATTTCCCGCCAAAATCTTCTGGGATTATTGTAGATTTCTGAGCGCTAAAAATCTAATTTTGAATTTTTAAATTTCCCGCCAAAATCTTCTGGGATTACTGTAGATTTCTTAGGGCTGGAAATCTAATTTTTGAATTTTTAAATTTCGCGCTAGAATCTTTTAGGATTACTTTAGATTGTTGGTGCCAAAAATCTGATTTTGATCCAGAATTTGACCTTGGAACTTAAAAAAAAATCCCCAATTTTTTCTGCAGAGCACAATCCGATGCTCTCGAGCTCCGGAAATTCCATGGATTCATCCTGCCATCAATTTTACGACATGATGGTTGTTGATCAACAAAGTACAACTGGCGGATCGGTGGACACGAGTCGATTTACGAGCTCATTTGATAAAGGATCATTTTCGGAGAGTGAGACACTGGATTTTGATAAGTTGGTTTTTTGGGGGGAATTTTTGGCTGAAAATCTGAAAATTTCTGAAATTTGCAATTTTTTGAAACCTCACAAGCTATAGGGGCTTCTCAAGGCGTGGCTCCTCGACAGCATATCTCTTAAGGCGCCACTACTTAACATATAGCTTCTCAAGGCGCGGTTCCTTGACACCAAAGCTTTGAAGGCGCGGCTCCTTGTCCTCAGAAAAAAAAATTTTTTTTTCAGAGATTTGGGCGAATTCTTCACAATTCACCTGGATGCTGGAATCGACCCAATTCAGATCAGATTGGCGAATTTGAAATATAATGGTGAGTGTTTTTAGTTAGGGCCAAAATTTGATCTACAGTACCCGCTTTAATATGAGCAATCATTTCAAAATTTATTTTTTCAAAGATTACTGTATTAATATGAGAGTAAATTTGATCTACAGAAAAATATTTATCAGACTAGATTCTAGTCATATCTACAGTACCCCCGTGAACTACTGTAGGTCAAGTCTCTGTTCGTTTTTTGATGTTTCTCCCCGTGCGCGACCTCAAAATTTTTCTCAAGTACCTGTCTGACGTCAAACAAACTGTGCTTTCTGGGCGAGCGCGAAATCCGAGGTCACCTCATATCTCCCACTTGAGCCAACTCCCTCCTGTGCTCTTTTTTGAGCACATCTTTTTTTGTTGAATTGTTTCTATGGTTTTAGAACATTTTTTAAGACTTCTAGGTCCAGAGAGCACAAATATGCACATTTTTTTGGAAAAAATTGATTTTTCTTATCTTTATGAGTTTTCAGCTCATTCTTTTTCGCTGCACAAATTTGAATGTTTTTGAAAAATTTTGTATTTCGGGGATTTTTTGTACACACCCCCGCGTTTTATATTCTTTTAAAAAGTATCATGTTACTGTACTCCCCCTTTTCAAGTGGTTTAAGGAATTTAGCCCAACTTTCATTTATCCTAAAGAGTTGGGCCTAAAAAGCCTGGATTTAGCAAATATTTTCCTCCAACCAAAAAAAATCACTTTACAAAACAAAGAAACTTTAGAACTCGGATTTTTTTTTTCGTTCTGATGACGTCAAAACAAAGTGTGTCAGGTGTTCGTGCAGAATTTTTGCGATTTTTCGTCGGAAAATCGCAATTTCTCCAATTTTTGTGCAGAAAATCAGATTTTCTACCGTTTTTCCATTAAAATTTACCAAGTTTACATCGAAAGTTCGATTCCTACTGCCTGCGAACATTTTTTTACGCCTAGATTTTTTTGTCCAAAACAATTTTTTTGTAGTTCTCCCGGTGTAATTTATGTTGATCTTTTTGTTTTTCCCGCTCTCAATTTTTTTAAAAATTCAAATTTTTCCCAAAAATTCCACACTTTTTAGCCACCGGCTCTCACTTGTCGGGTCTCTTTTTTCGCGCCACCAAAAAAAAATCAATCGATAATGGTTTTGTCGCCGTACGATTTGAAGAAAGATCCGTTGGACGCGCAAGATGCGCTGCTTTTTCGCGCCAGTTTTTGTGGTAAGACTACTGTAGCTTGGGGTACTGTAGATCAAAAAATCTGCTCGGAAAATGCGATTTTTTGATGTGAAAATCATCAAAAACTGGTAGAAATGTGGGTTTTTGGGGTACTGTAGATTACGGTTTTGGAGTACTGTAGGGAGGGTACTGTAGATCAAAAAAAAATCCTGGATTTTTGGAACCAAACTTTCTCGGGTTACTGTAGATCTTTCAAGATACTGTAGATCCTAGAAAACCTGAAAAATTAGGAGTTTTGGGGTACTGTAGAGGAGGTACTGTAGATCAGCAAATTCTGGATTTTTGACGCCAAATTCTATCAGGTTACTGTAGGTTTTGTGACGTGAAAAATCGAAATCCACGTGTCAAATCTGGTTACTGTAGATCAAAAATGTGGCACCAAAAAATTGCGGTAGATCAAAAAATTCCAGAATTTTTTTCCCGTAGGTTCTCGAGGTACTGTAGATCCTAGAAAAACTGATAAAATTAGGGTTTTTGGGGTACTGTAGGGAAGGTACTGTAGATCAAAAAAAATTCTGGATTTTTGGAACCAAAAATCATCTGGGATACTGTAGATTTTGGCGCCAAGAAATTTTGTAGATCAAAAAATGTCCAAATTTGCCTTACAGACGACGAACAACGCGACGTCTACGAAGCTGCAATGGTAATTCAACGCGCCTACCGCGAATACCGCGCGCGGAACACGTCGCGTCGTCAAGAAGACCTCGAACGCCGTGCTGCACTCAAAATCCAGGGTTGCTATCGTCGTTACAAACAATTCTGCTACTTCAAAAAGTTGCACAACGCCGCCATCGTCGTCCAAAAACATTTCCGGATGCGGAAACGCGGAGAAGCGGATGCGAGCGGTGACGCGGCTACGGAAGCGGTACCCGAACATCCGACACTCGATGGACATGCGATTCGAATTCAAGTGCCGCAAACGAATTCGTCGTTGTCGCTTCGCGAACATCGCGCCGCGACGACTATTCAACTCGCGTATCGCGGACATCGCAAGCGGCAAGCGGCGGCGCGGAAAATTCAGAATTTTATGCGACAAAGTCGCAATAAGTGAGTTTTGGGGGAGGGGTACTGTAGGGATTACTGTAGGAGCATTGCTCATTTGAAACTCAAAATATTGCATTTTCACTGTAGATCCTATAAGTTTCCAAGAGTACTGTAGTTGAGCTTACTGTAGATTTGGAATTTTCTAGTTTTCCTTCAGATCTTGGACTCATAAAAGGGTACTGTAGAGATTACTGTAGATCAAAATTTTCAAGATTTCTAGTTTTGAGATTTCTTGATTTTCCAGGAGTACTGTAGTTGAGGTTACTGTAGATTTGGAATTTTCTAGTTTTCCTTCAGATCTAAGGGTACTGTAGGTTACTGTAGATCAGGATTTTCCAGATTTCTAGTTTTGAAATTCTTTGGGATTTCCCAAGAGTACTGTAGTTTTCAAACTTTTTTTGAGATTACTGTGTATTCCTTCATTTTGCAGGAGTACTGTAGGTTATAGTTTATCTATTTCTACAGTAATCTGGATTACTGTATCTCAAAATGTACTTTTCTAGCGATCACCATGTTCAATTTTCAATGGTAAGAAATTTTTTTCAAAAATTTTTTTTGAAAAAAAATTTGAAAATGTTGTGATGTAGTTGTGATTTTTTTTTGATTTTTTGCCGCCAAAAATTTGAATTTTGAAATTGATTTTTTTTGCAGACTTCGGAAAATGCATGCGCAAAACGACGACGTTGCTCCGCCAATTCCGGCGTCGCCAAACCACCAAAAAATTTGAATTTTTTTTGAACCCCGAACTTTTTTTTTTTCATTTTTTCCCTCGTTTTTTTTTGGCCAAAACGGTGATTTTTTACGGTTTTTCTGGAATTTGTATAGTCATTGTGTATATTTTCTAATAAATTTTTCATTGAATGTTGCCACGTGGCATGGGTTACTGTAGATACTGTAGATCAAAAAATTCCGGATTTCTGATGCAAAATTTACTCAGGTTACTGTAGTTCTAAAAATCTGCTCGAAAACTGAAAAGTTTTAGAGTGCTGTAAAGATGGTACTGTTAAATTCTAGTTTTTGTCGTTCTAGGAGTACTGTAGTTGTTTGGCAATGGTTACTAGAGATAAATTTATCAAATAAGTAAGTTTTATCAAAAAATGTAAGATTTCAGAGCATAGAACTTTTCAGATTTCTTCTTCAATTTCTCGATTTTCCTCCTGAATCTCCTCAACTTCTGGAAATGAACATCTTCCTTCTCGATTCAAATTCATTTTTTGAAGTGCTTCGCTGACTTCGGAATAGATGCTATATCTTTCCAAATTCAATTCATCAATGATCTTCTTCTTATTTTTCCGATCCATAGTTTCCCATTTGCCCGACATAGCCTCCTCAAATCTGAATGTGTAAATCTGACGGATCGCCGGAAATTTTCGGTCGAAGAATTGCATTGCGAAGCGCACATCATCGTCCGAAATATTGTTCATTTCGGCTTGTAGACCTAGATCGAGAAGTGTTATTGTGTCCAAATATTTTTCGAGGTTTGAACGAGTTCTGCAAAAATTCGGGGTTTTTTTTGTACAATAAAATGTGAGCTTTTTTCGCGCCAAAATTACTAAAATTTGAAAAAAAAGGTTGCCTCGAAGGGAGATCGAACCCATGACCTAAAGATTGCAAGACATGTGTGTTTACCACTAGGCTACACAGCGTTTTCGCACACAATAGGAAAACAGGTGGTTTACGGGTCGACCACCCGTTTAGGGGTACTAACGCACTACTATTCGACCACTATCGCACTACTACTGCGAAAGTGGGTTGAGTGGTGTTGATAGTGGTGGAATAGTGTTGTGAAAAAATCAGCTTTTATAGATTGGTATATGTTCAGGAATACTAATATTGATATTAGATCACTTTTCGCTGGCGAAAAGTTGATAGGAAACCAAAAAATCAGGCACCTCGTTTTTTGGTAATAGTGGTACGGTAGTGGTCCAAAACGGGTGTTAACGTTTTGAACCACAGATGACAGAATATTATCAAAAAACACCATAGATTGGTGAATAATTACATTTTGCCAACCGATTTCCGCGTTGCAGCCAATAAATTCATAAAAACTTCTATTTTTGCCTTAGTGGTGGTTTAGTGGTCAAAAACGGATGGTTCTTCCCAACACTTTCACAGAGAAATTCAATAGGAAGAAAAAGTATGAAACTAGAATAATGATCCTCGCGGTTCATGCAAATACAAACTTTGATGATAGAAAGCACTTCAGATACCAATTTTACACAATTTTAGATATGTTTTTCATCATACCCACTTTGAGTATCTCGCTGAATTTGCCAGAGTCGGATGTATGTAAATTAAATTTTTTGTATAGATGTTGTATATCATTTTGTTCGCCTTTCAATTTACAACTCAACTGCGTTTTCAGTTTTTAATTTGGAGTCCATTGAGAAAAAAAGGTTTTTGTGTAGATTTACGCGGAGACGCTAGTGTGTGGTCTCGCGGCGGAATACACAGTTTGTGTGTTTTCATTTTTTCTTTTTTTTTCGTTTTTTTTTCTTTTTTTCCGTTTTTCTGTGGTTTTGTGTCGTTTTTAGAGTTAGGAGTATAGATTTTTGTGCTAAAAGTATTGGAAAATAGTTTCCTGATAGGACAACTGAAAATTTCCACCGAAAACAATTGAATAACGTGATTTTTCGATGATTTTAGGCCTTTCAAAAAAAATTTTCACATTTTCATCAGAAATATGTTTGGGAATAGTCTCAAATATGAATGAATAACTGAGTTCGAATTATTGGTGCTTGAACAATAAAAACCATCTGATTTTCAGACGTTTCTTGACCTTTTCGTGTAGAATTATAATTCTAGACGAAAAGGTCAAGTTTAGAGAAAAATTTCAACACATTGAAATGGAAAAATGTAGGAAACCAGCTGATAATTTTAATTTCTTTCTGTAGGTTCATAACAATGTTTTTCTTATCTCATTTAGTTTCCTTTACTTTATATTTATCCGTGTATAAATATTTGTAATGTTACGTTTTCAGCTGCGTTGCTCATCGAGGCGTTGCTTCAACGATAAGATCGTCAAAAAATGAATGGTTAGTTCCTCAGATAACCAAACTTGAAAAAAAATGATTTGCTTTTAGGTCAGCTCTTCATGCAACATCACATTCAACAACATCGACACAATGGCGTGAGATGAAGAAAGGAGTCGAAAAACTTTGAGGTAAGTCTTTCTATATCAAAACTGTTGTGGCCGGACGTGAAAACGGGTCAATTGTACAATACCTGGAGGACATGCCCTGAAACTGAAATTCCTGTAAAAGTGTACAAACCTTGGACTTTGTTGAAAATTACCTGGAAACGAGAAAAAGATCTGAAATTTCTCGGTTTTCTACATTTTTACAGAAAATTCAGTTCCAGTGAATGCCCTCCAGGTATTTTACAATTAACCTAGAAATGGAAATCGAGATACCTTTGCCAAGGGAACTTTTCGAAAAACCGCGAATTTTTTCCAAACATTTTGTGAACTCGGTCTAATAAGAATACCGTAAAATTTACTGATTTAATGAACTCAACATTGTGAAGACTCGAAGGGGTCGTTCATGATTTTTTATTTAGAATTTCTTCTAAAACAGCTCGATAATTTATTCTATGACACAATTCACAAAAAATTTATTATCATACGACTGATTTTGAAGTTAAAGAAACTGTTTCGGAACAAAAAAAATGAATTGAAAATCATAGAAATTTGGCCTCAATCTGAACTTTTTGCAGTGATAGGATAAATTAAAATAGGAAATGTGTCATGGGATAAATTATGGACCCTAAAACAACTGAAGTAGCCGCTAGAGTTTTGAAAAGTTACGCCATAATGTCACACACCCAAAGAAAAATAGCATGATCTAAGAAAAATCTATTAAAATTTCAGATTCAACATGCTACCACCAGGAACTACCATTCACCGACAACAACACCAAGTCTCCAACCATCCACCGACAACAACACCAAGTCTCCCAACGTCAACACTTGGCCAACCACCGACCTCAGGAAAACGTCTAATTATAATTATCGTTCGTTATATTTTTGAGATAAATTTTTTATTTATAACTAGTGTGAAATATATGAAAACCTAGGAAAACAAAAATCGACCACTAAAGCAGCTGTTTCCCAGTACTATTTTTGTGCGCGTAGTAGCTGTAAACGTGTACCCGTCGGTGTACTCGCGCACGAGGGGTTGAGTACCCGTAAACGGGTGGAAAACGACCCGTAATGCACCTGTATGCGAAAACCCTGTGCTACGCGCTCCTGTTTTTTTTAGCACGCAAATGTTTGATATATGAAACGAATAAAAAAATGTGCTACAAATCTACAGTACCCTTGGCTACTGTAGCCCCAAGATTCGGAATGATTTTTTTTTGAATTTTTTTGCCACGTGGCAAATCTACAGTACTCTTTAAAAATTTCTTACGGTTTTTCCTCAACGGCACTCATCGTTTTGTTAATATCTTGAATTGGTCGCATTCGATAAGTTCCGCGATATTGTGAAAATCCCAACATTTTCCGCATTACCGAATTGAGAGTGCCAAATTGCGCAACTGTTATCAACTTATAGGTGTGAAGTTGAGCAAAGATTTGCATCGAGTAGCTTCTTCTACCCAATTCATTGTATTCTGCCACTGTTAAACACGATTCGGCGATTTTTTCGAGTTCAAAAGTCACGTTGAATGTTGGTGTTGTTGATGTGGAAGTTGGGATAACTCCTGGAAAATAAATTATGAGCTCAGATCTTTTTCCTCAGGTTTTCCTTTTAAAAATCCTTACCTGCATCCAATTTGAGAGCAAAAACCAAGAAAATAATGGATAAAATCAACATAGTCACAAAAATAATGCAAAGAATGGATTTATTGCACAAAAAAAGGCGTCCCAAATAAGCCACGCCCCCTTTTGACCTCCTGTAGCGGTTTGCAACGCGGTTTTGTCTTGTTGTTAGTATCAAACAAAGCCTAGACTATAGTTTTGTCACATAAAATGTTTTGACGCCAAAAAACATAAATTTTCTGAAAAAACAAAAAATACGTTTCAAAAATTTGATAAATTTTTTGTTTCTTAATTATTTTTTGATCAATTGTAAACTCCTAGTCGTGTGAAAACAAAAAGATTCCTAGCTGAAATTTATCTGAAAATTTTGTCTGAAATTACAGTTTTACAACAGAAAATTGCGAATTTTTCAAATTTTCCATCAAAAAACGTCAAAAATTCATATAACCACCACTAAAACCATCACAAAAACCCCAAAAAACGCCAAAAAATGCAAATTTCGTCCAAAAGAATTACACATATGTCGATTATCACACGTGAAACACGTCGAAACTCCGCCCAACTTCTCGCAAATCGATTGTGCCTGATGACAGGATTCATTTGGTAGACCTGTGGCTTTTGTTAGAACTGAAGGGCCGCATCCGCGAGCTGTGAAGGGCTCTGAAAATTGGGGATTTTGCTGAAAATTTGGTGAAAAATGATGCATTTTGAGGTATTTTACGCTAAAAATGAGCCCAGGAGCCAAAATTTGATTTTTTGGGTCTCGCAGCGATCAGGATTACTGTAGGTGCCTTTAAATTTGAAATTTGAGCTATGAATGTCCCTACAGTACGCGAAAATTTGATCTACAGTAAGATTTTTCGCTTTGGGACCCAAAAATATTCATGTTTGGTGTCAAAATGCTTCATTTTGGGTCCTGAAGCGATCTACAGTAATTTTAAAGGCGCATGGCCATATTTTTGGCGCCAAAATTTGATCTACAGTAAGATTTATCGCTTCGAGACCCAAAAATCCGAAAATATTCATGTTTGGTGTCAAAATGCGTCATTTTTGGTTCTGAAGCGATCTACAGTAACCTACAGTAGTTTTTGGCGCCAAAATCTACAGTACTCCTCACCTTCAATATTTTGGCACTCGAATTTGAAACAATTCACAGTTTGCGCTTCACACTGCATTGGATTGAAGTTTTTCTTGTCTCCAGAATGACACCAAATTCCGCCGGCTGAAATTTTTTGAATTTTGAGATTTCTGGCTGGAAATCTGAAATTTTTGAGCCAAAAATCAATAAATTTGGGGAAAAATTGGGTTATGACGTGGCAATTTTAAGCCTAAAAGGTTTCTAGCTCAAAATTTTCCAAATTTTCAGAATTTCAACTCAAAATTGTCTGAAAATCCCAAATGTTCCCCAAAAAAAACTCACTAGTTTGCGCAAAACTTTCAGGAACTCCAAAAATCGCCAGAAAAACGAGCGAAAAATTGAAAATCCACATGGCACAAATAAATAGGGCACTAAAATTTAGAGGAATTTTTAAATGATTTTTTTTCGCGAAAAATAGTCAAAAATTAAATAAGTTAGGCTAACTTGGATAGATTTTTTGAGTAGAACAGTAAATAATTACACAGTGTAAGAGTATTTATTTGTTTACCTAGCCTCACAGAAGAAAATATCGATTTTTGGGTCAAAAATTTGAACTACAGTAAGATTTTGGTCTCGAAGCGAAAAAATCTTACTGTAGATCAAAAACTTGAATTTTCAACAATAAAAATGACTATTTTAAAGGGTCATACCGTAGTATTCCACATGAATTTTTCAAAGTTTAAGAAATTTTGTGATAAAATTTTTTCAAAAAAAAAATTTGTTTTATGTTCTTTTCTGACCAGATGTTCAAGAAAATAATTTTTTTTTTCGAAAATTTCGAAAAAAAAAATCCAGAAACCTCTTAAAAATTCCATAAATAATTGATTTTTCTCGATAAAAAATTTTATTTACTTTCAACTTACTGGAAAAATATGCTTTTCAAAAATTATAACAACAAAAAAAAAATATTACACGTGTCACAAAAAAAATACTGTAGCTCAAAAACGTGAAAAATTTGGGGGTAAAAATGAGCTGAAATTCGGGAAGATTGGGAAATTTTGAGCTATGACGTGGAAAAGTTCAGAAAATTCAGAAAATTTCGAATTTCAGCTCAAAATGTTCAGAAATATCTGAATTTTTAGCAAAAAATCGAAAAATTCCCAATTTTTTGAGCTATGACGTGGCAATATTCAGAAATTTTGGATTTTTCTGAAATTCAGCTCAAAATGTTCAGAAAAATTCAAATTTTATCTCAAAATGCTCCAAATTCCCCATTTTTAGCTCCATTTTCAAATTTTCTCCAAAAAAAACTCATAAGGTTGACTCATGGCGGCTCGAAAACTTTGTCGTGAAGCCGACATCTCAGAAGAAGGGGGCGGAGCCAAATTGGCTGAAATTCCAGCCGAAAAATGGGCGTGGCTTCCAGATCCCCCGGACGCTGTTGAAGATGTTGGTTTTGAGGGCAGAATCACATTTCGCCTGAAAAAAAATAGTTATGCGCCTTTGAGATTACTGTAGATCGCTTCAGGACCAAACATGACCCATTTTGACACCGAACATGGCTATTTTTTGGTCCCGAAGCTAAAAATCTTACTGTAGATCAAATTTTCGCGTACTGTAAGAGCATTCATAGCTCAAATTTCAAATTTAAAGGCGCCTACAATAATCCAAATCGCTTCAGGACCCAAAAACCAAATTTTTAGTAAAAAAATCCGGGATTTCAAAGGGACATACCGTAGTAAATTTGAATTTTTCTCAAAATATATCATGTTTGGTGTCAAAATGACGAGAAAATTGTGGGAAATTCAAATTTTGCCACGTGGCACAGAAAACTCACATTTTCGGTTGTCCTCCTCCGCCTCCGCCACTACTTCCGCTTGCCTGACTTCCAGCTTTCCGCACCACGTTTTGCGGAAACGGCGAGACGGGCATCGACGCGTAGCCGCTTACCTTCAAAAAATGATTTTTTTTTGAATTCGGGAATTTTGGCGCGCCAAAAATCCCTGTGATTACTGTAGATCATCGCTCCAGGACCCAAAATTCGGTGAAAAATGCGATTTTTTGGGTCCCGAAGCTCAAAATCCTACTGTAGATCAAAATTTTGGCGCCAAAACTTTCACGTGCTGAAAATTTGTCTGAAAAAGAAACAAAAGACAAGTGAAGTTTGTGTGAAATTTATAGGAAAATTCAAATTTTTGAGCAAAAAATCTGGGAAAATGCAAAAAATGGAAAAAATAGCACCGGAATTCAAATTTTGGGAGAAAAAATTCAAAAAAAATTTTTTTTTTCAAATTTTTCTGTGCAAAAAAATCAAAGGACAAAACACATAAATTATTACAAAAAAATAATTTTGCAAAAAAAAAATGAGAAAAAAAATGAGGAAAAATAAATACATGCGGACTATTGGGGGGAAAACTTAGAATTTTTTTGAAAATTTTGAATTTCGCGTCAAAATTTAAGATTTATCGTTCCAGGACCCAGAAATTCAAATTTCAGGTCATTAAATCGTTTTCTAGCTCAAAATTTCTCAATTTTCATGAATTTTGGATCAAAAAACTGCAAAAATTCCAAATTCCCGCCCAAAATCTCCAGAAAAAATGCTCTCAAATGTGCATAACATACATGCGCGATGATGAATCGCCGTCGCTCACCATAGAAGCTCCTTGAGTTGGCACAACTCCTCCAGATTTCGGTGCATAAATTGGAGCACCTTGCGGTTGTGTTGAAACGCATTGTGTGGTCCATTGATAGCGCGGACCGCCGTCCTCATTTCGGAATCGAGCATAATCTGAAAAAAAATCGATAATTTTTGAGTACTGTAGTTTTTGGAGCGTAAAATTCGGATCAAAATGAACCAGAAAAATCTGAATTTTTAAGTGTTTAACATGAGCAATGCTCAAAATTTTGAATCTTTTGGTTTTGAAGGGAAAAATCCTACTGTAGATCAAATTTGAGCGCCAAAAAAGGCGGTGTGGAAAATTTTGTTTTGAAATTATTTAGTTTTTGATTTTAGACTTAAAAATCTGAATTTTTAAGAATTTAACATGAGCAATGCTCAAAAATCCTCGAAAATCCCAAAATTTCGAGTCTAGGCTCAAAATTCTCCAATTTTTATAAATTTTCCAACAGAAATTCCAGTTTAACATGAGCAATGCTCAAAAAATCCCAAATTTTAGAGTCTAGGCTCAAAATTCTTCAATTTTCATGAATTTTCCAACAGAAATTCCAGTTTAACATGAGCAATGCTCAAAAATCCCGAAATTTCGAGTCTAGGCTCAAAATTCTTCAATTTTTATCAATTTTCCATCAGAAATTCCAGTTTAACATGAGCAATGCTCAAAAATCCCAAAATTTCGAGTCTAGGCTCAAAATTCTCCAATTCTCATGAATTTTATGTCAAAATTTCTCAAAAATTTCAAATTCCCACCCAAAATTCACTTACCAGAACATTCATCGCCTAATACATAATAGCATTGTTCGGTGAATGTAATCTTATTAACAACATGAGCAATATATTTCAATTTCAACAATTCGGCCGCGAATTTTCGAGCATCTTTTCGTTCTCGCAAACCTTCGACATGATCCAGAAGCCATTCGACCAAATCGGAACCTGAAATTAATTTTGGGTTAATTCGAGCCAAAATTCGAGAAATTTGATGAATTTTGAGCCAAAATTCAATTTTTTCATCAAAACTTGAACTACAGTAAGCAAATTCGCTCTGGGACCCGAAAATTTGAAAATTTCTGGATTTTTGAGCATTGCTCATGTTAAACTGGAATTTCTGATGGAAAATTGATAAAGATTGGAGAATTTTGAGCCTAGACTCGAAATTTCGGGATTTTTGAGCATTGCTCATGTTAAACTGGAATTTCTGATAGAAAATTGATAAAAATTGGGTAATTTTGAGCCTAGACTAGAAATTTCGGGATTTTTGAGCATTGCTCATGTTAGTCTGAATTTTTGCATTTTTCGACCCGAAATTTGAGAAAATCATGAAATTTTGAGCATTGCTCATGTTAAACACCTAAAAATTCAGTTTTTCGAGTCTATTTTTGGGTCAAAAATCGATTTTTCCTGAGAAAAAGCTAGCCGGGCTTAAAGTTCCCCAAAAATCCCAAATCCGGGCTCATTCGGGCCCAAAAAACTCACCCAAAAACGACATGGGGATCGGAATTTTCAACCAAGTTCGATTTTTGATATCCAATCCACTGTTGGGCATCGCCATCACTTCAACAATCTTCTTTTTGTCGGTTGCCAGGTCCAATTTGATTTGTGTTCCATTTCCACCGCCAACTACCGTATTCTGACCATTTGAGCCGTTCGAGGTTACTGTAGATGAACTTTGCGGGCGGCCATTGGCGTGAGGAGGCCAATCACCGGGTAAGGGAGTCGGAGCACCTTCGACACCTGAAAAATTGGAGGTTTTGAGGAACATTTGGGCTTGGGGGTCTTTTGGGGCTAAAAAGAGCTCAAATTTCAAATTTTTGAGGTAAATTTGGGCCTGGGGGCTTTTTGGGGCCAAAATAAGCTAAAATTTGAAATTTTCGGAAAAAATTTGAGCCTAGAAGGATTTTGGGAGCAAAATGAGCCCGAAGTTAGAATTTTTTGGTAAAATTCAAGCTTTGGGGCTTTTTTCGCTACAAAATGAGCTTAAATTTCAAATTTTTGAGAAAAACTTGGGCTTGGGGGGCTTTTGGGGCCGAAACAGGCTAAAATTCAACATTTTTGAGGAAAATTATGGCCTAGGGGCTTTTTGAGGATAAAATAAGCTCAAATTTGGAATTTTTAATAAAATTTAGGCTTTTAAAATGCCACGTGGCAAACATTATTTTTTAATTACGGTATGTTCCTTTAAATTTCGTTCAGGTTGCTTCAAGGATTAGGAACAAACACAGGATTACTGTATGCACCTTTAAAATTTCTCAAAACAATTTTAAAGGCTTCTGAAAAAGCTCATGGGCTCAAAATTCATCAAAAATCTCGAATTTTAGCTCATTTTCAGCCAAACTTTCCAGATTTTCAGAGCCATACCTTCAACAATACTCGGCATTCCTCTCATCGCATTTGTGTGTTGAATCCAAGCCTGCGTGTCAATCGGTCGAACCGGTTCTTCTCGACTATTTCGCGGAATCGTAAAACAACTTTGTGGTCCGTTTTCGAAACTTTTGGCTACTGTAAGTTTGATGGGTCCGCGGCGGCTTACAGCATCTCTGAAAATGATGGATTTCAGGTTAAAATTTTCAGAATTTGACGAATTTCAAGACAAAAATCATGAAATTTGGCCAATTTTGAGCTGAAATTCGTGAAAAGCAGATATTTCAGACGAATTTCAGCCAAAATCTAAGTTTTTTTTTCATTTAATGACTAAAAGAAGTCGAACGAAAAATATTTTAAAACCAAAATATTTATGAAATTTTTGAAACGTACATTTTCCAATTTTTGGAGCAATTCAAAATTTCATTTAAAAATGAACCCTACAGTAAGATTTTCGCTCTGGGACCATTTTTGGAGTCAAAAATCGTGTTCGGAATCAAATTTTCATAATTTTGATGGTCCCTGGGTCAAAATTCCTCTATTTTCTTGGATTTTAGGTCAAAAATTCGCATTTTCAAGGTCCCTAACTTGAAAAATCGCTCCACGGTAAGATTTTCGCCCCAGGACCATTTTTAGAATCAAAAACGTGTTCTGGGTGAAAATTTGACGTTTTTCGAGTCAAAAAATCATCCTACAGTAAGTTTTTCGCCTCAGGACCATTTTTGGGGCCGAAAATCGAGTTTAGGGTCAAAATTCCCCAAATTTTTCAAATTTTCCACCAAATTCTCACCTCAAAACATCCACCGCTTGATCATTGGTAAAATTCTCAAAACTAATATCATTAACTTGCAAAATCATATCACCCGCTTCAATTCTGCCATCCAAAGCAACAGCACCGCCTTTCATGATGTTCGCCACATAAATTCCATTATCGCCACGTGTCGATGTTTGTCCAACGATGGAAATTCCCAAAAAATTGACCGTATCCATGTTGAGAGTTACGGTAAATACGTCTAAACTCATCGATGATTCAGTGATACTGGAAAAACTCGAAGCACGCGAGGGTTTTCGGAAATTTCGCCGATTTTTTCGCTTTTTTTGTGCCATTTTTTCGTGTTGTCGAGAGACGGAGGTGAAATCGGTGGTTGTGGAGCCGCTGAAAATTAATTTCAGATTTTTTGGGCTGAAAATTTGAGAAGAGCTGCATTTTCTGAAAATTTTGAACCTAAATTCAACAAATTCTGATAATTTTAAGAATATCAGATTTTTGAGCTGAAAATTCAAATTTAATGAATTTCTAAGCTGAAAATTCAAATTTTCTGAATTTTTTGAGCTGAAAATTCAAATTTAATAAATTTTTAAGCTGAAGATTCAAATATAATGAATTTTTGAGCTGAAAATTCAAATTTTCTGAATTTTTGAGCTGAAAATTCAAATTTAATGAATTTCTAAGCTGAAAATTCAAATTTTCTGAATTTTTTGAGCTGAAAATTCGAATTTAATAAATTTTTAAGCTGAAGATTCAAATATAATGAATTTTTGAGCTGAAAATTCAAATTTAATAAATTTTTGAGCTGAAAATTCAAATTTAATAAATTAATGAGCTGGAAATGAGCATTTTTAGCTCTAAATTCAATTTTTCCGCCTTTTAAGCCGCTGAAAATTAATTTCAGATTCTTTGGCTGAAATTTTGAAGAGAGCTGGATTTTCTGAAAATTTTGAATCTAAATTTAACAAATTCTGATAATTTTAAGAATTTCAGATTTTTGTGCTGAAAATTCAAATTTAATGAATTTTTGAGCTGAAAATGAGCATTTTTTGTTCATAATTCAATTTTTCAGCTGAAAATCATGATTTTCAGAGAAAAATTCAAAATTTCGTTATTTTTTTATTAAAAAATTAAGCCACGCCCCTTTTCTTGCAATTTCAGGGCACATTTTTCAGGAAAATTTAATTTTCATGAATTTCGGCTAAAAACAATCGGGTTTTCTCGAAATTTGATTGAAAAACCTGGAACATTTGAAAATTCTGATAATTTTTAAGAATTTCAGAGTCTTTTTGGCTGAAAAAATCGCACTTCATGAATTTCCCCGCAAATGTCTCCTCTTCACAATTTGTCTCTCTCAAAAATGAAAAGGACATTTTTTTTCTCTGATCTCAAAAAATGAGGAAAAATAATTTGCCGTGCTCAAAATTTATGAGCTCAAATTAATTCCTTCAAAAACTCCGAAACAGAGGCCCGTCACTTGTTTTTTATTGCATTTTTCGGAAGAGAAATGCACTTTTTCACGGATTTTTCGGAGCAAAAATCGAAAAATTCATGAATTTTGGCTCAAAAAATCAGATTTTTCTGGAATTTTCAGTCAAAAACTTGGTACAAACACATCTCTTTTCTGCGAAATACAGTGATAATAGTCTGATGACGTGGAATTTGTAGTAGAAGAATAGTACAATTTTCCATCGGAACTTTGAAAATCGTCATCGGTTTGGTAGCCGCTCATTTTTTTCGGGAGGGGAAAAAATTGCGAAAAAAAATTTTTTTTGGGAAAAATTCTCCCCATTTTAATCCCGTCATCAATCATTTTTGGGTGAATTTTTTTCTTTTTTTCACTTTTCTAGACCAATTTTTGGCGCCAAATTCAAATTTTTGCACAAAAATCAACATTTCCCGAGTTATGACGTGGCAAAAAAGAGCCCCAAAAACTCACCGATCATCTTCATCCGAAAATATCCGAGCATCGGATTCCGAGGCTATTGTCGAGTCTTCCAAATGTTGTCGGCGGTGTCCTGGAAAACAAATAATTTCGAGGTGAAAGGTCCGGGGATCGATTCCCATTGGGAGCAATCAAATTTTGTTTTTCGGATTTCGTTGTGAGACCTTCTGGCATAAAAAAAACCAAAAATCATTTGCTAATTAATTAAATCAACTAATTAGGTGCAGTGCATTTTTCACTTAGCCCAACTAAATATAGAAAAATTCAAAAATTCGAGGGACCATGATAAAATCTTCAGGCTTAGTTTTAGGCTTGAATTTAGGCTTAAAATTAGGCTCAAATTTGGTCTAGTCATAGGCCAAAATTAGGCTTAGTTTTGAGTTAAGCTTCAGGATTAAACTAGGCTTGGTTTCAGCATGAAACAAAGCCTAATCCATGTCTATTTTGAGGTCTATATTTAGACTGGCCTTTGGGCCTAAATTAAGGCTTACTTTCAGGCTCAAATTTGGTCTAATCATAGGCCAAAACAAGACTTATTTTCAAGTCTAAATTGAGACTTATGACCTAAGCTTAAGGTTCTAATTTAGGCTAAGCTTCAGGCTTAGTTTCAGGCTTGAATTTAGACCTTTAGGCCAACTTTCAGGCTTAGTTTTAGGCCCAAAACCAAGCCTCACCAATCAAATAAAACGAAGCATTCCCGCTGAGCTCCGAAGTCAGTGATAAATGACTCGTCCGATGCAAGAATCCAATCAAATGCCTGCGCGGCGACGCATCCGGTGCCGCATCTTTCACACCCTGATACGTGCTAGTCGTGTTACTTCCCCCGTATCTTCTCTTGGTGTGCGTTGTTGTTCCCAGCGAGTTATGCGAAGTCTCCGCCAGGCTCTCCTCTTCATAGAGCGGTGGGAGAACGGGTGGCGGGATGAGTGACATAGTTCGAGCCATTGGTGGGAGTTTCCTGCGGCCCGCTGGGAGGCTGAGGGGTCTGAGTCTATCCGTGGATACAATTTCCGACAGGGATCGCTGGGTGACCTGCGGGCGATCGGGTAAATGTTCGATGACGAGTTTGGGGAGCGGGGAACGCAGTGGGGACTTCGGAAGTGGTTCGGGTTCTGTAGGTTCGTCCTCCTCAACCGATAGCTTCTTCTTAAGCCTAGCTCCTATCGTGGCGTCCGATCGGACGAGCCTTCTTTTGGGAGCCGGGGTAGCCGCTGGAGCAGAAGTAGGAGCTGAGGTCGCAACCGGAGAGCTGATGTTGGGCTCCGAAGGTCTCGCTTCCAACTTCAGGTTCGATCCCAAGATCTTCTTCGACAAACTTCGCAGACTCCCCGATCTTCCCTCAACTTCCGAACCTTCCTGCTTCGATTTCAAGCTGCTAGATCTTTCCTTCAACGTCTCCTGGCTTCGAATCGACGTCTGACTCGCAGATTTACCCAAAAATCGATTCACCAAATTCCTAGCCGGCGATAGGCTTCTAGGCGATTTTGCCGATCCCAAGCTTGCCTGCGATCCCAGACTATCCGATCGTCCCCAGATCTTCTTCTTGATATTCTCCGCCAAATTTCTAGCCGGCGATAAACTTCTCGGCGATGTTTTCTGGCTCAACAAGCTCTCCTTGCTCTCCGATCTACTGAAACTGAACAGACTTCGTGATGATGACTTCTTGAGGCCCTCAGGCTCTTCTTCAACTTCCGGGCTTCGCTTAAAAACCGGGGTAGGTATATGAATTTTGCTAGGCGATGGTGATCGATTAACCCAACTCGGCGCCGGCTCTTCAACCGAGTTCCAATTCAAAAGTCGATTTTTGAGCGCTTCTTTCGCATCGGCCCTCTTCCGCTTTCGTTTCTTCTTCTGATCTTTCTTCTTTCCTTCACCAATCTGAATATCCTCCACAGAAGCGACCAAACTCTTCAAACTGGCCAATCTCATAAGCGTTCCGATGAACATCTGACCAGCTCCGCCCTCTTTATTTTTATTGCCACCGAGATGCTGTAAAGCGCTTTCACTTTGCCGCTTTTTCAGCTGTTTTTTGCTCAAAATCTCTTCGGTTGGTAGATTGGTGTAGGTTCGCTTCAATTGGTGCAACACTTTGGATTTTGGCGGCGGCGCGGCATCGAAATCGTCGTCGAGTTTCGCAATTGGTGGCTGCGGTGATTTTTTCGTGGCGGGACCTCCGCTCAGGTTTTTCGATTCGAATCGAGATACAATGGTGGTGACCAGGCTACCACCACCACCAATTTTTCGTTCTGGCATGGGATTTAAAGGTGGCTGGAAGATCAAGAGATTGGAGAGAGAGAGAGAGAAGAGACGCAGAAAATCTCTCAACTACAGTCTAGTTTAGAATGAGAGATGCAGAGACAGGTTAGATATCGTGGAAAATGAGAAGACGCAGAGAAACAGAGCGGTCACAAACCACAAATTTTAGAGATAATGGGATTTTGAGAGAGACGCAAAGAAAAATCTAGAGGATGAGAGATGCGCAGGACAGCTAGACACTAGAGAAAATTGAGAAACGCAGAGAAAATGGATCTACTAGAGTGTAGGAAATTGTTAGAGACGCAGAGAAGCCTAACAGTTAGAGAGCAAAGAACATTGAGAGACGCAGAGAAACCAAACCCAAAAAATAATGTGCAGTTGTTAGAGACGCAGAGAAACCAAAGAAAAAGTGATAATTATATTTCAAGGGACGCAGAGAAACCAAACCAAACCAAAAATACTGTGCAATTGTTAGAGACGTAGAGAAACCAAAGCGTAAGAGACCACAAGCTACAGCGAGACGCAGAGAAGCCATACAAGAAAATAAAAATGTCAGCAACAAAAAAAACTTCAGAACTAACTCTATCCAATATACTGAATCTCAAGTATCTGGTGCACTGTTTGTCGAAAAAAAAACGCAATGACATACACAAAAAAAACTGGGGAGATATCAGTGTGTAAATAGAACAGCAGAGAGCACTTCAGGAGGCAAAAGAAGAACCCAAAAAATCGCACCAAAAACCACCTTGTCCGCGAGAACTACACAAAGCGGTCAAAAAGAGCACAAAGTGAGAGCCAAAAACAAATCTGATAGAAAAAGTCGGGAGAGATAAATGAAATGCGAAAAAAAATCAATCACATTTTCTCTTCTTTTGTTTTGAAACACGGAAAAAGATTTTCGAAATCAAATAAAAACATAAATTATTTCGGGCTCCAACTGGGATCGAAAAAAATTCGCGAGAGCAAAAAGGTCAGGTGTTTCGAGTTAGCGTAACTCTGGGTGATCAAAGATGATTTGGGGGAGAAACTATTTTTAAAGAAAAGGAGGAAGGAACAAAAGTGCATGGGAAAAAAAATGATGAGTTATGACGTGGCAAATTTATTTTTGGCGGCAAATTTTGATCTACCATGCATGCTTGTGGGTCTCACAACGAAAATCCATCCAAATTCTAGCGCGAAATTCAAAAAATTCAAATTTTCACCAACCTCCTCCCAAAAAATGCGGAAATCTCCTGGCGTAGGCATTTTTCAAATAGCTCGGCACAGCTGCAGAAATCATTGATTCCGAATCGGTTGACATCACTGAAAATCGATAATTTTTTGGCTAAAACTGATGAAAATCCACAAAACTTAATGAAAAATCCAATTTTTCCACATGTTTTCGTATAATTTTAATGACTTTTCATAAATTTTTTGTGGGAAAATTTTCAAAAAAAAAACTCACTTGAATTATCAAACTGGTAGGCGGCATGATGATAATTTATGTGTTTATTATTTGGCGGAGCCGGCGCTGGAACCTGGAAAAATTTGAATTTTTTGAGGTGAAAATTCGAATTTTGCACAATTTTTGAGTCTGGGCTCAAAATTTCATGAATATGGGCTTAAAATTCATGGAAAAATCCAAATTTTCAGTCAAAAAATCTGAAATTTGATTGAAGTCTTGAATTTGAGCTTAAAATTGAGGCTAAGCTTCAAATTTCATAAATTTTCGAGTCTGGGCTCAAAATGCATGAATTTGAGCTCAAAATTTCCAGAAAAATCCAAAATTTCAGTCAAAAAATCTGAAATTTGATTAAATTCTTGAATTTGAGCTTAAAATTGAGTCAAAGCTTTAAATTTCGAAACTTTCGAGTCTGGGCTTGAAATCCATCGAATTTCATGAATTTGAGCTGAAAATTTATAGAAAAATCTAAATTTTCAGCAAAAAATACTGAAATTCAATTGAGAGCCTGAATTTGAGCTCAAAATTTCCAGAAAAATCCAATTTGTCAGCTAAAAATACTGAAATTCAACTGAGAGCCTGAATTTGAGCTTAATTTTAAGCCTAAGCTTCAAATTTCATAAATTTTCGAGTCTGGGCTCGAAATTCCCAGAAAAATCCAAATTTTCAGTCAAAAATCATGAAACTGAGCTTAAAAATCGAACAATTTCGAATCTAGGTTCAAATTTCATCATTTTCAGCATAGAAAACCTAATTTTCAGTCAAAACTCCCCAAAAACTCACGGAATGTTGATTTTTCCTCATCCGACTTCCACTACTTCCACCATCTGAATGTGTAGATCCTTCGATTGTCAACAGAAACAACTCGAATCGACCATTTGGTAGGGGGATCAATTTTTGAGCATCGTCACGAACTTCGGCTTTGACTTCGCTGAAAAAAATTGATTTTTGGTAAATCTGAGGTGAAAAACGTGAAAATTGATGAATTTTGACTCAAAATTCATCATTTATCATCAAATTTCGGCTCAAAATACAAAACTCACTATCCCGAATCCGGATCCAGCGCTTTACAGTAATACTTGAAATTGGTTCGCATCAGGACTCGTTTTACGTCTCCCAAGGTGATCAAATCTGGTGGCACGTGAACTTCCATCAAATATAGCGTCGTTTCTTCATCGATATGACAGTAGACCTAGAAAAATTAGGTTTTTTAGGGGAAAACCGGGGTGAAATTAGGATTTTTCACGAAATTTAAGGTTTTTTGAGACCCCATAAGCTTAACTTTAAACGAAAATTGAAGTTTTTCGTGGTAAAACCATTTTAAAGGTGCATAGCATATGTTTTTTCATATAAAATAGGTTATGCTCCTTTAAAAAGGTCCCACGACGAAGTAAACTCGATTTTGACAGAAGTTTAGCTTATGGGGTGTCGAAAATCGTAAAATTTCGTGGAAAATCCGATTTTTGAGGTCTTTGAGCTTGTAGAATATCAAAACGACCCAAAAATCAGGTTATGCTCCTTTAAAAAGGTCCCACCACGAAAAAACTTGATTTTGACAGAAATTTGGGTTATTGGGTCTCAAAAATCGTAAAATTTCGTGTGAAATCCGATTTTTAAGCTCCCCGATCTTATTTTGTATCAAAAATCGCAAAAATCAGGTTATGCTCCTTTAAAAAGGTACCGCTGCGAAAAAACACGATTTTTTCAAAATTTCGGCTTATGGGCTGTCAAAAATTGTGAAATTTCGTGAAAAATCTGATTTTTGAGGTCTTTGAGCTTGTTCGGTGTTGAAAAACGCGAAATTTCATGAAAAATTCAATTTTTGAGCTTTCTGGGATGATTTTGTGACAAAAATAGTCAAATTTAGACTCAAAAAATCGCAAAAATCCCCCAACCTTCGTCGAAGTCGTCGGAAAAGGTTGCTTAACAGTCGTCGTCGCTTCAGAAGTCTGCGAAAATCGCGCACTACACTGCGATTTTCCCTCAAAATAGTCATGCTCATTTTCTTCCTCGTCTTCATCTTCTTCCTCCTCTTCACTATCATTATTCTGTTCCTCATCTGAATCTGCCACGTCATCATCCGGATTCCTATCACGGATTTTCAGCCGTTCTATAACTGTGCACGGTGTAGCGATATCTGAAGCATCTAGCGAATCGTCGAAACGTGGCGGTGTTGTTGTCATGTCTGAAAATGATGGGAATTTGGCTGGAAATCGAGGAATTTCATATAAAAACACGAATTTTAGACAAAAAACTCACAATTTCCGTCATTTTTTAATTTTCTAATGGAGGAAAATTTTTTTTTAGAAAAATGAACTGGATTTTGAGGGGGTCACGTTTAAATTCGCAAAATTTCAAAAAATCACAGAATTTTTGACCAAAAAACTTGAAAATTCAAAACGAAATCCCTAATTTTGCGCGCCAAATTCAAAATTTTCAAAAGCAACTCATCAATAAAATGAAACAGGCGTGAAAAAAGATGAAAAATGTGCAGAGCGAAGAAAAAAACCGAAAATGTTTTGTGTTCGCGAAAAAAAGCGACGAGAGAGTAGCGTGTTGTGAAGAGACGCCAGACACGAGAGTGTGCAAACACGGCGACGCACAAATGCACACTATGAAATATGAGGAAAGGGGGGGAGGGTAGTTATGTAATAATGGCAAAGTTATGGTGACATATGGTGATGTAAGATTGTTGGGGGATTAATAAAATTATATAATTGGGTGGATTTTGATGGCCTAGGCATGCGGTTTTGGGAAGTTAGGCCGGGGAAAAAAAGATAGGAAGAGTTTTTTTTTCTGAATTTTCTTACAATACTAGTATTCTCCAAAGCAAAAGCGACATTGGAGAGACTCTCAGGGTTCCCATATGTTATACATTTAACGTGTCCCTTTTAAAATCCGGGGGGGGGGGGTTCCCATTTTTTAAATTCCCCAAAAAATACTCAGCAATTGACTTCGTAGACTGACTGTACAAATTGAAGAAGTGTGAATACAGCGGATGAACGCTGTACCTACACTTTTTTTTCCCGAAAATTGTAGGTTCATTTTATCTTCAGCGTAGCTACGAAAAAAATCAAATCCGTAGCTACGCAGATGCTAAATAGTTGATACGCACACCTTAAATTCTAACGAGAGCTGCCAAGCGTCACACAATCAGAGATGAAAACGTACGTACAGCGTATCTCCGCTGTAGCTACACAATTCGCGGACAGAAATGAAGTGAAGTGACCGCTCTATATTATTTTTGAATCCGTAGCTACGCCGATGCTGTTCTGTAGCTACTTTGTAGATAAACGGATGTTACTTATGTGCAATTCTCTCTTCCCCGTTTTCGTACAAAGTATCAACGAAATTTGTACAGACAGTCTACAGAGTCAAGTGCTGAGTACAATAGGCGAGCAGCGTGTTTTCTATTCTGCAGCGCCTTTTTCGCGTCAGCGCGTAAGATTAAATGTTTGCGGACCAGCTAGTGTTGACACACACTTTTAATTTTTTCGTTCTTTCTTTAGGTTTGGGATTTTTGAATTTCCCGGGTGTTTTATGAACTAGAAAACCAATTTGAGGAGCTAGGCCATGAAAAAATGAATTTTAAATGCGCGGACTAGTTTTTCACACCCAAAAAACCTAGGCCACCCTTGAAAAACCACCGGAAAACACCAATAAATCTTCATCGCCAAAAATAAAAATAAATCTCCGGAAAATAGTACTAAAAATAAAAAGGATCGGATTTCTTTTTGAAAAACTTCCAATTATTTTCTTTTTTCTTTTCAAAAGCAGCAAAAATATGGAAAAACGGGGGGAAAAGAAATTTCTTTGGCGAAAAAGCCGAAATTTGTCGATCTCTGGGGATTTTTTGGGGGAAAATTGGCGAAGATCGCAAAAAATCGAGGTAAAACACGCAAATGCGCTCCAGTGAACAAGGTGTGTATCGGTGAAAAATTCAAAATTTCATTTTTTTTTTTCTGAAAGACGTCCAAGGGACCACACAAATAAGAATGAAAATGAAAATGTGAAAATATGACAGATGTGCCACAAAAAAAGAGGCGAGAGAGTGTGTGAAGTGGAGAGAGCGCACAGAGAAAATACATTGTGCGCGAGAAAATGACCCTTTGAGAAAGAGAGGAAGAAAGAGCAGCCACCAAAAAGTTGGTGAGGGGCGAGAGAGTGTGGGGAGGAGAGAGAGCGCAGAGAAAGAGATTCAATTATTTTAATCCGGGTGATGGCTCTTTAGAAATTGTATATTGCGAAATTGAAATTGAAATTGAAATTTGGTGGGAAAATTTGCCACGTGGCAAGGGTCTCACAGCGATCTACAGTATCTTTAAAGGAACATCGCAATTTTTTGTTTGCTGTAAAAAAAACTATTTTTCTTTAAAATTCATGGTTTTTGGGTCCCGCAGCGATCCACAGTAAATTTAAAAGTAATTTTTGGAAAACAAATCGATCAATAAATTTTTGAAGCACCTTTTTGTATCTTTTTTGTATACAAAAGACAAATAGAATCAAAAATCCACTTGAAAAATCGAGGGAAAATCGATTTTTCGTAAAAAGTAATTTATTTTCAGGGAAAAAATACTCCAAGTAGTCTGAAAAAATATGAAAATTCCAGAAAATTTCAATTGTGCCTGAAATTTTGGTCAAAATGAGCCCTGGGCTCGGAAATTTTCAGATTTTTCAGACATTTTTAAGCTTAGACTCATTTAGGCTCATTCAAAAGCCAAAATTTTTTTGAGAAATGAAATGTGGGTCCAATTTTTTTTGTGCAAAAAAAAATTGGAAAAAAATGGAGCCAGATGTTTTTCGAGAGACGTCTAATTGATGTGAGAAAAATGGGCGAAAATTTTTGAGAAAAAAAATTTCGGGGAATTTTTTACACACAAAAAATGACCGTAATCACTGGTAGATCAAAAAAAGGCAACAAATTCATTTTTTTTTTCTGACACATACACGTTAAATTAATTATATTTACAGGAAGAAGACACTAAATAAGCTCATAAAATTATTGATTAATTAATTAATTAATTAATTAAGTTCCAGCTTTTCGACAACATCATACACCGAATTTTGAAGGCGGGAATATGTTCTGTAATTAATTAATTAGGTAATTAATGAGTTTAACATGAGCAATGCTCATTTTAGTCCAATTTTCATGATTTTTGGATTAAAATTCATCAAAAATTTGAATTTTTCAATTTTCGCGCGCGCTACCGTACCTGCACAAATCGTACAATCCCGTTTTGAGACCATTTGTGACGTAGGCAATTGTCAGCTTATTTTTGAGATCCGTAATTATCATCTGACATCCGTGACCGGTGTGACCAAACCCGTATTCTGTCTGTAAATTAAATTTTTTTGCGGGTTACTGTAGATTTTTCGCTGCGGGACCCAAAATGGTGCATTTGGACACCAAACACGGTGATTTTTGGGTCCTGAAGCTAAAAAGTACTGTAAGTTCCTTTAAAGGATGGGTCTCGAAGCGACCTACAGTAATTTTAAAGGCGCATGGGCGAAAATAGTCATGTTTGGTATCAAAATGCGTCATTTTGGGTCCCGAAGCGAAAAATCTACAGTACTCCCTCCCAACTCACACCAGCTCTTTGAATCGGCAAATAGAAGAAACCGTGTCCTTTTGCCACGTGGTCGTCAAAAATGAAATCCGTATTGTTGACAAATGGACTTGAGATAACTTGAAGCGTCTTTTGGCTCACCAATTTTCCGCGAATCACCTGATCAAAAAGTCCCGCCAAACTTCGAGCATTTCCGATTCCGAGAGCTGCAGATTGCTCCAATCTGGAAAAAATTCGAGATTTTTGAGGCTAACATGAGTAATGTTTGAATTTTGAGCCAAAAATCGAGAAATTTGGATAATTTTGAGCTATCATGAGCAATTCTTGAATTTTTCATTTAAAAATTGCAAATTTTCGAATTTTTCAGGGGTCAAAAATTGACTAACATGAGCAATACTCCATTTTTGTCGAAATTTCGAGGCTAACATGAACAACGCCTAAAAATGTCGAAAATGCGAATTGATACCAATAATGATGGGAAATGACAATTTTTGAGCATTGCTCATGTTAAATTTCAAGTTTTTCATGAAATTTGAGGATTTTTGATATCCCACAAGTCTGGATTTGATTTTTGCACCAAAATTTGAATTTTCAAAAAAAATACTTTTTTCTTTTGAAAATTGAATTTAAGCTTCAAATTTTGAGCGTTGCTCATGTTGTTGACCAAATTCAGTCAAAAATACATCAAAAAACTCAATTTTTGCAAAATTTCGCCTACCTATGATAATCCGGATTATTGATTGTACATCTCGAAACCGCTTCCAACCACGATGGATTTTTGACAACTTTTTGACAGGGGGTGATCCTGAAAAATTTGAATTTTTGAATTTCGCCGCCAAAAATCCCTTTTAAAAATAGTTTTTTATCAAATTTTTCGACTTTTTCGACTCAAAAATTTTTATCAATTTTTTTTGATAAAAAACTTTGAGCCGGAAAAATTGATTTATTATTTATTTTCTTTCGTTTTTCAACGGAACAAATATCGCTTCGGGACCCAAAAATAGTCGTATTTGGTGTCAAAATACGCCATTTTGGGTCCCGAAGCGAAAAATCTACAGTACTCCCAATCATACCTTCATCAACTTGAAAAGTGATCCCAAATATTTGAGCACTCTTGTATCGTACCACATTTCATCCAATCGATTCGCCATACTTGGAACCGACATTCGAGCAACTCGATGTTGCTCACTTTTCGGTAGACCAATATGATAATCGACTCCTGAAGCGAAAAAATTGAATTGTCCAGGGTTACTGTAGGTTTTGGCTTGATGAATTTTCAACCAAACCCGAAAATTATGGACTAATATGAGCAATGCTCCAAATTTCTCGATGTTTGGCTCAAAATCCATAAAATTTTCCAGATTTTTTCCCACCAAAAACTAAAGTACCCACCTGTTTTCGCGGCAATTTCTTCGCGGAAAAACTGTCCAATTCCACGTTTCTGCACGTCGACGTGACGAACAATTTGATCCAAAATCCAACCGTAAGTGTAGGCGTGGTAGCTGCAAAGAAAATTTGAAATTCGCAGTTTTCGCGACTGGTGGCCGAGGTTTTGCAGGATTTCTAGGCCACCACGGAAATTTTTCAAAATTTGAACTTTTTGGTGTCGAAAAACGTGGAATTCTGGAGCATAGGCTTATTCGGACTCTAAAATCGTGGAATTTTCGAGCCTAGGCTTATTCGGGCTCAAAAAATCAACATTTTTGGGCCGAAAAGGCTCTAGGCTCAAAAAAACGTGAAATTTCTCAAGCCTGGGCTTGTTTGGACTCAAAAAATCGAAAATTCCAGCCCGAAAAGGCCCTAGGCTGAATAGAATTTCAAAAAACGTGGAATTTCTCACGCGTAGGCTTATTCGGACTCAAAAAATCAACATTTTTAGGACTAAAAGGCCCAAGGCTTGTTTGGACTGAAAAATCGTGGAATTTCTCAAGCGCAGGCTTATTTGGACTCAAAAAATCGTGGAATTTTCGAGCCTAGGCTTGTTTGGACTCCAAAAATCGCAAATTTTAAATTCTCTTACCCAGCCTTAGTCCCAGGCGCCCATTTCGGTGGTTCATTCTCAAAAATCTCTCGAATCCTCTCATGATCCGCCGCAATTTCCTCCGTAATCGGTGTATCCAACCAAGCCATTCCACTCATATGTGATAAAGCTTGATTAATCGTCACATTTCCCCGGCCATGTTTTCCAAAACCAGGCCAAAACTTGGCCACCGTATCATTGTAGTCCAGTTGGCCCCTTTCATATAAAAGCGCCACTGCGAGGGCTGATACCGCTTTTGTCGTCGAAAATGTCACTGTGATCGTATCTTCGGCCCATTTTCGGGCCGCCTGTTTATCCGCGTAGCCTCCCCATAGGTCGACAACACGTTTTCCGTCCAGATAAACTGCGAACGCCGATCCTTCGATTTCCCAGCCATTTTCAAAGTTTTTTCTGGAAGATTTAGGGATTTTTGGTCTAATATGAGCAATTTTCCATTTTTTGAGCCCAAAAATCAAAAGTTTTCCAAAAATATGTGAAAAATTATTGTTTTTTCGCAAAATATTTTGTTTTGGTTTTCCGGGGAAAAACAAAAAATTCTTCGAATTCCTGAAATTAAATTCAGGATTTTCTTTGTTTGAAAAATAGAAAAGCTCGTGAGAAAAATCAATTTTTATCGAGAAAAGCTCAATTTTTCAGCAGATTTCGAGAAAAAATAGGAATTTTTCGAATTTTCCTCAAAATTCTGGAATTTTTGCTTATTCAGAAATTTTCCTTGGTTTCCCCTGGAAACCAACAAAAAAACCTGGTAGGAATAATTTAATCATGGAAAACAAAAATCGATATTTTTGTGAAAAATTCGATTTTTGCAAAGTCATAACTCACGCTAAAAATCAAATTTTTCAAAAAATGAACTAGAAATCGATAAATTTCAAATTTTCTCACAATTTTTCAAAATCGATTATTTTTGGAAAAAGCTCATGATTTATCAAGTGCCTTTGATATTTTTGGAAAAATCGTTAGCTTTTCAAATTGACAAGCAGCCTGTGCCTTTAAATTTTCCAGAAAAAAAACTCACAAAAACACGTCACGGACCGCCGCAAATCGTGGATCCACGTGTCCACCGATCTCAACCCGATGTTTCGAATACAATCTATCCGATAAAAATCGCCAGCCCACCGAGGCCACAACAATCGCCAAAACCAGTTTTAGTAGTACAGGTGAATTCATCATTGTGTCTGTGTTTCAAAAGGCAAAAAAAGAAGAAAGTGAAGGAGCCAGGCAGCCGAAAATTCTGGGGGCGGAGTCTGCAAAAAAACGTATTATCAACACACAAAAAACGAAGAAAAGAAAAAAATGCATGCACCAGATAAGAGAAAAATGTTGAAAAACCTCCAAAAAACAGTAAAAAATTTGAAATGAAATGAAAAACGGGGGGCTAGAACGTGTCAATATTTGAACACGTCTTTTTCTCAATATAGTGCAACACGCCGTGTTTACACTTTTTCGCTTGATGGTGTTGTTTTTTAGGGACAAGTTCATGTAACAAAAAACAACAAAACAATAATAACAAATTGATGAAACGATAAAGTGGGGGAGGTTTCAAACAAAGAGGGTAAAACAGTTGAAAAACAACAAATTTAGATGAGAAGTTTTTCGACGTCCTCCTTGAGTTTTTGAATTTGAGGTTTGAGTTGAGATCCTTCGTTTTGGGTGATTGAAGCGGCGATGACTGGGCGAGTGACTCCGCAGGCACGTCCCAATGCAGCCTTGCTCTGGAAAAAATTTGTTTTGGATTGAAAATTGGAGATATTTTACTTTCTAGAAGTCACGAAAAGACTAGGGTTTCTAGTGCACTTTGTGTTTTTCTATGAGCAAAAGAGTTTTTATAACCTTGGAAAAACACTATATCTTTTGAAAGGCCTTTTCAAGTATACAACTTCAAAAATTTTGAAAACAAAACAGGTTCCTAATTCAATTTCAGACTGTAGTTGATTTGTGTTCGAAAAACGAACAGACCACACACTTTGACCCAAAACTACGCAATAAATTTGATTTTGTTATCATTGGCAACATAGTGTTTTTTGTTTTGAATACAGTACAAAAAATTGAACCCGGTATAGTAGGCTATAGTTACATTTTTGATTGTTGATTAACGGAACAACCTGACGTGAAATTTCGAAATTTTGTCCTAGAAAAACGTTTATCATATGACGGGACTGCTCTCTAGGAACCCGGAGTTAATCACTTTTTTGTTGAAAATTTTCCTGTTCGCTTGCCTTT
This sequence comes from Caenorhabditis angaria, assembly GCA_947459285.1. Classification (NCBI taxonomy): domain Eukaryota; kingdom Metazoa; phylum Nematoda; class Chromadorea; order Rhabditida; family Rhabditidae; genus Caenorhabditis; species Caenorhabditis angaria. The sequence goes on along the minus strand of CANHGI010000002.1, from coordinate 10,932,655 downwards.
TTTCCTTTATGATAAGGGTTGTAAACAAAAGAACTCGAGACAGAAATTTTGACAATTGGTAAAGAAAAGTTCAGGGGTTTCATGATATTCAAAAACTCACTCTAACAAAGACGTATGGTACATTCTTGTCCTCACACAAGAGAGGCAAGTGGAGAATGATCTCCAAAGGCTCGGCATCAGCAGCCATGACGATGACCTGCAAAAATTAGATCATATATTTGAATTCCAGGTATTGAATTTAGAAACGTACTTCGGCGATACCTCTGTTCAAAGTCTTGGTAGCCTCGTTGGCACCTTTCTTGAGTTGCTTGTAGTTCATGGCTTGTTGAACAAGATCCATGAGCTTTTGCGAAAGGTTGGTGTCGGCCAATGGGAAGGCCTTCGGATTGACTCCATCATCGGCCATTTTCGTCTTCTTCTGCAAAATTTGAAGATTAGGAATGATTGTGAAGAGGATTAGGAGAAGAAATACGATTTGGAAGGATTTCGGGGGAAATCGGAGAAAAACAATGTTGTCGGGCTTTCGAAAACAAAATTGAAAAAATTAGATCGAAAATTAAACCCATACGATGATTTTGAACGTTTCTAGAATTCCACTTATTTTGATTATGTAGTTAGAAAGTCATAAAACCTGCTGAACTCCGAAAAAAATTTAAAACTTTTCCTTGTGCAAAATTTCTATTTTCATCAATAAAAACCAATTTTCTTTGGAATTTTATCAATCAAAACTTCAAAACCCAATAAAAACAACACTTTTTCCACTAAAAAACATCGAAAACCAAACAACTTTGCTCAGAAAAACAAAAAGAAGCGCTTTCGAAAAACGAAAATAAAAAACGCGGCCTAAAAAAGAAGACGCATGTGTTTATTTCTCTCGTTGGGTCTCGTCACGATCCAATGTTGGCATGTTGCCAACTTATTTTTATTTTCGTTTTTTCGCATTTTCGAATTTTTTGTTTGTTTTCCGAGATACAAAACAGTTTTTTCAGCCAAGAAAATGTCCGGGGAGGAGAAGGAGAAGATTCGAATCCTTCACGTCGCCAACATTTCGATGGCAGCGACAAGAGACCATGTTTATAACATGTTCAATTATATCGGCAAAATCGAAGATCTCAAAATCTATCCATCGGAAGGAAATGTGACATCAAGCACCACAAGCAAGTCAGCTTTTGTCAAATTCGATGAAGAACGTTCAGTTGAAGTTGGTCAGCATTTAACCAATGTGGTTTTGGTTGACATGGCGATTATTTGTATTCCCTATTTGCAAAGTGTAATTCCCGACGAGGCGACATTCTTCAACAGCGGTGGAAGTGTTACAGCCGGACAGCGACAACTCCCACCACATTGTTCCAATAAAATCCAAGAGATTGGCGATGGCACAAGCTTGGTGAGATTTTCCCTTCAAATTTTTTTATTTTTCCAGCCTGATTCGCACCGCCCACTCCCCTGTGCATCTCCTAGGAGTCGCCAAAAAGTCCCTTTTCCCTCGAAACCTTCCTAATTTCCCGATTTTTTCAGTTGCTTACAGTCGACCCCACATTGGAACAACTCGGCCTCCCACAATATCCAGCATTGCCCGGCGACACGGATTCGGCGAAAGTTGAGGAGATACGACGCACGATTTATGTTGGAAATTTGCCAAAGGGTGTGGATGGCAATAAGGTGATGGAGTTCTTCAATATGTATGTAGGAGAGGTGAGTTTTTTTTTATTTTTTGGTGAAAATTGGGGTCCTGGAAGTTCAAAAACCCTTCATTTCTCAATAAACCTCCTGAATTTCTCTCAATCGTTCACTTTTTCTGCGGCGAAATCATCGAAATTCTCGATTTCCTACTCATCTTCGACATTTCCTCAAAATTTTTCGAACTTTTATCCTTGAACGTATAAATTGTGTTATCCATAAGCCATTTCTCATAAATCAACGAAGTCATACAACCATAATACAGGCAATTAAACCAAAAAGATATCCACCAAATCATTCGAATCGTCCCATTTCCCATTGCTTCATCTAAAGCGGACATCATTACACGGGGACCATAATACACTCCGAGATAGGCAAATCTGCAAAATTTTGTATTTGTTGATCAAATAACCGATAGAAAATGTTTAAAAAATGAGCCGGACCTTGAAATTCCAGTCATTTCATAATTTTTTGCCTGAAATTTGTTGAATTTCAGGCTTGAAAATCTGAAAATGACTGGAATTTTATAGGTTCCGCACAGGGGAACCTATCGTCAATTTTTTTTTGCCAAACCAACCTCGCCATATACAAAATCCAAGCAATCGCACACACAAAATCCATAACATCTTCGCTCAAATCAGACAATGGTCTCGGAAATGACATTTCCCACCATTTTCGCATTCCCAACGGCTCCAGAACGAACTCATCGCCACAAATTGTGCATTTTATGTGACCGGTGGCTTTTACCCATTGCTCCAAACACGGGGTGTGTGTATAAGCGACGGAGCCCGAGCACGAGCATGGGCGGATTAGTTTGTTGGTTTTCTGTGAGGAAATAATTGTATTTAGAGCATAAATCTGCCTGAACCTTGAAATGTCATCAATTTTCGTAAGAAATTTCCGTCAAAACTAGAATTTTTGACCGAAATTCGAAAATTGTTGAAATTTCCGGGTTCTCGCGCAGGGAAATCTATCGTCAATTTTTTTTCGCTCCAAAACCTGAAAACCACCGTATTCTGTTTCAAAATACATCATTTTTGGTCTTGCAGCGATCTACAGTAATTTCAAAGGCGCAAAACCGTACCGTTTCATAGTCGAAACAAATTCGACACACCACACTTTGTTGTTGAGCATTTGTCGAACGAACACTTCTTTTCGAGCACATTTTTGCGAAATTTCAACGAGTAGAAATGACGGGGGATTTGGGAGGCCAGGATTTTTTATACGTGGGGGATTTGAAGGGTCACGTGGAAATTTTTTTGAAAAAAAAAAAATTTTTGCAGGTAATGTACGTTCGTCTGGCAAAAGGTTCTGAAGGTCTACCATGTGCCTACGCATACATCGAATTTTCGCAACAAACCTCAATCCCGATTGCCCTGCAAAATAATGGAATCGATTTTCACGGCCGACAATTGCGAATTCAACATTCGCGCGTCGCAATTCTCAAACCGCAACAAAAAACCGATAGTCAAGCGCTGGAGGAGGTCGAAGAGGCGATTCGTCTCGGCCGAACTGGCGGCGATGATTCGTCGTCGCGCGACAGGCGACGTTCTCGTTCGCCACCGCGTCGCACTAGTCGCCGCTCGCCTTCGCCAGTGCGACGACGTCGATCACCGTCGCCGCCGCGACGAAAGAGAAGTCGGAGTCGCGATCGCGACAGGAAGCGAAGCAGAGATCGAGGAGATCGTAGAAGAAGTCGTAGTCGTGATCGAGACACGAAGAAGAGATCGAGAAGTCGTGAGAGACGCAGGGAGAGAGAGCGAGATTCGAAGAGGAGAAGTAGATCACGCGAAAATCGCAAGCGAGATTCGTCGCGTGAACGAGATAGTCGCAGAAAGAAGGAGAAAAGTGATGATGAGCAATTGTTGAGAGAGAAATTGTTGGAAAAACAGACGAGTCGAAATAAGGTGAGAGGATTTTTGAGCTGAAAATCTGGAATATGAGCAATGCTTCGAATTTTGAGCCAAAAATCGAGAAATTCTGACAATTTTGAGTTAACATGAGCAATCCTATGAGTTTCGCTCAAAATTCTTCAAATTTTTTCTCAAAAAATTTGTATCATTGCTTATGTTAGCCAAAAAATAAATGACAAAACACAAAATGTCAAAATTTCAGAATTTGCACTCAAAAAATCCAAAAATTAAACTTTCGATGAAAAATGCAACAATTTCCAGAAAGTATTGAACTTTGGCTCAAAAATATCCTAAAATTAATTTTTCGATGAAAAATTCAACAATTTCTGAAAATCTCGAATTTTAGCACAAAAAATTCAAAATTTTCTGAATTTTTGCTCAAAAAAATCCTAAAATTTAATTTTTCGGTGAAACATTCAAAAATTTCCAGAAAGTCTTGAATTTTGGCTCAAAAATATCCTAAAATTAATTTTTCGATGAAAAATTCAACAATTTCTGAAAATCTCGAATTTTAGCACAAAAAATTCAAAATTTTCTGAATTTTTGCTCAAAAAAATCCTAAAATTTAATTTTTCGGTGAAACATTCAAAAATTTCCAGAAAGTCTTGAATCTAGCCCAAAAAATTCGAATTTAATTTTTTTTTTTGCAGGATTCATCGGATAGCGAATGGGAAGAAGCAAAACCCTCAAATGGCGATGGTCGAAAACGAAAAATTTCAGAATCAGCATAGAAATCTCTACTGAAACTACAAAATTGTGACAAAAATCATGAAAACCGGTCTCAAAATTATTTCTTAAAATTTTAATTCTTGAATTGAATTACAAAAAAGTCTCCATTTTCCCTCAAAATTCTCTCTGTAAAAAATTTAAAAATCAATTTTATTTTCATCTATTTTAAATCGAAATTCCATAAATAATAAGTTATGAGATCTTTTTTTTTTGAAAATTTGAATTTTTCCGGAAAAATTCAGAAGCCCTTTAGTTTTTCGTCAAATTCTTGACGAATTTTGGCTGGCAAACTTGAGTAGATTTTTTCGAGCTTTTGAATTTTTGCCGACTCCGTCAATGACACGTCACGCATTATTTCGACAACCTGAAATTTATTTCTGGGTTACTGTTGGTTTTGGCATGAAAATTTTGAATTTTTCATGTTTTTTGCATCATTTTGACACCAAGCATGGCTATTTTTTTTAATATTTGCAGATTTTTGGCGATCTACAGTAACCCATGTGGCAAACCTACAGTACCTTCTGAAATTCTCCAAACGCTTCTGGTGACATTGCTTCGACGGCTGAGGCCACAGATTTTTGACGCCGTGCCAAATCCACGTGGATTGTATTACGGTACTCACTATACTCTTCCTACAAAAATACCAGATTACAGAATTCCAGATTTTTTGGGTTACTGTAGGTCTACTGTACCTGTCGATCTTCTGACATGGATTTCATCAATTCTTCTATTTTTTGATTTTTTTCAGCTCCAGACCAAGTTGGATGTTGAACTATTGCGTAGAACTGCAAGAATACTGTAGGTGTACTGTAGGTCAGAACTACTGTATTTAGGATTACTGTAGCTCATTTTGGAGCCAAAAATGTGACCTACCTTATCCTGCTCCACAATATCGGCTCCCTTCAAAAATGGTGGAATAATCCTTGTGGGACCTTCTGGGGTCATTTTTGGCGGCAAAATCTCGGGTTTCCTTTGATCTACTTGAAATTCGCCGGAATTGGCGCCAAAATTCGAATTTGGCGCGAAAATTGGAGGCTGAACTTGGATTCGTGCCATCGGATTAAAGGTGTACGTGGATTTTGGTGGTGCAGAATTTGGTGCGAAAAAATTCTGAGGCGGATTGTTATTGTAGGCGAAACGATCCGCGTTTTGGACTTCTGCAAGAAAATCGGATTTTCTAGGGTACTGTAGATTTAAAAAAAAAACTCACGTGGAAATCCATAGCTCATCGGAAAAGTGTACTGTTGCGCTAAAATTGCTGGCACCACAAAAAATACAAAAATTTTGAACAACATTTTTTTTTGATCTACCAAAAACAGGAGTACTGTACTCTTTTATATATCCCGGAAAAACAAACAAAAAACTTTTGATTTCGAAAAAATTGTGTGAAAAAGTTTTTTTGGGGAGGAAAAACTTTCTAAGGAAACACTCATTTTTTTCTATGTTTGTTATCTTTGGCAAATCTGGATTTTTGTTATTATTACATAATTTTTTCGCGCGCGAAAAAGACTGGTTTTGGGCTCCGCCCCCTTTTTTGGCGGCAAAATTAAAAGTTCGCGTGGAAAAGCGAGCTTTTCTATGCAAATTGCGCTGATTCAAAAATGCTCCCATAGCTCAGCTGGTTAGGCGCGCGCTTTTTGTTGGTGAGGTCGATGGTTCAAGTCGCGCCGCCCGTGAACTTCTTTTTAAAAATTATCTTTCTAATTAATTTTTTTTGCAATCTCCAGATGGCTCAAACCGAGCTCAATGCCACCTGCCCGCTTTTCATTTATTTTAGCATTTTTCTGGTTGCTATGGTGATTTGCTCGGATATTTTCTCAATTTCCCCTATAGTTTAGCGTAGAGATGAGTGTGTTCGGGAATATTATGAGTCTTCAAGATGTCCTGAATCGTCTACCTCAATTTGAACATCAGGTAACTCGAATTTATTTTGGGTGAAAAATTTGGATTTTTCTGTGAAAAATGGTCAAAAATCACGGTTTTTGGGTCAAAAATCATCAAAATTCTCCAAATTTTTTGCAGATCAATCAATTGAATCGAAACCCGCGAGATTCTCAAAGTAGTCAAGCGAATTTCGTGCGGCAAGCTCGTGATCTACACAAACAACTCGACGAGCACCGGAAACGCGCGGAAAACGTGAAAACCGAGGATAGTTTCAAGAAACGACAAGTTTTGGATCAATGCGAGGCGTTGAAGATGCGTTTGTTGCGGATTTGTCCGGAAGTTGAGCGAAATTCATCGATTTTGTCGTCGGCACCAACTTCACGGCATTCTATTGAAGAGTGGGTTGAATTTCGTGAAATTTGGAGTTTTTTGAGTACAAACATGATGAAAATCCGATTATTTTGAAGTTTTCAAGAGTTCAACATATTTTCATCGTATTCTCCAAGCTCAGGGCTCTTTTTAGACACCCAATTTCATATAGTAATCTCAAAATTTGAAAAAAACAGATTTAAGCCACGCCCACTTTTCTGTACCGCAAGAACAGGGAGTTTTCAAGGGTCCAGAATATTTTTACCGTATTCTCCAGGCTCAGGGCTCTTTTTAGACACCCATTTTCATATAGTTATCTAAAAATTTGAAAAAAAACAGATTTAGGCCACGCCCACTTTTCTGTGCCGCAGTTAAAAAATCGAGATTTTTCAGAGAAGAACCTGCAAAAGCACCCAAAAAATCCACAATGTACGCGGATTCGGATTCTTTGGACGCGGATGCGGAAGACGAAAAACAAGCCACGCCCCCTCCGGAGCCCAAAAAACGGACGCAAATTGCGATAACTAAAAATGAGCCGGAAATTTGGGAAAAACCTGAAAATCAGCCAAAACAAAAAGAAGAAGAAGAAGTGGAAGTTGCTGGAAATACGTTTCAAGTGCTGAAAAACTTGGAGCCCGCCAAATTTGGTGATTTGAAAATTTACGAAGGTGATATTTTGGAGATTCTCGAGACCAGAAATGATGGTTGGTGGATGGCGAAAAATGGAAAAGATGAGCAAGGTTGGGTGCCTAAAACATACCTTAAGCATTTCCCTAAGCCTAAGGAACGCTCTAAGCTTTCAAAGAGGCTTGGAGTTAGGGATAGTGTTATTGCGACAACACAATTTTTGCGAAGGAATACTAAACCATCTGTGCAACCTATTACTACTATTGATGTTTCGACTTTGCTTCCAAACGCTGTGGTAGGTCAAATTTCGAATTCTTCTTGATTTTCTGAAAATTTTGACACCCATATTGCCTAGGTTTCTTGCAATTTTCTTAAAGGCACATGGAATTCACTATAGCTGGGATAATTTGGGTCCCGCCACGATGCACTTTTAAATCCAAAATTTCGTGGTGAAAAATATAGCAAAATGTAGGGAATTCTGAGCTCTACAAGATGCATTGGGTCTCAAAGCGAAATGTGAACATTTTTTTAAAGTTCAAAATTTCCCCTCGAGATTTAGCTCATCGTGTAGAGCTCGAAATTCTGCACATTTTGCTATATTTTTCGCCCCGAGATCTCTACTTTGAAGGGAGATCGTGGCGAGACCCAAATTATGCGAGCTGGAGTGAATTCTATGCGCCTTTAAGAAAATTTCACGAAACCTAGGCAATATGGGTATCAAAATTCTCAGAAAAGCGAGGGATTTACGAATTTTTAGGTCCCTGGTGTCAAAAATGACCAAATTTTTTGCAGACAACCTGGACCGGAAAGCAAATCACATGTCTAGGCGATGCCTATCGCTGTGACCATCATCTAACCTACGCCTGCCATCTAACTCCTCGTCTCTCTCATACAAATCTAGGCTTTCACGATCTTTTCTGGGTCCAGGATTTGGACCAGGTCCGAAAGAGGAATATCCGGATTTCCAGGCTTCTAAGGATTGTCAGGCTTGAGGGAATGCCTCTGACGTCATCAAAAGCTATTGTGAGACTAGCGCTGTTGGACGAGTCACGAAAACGTGGCAAACAAATTGTGTCGAACGTCGTCACGCAAATGCCACGCGTCAAAGGTGCCACGTGGCATCTGACGCGCGCGGAAAGCCGCGCGGAAGATCAGCGGAGCCTGGAGAATTCGGATATTTTCTTGCGGTCGAATTATTCGCTGGCCAGTGTGGTTTTGGTGATTGAGGCGTCGCTGATTGTTGCGACTGGAGAATCGGGATTCGAGGAGCGAAGTCTGGGAAACATCAAGATCGGATTGTTGAACGATGAAGGACAGCCCAAGGTAGTTAGCCGAACTTATGTGGAAGTGTTGAAGCGCGAGAATTTGTTTGGTATTAGCGAGGGTTTTGGCGGGGATTTGGAGCAAAATGTGGAACGACGTGTGTTTTTCAAAGTTATGGATGTGCCGAAGGATAAAGTGCATTTTATGGAGTAAGTTTTGGCCGGGGGATTGTGTAGTTCTCTCGGACTCTGAAATTCGTAATCTCCATGGTTTTCCAAGAATTTTGATACCCATATTGCCTAGGTTTCGGGGAATTTTCTTAAAGGCGCATAGAATTCACTACAGCTTGGATAATTCGGGTCTCGCCACGATGAACCTTTAAATCCAGAATTTCAGAGTGAAAAATATACCGAAATGTTCAGAATGTTGAGCTCTACAAAATGGTCTGGGTCTCTATGGGAGATTTTTGAATTTACATTTTTATGTGACCCCTTTCCTTTAAAAAATTAAAAACATTTGGGTCTTTTTTTTGCCACGTGGCATCTCGAAATTCGTAATCCCCTCGATTTCCCGAGAATTTTGATACCCATATTGCCTAGGTTTCCTGGAATTTTCTTAAAGGCGCATAGAATTCACTACAGCTTGGATAATTTGGGTCTCGCCACGATGCACCTTTAAATCCAGAATTTCTGGGTGAAAAATGTACCAAAATGTTCAGAATTTTGAGCTCTACAAGATGCGATTGGTCTCGAATTGAAATGTAAAATTTTTCTTAAATTTTTATTTTCGCTTCGAGACCCACTACATCTTGTAGAGCTCAAAATTCTGCACATTTTCGTATATTTTTCACCTGGAAATTATGGGTTTAAAGGGACATCGTGGTGAGACCCAAATTCTGCAAGCTGTAGTGAATTCTATGCGCCTTTAAGAAATTTGCAGGAAACCTAGGCAATATGGGTATCAAAATTCTTGGGAAAAGCTGTGGGTTTCGAATTTCCACGTGGCACAGCGCTATGGGACCTCATTTTTCTCCGAATTTCCAGCTCAATGCCCGATGTGCTTCTTCTGAACTCTCTATACCTTCCATTTTTCTACTACTACCGCCGGCGAGCCGGAACCCTTCTGATTCGCGACAATCCAAATCCCCTGAGCTCCGAAATGCACTCCGATCCACTTTTATCGATTTTTCCCGAAATTTCCGATCAACACGACATCATGGACGCGATGCTCCAACTTTGGCGTGCAAAATCAAAAATCACCGCGAAAAAATCGGAGGTCGATCAAACCATCGAATTTTTTCAAACATTTTTGCACACCGCCTACTTCATGTTTGCCACACAAATCATGCCGAATTATGAGATTGGTGATGACGTGGCGTTGGCCGGACGACAGAAAGTTATTCGAACTTTTTTGGAGGCTTTGAAGGTTGGCAAATTGAAGGAGTTGTTGGCGATACAAAAGTGTAGACCGTGTAATATTTATGACTATAGTTTGGATTTGATGGGAGCCCACAGTATTGATTGATTTTTTTTTTGAAATAAATTATTGATTTTTGAGCTTTTTCGTGTGAAAATTTGCAAAAAGCAAAAAAACTTTTTGCCGGCGCCGGGACTCGAACCCTTGACCTCGCCGACAAAAAGCGCTCGCCTAACCGTCTGAGCTATGATCGCGTTTTCGGAATCGAGGCAATTTGCATAGAAAAGCTCGGTGTTCCCCGTAAACTTTAAATTTTCGCGCGAAAAAAATGGGGCGGTGCCATTTTTCTGACGCGTAGGCCTAATTTAATATGCATAACACCTGTCGCAAATCACTTTTTTCCCTCTATTTTCGGCTTTCTCGGAAAAAAGTGCATTTACATTTTTATTGAAGAAATTTCCATATTTTCCCATTGTTTTTTAAAGCCACGCCCACAAAACCGCGCCGCACTTTTCTACTTTTTGCTTGAAAAAACGAGATTTTCCTTGGGGTTTTTTTGGCCAGATTCAATCATCCGAACAAATTTCAATTTCCCTGGTTGTTTTGGAGTGAAAACAAAGTTTTTTTGTTTTTTCTCACAACCAGGGCACAGAAAAATGGGCGTGGCTTAGTTGAAAAAAAAAACAATTTTTGTATTTTTACGACTATTTTTGTATCTGTTTTCCATGGAAACGTAGCTATCTGTAAAAAAATCTCGTGATTTTTTTGTCGAAAAAAATCCGAAAATTTTTTTTGTGTTTCTCAAAAATACCCTGGGGATTGATTTTTTGTTTGCGGTCCCAAAAAATCCAGGAAATTTTTTTCGACACAATTTTCTTGGCGTCTGCTTGGCGCCATAAAATTGTGCCATAAAAATTCATATTTATTCATTTCCTACACATTTTCTTCTGTTTTCAATGTGCAAAAAAATACATTGGATTTGTTCTCGAGAACTACACACACATAATTTTTTTTGGAAAAATTTCACCACAGCTTGTAGAGCTCAAAATTCTACACATTTTGCTATATTTTTCACCGCGAAATTTAGGATTTAAAGGTGCATCGTGGCGAGACCCAAATTCTGCAAGCTGTAGTGAATTCCATGCGCCTTTAAGAAAATTCCTAGAAACCTGGGCAATATGGGTATCAAAATTCTTAGAAAACACTGGAGAACTCGAATTTCCACGTGGCGAATCGAATTTCTTCACCTGAAATCCTCAAATTTCCCGTGCAAATTATGTTTTTCTGAAATATTTTCCCCCTCACAACAAAAAAAGAAGATGTACAATAATGGAATTATATAATCTTCCCTCCTCCTTCTTCTTTTTCGGCTATAAAAAAATTCCATTTTTTTCTATTTATTTTTCTCCCTATTTATTTTTTTTTCATTCGAGCACTCAGAAAAACAAGCCCGGATTTAGTAGTTTTCGGGAAAAACAGATCCTGAATTTTGAAAGTTTGGGTCTCGCTACGCTTTTTTGCCACCTGGCATCTAGATTTTCGAAATCTCCTCGATTTTCTGAGCATTTTGATACCCATATTGCCTAGGTTTCTTAAAATTTTCTTAAAGGCGCATGGGATTCACTATATCTTGCACAGTTTGGGTCTCACCACGATGCACCTTCAAACTCAAGATTCCTGGGAGAAAAGTATAGCAAAACGTGTAGAATTTAGAGCTCTACAAGATGTGCTAAGTCTCGAGGGGAAATTGTGAATTTTTGAAAAATTAGATGTGTAGTTCTCGAGGACAAGATGTTTTTACATGCGTTGTAACGTGGAAATTTGAAATCCCCGTGATTTTTTGAGAATTTTGATACCCGTATTGCCTAGGTTTCTTGAAACTTTCTTAAAGGCGCATAGATTTCACTACAGCTTGCAGAATTTGGGTCTCGCCACGATGCATCTTTAAGTTCAAAATTCCTACGAGAAAAGTATACCAAACTGCTCAGAATTTCGCGCTGAACACTATGCTTCAGGTCCTGAAGCGAAATTCTCAACTTTTCCAGAGAAAGCCCCCCCCCCTTTAAAGGGGGTGTATATTTTTGCAATATAATATATCTTTCGGAGGGCAAAAAAAAATATTAAATGAGTAGAGTAGAGTAGAGTAGCAAAAATTTGAGAGCGCCCAATTATTTTCTCCCTTTCTCCATTTTTTTTTTCATTCCGTTTTTTTGTGCTTCTGGAAGAGCCGCCGCGCAGCTCAGTAATGAGAAAGAGAAAATTGCACCACAGAAATTTATTTGCGCGCGCCGCCGCCGCCAATTTATTCCCTTTGTTCCACACAATTTTATTTATGCGTTATTGTCCTGTTATTGACATTTTTTGTGCCTGGAAAAATTTATTCGTCTCTTGTCTTTCAGCTCATCTTGTAGAGCTCGAAATTCTCTACATTTTCGTATATTTTTCTCCCAGAAATCTTGAATTTAAAGGGACATCGTGACGAGACCCAAATTATCCAAGCTGGAGTGAATTCCATGCGCCTTTAAGAAAATTTCACGAAACCTAGACAATATGGGTATCAAAATTCTCGGAAAACCCTGGAGATTTCGAATTTCCACGTGGCATCGCATTTAAAATCACCTAGTCCTCTTCCGAGAATTTATGAGCATTTAAAATCACCTTGTCCCAACTACACATTTAATTTTTCAAAAATTCACAACTTCCCCTTGACACGTAGCTTATCTTGTAGAGCTCAAAATTCTACACATTTTGCTATATTTTTACCACAAAATCTCTAGTTTAAAAGGGACATCGTGGCGAGACCCAAATTATTCAAGCTGTAGTGAATTCTATGCGCCTTTAAGAAAATTCCAGGAAACCTTGGCAATATGGGTATCAAAATTCTCGGAAAATCAAGGGGATTTCGAATTTCCAGGTTTCAGAGCCCGAAACATGATCCAAACTTGTCCCCGAGAACTACACAAATCAACTTTTTCTAAAATCCTCCTAATATGTATATATCATTTGTCGGGCTTGCGGAACACATTCACATTCACATAAACAAAAACAAACACACAAGCGCACAAAAATGAGCACATGAAATATTTAAAAGGCTTTATTTTTTCTCCTTCTCCTCCTCCTCTTCTTTTTTCGTCTGTTTTCAGCCACCAAACTCGGCAAAAATATTCGTTTATTTTTCGCAAATTTTACCAGTTTTCCAGTGTTTTTTTTGTTGGTGAATGAAATTCGATATTTTTGTGGGAAAATTGACGACATTTGTCTAATTGTTGACTGGAAAATGTGGTTTCGTGTTTTGGATCATTTTTGTAGTTCTCGAGGTCAAAATCATTTCATATGCGATTCCACGTGGAAATTTGAAATCTCCAGGGTTTTCCGAGAATTTTGATACCCATATTGACTAGGTTTCCTGCTATTTTCTTAAAGGCGCATGGAACTCACTAAACCTTAGATAATTTGGGTCTCGCCACGATGTACCTTTAAATCTAAAATTTCGCGGAGGGAAATATAGCAAAATGCTCAGAATTTCGAGCTTTACAAGATGCTCAAGAGGAAATTCAAGAAAAAAAATAATTTTTGATATGACCCCCCCCCCTCCTTTAAGAAATTTTTTTTTTTTGAGAAAAAAAATTCAAGTTTTCTCGTGCTCTCAATAGGTCGATTTGATGAGATGAGAGGGGGGAAGAAATTCAAATTTCCTGTGCAAAAAAAGGGGAAAATTGGGGGCGGAGCCCCCTTATTTTCGCCATTTTTTATGTGTGCCGCCGCCTTTTTTTTGCTGTTGTCGTTCCACACAACTTTTTTCTGCCTTATTTTTTCTTTTTTTTCCTTACTAGAAAAAAGTCAGGTTTTTTTTCAGCTAAAAATTCACTTGGCAAGCTTCCAAGACCCAAAATGTAACCTTAAAGGAGTATATTTTTAGCTAATTTCGAAAAAAAAGTTTTTACGGGCCAAAAAAGATCAAATTTATTTCATTTCTCATCCAATTTTCGACCCTATTGTCTATTTTTTGGGGCAAATTTTCTGCTCCGGAAAAAATTCCCAAAAGAAAAGAAAAATTAGGGCACTTTGTGTGTGTTTTCTTTTATTTTCCGAGTCTTTTTCTATATTTTTGCCTTGTCTTGTGACTTTTTGAGCGCGAAAAATTGGAAAAATTCACTTTTAAAGGTGCATGTTGGGTCCTGACATGATCAAGGTGATTACTGTATGCACCTTTGAGCTTTAAGAAAAAAATTAAGAAAAATTTCATGCAAAAAATTGAAGGTGCATACAGTAGTTCTCTTAATTGTGTTAGGAACTAGCACATTTAAAGGAACATACCGTATCAATATCACAAAAAATCGATAATTTCGATATCATATGACGTAGAAATTTGAAAATTAACTTTTAGCGCAAGAAAAACAATGTGAACCTTTAAAGGAACATACCGTACATATCTTAAAGAATTTTTTTTTTCAAATTTTGTATATTTTTGCTTTCTCTGAACTTCCGAAAATTTAAAATTTAAGAAAAAAAAATGTTTTCAGAGATGTCTGACAGTCAAATAATCACTCTAAACGTGGGCGGCACCATATACAGTACCACGCGTCAAACGCTCCTCAAAGATCCCGCAACTCTGCTTGCGACAATCGCATCATCAAGTGACGTCACAAGCGCAACCGACGCAATCATCATACTCGCAGATGGCACAATTTTCATTGACCGCGATGGTGCGCTCTTTGCGCATGTGCTCAACTTCTTGCGCACCGATAAATTATCGCTTCCGGAAGATTTCCGCGACACTGCGCGGCTGCGCGATGAAGCCGAGTTCTATGGATTGGAGAAAATGGCGGGGGCTTTGGCTGGAGCTGCGATTTCTGTCAGCCGCCCGAGAACTGCGAATGGATATAATAATGGAACCGGAGCAGAAACTGGTGAGATTTGAGGGCTCTGAAGGGAAAATTTAAATTCCTTGTGAAATTCTGGACCTGGGGGAGGTTTTTTGGACAATTTTGGCAGAAAATTGGATTTTAGGTGACCCCCTCACATTCAATAAAGGGGGGGGGGTGCCTTTTTTGTTCACGGGTCATTTTTCACGCGGAATTCAATTTTCCCAGTTTCAAGACCGTGAAATTCAGATTTTTCGTGAAATTTTGATCCGGGAAAGTGGTCTAGAAGGTCGAGGAATCGATTCCTGGTGGGAACTAATTTTTTGTAGACTTAATTTTTTGGTTCAAAATTTCACGCTGAATTCAAATTTTCAGCTCTAAAGACTTAAAATCACGAGCTAAGCTCAGAAAACCATGCTAATTAAATTAATTCCGAGTAAAAACGTGCACTTTTGCAAAAACTATGTTATTTTTTGTGTCCCACTCGTTTCCTTCCTTTTGCTTGCTTCTTCCCGTTTATAATTAGAAGACTTGTCTTTTTTCGCTCATTTTCCTCTTCTTTTTTTGCTTGAATGACATCAACGGAAGGAAGTCGGAAGAAGCCGTGTAATTTCAAATTAAACACTACTCTAGCTGCTTTTTTTGACATGAGCAATAAGAAACATTTTTTGAAGGGCAATTTCTTTTGGTTCTCAAGTCTTCAAAACCAGAAAATTCGGGAAAAATTGTTTTAAAAAAATTTTCGAAAAAAAAAATTAGTTCCCACCAGGAATCGATCCCCCGACCTTCCAGACAACATTATCGGGGCAAAATTTCACTGGAATTCTGAATTTTCAGATCTTGAAACCAGAAAATCTGAGTTGAGCGTGAAAAATAACCCGGGAACAAAAAAGGTACCCCCCCCCCCTTACTAATTGTGAGGGGGGTCACCTAAAATCTAATTTTTCGCCAAAACGGTCCAAAAAACCTCCTCCAGCTCCTAAATTTCATGAAAAATCCAAATTTCCGCTCAAAAATCGATAATCTCTAATTTCCAGGCGGCTACATCACCCTAGGCTATCGTGGCACATTTGCATTCGGTCGAGACGGCCAAGCTGACGTGAAATTCCGAAAATTGCACCGTATTCTGGTGTGCGGTAGAGCGACTTTGTGTCGCGAAGTTTTTTCGGACACTTTGAATGAGAGTCGAGATCCGGGCGGTCCGGATGATATTGAGAGATATACTTCTAGATTGTATTTGAAACATCAGTGCTTGGAAAGGGTGGGTTTTGAATTTTTGAGCGAAAATTTCTAACTAATTTTCGACCGAAAAATCACAAAATTTGATGAATTTTAGGCTAAAAATCAAAAAATTTGGCCAAAAATGGGTACGGTATGCTCCTTTAAAGGAGCATGTCGGGTCCTGCAACGATTAAGTGAATAATTGTATGCGCCATCGAATTTTCAACAAAAATTTGAATAAACTCCACGTGGCGAAAATTTTGAAAATTCAAAAATTCATACAATTATTCCTCTAATCGTGTCAAGACCCCAAAATGCACCTTTAAAGGAACATACAGTACCTATTTTTGGCCGAAATTTTTGATTTTTAGCACAAAATGCTCCAAAATTTTCAAATCTAGGCTCAAAATGCTCCAAATTGTTTGCAGGCATGCGATTTGATGGCCGAAAAAGGCTTCAAACTGGTCGCCACGTGTTGTTCGGGTGCCAACGGTTTGTCGGCCACAAATCATCCGATTTTGGCCAGTAATATGGGCTCAATTTCACAATCTGTGAGTTTTTGAGAAGGTTTTTGCTCAAAAAACTTGAAAAAATTGACTTTCAAGTGGTTTTTGCGGGGGAAAATTGGATTTTTCGCAATTTTTTTTTTATAGAAAATTGGGATTTTAGGCCTCCTAGGCTCATTTCAGGCCGTTCTCCACGTGTTCAAAGGCGCATACCGTACTCTTTTTTGCAGGATCTGATGAATCAACGAAACTGCGGTGATTACGAAGAGCAAAGATGGGCTCACTACACGGAATATGTGTTTTTCCGCGAACCGCAAAGCGGATACATCACTCCGTCGCCTCGAGACCTTTAATTATCCAATTTTTGATCACGTTCCTTTAAATTACTGTAGTTTATTATTGATTTTTACTGTGGAAAATGTAAAATTTCGGCTTTTGATGAATTTTATGCGATTTTTGTATGAACATTATGATGAAAGGCAAGATTTTGATATTTAAAGCGAAAAAATTTGGAAAATCTGAAAATTTCAGACAAAATTCGTTGTTGTTGTTGTAGTTGTGGTTGTTGTTGTGGTGGAGGTGGCGGCGGTGAATCTGAGACAATTTTCTGACTCAAAATTCAAGATTTTCGTGATATTTTGGGCCTAGGCCCGTTTTCAGGCCAGTTTAGACTCAAATTTCCTGAAAATGCGAGATTTTCGGGTTATTTTGAGCCTAGGCCTGTTTTCAGGCTCAAATTCCTTAAAAATTCGATATTTTCGGGATATTTTGAGTCTGGGACCCTTTTCAGGGCATTCTAGGCTCAAATTCTCTGACAATTCGAGATTTTTGGGTTATTTTGGGCCTAGGCCCGTTTTCAGGCCAGTTTAGGCTCAAACTTCCTAAAAATTCTAGATTTTCGGGATATTTTGAGCCTAGGCTCTTTTTCAGACCAATTTAGGCTCAAATTTTCTGAAAATTCGATATTTTGAACTTAAAGGCCCCTTTTCAGGCTTTTAAGGCCAATTTAGGCTCAAATTTCCTGAAAATTCGAGATTTTCGGATTAATTTCAGTCTAGGCCCGTTTTCAGACAAATTTAGGCTCAAATTCCCTTAAAATTCGAGATTTTCAGCTTGTTTTGAGCCCAGGCCCGTTTTCAGGCTTCCCAGGCTCAAAATGCTCCAAATTCGGCCCCCAAAAAAGCCTCACTTTGCAGTTCTTTCTCCTTCGATCACAACTTGCGTCAATTGTCGGATTTGTCCGTTCGGCGCCGCGCGGAACAATAAAATCAATAATTTTCCGCATACAAATGCCAATAATAGGATAAAGATCTGAAAAATTCATGAATTTTGAGATAAAATTCATTGGTACTGTATGTTCCTTTAAAAGCATGTTGAGTCCTGCCACGACCTTTAAAGGAACATACCGTACTTATATATTTCTGGTGATTTTTTCAGGGTTTTCGGCTCAAAATTGAGTATTTTTCACAATTTTTAGCTCAAAATTAGCAAAATTCAAAATCTCACCAAGAAAAATGCGTAAGATACGATAAGTCGAGTGCTGAAACGCAGTGAATCGATAAAATTGATGGTTAGAATCAGTGAGGAAATGCAGGCGGCGACGAATGAGATTACGGTGGTGATGAAGACCAAAAACGTGGCGGGAATCATGGCTGGATGGCCGAAAATTGAGATTATCTAGAAAAATCGAGATTTTTTGAGTCAAATTTTGCCTCAAACCTTTCTATGATAACCAAAAACATGAATCACATTATTCACCAAACTAGACACCAAAATAAATGGCAAAAATGTGATCACAAATCCGGTTCCTTCGTATTTGAACGCAGTGCAATAGTAGGTGATAATTCCAGCCAAAGAGAGAAGCTGAAAATCGAATTTCAACTAAATTTTGATGAAAATCACCTACCGTCTGACTGGCCATCAATACACCAAACGGCCATTTTTTCAAAAATCCAAAATCCGCCGATTCCGACATGATTTCGCCTGCAAAATGATACAAAATAATATAAACAAAGTTTATTACTGGGGAATATAAACAATTGGTTTTTTCTCGCGGAAAAATCGATAATTCAGAAGTATTTAGTTTCTCGTCGTTTTCTTTTTGAAAAAATTGCTGAAAAGCCGAAATTTTCAGCATTACAACAGCGAACAAAAAAACTAATTAAAATTGGCGTGGCCGAACAAACGCGGCCTAGAGAACCAAACAAGTTGTGTACTTCTCCCGGACAACATTTCATTTTTTTTTTTGCGAAAATCGCGCTCCTCCTAATTTCCCAAATTTCCAGGCAAAATGGAGGTTGTTCAAAAGCGCGTGGCAATGCTGACAAACTGCGAAGTGTTGGAATTCCTGAAATCGCAGAAAAAAGACGAAAAATCTTCGGAAAAGCTGAAAATGTTGAACACGGTGGTTCGGGAGACGCGGAAATATTTGCACGCATCGCCGGCCGCCACGCAAAATTCGGATATGATTGAACAACTTTTGCCGAAGCTTAAACCATAAAATGCGGTGAAATATGGAACCAAAAACAAGCGTCTCGCACTTTGAAAACCGCTCACAACAATATGGATATCGATCAGGTTGGTATTTTTCTTGCGATATTATAGATAAACTGGAGGTAAATATAATTTTTCTAGGTACATGATTTGATGGAAGATATTGCTGAACAACAAGAAGTTGCAAATGAAATCCAGTCAATACGGGCATCGATGAAGACGATTTGATGAGAGAATTGGAAGAATTGGAGCAAGAAGAACTCGATAAACAACTTCTTGATGCAAATCCTGCTCCAGTATCTCTTCCTGATGCTCCACGTGTTGCACTTCCATCTGTTCCATCTCGCCAAGCCAAAGTCGCTGCAACTGCTGACAAAGATTTAGAAGACCTTGAAAGTTGGGCCAATGCTCAAGAAAACGTGTTCAAATATGTGAGTATCGAACTTCTATCATTCATATTTATTAGTCATCAAAAAAAATTATTAAAGAGTAGTGAAAATCTTGGTCTGAGCAACATGTGTAATTTTGCAATTATTTTTGTGCCCAAAAATTTGGCACAAAATAGCATTTCTCAAATTGCGATTCAAACAGAAATACACCAGAAAATTGATAAAACTGAATAAATTAACACTCAAATGTCCGACCAAAAATTCGAAAACTTCGGGAGTTTTCTGAAAAAAAAGATCATGTGCCATGACAGGGTTCTGCCACCAAAAACTCACATTGTCGCCATATCGAAAACCAATTTTAGCCAATGTATAAAAACTCATAATTATTGATAAAATCAGCGAGTTCATGATCAAATTTTTCGAATTTTTTTCACGGTAAAATTTTCTATATACCAAAAAATTCAAAAACAGGCCAAAAAATGGGGAATTCGGTAGGATTACTACATTTACACGTAAAATTAGCTTTCGATAAAAAGTTGGAATAACACATTTGTCATCAAAATAATACATGTCAGAAATGAAATAAATTGTGCAATTTTTCGAAAATGTTCTCATTGATAGAATACTTAATTGGATTAGCCAAATTAACACAAATATTTTGATTAATTCATAATTAAAATTGAATTTTAATTGCCACGTGGAAAAAACTCCATAAAATACAATCAAATATCGATTATCTACATTGATCCACAAAAACCATTCAAAGATATCAAAGATCTTCTCGATTTTTATTCCAAAAACACTGGAATCAATAAAGGGGTCCGAAATAATCGTTTTCAAAATAGATTCAATAATTTGCAGAATGTTCTTCGATCATATGGAATGGCTGTTATTCGTCAACCACTTTATCTAATGTCTGAACTTTGTGAATACGGTGCACTTCGTGAATATCTTCGAGAAAATTCGAAAACAACAACTGACGCAGAAAGAGTTGAATTTTGTCTCGGATCAGCAAAAGGTGTCGAATATTTGCATTCTCAAAGATTGATTCATCGCGATCTGGCAATCAGAAATGTTCTACTCACCGAAGAAAAGATTCCAAAAATTTCGGATTTTGGTTTGGCAAAAGTGACAGATCGATATGAAATGAAAGAACAATGCAAAACACCAGTTCGTTATCTTGCTCCAGAAACACTTGAGAATTATATCTTCACACCGAAATCCGATGTTTTCTCATTTGGTATGGTTATTTGGGAGATTTATGAAAATGGACAACAACCGCATGATGGAAAAAATGCACAAACAATTCGAGATTTGACAAAAAAACAACAATTTTTGAAATTGAATGAGAAAGCGCCAAATGAATTGCGAAAACTTGTCAGTGATAAAATATTTGTGCCAGATCCGGAGAATCGATGCAATATGAGTACTGTAGTTCAGACAATTGAAAATCTGGTCAAATAGTGGAAATAAAGTGATTTCTGAAAATATGAACTTGTTGAATTTTATTTATTTTGGAAACCAGGATGATCGAGTCCCGGAGTCAGAATTTCGGTATTCCAATTCAGAATTAAAAATTTAGTTTGCAATTTTCACGAAACGACGAGCCGAGGTGTTAAATTGTTCGTAAACAAATATCTGAATTCTGAAATTCTGAAAATCAAATCTAAAACTCATGTTTCCTCTTCCTTCATTCATTTTTTTCATTCAAAACCATTTCCATCAAGTTTTGTTGATTTGTTTTTTTTGCAACCACAATCTTCACTTTCTTCTCGTGTTCTTCATCTTCATCAGGAAATGAAAAAAGAGTTTACTTGACAAGAATGTGTTGTGGGGAGAAAAAAAATAAATAAAATGCATAATATATACAATTTTTGAATGCAATAAAAAAAACGATACAATGGAAAAAGAAAAAAAAAATATTGAATGAAATGCATAAGTGTTGAATTGTTTAATTTCAATTCGAAAGTCTTGTGATTGTTGCAGGTGAACATTTGAAAGCCAATGATATTTGTTGACAAACATTCATCTTGTTTCTGGGGAAATCTATCTTCAACATTCTGGAAAATTTGCATAAAAATAAATTAGTTTCGAAACAAAACACGTGTCCTAAGGAAGTCTCAGGAATGAAACAATTTCAAAAAACTTACTCTCGGAGAGCAACTCGAGCAGCTTCTGGCAAACTTTTTCTGCCTTCGGTTTCATATCCGTTGTGAATAATTTCATCAAGTTGACTTATAGTTCGAAAGACCATTTCCTTTTGCTCTATTTGGCATTTATCCACAATCTCCAAACACTTTCTCAAATTTTCATTTCGAAGCGGAATCTGTAAGAAAAAAACACTGATATTGTAACCCTAAATGCTATTCTTACATGTGATAATCCGGACAAATTCGGACCTTGCAATCTTTCTCCAGCAACTTCGATCTGTTCAAGCTGAAAAATAAAAAATAATGTAAATAAAATTATATGCTAATTTACATTGCTCATCGAGTAATGTTATCAATCCGATTGACGCTTCAAATAAATCGATTGTATCTTGATTATCGGGAAATTCAATGTGGATATATTTGATTCCTTCCCTTGCATATTCTTGTTGAGCTTGCTTGAAAATTTGATGATTGTACTGTTGCTGAAGTTTTTCATTAGCAAAATTTATGCAAAACTGCTCGAATGAATTGACATCAAAAACTTCGAAGCCGTATATATCCAATATTCCAATCGTATTTTTCGTTGAAATTGATGTTATTTTCTTGTTGAGTGCTTCATTGATTTGCATGACCATGAAATTGAAATAATGATGGTAGACATGTTTTGCGAGAGCATCGCGTGATCGAATTGCTTCATCAATTGTCAAATATTTTGAGAATTCTTCACTTCCGACTTTAACCTTTTTCTGAGTTAAGCAACTTCGAAATTCATTTTCATCAACATTCCAATAAGAGCACAGTTTCTCGATTTGGGCAGACGAAGAGGGCTAAAAAGAAAATTTGATTATTATTTCGAAAAATAAGAACTCACCGATATTATAGAGAAACCATCTTTGAGATCAAAACATATGTTGCCGATTTGCAAAATACCAGCCAAAACTTTGCAATAATTTGTGATTTCTTTATCATCGCATACGAGCTTGCGAAGTGCAGTTACAAAACCATCAAATCCATTTATTTCATCAATTTCAGCACTCCGGCTTTCTCCGCCTTTCACAAGGTAGCAATAATCTTGATAATTTTCCAAATTCAATTCTTTAACCAAATCATGATTTTTTGAAGAACACATCTGGTAGAAGATGTTGAAACTTCTCTCTCCTGGACCTTGTATCACCAGCCGACTTTTCTCCAATAAATATGTTGTAATATTCATTCCTGACACAATTCTTCCATCATCACAGAATTTCCCTTGAATAAATTTCCCGAAGCGAGATGAATTTCGATTTTGAGTGGTTTGTGCATTACCAAGACTTTCGATTATCTCATTGAATGACGCAATTGATTCGATTCCAATATCATCTGTTGTATTTGAAGTCGAGTGCGCTAAATACTCCAAGATATGTGAAGTCGTTACTGTTTTGCCAGCTCCAGATTCTCCTAAGCAGACGATTGATTGAGATTCGGAAAAGGTTCTTAGATAATAAACAGCTCCTGCGATCAATTGATAAACATGCGGTGGAGATTTTTCGCTAACTTTCATCGCAGTATCTTGATACAATTTCATCACATTTATTCCATAAAGATCTTTACATTTTTCATATGGATTGACTGAAAGTAGGATTTTTCCGCAATAGGTATACACTTGTTTTTGGTCGATGAATCTTCTTTTCAATGAATTCAGAACACCAGCTTCGTGTAAATACAATAAATCACTTATATCATGTTTTCCAATGAATATTTCTGGGTTTCGCAGAAGGGGTAATTCGTCCACTGATGCAAAATGAATTTCCTCAATCTGTAAAAATAATTATTCAAAAAGTGTTTTGCTTTACAACGAATAAAACTTACCTTATCCCGGATTCTTACTCTCAAAACTCGCCGACACTCATCCAAATCATCCATCAGTTCACCTTCAACGAAAACCAATTTTTCGTCGCGAAACCGAACATTTGCTCCCTTCTAAAATTAAAACTTTGAATATAATACGATGAAAATTTTAGGTCAGCCCCAATTTTGGGAAAAAATAACTAAAAAGCTTACCCGATAATTGTCCAATATTGCTGAATTCATCTTCACACAATAAATTTGCGTAAATATAGCAACACACCGACCGAGAAACAACTAGAACTTGCGTAAATATAGCAAAACACCGACCGAGAAACAACTAGAAACACACCGACTGGCGAGACAACTGCAAAATTATCCATAGGGCGCCGTTTCATTTTCAATTTTTTTTTATTGATTTTTTTTCGAATTTTTTGAAAACAGCCTTTTTCGTTGTTTTTCCGAGTTTCTTGATAACGGTTTTGATATTTTCAATTGGTAACTTATGACCGGGGTTCGTGCAGCTCAGAGTTTTTGAATTTTCCTTCGGTTTTTTTACTAAAAACATTTGGTTTCATATTTAATGTTGAATTTTCAGATCGACGAGCCGAACGCCAGACAGATAGCAATATTTCCAAGAGAATTTCAGCATTTTTTCGACAATGTTGGATTGTTCAATTTGTCGATTTTCAATGGTGAGTTTGATATACATTTCGAAGGTTTTTCTGGAGTTGTTCGATTCCTGTGGTGTTTTGAGAACTTTATTCGCGCATATCCCATTTGAATTCAAATTTCAATGGGTTTTGAGGTGCAATTATTAAGCATTTGAGCATTTCCAGCAAAAATTCAACTCAAAATTCTCCAAATCTCCTCTTGAATCAGCTCGTGGATTGAAACTTGATGAACGAGTTGCCGCAATGATGATGCTCCGATTTTCGCCACTTGAGCAAATTCTATCGGATATCTATCCGAGATTATATCGATTGAATGATTTGGCGGTGAGTTTTTTTGAGGGTTTTGATGATATGCACAATTTTCAGCGCAAAATTTCAGTCAGGAGTATTTTTTCCAGTCTTTTTTGCAAACTTATCTGAAACTCTTCCATTTTTCAGCTACCAACATGTTGTGATGAATCGAGTTGGCCACGCCCACATTTTTGTAGCAAGTATTTGGTGGAAATTATCAAGAGATTCATGAGAATTCGTTGATTGAAAGAGACAATGATGTATCGAGACGAGTAGTTGCATTCTTCAAATATGTCTCACTTTTACGATTCTATCTTGGGCCCATTCTTATTATTAAGTACGTTTTTTCGGGCAAAAATCACGATTTTGAAAAATATCTGAGTTTGATTACTTCACAGGTCCGAAAACAGAAAATTTACTCATATTAAAATCGACTAAAAAAGAAATTTTGGGTTTTTCAAATTTTTCTTTTTGATATTTTTTGAAACGTATTTTTTTCGAGGTTTTGAAAGTTGGGAGAAAAAGAAAAATGAAGCTTCTATAGCAAAAAAATCAGCTCAAAATTTCACCCTAAAACCTTCCAAAAAAGCACGACCTCTAGATTTTCAAGGTCATTTTGTAGCTCTTGCAAAATGAGCCTGAACTTGAATTTTAGAAAAGTTTGATTTTGGCTCAAATCTGGATTTTTGATTAGAAAATGAGCTTCGAATCAAAATTGAGATGAAAATTTTCAATCTAGTAGAAATCGTCGGATTTTCAGAGAATAATTTTAGTATCCGAGTTTGATAATTCTCGAATTTTTAATTTCAGGTTATTTTTTGGCTCTTGAAATTATCTGCAAAATGAGTCTAAACTTGGTTTTTAGCTGAAATTCGTATTTTGAAAAAAAAAAAACTAGAAACTTTTTCAGAGAAAATGACGAGAAAATCCCAGAAACATCTTCAAAACTAAATAATCAGTTCAAAATTTTGAATTTCCCTCCCAAAACTTTCTATTTTTGCAGAGAACATGCTGCAAATCGTGAATTATTTGTTCGTCGACTTGTTGATGATCGAACCGAATCAACTCATTCTTATAACGAATTTTTGCTACATTTAAATTGAGAAATCAATAATTAGCCCCTTTTCCTCTAAAAATTAGTATTTATTTCATTTTTTCTGATGTATAATATAATTCTTAATTTTTTGTTAACAAATTCTTGAGCTCAAGAATTTTTTGTTAACAAAAAAAAACTAATTAAAATTGGCGTGGCCGAACAAACGCGGCCTAGAAAACCAAGCAACTTGTGTACTTCTCCCGGACAACATTTCATTTTTTTTCGCGCTCCTCCTAATTCCCAAATTTCCAGGTAAAATGGAGGTTGTTCAAAAGCGCGTGGCAATGCTGACAAACTGCGAAGTGTTGGAATTCCTGAAATCGCAGAAAAAAGACGAAAAATCTTCGGAAAAACTGAAAATGTTGAACACGGTGGTTTGGGAGACGCGCAAATATTTGCAAGCATCGCCGGCCGCCACGCAAAATTCGGATATGATTGAACAACTTTTGCCGAAGCTTAAACCGTTTAAGGTGATTTTTAGAGTGTGAAATTTGGTGAAATTGTAATTTTTGCAGCTAACAACTGCTGAAACACTGCAAATCATCAATTTGAGACCAAGTGCACCGGCAGATGTAAGTTTTTCGCAAAAAAATGAGTTGAAAATTGACCTAAAATCTATTTCAGATTCAATTATTAGTCGAAGAAACCGAGGAGCGATTTCCAGCTGAAGAAGAGCTTCAAAATTTGGTTGACGCCGTGACTTCCACTCTTCCACCACCACCACCAAAACGATGAAAGTTTTTTTTGAAATTTTGAATTTTGGTGCGAGAAAATTAGAGGTTTTTGATGAAAAATCCACTCATAAATCCCCCAATTTTCCAAACCAAAACTACAAATTTCGAAATTTTTCTGTAAAAATTTGTTGTTCTTTTTGTTGTTATCACCATAGTTACCCTTTTCCTCGTTTTTTATTTGGTTTTAATGAAATTCTCTGAATTTTCAGCTGTTTGCGTCAAAAAACCCAATTTCCTTCGCGAAATGTCAATTTTCGCCGAATTCTCCATCACAACATAACAAAAATGTCAATCAATTGTCATCTCTGCTTCTCTGTGTCTCTCCGTCATCCCGCACTCTCTCGCCGCCAACAATTTTCTCTCGTCGTCTCGCACTCTCCACTCTTTCCACACTCTCTCGCATCTCCTTCGTCTTTTTTGAATTCGCATCTGCCTATATGTCATTTACACAGAGACATTTTTTCAATTTGCTGATTTTTTTTGAAATTTAAGTTTTTCGCGCAAAAATGAGCGCTACGTGGAATTTTTGGCGCCAAAGTGACGTGGATTTGAAAAAATTCAAATTCAAAAGTTTCCCGCAATTTTTCTCTGTGCCGCTCAAAAATTCACGACCTCTATCAATTTTTTGACATTTTGACATTTGACACACAGATTTCCCCCTGACTTGAGCAAACAAATCACAAAAATCTGTCAATTTTTCCCTAGCGCCACAAAATATGATATTCAAATTTTATTTGATTGTTTCTCTCAAAAAATAATCGAATCATATGTTTTTGTATTCCTTATTGGTTTTCGTCACATTTTATGGGGCCCTTTTTCCCAGAAACAACAAAAAATCCAATAAAATTTTGATTTTTTGCGCAAAAAATCGCATATTCCTTTAAAGGTGCATGTTGGGTCCTGCCACGATTATTGTATGTGCCTTTAAAGGAACATACCCCGTACTTACTCAATTTCCCAAGCTCCGCCCATTTTTTGCAATTTCATCGCACAGTTTTTTTGATAGGTAATGGACGCCGACGCGTTTTTGTCGTTGGTCAAAACCGAGGTGAACGTGGAGGCCGCACAACATCAGAATTCCACAGAATCCACCAGCGACGACACAATCAATAGTATTGATTGGAATGAGACGTGAGTTGTTTTGCTGTGAAAATTGAGCTGAAATTCCGGATTTTTAGCTCATTTTCAGCCAAAATTTGAAAAAATCACGATTTTCGGAGCACAATGAGCCCAGAAATGATGAATTTTGCTTAAAAATCGGGGAAAAACACACGGCGGACTAGGTTTTTAGTTTGGTTTTCTAGTCCTCGCGTTTCTTCGGCCACCTTTTTCGAAAATTAATTTTCGAGTTTTTGCTCATTTTCAACTGAAAATCACTATTTTCGGAGCAAAATGAGCCGAGTTTTGCTCAAAAATCGGGGAAAAACAGCCGGAGGACTAGGTTTTTAGTTTGGTTTTCTAGTCCACGGCCACCCAAATGTTTTTTTTTTCGAAAATCCACGATTTTTGCAGAGAAAATGGCGAAAAAGTGGCGAAATATCGAATGTTTTTCGATACGCGCGAGAAAAAGCTGCAGGAGAAAATCGAGTTTGTCAAAATTGTCTATCGATTCAAAAATCAGCTTTTTGGCGATTGCGATGGTCATGAGGTGGGTTTTGGCGCGAAAATTTGAATTTTTGGCTCAAAATTCATCATTTTCAACATACAATTCAAATTTTCAGGTAACCCCGCGCTCAAAAGAAGACGCGTGGAAAAAAGTGGCGGCCGAAGTGGAACAATACGGCCTCGAAAGTTACAAAGGCAAACCGTGGGCTCGACTGCGCGATCACGATTGGCAATACGTTCGAAGACACGCCCTTTCAAGGCATGAAAATACGAATCGGCCGATGGGGAAGTTAGGGTAAGTTCGGGCTCAATTTTTGGAGCAAAATGAGCTAAAACAGGTCATTTTTCACCAAAAATCTCGTGCTTGAGCTCATTTTTCGTCAAATTCCATTAAAAACTCCAATTTTTGCAGTGAACTCGACCGAATTGTGCTCGAAATCATCTCGACAACCGCTCTGGCAAATGCGGTGAACCAAGCCAACAATTCGCAACTCTTCATCTCGCAAAACTCCCAACAAAATGTTTCTGTGGAGAGCAATAATAGTGTGGAGCAGTATTTGAAGACGTTTTTGGGAGCTGTAAATCAGGACAGTGCTGAAACACCGGTAATTTTTGCGATTTTCTGAAAATCCGCTGAAAATCATGAATTTTGAGCCAGAAATCATGAAATTTGGACAAAAATAGGTACGGTATGATCCTTTAAAGGTGCAAGTTGGGTCTTGGCACGATTAGGTGAATTATTGTATGCGCCTCTAAATTTTCTGCTAGAAAATTGGTTTTGCCACGTCATAGCTAATTTTTAGCGCCAAAAATCAGCTATGACGTGGCAATTTCAAAGGCGCATACAATTACTCACTTCTTTGTGTCAGAACCCAACTTGCACTTTTAAAGGAGCATACCGTACCTATTTTTGGCCAAATTTTTTGATTTTTAGCTCAAAATGCTCCAAATTTCTCAAATTTTTGCTTAAAATGCTCCAAATTTCCAGGAGCTCAACGCCAGTTTCGAGATCAAAGATCAAAATGTGGTGCAAGCGGAACCATCCTCAAATTTGCTAGTAGAAATGTTGCACAAAGTCGGCGTGCCGCAATGTCTCTCAGTCGACGCGGCGGCGAATTTCGCCGCCGCGCGGAAATCGCCTATTCCAAATTCCGCGTCAGCCGCATCCGGAGCAAAGCCGAAAATGACGTCACGCTCGCAAACAGCTCCCTCAGTTGTGCTCTTCAACACACCGCCGCCAATCAATAATTCACCACCTGGACCTTCGGCCTCTCAAGGGCCTCCGCCGCACAAAAAAGCCCGGATTTGGCCCGAAAAAGAGCTGGATTTCGAGCAAAAGCGGGAAATTTTGATTTTGAAGAAAATGGAGGTCGAAATTCGACACTTTGAATTGGAAAATGAGAAATTGGAGAGGTAAAAAATTATTTTTTAGGCCGTGGCCTAGAAATTCTTCGGCCACCATTCGTTTTCAAAATCATAATTGTTCTTTCAGAGAAATTCGAATTCTCGAGAGTCAAGAAAAACGTGCTGCAGAATTGCATCAAATCGAAATGCGCGCCGCCAAAGCAAAATTGCAACGAGGCTCCGCCATTGACGAGGGAAATTTGTGATTTTAGGGGTTGTTTTTTGTTGTCAAAATTTGTATTTTTTAGTCATTTTCGCCATTAGATCTCATCTTTTTTTTCTGACTACTGTGAACAACACTTTTTTGTGATAAAACGGGACACTTCTATTCTATTTAATGTATTTTTTCTTCACTGTATGAATAAATTTGTATAAATTATTGATTTTTGAAGTTTGATGCTCGAAATCTCTCCCTTATAAAAAACGAAATCAAATTTGGCGTCACATTAAATGTTTCTTTTCGTGCAAACACCGCTTCGTTTTTCGAAAAATCAACACGCGTTGCGAGACACGGGAGAAACATTGTGTGCGCCTTTGATGAGGGGTACGGTTTGTCAAAAAAGGAATATATTTTTTAAAAGCCACGTTTATTTTCTCTCCCTCATAAAAAACGAAATCACTGAAAATTTGGCGTCACATTAAATGTTTCTTTTCGTGCAAACACCGCTTCGTTTTTCGAAAAATCAACACGCGTTGCGAGACACGGGAGAAACATTGTGTGCGCCTTTGATGAGGGGTACGGTTTGTCAAAAAAACGAATATATTTTAACCCACGTTTATTTTTTCTGGAAAATTAATTACTTAAAAATATCGATTGGAATCGGCTTGTTCGTTCTCACACATTCTCGAACTTCTTGTGCATATTTTTTATAATCACTCATAAATTTATCAACTTTTTCACTTCTTTCCAATTTTCCTTCTTGAATGAAATATTCCAAAAGACAACAGTAGAAGAATGTAGTTTGAAGTGGTGATTCTAGTGCATCATGACGTACTTTCCGAATGTTTAGGAGCAAAATAAATGAAATTCCTTCTGAAAAATTGTTTTTATGTTAGTCAACACCCAATTTTTTCTCAAGTTTGCTAGTTAAAACTTCAACTTACCACCATAATAAACTTCATCCCAGGCCTCGATATCAAGTCGAAGAATAAAATAAATTGATGCAAAAGTGGCAGATCTTCCAATTCCATTATTACAATGAAATACCATTGGAATATGTGATTCATTCTTATTTATCAACCATTTATACAATTCAATTGTCAATTTCGGATCATCAGGTGCTGTATTTTCAGGCCACCAAGATACATTAATATGATTAACTCTTCTTGGTTTCGATTCATTTGAATTTTTATCAAACAAATGTAAAACAGTCCAAGTTACACCTTCCATCGGATCTTTCTCTTTTCTCACATATTTTACTTCAAAATTATCATATTTCTCGTCGCCTTCTTTAGTTGGATAATATTGTGCACATTGTTCAACTCCATTTTCAATAAATGAACAAAACATAACAATATATTCCACTTTTTCTTGATAAATCATTGCCCAAAAATCAGGAATTGTATTCGGAAGTGGTCCTTGTGTCAATATATTTTTTCCTCGATATTCGCTAACATCACAAACCAACCACGACGCATTAATATAATCGGTTTTTCGATTTTCTAGAACAACTCTAGAGCTATCCATACATTTCGGTTTTTTGTATCGATTTAGCGTTGGGTTCGCATCAAATGCTTTGAATGTAGGCCGTTTATACATTTTGTCGCTGGTTGCGATGTTGAAACCAACGGCTACATTTCCTTCTTTTTCGAATGGTAACTTAAAATATTTGTTTTAAGAGGCAGAAAAGATCTCACATGCACATACTTGTGAATTTAATCAAGCTGATTGAACTATCAATCGCCTGAACTAAATTTTTCTCAGCTACTTCCGGCGATTGATCGCTGCTAGCAGGCAGTTCGCTGACTTACCGTAGTCTTAAACGTTTTCGCGAACATTTCCAGAAAAAATTTATAACCATCTGGATTTATAGCAACGGGTTTTTCATTTCGATATAAACTGATTGGTTCAATTTCTTCGATTTTCTCAATTTTCCTCGATTTTTTAGAGCTACTATTCACAATTGGTGGTTCTAGCTTGACTTCAGGTTGTTTGACAGATTCCTCTTTTTTCACTGTCTTTTCAACTTCTTTCTTCAAAAGCTCATTTTTCTTCACAGGTCCCGCTATTTTTTTCTTTTTCGAGCATCCGATCATAGAATAACCAAATGCAGATCCGATTAGAAATATTTGTAACATGTTTGTATTTTTGAATAAGCTAGGAATAATTGTTCAAAAATTGATCGGAACCACGTTTTTTTTCTGGGTCACGTTTCACATTTTTTGACAGACATTTTTTTAAATTTAATTTTAAAAAGTGGATTTTCAAAATAAATTTTAAGTAACTGCAACAGTTATCTGAACTCTCGTCGACATTGAAATTCTATTTTCGCGTGACCTAGAAAACCAAACCTCGCCCATCGAAAAATCGGAATTTTTCCCCGAAAATTCCAAGAAAACCACTAGAAATTCCCAAAATTATTCAATTTTTCATAAAACCTCCAATTTTCTCCCGAAAACAATAATTAAACATTTCCTTTTCCTCGTGTAGTTCTCTCGGACAACAGGATTTTCATGGCTAAGTATCAAACGTCTACGCAGCCAATTTCGAAAACCCCTGAACAAAGTCCAAAAATTTTTACCTATGACGCTGAATTTCTGTTTTCAAAACAATTAGCTTTTGCCTAATCCGCCGGTGACGTTTAATACTCAGTCAACTCAAAGTACGCAGGCAAATTTGACACTTACAGTAATCATTTATTAACAAAAATTCCAGCATTGCTCATATTAGTCCGTCTCATTATACTCCAAGAGCTGCAATCCATCATCCACGTCAGCATTTTTCAATAGAGCATATTTGATCGATTTTCCAGAGCCCGCCAATATTTGAACCACATAAATTGCACTATGATAATTTTTGATCTCCAAAGCATCATTCTCGGATGCGCCTTTAAATACCGTAATCTCGCGGCTCCTGAGGCGCCGCAGAAAATTTGCACGAAAAGCCTCTTTGATGCCACGCGACGCGATACTGTAGTGAATTTCGGGGTAGATCAAATTTTGGAGCGCCGTGAAATTTCCCTGGGAAGCCAGATTTTTGAAGTTGGCCACAAATTTTTGCACCGATTCCAGTTGGGTGCAATTTATGGTGGATAAGATGAGCAAGAGCAGAAAAATTACGGGGAGCTTCATGATTTGGAAAAATTTTGAAATGAGGATTTTTTTTTTGGAAAATTTTAAAAATGCCGTGTTTTTCACGTTTTTTTGCAGGTTCACGTTTTCAAAAAAATTTAAAAAATTTGAATTTTTGTATTTTTTAACGAAAAAATGTATAGATTGCTCATATTAGCGAGCTACAGTACTTTTAAGGAACATAGAGATTGCTCATGTTAATCTACAGTAGCCTGGGCTTATTTGAAGTGTCTAAAACGATCTACAGTACTGTAGGTGAATATAAAGGGACCTAGTCTTGCTCAAAACAGTCCTACAGTAATTTCAAGGAACATATGGATTGCTCATGTTAAACTACAGTAATCCTGGGCTTGTTTGGTGTCAAAACACGTGGATTTTTCCCATTTAGAGCCGAAATGATGTCTGTGAGAAAAAACTCAACATAAAACTGTATTTTCTGAGAAAAATCGCAAAAAATGCGCGTTTTTCTGATTCTCTTCGTAGTTCCTCTAACTCTGGCTGATCTTGGAGATGATGCGAAAAAATTTCTGGGAAATTTGGTGGCCGGAATTGTTGGGTATGATGGACCACTGAAACAGCCAAATTATGGACGAGATTGGACCTGATTTCGAAAAAAATGTGGAATAAAATATTTTTGATTTGATGTACCTGAAAATCCACGTTTTTTGACACCAAACAAGCCTAGGGTACTGTAGATTTTTAGGGCCAAAAATCAATTATTTTAAAATTTCTGTAGATCAAAATGTTTGCCCTAAAATCTACAGTAACCCAGGGATTGATCTGAAAATCTGATCTGGAAAAACACATGGATTTTCAGCTACAGTAATCCACAATTTATTTTATCCAATTCTCATCGAATTTGCGAGTTGTCCTGATTCTCGAGTTCGAATTGGCTGCTCAAAAATTTGCTCAATAGTTACGGGTACTGTAGTTGAGGTTACTGTAGACGGTACTGTAGCGAAGGGTACTGTAAGTCTTCCTGGTCGAAAAATTCCACCAAGATAAGCATCGGAAATGGAAAAAAGTAGAAAAATTGGAAATTTCATGAAAAAATGTTTCTAGAACAAAAAGTCTAGAACTAATAAAGTGTCTGAGAAGTTTTTTGCGCCAAAATCTACAGTAACCCTAGGATTAGCTCAAAATTCATTTTGATACCAAACAAGCCCAGGGTTACTGTAGATTTTGGCGTCAAAATTATGTTCTTCAAAATTTTTCCCAAACTCTAGACAAAAACTATAAAAAGTTGGAATTCTTGTATTTTTTTCCAAAAAAAAACATGAAATCTTTCCAATTTTTCATAATTTTAAATATTTTTGCCCCAATTTTTGCTGGCTATTTTCAAGGCGGAAAATGGCACAAAACTCCGAAGATTCAGGAAGTTACGACAACTATTGAACCTATTTTTGAGAAAACTCGAAAATCAGGACAACTTATCACAACTTCAACTGTTCGACCCAAAAAAGTTCAGAAGGTTATGTTTGCAGGATTTGTGGTTATTGGAAAATGAATAAATTCGTTTTGACGCCTAACAAGCCTTGGGTTACTGTAGATTTTAAAAATTTTAAATATTTTTTGAAGACGTTGCTGCTTGACAGAAGGTGTATTAAGGATTGGCTGCTTGAAATTTGAGTTCACAAGGGTTAGCGCCTTGAGACGCATAGAAGCTGTCAAGGGTTGGTTGCTATATATAATATATATACTGTAAACTTTGTTCAAAAATTGTTTTGCAGCAAGTGCGCTCTATTGCTTTTCCATAAACAAATCCACGTGGCATAATACTTCCTGAAAATTCTAAAAATATCCGAAAACTGCTAATTTTAGGTTGCAAAATCATCATTCTCATCCAAACCTCCCCCAAATTTTACCTGGTTTCAAAAAAATTGCAGATTTTGTATGTATTTTCAGATTTGCGTAAATAACTAGAAATTCCAGGAAAATGAGTGATTCACAAATAAAAATATCATCATTTTTTTCTATTATTTCAACAAAAAAACACAATTTATAATAGTAAGTATAATCCGCTTCTAATCTATTTTCAGAGAGGAAATATGAAAATAAAAAAAAAAGTTTTTTGAGTCTGGAAAAATTTGGCTAATCTAATCCTATTCTATAAAGATGTGGGTGGAGTCTGAAATAAATTTTTGGCACAAAAATTGATCTACAAAATTTTTTGCCATGTGTGATTTCCATAGAACATTTATGTCCTATTTTCGATCTACAGTATTTCTGGGATACTGTACTTTTGCCACGTGGATTTTATTCCCGGATTTTTATATTTTTGCACTAATTTTGCCCTTTTCTCGAGATTAATTCGAAAATTTCAAAAGTTCAAAAAAGGCTTCCCCGAGCCACGTGGCCGACATTTTTCCCGCCAAAAAGTTTCTGACTTGAAATTTTGCGCTCTACAAAATCAAACATCCGAAATTTTAGTCATTTTCCCCAATTTTTTTCGCATTTTTTGTGACTAATCAAATATTTTTTGTAATCAAATTCACCTTCGTCACTTTATTAGTTTCTGGTGATTATTATTATTTTGTTATATTTTTTGCGGCTCCAAAAATTTATTACTCCAATTTTTGCGGTTTTTTCTCTCAGTCTGGAAATTTATAATAATTGATTCAATTTCAGGGCTGAAAATAGCCTGGAAATTTTTTTTGCGGGTACAGAAGCACCTTGGAAAATTGTGCCGAAAATTCCGAAAATTTGGATCAGCAAAAACTACAGTACTCATTATTTTTTAACAATAAAAAATCGATCTACCAGGTTCTGGTTACTGTAGTTCCAATTCTAAACCACATACATCTACAGTAACCCAGGAAAAAATTGTTCCAAAGAAGTTCTGAAAATTTTGTAGATCAAAATTTGGCATCGTTTTTGGGAGTCTAGATTTTTTGGAATCTTGAAAAAAAGTTCTAATTTGATTTTGAGGGGGTACTGTAGTTCTTACATCCAGGGTTACTGTAGTCTACAGTACTCTAGAAACCCTATCCAAATTTTTATCATTCCTGGGTATACTGTAACTCTCCAGAGTAGATTTCTGGTTAGATTTTTTGATCTACTAAATTTCTGGAATCTTGAAAAAAGTTCTAAAGCACCTACAGTACCCGCGGAGTAATGTACCTACAGTAATCCGTTAACCCGGAACTTTTTTGCCACGTCATCATGACATATTATTTTCAACTTCCAATTTCTTTGAAAATTTTTTCTAAAAATCCACGTCATCAAACGAAAAGAGGCGGAGCCTATTTTCTTTTTAGCTCCGCCCTTTTTTTTTGGCTAATCTCTTTTTCCACTTTACTTTTTAGTATAAAATTTATGCGAGCAGAATACAAATTTGCTCAAATTTTGTTCGTTTTTGGTCAACTTGGGCTCAAAAAGTTCGGTTTTACTTGAAATTTTCCCAAATTTTCAGCGGAAAACATGCGATTCTGCGCGATTTTCTTGATTTTTGCCGGCATTTTTATGGGACTCGCCCAAGCTTCGCAGCAGATTCGAGATTATGAGACGATTCGACGGCAGGCGATGAAGAATATCGCAAGTTTGGAGACGATTTTGGATCATCGCGGTGTGAAGAATGGAAGGCATAAGGTTAGTGGGAGATTTTTCGCGCCAAAAAGTACAGTAATCCGAGATTTTAGCGCCAGGAATCGATTTAACAGGTTCGATTCACTATAGGTCAAATTCTACCTACAGTAACCCAGGGAAAAATTGTGCCACAACATTCTGAAATATTTTGTGGATCAAAATTTGGAACCCTTTAATTTGGAGTACTGTAGTTAGGCCTAGCGATTATAGAAGCCTACAGTACCCCAGGGAAAAGATTGTTCCAATAATTTTTGTAGATCATTTGTTCATCTGAAATTCATGGGTTACTGTAGCTCAAATTTCAGCGCGAAAAATTGCAAAATTCAAATTTTTCCAGAATCGTCGAATCGGTGGCAATATTGTGATGGGCTGAAAATCATCTTCGCGATTTTTTTGGATTCTTACGGTGTACTGTAGACGGGTACTGTAGTTTTTTATATGGATTACTGTATTATTTGAATTGGATCAATAATAAATCTTTATTAATTAATTAATTAAAATCTTGAAGCTCAAAAAACGGGGTAGAAAAACCAGTACGAAAATTGGAAGGGGAGTAAAAAATGGCGCGAAATTTGAAAAAAAAATTCAAATTTTTCCGAGCAAATGAGTTCCGGGCGCCTCTGGATCTTCGGAATGGAAAAATTGCTTCCACAAAGTGTGAAAATGTCGTTTCGAGATACTGTTGATCAAATTCCCGCGATTATCCTGCAAAAAATCGATAATTTTTAATTTGGGGGTACTGTAGGCCGATTTTTATTTCATAATTTTCATTTTTCCCCCAAAGTTCCTGGAACTTTT
This sequence comes from Caenorhabditis angaria, assembly GCA_947459285.1. NCBI lineage: Eukaryota > Metazoa > Nematoda > Chromadorea > Rhabditida > Rhabditidae > Caenorhabditis > Caenorhabditis angaria. Next base: position 10,895,848 of record CANHGI010000002.1, on the reverse strand, counting down.
GAAAGGTTTCTTCATTATTAATCTTTTTTTTTTTCGAAAAAGATTAATTTTTTCTTAAAAATTCTGAAAAAATGATCAAATTTTTGCGCGAAAATTTGAAAATTCAAAATTTTCAACGTCACAGATAATCTCGGTTTGAACTCGGGATTTTTTTTGAAAATAAAAGATTTTCAGGATTTGTTCTGACTGAAAAATAGAAAAATATGAGAAATTTGAACTTCAGGGGGTACTGTAGTGTAGGAACTATAGTCTAGTTATGAAAAAGATTAGAAATTTCTGTAGTTCAGAGAAATTGATCTTCCAAATCTACAGTAATCCTGAGATACTGTAGCTCTCATAAAAATGAAGATTCCAAAAATGCTGTAGATCAAAAATTTTGCCTTAGAAATTACAGTAATCCTGAGATACAGTAGCTCTTAAAAAATGGTATCCATTGAAGATTCCAAAAATGTCTGTAGATCAAAATTGTTCCCGCCAAAATCTACAGTAACCCACCAAAATTGAGTCACGCCTGGAAATTTGAACCCGGCTTTTTTTTTCACAGACAAATCTGAGATTATCCCAAAATCTCTGTGGGTTGATCTAGATTTTGACAAAAAAAAATTTTTTTTTTGGAAAACAAAATTTCTGACTTGGAAAATGACTCAATTTGGTTGGTTTGCAGGCAGAAAAAAAAGCAAACTACAAGGGTACTGTAGCCAAATTTTGGCCCCAAAACTCACAAAAGCGAATTGATCAAAACTGTGGTTCGAATCCTTTTTGTTGACCCCAAAAAATCCCAAAACTTGCACATATTCAGCCTGATCCACGAAATGATCGCCTGAAATTCGGAAAATTTCTAGAAATGCTGAAAATTTCAAAACCTGATTCATCCAAAAGTCGAAACATATAATCAACATAGGCTTTTTGCCACGCTGGCTCTTTTGGCGAATTTTTGGATTTCCAGCACAGTTCGAACCAATCTGATAGGGTTATCTGGAAAAATGAGGGGGGTACTGTAGGCAGCTACCGTACTCCTGGGAAAATTTGCGATTTTTTGAGACCAAACATGGCATACTTTGGGAGGTACTGTAGGTTACTGTAGCTCATAATTGGGTTACTGAAAAATATTTCTTGAAAATTATACGTTTCAAAATTTTCTCATTAAATCTTGAATTGATGGCAATTTTGATAGTTGATTCATAAATTCAATAGGTGTAGAAAATTTTCAAATTTGAAGAAATTGCTGAAAATTTCAGAAAAAACTGAAAATCCCAGACAAATTAGTAACTCTAGTAAGAATTGTGCCGAAAAATCCAAAAATTTTGTAGATCAATTTTCTCCGGGATGCTTTTGGGGTACTGTAGCTGGGTACTGTAGGTTTGAAGGTTACTGTAGGTATCAGATAATCCGCATTAACCCAAACCCACAGTACTCTGAACTTCTAGAGAGCTACAGTAACCCAGAGAAAAATTGTGCCAAAAAGGTTCCAAAAAACCTTTTTTGTAGATCAATTTTCTCTGGGATGCTTTTGGAGGGTACTGTAGCTGGGTACTGTAGGTTTCAATGTTAAATTACAGTACTAAGGTTCTAAAGAGCTACAGTAACCCAAAAGAGAAATTGTGCCAACAAAATTCCAAAAATCTTGTAGATCACTTTTTCCGGCTCAATTTTTCGCGCCAAAAAAGTACGGTAGATCTACCCGGGCTCAAATTTTCACGCAGAATCCGAATTTCCCACCTAGAATCCCCGATTCCCCGCCCGCCACCCACTTTTTCATGATCCTCCTTCCCGATTGCCTCAGTCAACTTTTGCCAAATATCCGGCAGGCACAATTTGGCAATGATGAACACGTCGCTTTTTTTGCCGCGAACCTCGCCGATCACATCGATCAACGCCTTGAAATCCTTCCATTCAATGATGCCATTGTGATCCAAATCTACAGTAATTCATTTGGGTTACTGTAGCTCTAAGGGGTACTGTAGGCTTCAAAAACTCACCAAAAAACGTGGTAAACGCATGTTTCCATTTGCGCTCCAAAAATTGACGAACTTCTGGCATTTTCTGAAAAAAAATGAGACTTTTTGACATTTTTTCATTTTTCAGCGGAAAAAAAAAATTTTTTTCAAAAAAAAACATGTGTTTTGAACAGGTGGAACATTGACAAATAGCTGGCCAAAGGTCTCGAAGCGAAAAGAAAATAATATAAAAATATATATATTTAAAGGGACATACAGTAATCCTAGCAGTTTCTGAGCGCCGAAATCGTAATCTACATGGAATTCCGGTCAGTTAGACACCCATATGTCTATGGGTCTCACAGCGTTTAAAAAATGGGGTTTTAAAGGGACATACAGTAATCCAAGCATTTTTTGAGCGCCGAATTCGTGATCTACGCAAAATTCCCGTCAGTTAGACACCCATATATCTATGGGTCTCAGAGCTTTAGAAAAATGGGGTTTTAAAGGGGCATACAGTAATTATGGGTGTCCAAAAAACCGAAATTTTCTGAAAAATCCGAATTTCGACAGCAGAACTTATGAAAACTTCTAGAAATTTGAGAAAAACCCAAAAAGGGAGATTTTTAGGAAACATCGAACCTGGTCAAAGGTAAGCTGCTGCTCACAATCTGTGTGCTCCCAACAACAAAACACATCTCTGCGTGTCTGGCACTCTCTCGAGTTTCTGTGTTCTCTAACATGAGAAATTCGAGACATTCGCGAAGAAAAACAGTTGTTTTCTCCATTTTTTCGGGGTGAAATATGCTCGCGGCTCCGCGGAAAAAAGTGAGAAAATCAGGAAAATTTATGAGACTAATGAAATTTGTGACAAAAATGCATTTTTTTCGGATTTTCTCAAGTTAAAAAAAAGACACTTGAAATTTGTGAATTGGTTTGTTGACACGATTTTAGAGCAGAGGTCAGCCAGATTTTGCACATTTCACGTAACTTTTCGAGCTACAGTAACCCTGGATTACTGTAGATTTTGGCGCGAGAAAATTGAACTGAAAATTGAAAAAAATTTTGATCTACAAAATCTCAAAATTCAAATTTTTCCGATTTTTTTCTGCTGAAATTTTTCTCCTTTTTCTGATCTAAAGTAGCCCTGGATTACTGTAGGTAATTATTTAGAGCAAAAATTTATCGACCTTTTTCGGATTCCACAAAAATTTGAAATTTCAATTTTTGGTCTAATTTTTACCTACAGTACCCCGGACTACTGTAGAAGTTTTGGCGCAAAAAATGACCTACAGTAATCCTATTTTTCAGGTGAGAAAATATGATCTTTAGAAATTTCCAGAACTTTTGGAATATTTTTCTACAGTACCCCTTGAACTCTCAGATTACTGTAGATCTATTTTTTGACGCCAGAAAACTTTCAAACTTTTCAAACAGAAAACTTTTCAAAAACACAACAACTGACATTTTTCTTCTCGAACAACCAGTCAAAAAAACACAGGGAAAAGTTTATTTTGAGGTTTTGAGGTAGCTCTTGACACAAAGTGAGAGTTTCAAGTTTCAAACTTGAAATTTCGCAATCTTCTGAAGTCAAAAATCACATTTTTCTGAGCGTAAATCGAGATTTGGGCCAAAATTTGGGCCCTGGGTCCATTTTCGGGCCAAAAGCTAAAAATAGACATTTTCCCCATGGAAAAACCATATAAAATGTTGTCTAGCAGACACTAAAATTTCAGATTTTCCCCAAAATTCCGAAAAATTCTCTGTCAAAAATGAGAACATCTCAAATTTTTGGTCTAATTTTCCTTCCCGCCACAATTTTTGCCACGTGGAATGTGAACGTGATGTTCGGATGCCACGTGGACGGCTGGAATATGTATGTGGATTTTTATAATGCGACGGGCCACATGATTTTCCAGTCGGGACAATACAATTCGGGACCACAGAAGAAGGAGATCGCTTAGACGATTACTGGGCCTGTGCTAATGGTGATTTTTCAGATCGGGAATTTTCAGTTTCCCCTTGAAATTTGGAGCAAAATGACACCAAACAAGCCTAGGTTTAGGCCTAAATCTGGAATTTTTTAGGTCTCTAAGCCCCCTGCCCAATTTTAGGCTCAAGCCCAAGCCCAGGCTTATCCAGTATCATTTTTCCAGCCGTCAAAAATCACAATTCATCACGACTGCGTCAAAAATCTCTACATCTCACATCAAAAAAAGGCAGTCGTCAGATTCTCGCTACCGTATACCCCGCTTCTTTTGCAAATTCCGAAAATCCAGGATTTGGGAACGGTTACGTATTTTATAAATAAAGAAGTGCAGAATAAGAATAAGAAAGAAAAGTAGATTTTTGTTGGGTAAATGAAATTTTCCATTGCTCATGTTAAATTTATTGATTTATACATATTTCTGTTTCTCACACCTCACATTTCTTGTCCCAAAAGCATCATAAAAACTCCCCCAAATTTCCATTTTTCAAAAAAATGTCGAAACTTCTTCAATTTCTATCGATTTTCCTCCTAATCCACCTAATTTTCGCCACATTCAATGTAAACGTGGCATTTGTATGTCATGAGACACGAAATTGGCATTTTCACATCGAATTTTTGAATGCTACTGGTAGTTTGATTAGTAGAAGTGCAACTTTTCAACCGAGAAGATTTCGATTTTTCGGGCAAATCGAGGGACCTTATGAGAAGGTGATTTGGGATAGAATGATACCAAACATGCCTATTTTCATGGGTTGAATCCCAAAAACATCAGAAAAACTCACAAAAAATCAAAATTCCAGCCATCGATCATGTCAATTCATCACAATTGCATCACAAAATCCGAATTTCGAGCAGAAGGCATGAAATTTGATCTTCCATATTCGCCCGAGCAAAAACATATTCCAGAAATCGATAACATTGGGGAAATCACTGATGAATTTACAGCAGCGCCAGATGATTGGATGAGATTGGGAGAATCTAGGGAAAAATGAGGTTTTTAATGGAAATAAATGGATTTTTCAAACTCAGCGTGAAATTTGCGTTAAAATGATAACAAAACGCTGAAAAAAAGTGAAAAAAACAAAATTTCAAAAAAAATGGTTGACCACGCCCCTTTTCGCAACCTGCGGCATGCTTGTTTGCAACCAGCGCACACTTTTTATTTTTGGATATAATTTTTTTTTCAAAAAAAAAAGAAATACTAGTTTGATGCGCAGTTACAGTATTTGTCTCAAAGAGAATAGTGTATTTTTTCCCATGTCACGTGGCAATCAAATGTTCCCACGTCATCAAATTTTCTGGTCTAGAAAACATCAAAATTTCGCCATTCTCATATCAAAATGTTCCAAATCCTCTCATTTTTTCTCATTTTTCCCGCCATTTTTGCCACGTGGAACGTGAACGTGGATTTTGGTTGTCGATCTCATGCGCGCTGGCAGATTTACGTGGATTTCTACAATTCCACGGGTCATAGGTATTTTCGAAGTGAAAAAACATATGCTGGTAGAAGTGTAATGCACAAACATAATGATATGATTCGTGGGCCGGTTGAGAAGGTGCGAAATTCAAATTCTGCTTGAAATTTGGTGCTGAATCTGAAAATCCGCAAATTTCAGCCTTCTCACATCGCCTTCTACCACAATTGTATCGAAAAATCCGAAAATTCTTCGAAGCTCATGAAGTTCGAAGCAGACTACTCGAGCTTCAATTATGTGATCACACGAATGGACAATATGGGAAAACCCGACATTTCGAAATATTCGGGAAACAATTAGAGAAAATAGGGAAACGGGTGATATTTGGCGCTTAATAAAAATACAACTTTGAGATTTACAGATTCAGCATGAAATTTGGAGCAAAATGAGTCTAGATATGGCTAGACTTGACTTTTACAGTTGAACCTGAACCTAGGCTTATATAGGCTCATTTTGATCCAGAATTCAAGCAGATTCTGAATTTCTCACCTTCTGAATTTCATTGAGAAAATTCATGGTTTATCAAAAGTTTATCTGGTGACCCTATGCACTTCCCTTGTAAATCCACACAGTTTTCACATCGAATTTTTGAATGCTACTGGTAGTTTGATTAGTAGAAGTGAAACTTTTCGACCGGGAAGATTTCGATTTTTCGGGAAAATCGAGGGACCTTATGAGAAGGTGATTTGGGACAGAATGATACCAAACATGCCTATTTTCATGGGTTAAATCCCAAAAACATTAGAAAAACTCACAAAAATCCAAATTCCAGCCATCGATCATGTCAATTCATCACAACTGCATAACAAAATCCGAATTTCGAGCAGAAGGCATGAAATTTGATCTTCCATATTCGCCAGAGCAAAAAAAATCGATAATGTTGGAGAAATCACTGATGAATTTACAGCAGCGCCAGATGATTGGATGAGATTGGGAGAATCTAGGGAAAAATGATTTTTGATAATGAAAAAAATTAAATCCAATGCAAAATGAGCATTTTTTGTTACCAACGTCATACTTTTAATTGATAACAATTCAAAATCATCCGGAAATTTGAGCTGAAAATGTATAAAAACATGTATACCAACAATATATAAATCTAACCTTATTTGCATCTTCAATAATACCAGAGGGGCTTCGCTGGCTAACGCCATCTACAGTAGTTTGACTTACTTTTTACTGATTAATTTTCCGGTTAGGGAAAGAGAAACATTGAGAAATGCCCAAAAATTGTTCGCTTTCTTCAGAAAACAGAAAGATCAGATAAGAAACGTGTCCTTTAATTTTTACATGTAACTTACTTCTGGGAGTACAAATTCAAAATTGCGATTATTTTCACCCATGTCCATACGTCGCATAGCCTCGTTTCAAATCCACCAGTTCACACCCCTATTTTTGAAAATTTCTGGCAAAAGGGATAACTCCCCCCTCTTTTTTTTTTCCTTTTTTATTTTCAGCTTTATAAACTTGACAACATACATGTTTGATAGACTTTAAGCTCAAAATTGCTTCATTTCGGCAAATATTCTCATTTTCACCGCTTTTGAGTCAAATTTTAATTCAAAAATTCTAATTTTTCAAAAACAAAAAAATACGTTTCAAAATTTTGATATAATTTATTATCAATTTTTTCAATGCTATTGTATTTGATCGTGGTGCTATTCGTATCATACACTTGGAGCATCGGATCTGGAATATTTATAGGTTACGATAGTTTGGCAAACTTAACAACTTACGCTTATCAAACCAGGGGATTCTTCGGCAGCAGACACAATCCGTTTGCATTTTGTACATTTTCGTTTTTGCGGCACAACATTCAATTCGAAATTTTTTTTAGTCAAATCTGTCAACCAACTTTCGAACCCACCCGTCGCCCAAAAAAAAATGTTTTCTTTTTTTCCCGAAAAACGTTTTTTACTTTTTTTTTTTGGCGAAAAACATGTTTTATATGAATTTTTTCGTTGCAGATGATCAGAGATGGACAATTGATGGATTTGTGACGATGGAATGTTGATGAAATAGTGTAAGTATTTATATTTTTGTAAAAATAGACGTTCATGTACATGTTTTTGATCACATAGAAAAAAACAAAAAAAAATTTTCTTTAGAAACGGAATTACGACCAAAAACAAGAAATTCTGAAAAATGAATAAAATTTTTTTTAATCAAGAAATTGGGAGGTTAGATAACCACCACAAATTTTCTTTCACTTCAAGGTCTGAGTCATTCTAATTTTTTTTTCTCTTTTCTTTTATCTTCTACAACATCCCATCAAAATCCCTCTCTATAAATTATTTATATTACATATCATCCCCAAATATTAATTTTACTACCCACCTCATCCTTTTTTTTTCTCTTTCTAACACCCTTTCTTCCCCACAATTTTTTCTAATACACATTCCAAAATGGCCCACTTTGTCTCTTTTCTGGACCAACGGGTCTTTCTTTTATTTATTGTCATCCACTACGTGTGAAAAATTTGTCATTCTCTCTTCTCTTCCTCTTACTATTATTATATGTAGTCGTTTGATTCAATAAATGTATATATAATATAGAAATTCGAAACGTGACCTTTTAAAGATTACGTGACACGAAACAAAAATCTCGATTATTCTCGATTATTCTCGACGATTAACCACTAGCTACTAAATTTACTAGAAAAATGACTGATTCCAATATCAAAGAAAGAATTTTGAAAGATTCAGGAAAAATAAAGAAGAATGAATCACATTTGAATCACTGTGCAGAAGCGATAGAAAAAAATGACCGAAATTGTAGAACAAAATGGAAAAAGTAGGTTGAAGGAAATAAATTCAACAAGAAAAATAGTTCAAAATTTCTATTTACAGTTCTGCAAATTCAACGAGCGGAAACCTATTCCGAACTTCTACATTTGAATGGGACAGATTTAACTAAAAAAAATTTCGAATTGAATGTTGTGCCGCAAAAACGAAAATGTACAAAATGCAAACGGATTGTGTCTGCTGCCGAAGAATCCCCTGGTTTGATAAGCGTAAGTTGTTAAGTTTGCCAAACTATCGTAACCTATAAATATTCCAGATCCGATGCTCCAAGTGTATGATAAGGATAGCACCACGATCAAATACAATTTTTGCGAAATCCCATTTAACATGGATAAAAATCATGGCAATTTTGAATTTGTACTCCCAGAAGTAAGTTACATGATTAAAAATGATCGAAAGATTCAACAAATTTTCCAGAAACGATATTCAAACGATACATCAAAAAACAAAAATATCGATAGTGCAAGTTTCCACAATTGTTGGAAATTTAAGCGATATCCATGTAACGTGAGTTTTAGTTCAAAGGGTGGGAAATTTTCTTGTAAGTTTATAATGCTTCGACGACTCTAATTTCAGAAAGCATTCGAGAGAAATTATGCGATTTTCAACAAGAAGTTTCCTAAGCAAATGTAGGACATTGTATAACATCGCTGCGCCAAAGTAAGTGCTCACTGCTGCTCTTCAAGCAATGATTTGTTTTTTTTCAGTAAGATTGCATCACCTGAACGAAAAGTGAACGAAGTTTTCGAGTTCCATGTTATTGACTATTATACTAAGAACATCGTAGAAAACGAGATTTGATCACTCGAAGCTCTTGAGCAAACCTTGTTTTTTTAAATAAAATTTTGATGAAAAAGAGTTTGAGCGTTTAACACCGTATTCTTATTGAGAGAGAAAAAGTTCCCCTGAAGACGGGAAATGTTGAATTTTACGTGCAATTTACGTTTTTTTTTCCAAAAACCCTCCAAAAAACTCACATTTTCTATCAAATCCGGGGCTTCGCACATTGCTCATGTTGCTCCAAAACTACAAATTCAAATTTGCCGTTTTCCCCGTCAAAAAAACCACGTTTCCTCGGTTTCCCCGAAAAAAAAGAAGACATGAGAAAAATTAAAATGCGCATTTACGATAAACAACAGGCACACACGTCAACAAGCGGAGTGTCGTTGTTTTTTGTTTGAAAATGAAATGAAACCAAATGAAATTTTTTTGAATTCATTTATTTTTCGCGTTTTTTTATAGGGAAGATCACCAGACATCAAAAAATCGAAAAAAAAACCATAAAATCCCAAATTCTTATAATACTTCATAAAATTTTAATTAGTCTATAAAAATTCAAAAAATCTTTATATAAATGTCTCCGAAAATTCCATGAATCAAGAAAAAATGAGATTTTTCCTACTGTTTCTCCTAATTTCACCAATTTTTGGCTATATTCAAGAAATCCAAGAAGATCAAGATCAAGAAGAATGTGTTGAAGAAGACGGACTTCAGCAAGATGCTGGAATTTCAGTTCGAAAAACCATCTACACAACAAGATGCCGTGATGATTATCAGATTTTCTATCGGAAAAACCAGAAAACTGCGGCGTGGTGTTTGAAAATCAAATTTTCACAGAATCCCATAAGTCAGGTTACGGCCAAAAAAATGTGTGCGGAGGATGGAGCGGTTTTGTCGCTTTTTGATAATGAGGAAGAATCAAAACAGCTTTTTGGTGAGAAAAATTGAGATGAGCAATGGTTTGGGCTCCTTTTGAGACCAAACATGGGGTAGAACAATTTCTAACATGAGCAATACTATAGAGCTCACAAAATCTGATTTTTAGACACTAAATTTAACCCAGGAAAATATTTTAACATGAGCAATGCTCTAGAGCTCGAAATTCCTGGTTTTTACAGTCCAAATTCGATCTGGGAGCAGTTTTTAACATGAGCAATGAGTTCGGCTCATTTTTTGGCTCATTTTGACACTAAATTTGATCTAGAACAATTTTTAACATGAGCAATGCTCTAGAGCTCACAAAATCTGATTTTTGACACTAAATTTGACCTAGAGGAATTTTTCTAACATGAGCAATGCTCTAGAGCTCACAAAATCTGATTTTTAGACACTAAATTCAACCTAGATTACTGTACCCTACAGTACCCTTCAAAATCATCCGAATTCCAGCAAAAAATCTGAAAATTTCCAGCCAAACTCTCGGCGGCCGAAACCAACAATCAATTTGTTCGAATCGACGGCGAACGAAAATCGCACTGTCATTCGGATCAGAGCATTCGATCCGATCCGAGTTGTCGTGCTGGCGAGGTACTGTAACTAGCTACAGTAATCCCCACGGGATACTGTAGAAAATTCGGCGAATTTTGAGTGTAAACACGACTGGGTTGGGTTACTGTAGACTTTTTTGATCTACCAAATTTTGAAGCAGTACTGTAAGTACAGTCATGTTTATACTCAAAATGGTTCTCTACAGTACCCCTAGATTACTGTAGCCATCAAAAATACCGTAATCCTCTCAGGCTTTCAATATGCTGAACAGTCAAACCGATCCGAATTTCACCAAAAACAGTTTCCTGCCCGGTGATCCGAATTACGCGTTCAAAGATCCCAAGTGAGTACGGTAGGGGCCCTACAGTAATCCTACAGTAACCCTAGTCATATTTATAATCAAAATGCTCCAAATTTTGTGCCACGTGGCAAATTCGCCGAATTTTCAGCCCAAACGCTGAAAATTGCCTGACAATTTGGACGAATCGTCAAAAAATCATCGATAATGCGTGTGTTCCGAGCCCACCGCAAGGTCCGATTCGAGGAGTTTTGTGTGGCAAAGAGCCCGAGGACTAATATGAGCAATGGTTTTGATTTTTGGAATAAAGCTTTGATTTTGCAACTAAAATGAGCAATGCTCAAAAATCCCAATTTTTAGCCATTAACATGAGCAATGCCTCAAAATGCCCGAAAATACCAATTCTGAGCTCAAAAAACACATTTTTTCAAGTTTAACATGAGCAATACCTCAAAATTCACAAAAATGACGATCCCGGGCTCAGAAAATCTCAAATTTTCCCAATTTCACAGTTAAAATGAGCAATGCTCAAAATACCCCCAAAAATACCAATTCTGGACTCAAAAATCCAAATTTGTGCATGAGCAATGCTCTGAAAATTGTCGAAAATCTCGAATTTCAGCTCTGAAAGCACTGATTTTTTCAAATTCTAATATGAGCAATGCTCAAAAATCTTCAATTTCACAGTTAATCTGAGCAATACCTCAAAATGCCCCAAAAATACCAATTCTGGACTCAAAACTCCAAATTTTTGAAGCTAACATGAGCAATGCTCTGAAAATTGTCAAAAATCTCGAATTTTGGCCCTGAAAGCACATTTTAAATTATAATATGAGCAATGCTCAAAAATCCCCAAAAATAACCAATTCTGAACTCAAAAAATCCCAAATTTTCCCAATTTCACAGCTAACATGAGCAATATCTCAAAATTACCCAAAAATATAAATTCTAGGCTCAAAAAACACACTTTTTTCAAGTTTAACATGAGCAATACCTCAAAACTACCCAAAAATATCGTTCGTGGGCTCAAAAAATCCCAAATTTCACATAATTAACATGAGAAACCTTCAAATAAACTTCATATATAAATAAAATTGCGGGGGACCAGAACAAAGTTAAAAAGAGTAAAAAGGGTCCGAAAAATTGGTAAATTTTGGTGTTAAAAAACCGGATAACTTAGATTTGCTCACAAAAAATCGATTTTTTGAGGAAAAAAAAGTTGTGAGGACCCATATAATGACACAAAAATCGATAATAAAATTAGCACAAAAAACGGCGATTTTTGGGGAGGAAAAAAATAAATAGCAAAAAAAATATATATATATGTATATATAATATGTATAATATTGGACAAGAAAACACGGTGTTTTGAGATTTTTTGGAAAAAGAGGAGGGGGCTTTTGGCGGGGCCTGAAAGCCTAAAAATAGGCCTGGGGCCCGAAATTTTAGGCTTGTGACGTGACATTCACATTTTCCGAATTTGAACTGATTGTTGTTGATTCGTTGGTGCCGAAAACGAACAACACGTAGCGGAGCTGCAAAAAATGAAGATTAACATGAGCAATGCTTCAAAATTGACCAAAATTTCAGATTTTGAGTCCAAATTTGAAAATTTTTTCACTTAATCTGAGCAATGCCTCAAAATTAGCAATAAAATATAGAAATTTCCAAGAATTTCGCAGTTAACATGAGCAATGCCTCAAAATTAGTCAAAAAATCCAACATTTTCGAGAAATTTAAAGTATTGCTCATGTTAACTGAAAATTAGGGAATTTTTGAGCTCAAAATCATTGTTTTCCGCTAATTTTGAAGCATTGCTCATGTTAGCTCTCAAAAATTGCAAACTTCCCACATAACATGAGCAATGCCTCAAAATTGGGCAAAACTAACGATTTCGGGCTCAAAAAATCGCAAATTTCCCACTTAACATGAGCAATGCCCCAAAATCCACCAAAAATAACGATTCCGGGCTCAAAAAATCGCAAATTTCCCACTTAACATGAGCAATGCCTCAATTTCAATTAAATAAATATAGGGCTTACCTTTCTTCGAGTGATATGCTCAAACAAATCCGGTGCCAATTGATTCATATATCTGGTGACAATTTCATTTGGAGCAAAAATGTGCACTCGAGATGGTTGATCTTGCTGAAACTTGGATTTTAGGTCAAAAATCGAGTTTTTTGACTCAAAATTGGTCAAAAATGACCATTTTTTGGCTCAAAATTGGTCAAAAATCGAGTTTTTTGGCTCAAAATTGGTCAAAAATGACCGTTTTGAGCTCAAAATTCAAAAAATGCTCACCTTTTCCGTCGAAACCGGCGGCAACAATCCAATTCCAGCAATTCCTTTCGCATTCAAATAATCGACAAATGCCGTTTCGAGCATTTCCGTCGATTTTTTGAGTTGATCACGATCCAATCCAGCCGGAACACCGATACAACAACAAAAATCATCGCCGGTCAATAGTTTGTAGAGATCTGCAAAAGAGAAATGAGTTAGGGTCATTTTAAGGTGGTTTAAGTGATTTTTAAGGTCCTTACGATCATTTTAAAGTGGTTTAAGTGATTTTTAAAGTCCTTAGGAGCATTTTAAGGTATCATAAAGTATATTATAGTAATTTTAAGGTCTCCCAAATTTTCACCCCATCTTGTTTGGTATCAAAATGCTTGAAATTCTATTACCCACCAAAATCCTGGCATATTTTCCCTACCCGCTCCCGAAATATCACTTTATTCCCCCTACTTTCGTCTTTAGTATGATCTCTGATTTATTTTCTTCCGTTTTCCCAGTTTTTCTCAAACTAGTAAACAAGCCCCTGTGTGGTCTGAATAATTTTTGCACGCCGTGCACTTTTTGTTTTTCATTTTCTGTTTTTTTCGGTCTGCGTTAGTCTAGAGACTTGTTTTTCTGTTTTTTTTGTTGTTTTTTTTGCTTCCTCTTTTTGCACGAAAGGAAATATAGAAGGAAATTAGAAGAATTGGCAAAATCCCCTAGAGTTTTCAGAAAAAATATGATGATAATTAATTAGAATATGAAATTTGAAGCATTTCGATACCTTATATGATATAGGTAGGTAAAAAATGGTGAAATTTTTGTCAGAATTCCCTAGGGTAGGCAAAATATGGTGATATTTCGGTAAAGGAGGGGATTTGAAGCATTTTGATACCAAACAAGGTATCTTTCAGTCGAGTAGGTAAAAAATGCTGAAATTTCAGTCAAAATTCCCTAGGGTAGGCAAAATATGGTGATATTTCGGTAAAAGTAGGAATTTGAAGCATTTTGATACCTCATATGATATAGGTAGGTAAAAAATAGTGAAATTCCTGTCAAAATTCCCTGGGGTAGGCAAAATATGGTGATATTTCTGAAGCTAAAGCTAATTGAAGCAATTTGATACCAAATAAATAATAGGTAGGTGAAATATGTCAAGATTTCGGTTAGGTAGGTAGAATATGGTGAAATTTCCATCAAAGTAGGTCAAAAACAGTGAATTTTTTGTCCAAAAACCAAAAGGTCCCCCGTAAAGTACACAAAAACCAATCAAAAACAAAGCCAGCAACAAAAACTTGATTTTTACTCCCGCGCCGGGACGAAAAACAACAAAAACAACAGAAAAAAAAGTGCAACACACTTTTTTTTGCGGTCCCCAAAAAACAACAGACTTGTTTGTCTAGTACACTGTACGTAGTGAGAGAGTGAGAGAGTGGTTAGAGAAAATAGAGAATGAAATTTTCTGACTGGAAGATTGGAACAAAAACAAGGAAGTAGGAGATGGCTGGTGCAAATTTTGACACCAAAAATTAACCTAGGGTAGGGGTTGGCGGTCAAGATTTCAAACAGGAAATTTCCAAACTAGGCTCTAGTTTTTGCTAGTTGGAAAAACACCTGGGGGAATTGAATTTTGGTAAACAATTAGCTGGAGTAGAAGACTAGACTCTAGTTTTAGCAAAATGTCAAAAATCCTGACATATTTTCCCTATCCTAGTCATAATCATACTCAAAATGTAGCAAATTTCAAGGCGGTCAAAAATGTCACCATATTTCTCCTACCCTATGCATATTTATATTCAAAATGTAGCAAATTTCAAGGCGGTCAAAAATTTCACCATATTTCTCCTACCCTATGCATATTTATATTCAAAATGTAGCAAATTTCAAGGCTGTCAAAAATGTCACCATATTTCTCCTACCCTATGCATATTTATATTCAAAATGTAGCAAATTTCAAGGCGGTCAAAAATGTCACCATATTTCTCCTACCCTAGTCATATTTATATTCAAAATGTAGCAAATTTTTCAAGGCGGTCAAAAATGTCACCATATTTTCCCTACCCTAGTCATATTTATATTCAAAATGTAGCAAATTTCAAGGCGGTCAAAAATGTCACCATATTTCTCCTACCCTATGCATATTTATATTCAAAATGTAGCAAATTTCAAGGCGGTCAAAAATGTCACCATATTTCTCCTACCCTATGCATATTTATATTCAAAATGTAGGTGATTTCAAGGCGGTCAAAAATCCTGACAAATTTCTCCTACCCTAGTCATTATTATATTCAAAATGTAGCAAATTTCAAGGCGGTCAAAATGTCACCATATTTCTCCTACCCTATACATATTTATAATCAAAATGTAGCAAATTTCGAGGCTGCCCCAAAAAACTCACGTGGAATTCCAGTCTCCAAACGCAATCGTTGATTGATGCGAATTTCGGTGCGTTGCGGATGCGTCGCGTCTCCCAAAACCGATTGCAAATATTCGCGCGAACCACTGACCAAATGCAAACTCAATGGGACTTCGGAGGATTTCATCACAATATTTCCACTCCATGAAACTGGGTACCACTGGAAAATGTTGAAAATTATTGGCATTGCTCATATTAACCCCCATTTTTTGCTCAAAAATCCCCCACTTTAGCTCATTTTTCGTTGAGAAAATCATCAAAAACTCAAAAAATGACTAATTATAATTGCATATTTTCAGATTTTTTTGTCAGCCCAGAAAAAAAGTGAAAAAAATTTGAGATTAGAAGAAACCAGTTTTGATAACCTTGGAACCAATTTTTTTTTCCAAAAATGGCAACATTTTTGGGGGAAAAAATGAAAAAGAGAAAGTACAAGTAAACTTTGGAGAAATTTCAGATTTTTCCAGAAAAATCGGGCTAAAACCTGAGCCTGAAGTGTGAGCCTAGAATCTTAGAAGATCATAAGACCTTGGCCTCTTATTAGGGGTAAACTTAAGCCTAAAGCTCAAGCCTACCAAAAAAGTACACCCAACCTCTTTCCAGGTCCAAAAACGTTCCCCTAATCAACTATTTTCCATGTTGTTTTCTAGTTCCAGCTAAATATTTTCAGACTTGTTTTTGCTCTACTTCCTCTCCCCTTCTAGGGGAGGAGGGCTTGTTGTTGTTTTTGAGCACAGCCACAGCTCTTTTTTGAGCACGAATTCCAAGAATAACTGCTCAGCTCAGTCTGACAGACAACTATACAATTCTCTGACTCATTTTCATATATATAGCGAAAAAAAAAGGAAAAAGGGAATACAGATGGCAAAAACAACAAATAATAATAATGCTACTAACAAGGAATGGTTTTCAATGTTCCCCCCTGAAAAAAATCGAGAGTATGTGGAATGTTGAGGGTTCCCGTGGGTAAGAAAAACCCTAACGGGAATAAGGAGAGAAATGCCTTGTTCTCGAGAAAAAATGTATTTTAGGTCGATTTTTTCAGCATTTTTTAGTTTTTAGAGCATCTATAACTCGATTTTGAAACTAATTCACGAACTTTTGAGTCGTGGAAGTTGTTCAGAATGGTCGATTACGTGTTTGTGAAACTTTTTATCAAAAAATTTGAAATTTTTTGAAATTTGGTTTTTTCAGTTGGGGTTTTTCTGATCAAATGGTCACAAAAAAACACAAAAAATAATTTTTTTCTTTTTCAAATGAACGGAACTCGTAAAATTTAGGACGGCCAACAGACGTAATTTGGTCCGTAGAATCCGAAAATCATAGTCTCGATTCACACAAACTTCTCCTTCACAACGAAAACGTTGATTTTCTATGAATTTTTCAAACTGGATTTTTGATTTAGTGGACTTTTGGGACCAAAATTATTTTATTCCTAATTTTAGTCGAAGTAATACTAAAGTACGCCGTTTGCGCTACAAATGGATTCTTAGACCGACATTTTTCATCAATTTTGAAAAAAGTTTCGATTTTTCTAAAAAATTTCATCGCAAAAATCAACAACCCCAAAATTTTCTAAAACAAGGCATTTTTCTCCTTATTCCCGCTAGGGTTTTTCTTACCCACGGGAACCCTCAACATTACACATACTCTCGATTTTTTTCAGGGGGGAACATTGAAAACCATTCCTTGTAAGAATTCGAGGGAGAAAACAAGGAACAAGAAAAAGTGCATGAGAATTTCGGGGAAAATTAGGGCAATTTTGGGGAAAACATTTGGATTGCAAAAATGCACTTCAAAAAGGCTGAATTTAATTTCAGGTTAAAATTTCAATTTCAGCATGAACTTTTGAAGGTGCATATTCAGAACTTGAAAAAAAACTAGATTTGAATTCAAGACTAATTTCAGATCTAGAATTTGGAGCTTCCGACGAGCTTCTGTCCATTCTCAGAACTTTTTGGAATTTTCAAAAATCCAAAGATCATCCCTAACCTATAATTCCAGAAATCCCAAAAGATTATCCGAGAGTTCCGCGAAATCGCCCAAACGATCTCCGAGTTTATCAAGTGTTCAAAAAACAACTACAGGGTGGCGCATAAATATAGGTGCATCGTTTTTTTGATGTGATTAACGTATTTTCAAATATTATTTTATGATATTTGGTGAAATCCGAACTAATAGGGTCCAAAACAAACACAAATGATGTTTACATCAATATTTCAAACTATCATGATGTTTGGACCGGTCGAGTATGTTGAGCTCGGAAAAAATTTGCACGCACCTATTTTCAAGTTTGACCACGTGTAACTTCACGTTGGGAACATGAAACCTAACATGTTAATACATCAAAATGTTCGAAAACTAAAGAGGAACAATGTTAAAAACATACCCATCATCAATAAATAATCTGCTTTTTAGAATTCATCAGTATTGAACACCCCCTGAAACAGAAAAATCAGCCATTTTTCGCTCGAATATTGTTTTTTCGTCCCAGATTTCATAATTTCACAAAATATGTTGTGATCGAAGTTGGATTCAGTGTGAAATGAGTTTTTTGATAGTTTCTATTTTTGTTACAAACATAAATAACGTTTATCTTACTTTTTGTGCCTTCAAATCTTTGAAAATCAAAAAATCTGAAAATTTGAAGTTTTGACTGAAATTCGAAATTGTTTCGGGACAACCAAAAACTAGGACTGTGAAAAACTCAAAATTAGCCTTTTTTTAAATGTATCAAAACTTTAGATCATACAAATTGACTGAAAATCAACTGAAATTCATGGGTGAAAAAATTCCTTTGGACCTGCGTGCTGATTTTCGAAATTTTGAAAAATTGAATCTAAGTTTGACAGGCTTTCCGGTCTTCAAATCAATCAGTATTGTTGAGAACACTTGAAGATAAGATAGATTAACGCATTAGCTTCAAAATTATGTATATAGATCCCAGAAAAAATTTTGAGAAAATCGCGGTAAAACCATATTAAGAAATTTGCATCATGCACCTATATTTATGCGCCACCCTGTATTTTGTTGCGAAAACCAAAAGATAGTGCATCGTTTGTTTGTTTGCCCGAGGAGCAACTGGGGAGGAAAAAATTGATGATAAGCTCGATATTTTTTCGGGGCAAACAACGTTCCAGAACGATAAAAGTTCCAAAAAAAAATGCAATTTTTGATTGTCAGCACATTGAAAAAGTGCACAAAGAGCCGATAAGGAACTTGAGCAAGTTCTAGAAGTCAAGAATATCTAGATCATAACTTCAGATTTTCTATAGCAAGATCTAGAACTTAGCGAGTTAAATTCCCAAATTCCACAAACAAGTTCATGACCTAGATCAATATCTATGAGATCAGAAAAAGATCTACAACTTCCAGGAATCCAAGCTACAACTTCAGAAGATCCTAGCTCACCTTCTCAAACCCCTCCTCATCGCCAATCATCTCAACATCTCCCCTCTCCTCTCGATGCTTCTTGCCCAATTCAACCAACATCTCAACCGATTCTTGCGAGAGTGGCTCAACTTCAATTGGCGGCGAATTCGGGCCTGATGACAAACTTCCAATGGACGGAGTATCGTCATCAGTGCGCGATAGGATTCTTCGAAAAGCCGATCCCGCCGAGCCCATCTTCTCCTCCTGATCCTCTTCCATCTCCTCATCATCACCAAGTTCTTCAAGGAGAATCACATCCAACCGCTTCATGATCTCCCGATTGAACATCTCATTTTTCGCCTTCTGCTCCGGCGTCAGATTCTGCAGCCACTTCTTGAGAGGTGGTGTGGGTGATCTAGGAGGTGGCGGGGGTTGGGGAACCGGCGCGCTTCGCTTCCTGAGATGTTCCATCGTGGGAATCGGGGCGGGGAGGGTTCTCTTGAGGCTCATATGATGTGCAAGGAGGTTTGCATGGTTCTGCTGCACGGGCTGTTGCTGCTGCAACATCTGATTCATCTGATTCATCATCAACATCCTCGCCAAATTCTGATACATTGGTGTGCTGAGAATCGCCTGCGCCCCCAAAATCGCATCCAGAGCAGCCGGCTGTGCAACAGTGGGTTGTGGTGGTGGTGGTGGAGGTGCAGGCGCCGGCATTCCCGCAGCCAATTGCTGCAATATCGCTGCCAAATCCATCGGCTGTGCACCTCCGCCGTCAGTCATTCAAATGAGGTAGTAGATCAAATTTATAATATCACAATATATAGCTAGAATCACAGCATAAGTTCAAAAAACGAGGTAGGAATTGTTGTGTAGAAGAGCGAGAGACAACAACTGGGCCGAGAGAGTGAGAGAGTGACGAGAGAAAAAGAGACAAAGTGGGCGGAGTCGGGGGGCTGGGAGAGGGCGCCGCGCCTAGGGGACACATCGACTCGACTCTCGTCGTCTGCACTCCGCCCGTTCACCCGTTCCCTTTACGCTTTTGCTGGCGGCTGACACTAGCAGGTACAACACACTTCCAGAGGCCACCCCTAGGCAAAAAATGTTTGTGTATAGATGGATTGATGGCAGCATGAAAGAAAGAAGGAACGAAAAAAGAAAAAGAAGAAGAAAGCAACATTTTTGTTCGCGTCTCTAGTTTGATCAGAGGAATATTTGGGCAACTGGGGGAAAGGGAAAAGTGCATCTTTTCAAATGTTGGTCAACTTGTATTTTTTGGCAGCCAGTTTGATTCATTTATTTATTTTTTTTCATATCACATCACATGTTGTCTGCACTTTTGACACAACAAAAAAAGAAATGAGAAACATTTTCCGGAAAATGTCGCATGATATTTGTCAGAAGGAATGAAAACGAAAAGTTCAAAGGGACAGGAAGGCGTAGGAGTACGGTATGCACCTTTAAATCTCCGAAATGTTCAGATAGGCCGGAAAGCGTAGGAGTACGGTATGCACCTTTGAATCTTCTAAAAAAATCAAAAGGGACGGAAGGCGTGGGAGTACGGTATGCACCTTTGAATTTCTAAAATGTTTGAAGTGACATAGTTAATTGGTACGGTATGCTCCTTTAATGTTCCCATGCACCTTTGAAATACCTTCTCAAAAGTCTGATAGACTATAAGGGTACTGTATGATCCTTTAAAATCCCCCAAAAGCTTCTATCATTGTATGTCCCTTTAAAATCCTTCCAGGACCACTCTAGATTACTGTACCTCCCTTTAATTAACCTCCCGTGCACTTTTTCCTCTAAAATCCAGAAAACCAGAAATTTCTCTTCAAAACACAAAAAATGTGTGCATTTTTCGTAAATATTTGCACACACATAGAAAAAAAAATGCGAAATTTACGGGAAAAAATTTTCAATCAGAAAAATGTTGGGTTTTTTGGATCGGGGCAAAGTTCAGGCTTGTCAGAAACTAGGTTAGGCTTTCAGGCCTAGGTTCAGGCTTGTCAAAATATGGTTTAGGCTCATTTTTCCCCCAATCAAAAACTCACCCATCTAGGCTTATTTTAGGCCCCTCCAGGCCCATTTCAAGCCCCCAAAAAGCCCGAAAAAAACTCACATCCGGAAATTTGGCAGTAATCGGTATCGGCCGCAAATGACATCGCCCCAATCCGGTCAAAATGTGACTTGGCGCAACTTGTGCATGATTTCCATTCGTCACAACACAACCATTTGCAATCGTCGTCACAGTTACCGTACCCTGTTGAGATGGTGCAACCGGTGGCAGGGTGGTACTGTAGTCGACGCCATTTGTGGCACTTGTTGTTGGTGTGGCGGCTGTGGGTGCAATTTGATTGGCTGTCGTGGCTGCGGCAGGAGAGGCAGAAGCTCCGGCTGCTGCAGCTTCGGCAAATAGTTGAAGCTGCGCAATTTGTTGTTCGTTCTGTAAGAAAATCGGACTTTTGAGCTACTCTCTGCGTCTCTAACCTCTACCCTGGTAATCTAAACATTACAGTAATTTTTCTCTAGCTTCTCTAACCCCTCTGCGTCTCTAACACTCCTCCGATTTTTGTTCAAAAATCGCTGTTCCCAATTTCTTCAAGGCCACAAATCCTTTCTCTTTTCATTTTCTCTAACTATACGTACTTGTGTTATTTATGTTGCGAAAATCGGTTTCGAACGAACAAAAAAAAGAAGAAAATTTTTCGGACACCCGCGATACTGTAGATTGAACTAAGTGGAAGGGAAATAGAGATAGGCTAAATTGATTTTGACATTTTTTTTATGAGATAAGACGGTTTTTCAATGCTGTAGGTCTGGGAGAAGATAAATTTTTTGAAAATGAAAAAAAAACCAAGAAAGTTTTGGGACTTTTGTAGCGCAAAAATGGTCAGATTACTGTAGAGTTTCCAGGCTCTTTTGGGCCAAAAAATCCACAGTAACCTAGTCAAATTTAGCCTAAAAAAGCAGGCTTTTTCGGGGCAAAAAATCCACAGTAACCCAGTCAAATCTAGTATCAAAAAGTGGGCTTCTTCGGACCTCGAAATCCACAGTAACCTAGTCAAATTCAGCCTAAAAATCAGGCTTTTTCGGGCCTCGAAATCCACAGTAACCTAGTAAAATCTAGTCTCAAAAATCAGGTTTTTTCGGGCCTCGAAATCCACAGGAACCTAGTAAAATCTATTCTCAAAAATCAGGTTTTTTCGGGCCTCGAAATCCACAGGAACCCAGACAAATCTAGGCTCTAAAATCAGGCTTTTTGGACCCTCAAAGCCCACAGTAACTCAGCCCAAAAAAAAATCCACTCACCATTCCACCAAAATTCGGATACTCGCGCGCAAATCGCTGCTGCAACATCTCGAGTTGTGTCTGTAGACGTTGATGTTCGGCCTGAGCTCGAGCCTGCGCTTCAACTTGAGCCTGAGCGGCCCGGGCCGCATCGGCTCGAGCCTGCGCGGCCTGTCGCTTCGCCAAATCGGCCTTCTCCTTGGCTCGTCGCTTCTCTTCCTCTTTTTCCGCGGCGGCCGCTTTTTGTCGAGCTGCGGCTTGCGCTTGCGCTTGCGCCGCAGCTACCGCAGCCGGATTGTTCATGAACTGCGCCAAAACTTCCGCTTGCGCTTGCAACAACATTGGATTGATGCCAACCGGAAATTGATGGTGTACTGTGGAAATTGGAAGGGGTACGGTGACTTGTGGTAGTGGTACTGTAGATGTTGTTGGAATTTGTTGAGCGACTGTGGTTGGAAGTACTGTAGTTGCTGGCAGGGGTACTGTAGATGATGACGTGGCAGGGATTTGTTGTTGTTGTTGTTGTGGTTGTGGTTGTTGACGATTTCCATTGGTGACAATTTTTGGTGACTGAAAAAAATGGGATTTTCAGATTTTCAGTGGAATTTTTCTAAAAAAAAATCAGGCTACAGTTCGAAATTTCAAGATCTTGGGAAATTTTCAGTTTCCGGTCTCAAATTTGAGTCTAAATTCAAAATTTCAAGTTTCAGAGCTTGAAATTGAGCTCACAACCTAAATTTGAAGTTTCAAGGCTCACAAATCATCCCGAAATTCAAAATTTCAAGCTCCTGGTCTTTAAAATCATTGAAAAATTCAAAATTTCCAGTTTCCGAGCTCAAATTTGAGCTAAAAATCCAAATCTGGAGTTTTCAGGATCAAAATTAGGCCAAAATTCCAAATTTTAAGTTTCCGGGCTCATATTTGAGTCTAATTTCGAATTTGAGCTTAAAATTGAGCTGACAACTTAAATTTAGAGTTTCTAGACTCAAAATTAAGCCCAAATTCAAGATTTCAAGTTTCCGGGCTCAAAAATCATCCTAAAATTCAAAATTTCAAGTTTCAGAGCTTGAAATTGAGCTCACAGCCTAAATTTGGAGTTTCTAGGCTCACAAATCATCCCGAAATTCAAATTTTCAGTTTCCGGGCTCAAATTCGAGCCTAAATTCCAAATTTCAAGTTTCCGAGCTTAAAATTGAGCTGACAACCTCAATTTGGAGTTTCTAGGCTCACAAATCAAATTCAAAATTCCAAGCTACTTGTCTTAAAAATCATCCAACAATTCAAAATGTCAAACTCCCAGGCTGAAATTGAACAAAAATTCAAGACTTCAAGCTCCTGGGCTCAAAAATCATCCCAAAATTCAAGATTTCAAGTTTCCATGCTCAAAATGGAGCCAAAACCCCCCTAAAAACTCACAAAAGTCGCCTTGACTTGAGCCTGAGCTTGAGCCTGTGCCTCCTTCGCCTTCTGCTCCTTCTCACGCTGCTCTCGCTCGAGCTTCCTCTGGGTTTGGATAAATTCCAATGTCGAGATCGACGGGTTGACCATTTGTTCCATCTCAAGCTGTTGTTGCTGATTGAACGCGATCATCGGATTTTCAGGCGGCCTTGGTGGGGCCAAAACAACCGAGCTGGGCCTGGGTGGAGCCTTGGGCTGTTGTTGAGCCTCAGGCACGACCTTGGGATGAAGCAACGATAGTGGTGGGACTTTGAGTTGTGGTTCAGGCTGAGTCGGCTTGGTCTGCTGCAGCTTGGCCTGAGCTTCGAGCTTAGCCATAATCTTCTTCTGAGCCATGGCCTCTTCATGAGCCATCGCTTGAGCTTTGAGTAGAGCCTGAGTCTTCAGAATGATCTGACTCGGGGTCTTCTCATGAGCTTGCTGCTCCTTCGGAGGCTCTTCCTGAATGTGAACTTGAATTAAAGACTGAACATCCGGCTCCACTTCGGGCTCCACTTCATCAACCACCGGTTCCTCGCAATAAATCTCCTCGAGAATTTGCTCGTCAGTAATCTCATATCTTCCCGATTTTCCCGTCGAACTTGGTGTGATTGCCGAAGTTGAGGCTGGTGCCAGCGGTGGCGGTTCAATGGTAATCTTTTGTTGGTGACGAGGAGCAGCTGAAGTGCTCGAGTTAGCCAAAGTCTGCTGCTGATGGCTGGCGTGGATGAAATCATGACTCGGATATTGCGGCTCCACATCATCGTCTTCATCGAATATCGATTGAACCGCGTCGGCAGTGTCCTGAAAATCAATTCAGGTTAGATATAGGGATTGCTCAGGTTAGGTAGGGCTCTGCGATCCTGGCGCCAAAAAACGTGCCAGGGTTGCAGGGATAGAGGAGAAGGGGGTAGGTCAATCTGTGTTTGTGGGCGCGTGGCTTCGATAGGCCACGCCCCGAAAACTGTGCGGCAAGATGAAAATAGGCTCCGCCCACAAAACCATGCACAAAAACCATGCGGCCACACAACAACAAAACCAAAACTCTACCTGATCCTGATGTCCTCGCGCCGCACGCGGATCCACAATAATCTCAATCGGTTGCGGTGGAGGCGGAAGCGCACGCGGAGTGTTCGAGTCGCCGCCGGCGGTCGCAGAAGGTGACGCAAGTGATGACGTGGCACCCGGCGGAATCTTACACACTTCGCGCTCCAGTTCGCGAATCACATCATCTGCCGAATCATCGGAATCCGAAGCACCGGAATCCGAATCTGAAGATGACGATGATGATGAATCTGATGAATCGACGGGTGGACCTTCGATCGATGTTGTCGATTCGTCGAGATCTTTGGAAGTTGAAGGTTCTTCCGAAGTTTGTGATGGGACTTGCTGCACCTAAAAATCACCACAACAATGACAAAAAAGAGAGAGAAAATAAATTGACAGATTTTCATGCATCGCCATATCAAATATCAAATTTTCTGGGAGGTCTCGACGCAAAAATGGTGTAATTTTCTAAACTATATCAATATGGGTGTCAAAAATCCTAAAATCACCTGGGGAATTCGAAAAACATTGTGAGAGATCGAGAAAATCGCAAATTTCTGAGATTTTCAAAAATCGAAAATTTTGGAAAAATTCCCTAGGTCAAAATTTGATCTAAATGGGTTTATGAAGATTTTTAGATGATCAGAGCATGTTCCTAAGGCCAAGCGGAGCATTTTAAGCCCAAAAAAGCTATGATTTGAAGAGTTTTGAAAATTGGTGCATTTTTGGCGCCAAAATGGTGCAATTTCAAAAGTTTTTCTAAACTATATCAATATGGGTGTCTAAAATCTTGAAATCCCCTGGGTAATCCAAAAAACATATTGAAAGCCCAAGAAAATCGCAAACCTAATCAATACGGGTCTCAAAATTCCCCAAATCACCCAAGGAATCCCAATATTTCCCTCAAAAAACTCACCAAACTCGCGTCAAAACTCTTCACCGACGCTTTCGTCGCCAACAATCGCGGTTTCTGCTGATTATGCTCCTGAAGTGCTTCCGAATCCATCGATGATACCGATGTTTTGGGTGTAGGCGAAACAAGCTTCTGATTATTTTCCGTCGAGTTGGTTACCGTACTACTTTGCGACGCCGACGATGAGGTACGGTATCGCTGACGTGGCGAAATCATAGCCGGAGGTCCAGTAGCAGCAGGTTGCGCAGTTGATGTTGAGGGCGAGGCAAGTACTGTAGGTGGTACTGTAGTGGCTACAGTAACCGGCGGAGGTGGTGGTGTTGCACCATCCGATGAAACATCTTCCAAATTATTCTCGATCGAAGTTGATGGTGCCGCCCGTTTTGACGGTGGCGGTTTTGTGGAGCTTGAAACTTGAGCTGCAGTTTCAGATGGTGTTGAAATTGGTGGCGGCGAGGGATTGGTGTGACGCCGTTTTTGACTACGGTATTTTTCCATGATTCGGTTAATCTGGAAAAATTGGAATTTGAGGTCACATTGCTCATGTTAACTATTTATTGAGGAAAAAAATCCACGTGGCTAGAACTATTGAAATTTGGAAAATTGGAACTTTTTAAGCTGAGAATAGAAATTTCTAATATGAGCAATAAATTTCATAAATTTTATTTTTTCAAAAAATTTCCAAAACTTGAAAAATTAAAAAGTCGATGTTTTTGGCCAAAAATCTTCCCAGAGTCAAAATGTAGCTCAGATTTCAGTCAAAAACATTTCCCAGCTTCAGAAACCGTAATTTTCACGTTCCAGAGGTCAAAAATAGCTCAAAATGTAGCCAAAAGCCTGATTTTCCCAATTTTTCAATTCAAAAATGATCTCATGTGTAAAAATCGCTAATTTTCACGTTTCCAGGATCACAAATATGGTCCCAGGGTTGAAATTAAGCTATTTTTTGGCTCTAAAATCGTCCCAGGTCAAAATTTAGCTCAAAATTCATGTTTTTCGCTCGAAAATAGCTCAAAATGTAGCCAAAACGTGATTATTTCAATTTTTCAATTCAAAAATGATCCCAGGTGTAAAAATCGCTAATTTTCACGTTTGCAGGATCAAAAATATGATCCCAGGGTTGAAATTAAGCTTGAACTTCATTTTTTGGCTCCAAAATCTTTCCAGGTCGAAATTTAGCTTAAAATGCAAGTTTTTCGCCCAAAAATAGCTCAAAATGTAGCTGATTTTCCCAATTTTTAAATTCAAATCTCCTCACCTCTTCATCATCCTCCTTCCTACTCTTCTTCTTCTTCTTCTCAACCCTTTCCTCTTCTTCATTTTCCGCCATTTTCCTCTTTCTCTTTTCTTTTTCCTCCTTCTTCTTCTCTTTTTTCCGTTTTTTCAGCATTTCTGCTTCTTCTTCTTCATCATCCGAAATTGCTCCAAACACATCATCCATACTCATTTTCTTCTCCTTCTCTTTTTTCTTCTCCTTTTCAGCTTTTCGTCGTTTTCGCCGAATTTCAGCCTCATTTTCAGCGTCATCTTCGGATCCTTCTCCAGAACTCGATTCTTCAGCCGATTCTTTGCTTTTCTTCGATTTCTTTTTGGATTTCGCAGCATTGCTCATATTATCCGCATCATCTGAATCTTCTTCTTCTCCATTATTTTCAGCAGCTGAAGATTCTGATGAATCCAACAGAATTCGACGCTGAAAAAATCGGATTTTTTTGAATAAACAATTGGGGATTGCTCATGTTAGAGACTTGAAAATTTAGATTTTCCAGGTTTTTGAGAAAACACTTTTAAAAAGTCTAAGAATTGCTCATATCATATATTTTTGAACTTTTTAAATTCTGAAAAAATCGATTTTTTGAGTGATTGCTCATGTTAAACTTTTCAAGGTTCAAAAAAATTCGGAAATTCTGACATGAGCAATTTTGGTGTCGAAAAATGCAGAATTTCCTGTAGATCAAATCCAGGATCACATGGCTACTGTAGATTTTGGCGCCAAAATACAGTAATGGTATTTTGACGTGACAAATTTCACAATTTTTTGAAACCTATTTTTTCCCGAATTATTTTTGGCGCCAAAACCTGCAGTAACCTGCAATACCAGTTTTTCAGACTAATATGAGCAATCTGAGGGACTTCGGGTTAACATGAGCAATTTTTGGAATTTTTATCACAAAAGTCGCCTAAAATGAGCAATCCTGAGAATTTCATATTAACATGAGCAATTGTGAAATTTTCATAACTTTTTTCAGACTAATATGAGCAATATTGAAATTTATATCCCAAAATTCACCTAAAATGAGCGATTACCTTCAAATTTAGTATCATAATACTCCCCCGACTTCCCAAATCCAAAAATTTCCCGACTCACCGGTCCACCCTTCTTCGCCGCTCCCCGAATCTTCTCCAAACTCTCATTCTTCTTCTTCTCCACCTTATTCCTCCGACTCTTCACCTTCTCAATAATCGATCCCTCACTCAACAGTATCGCCAATCGCCGATCCCTCTGCTCTTGCGTCAAATCCTTATCTCGAACTTCTGCTGCTGTCGCCTCGTCGCCTGTGCTCTCCTCACTTCCCGTACTCTCTCGTTGTTGCTGCTTTCTCTTCTTCTTCTCCTCCTTTTTCCTCTGCTTCTCCTTCAACCTCTGCTTCTCCTCCTTCTTCCTCTGCTTCTCTTTCAATCTCTGCTTCTCTGCTGCTGCCGCTGCTGCCGCCGCCTCTTTCTCTCGAATCCTCTCCTTCTCTCGCTTCTTTTCCTTCTTTCTCTCCTTCTCCTTCTCTTTCTCCCTCTCTTTCTCTCTTTCTTTTTCCTTCTCTTTATCCTTCTTTCCGGAATTCGGAGCCAAACCTGGAGCTTGCGGACTTGTCAAAGTGCTGCCCGGTGTGCTCGGCGCACTATTCTTCTTGAAACTCGGCAAACCCCAGAGGCTCTGCGTTGGATTGAGCATCTTATTTATCACATTCTCGCCAACAGTGGGTGTTTTGGGCACATTTTCCGACATACTTCGAGACTGAATCCCAGCAGGTTTTATTGGATTCTGCAATCCAACAGGCACCGAAACCGAATCATGTCGTTTGACCTGAGCAATCGTTTTCGACGTCGAATCTTTTTTGGTGGGCGCAGGGGGTGACATCATTTTGGCGCCGCCTGCGCTAGGAGGCACCGGAGCGGATTTTGGCGGGAGATATGGTGGTTGTGGTGGTGCGGAGAGGATGGGTGACGGCATTTCTTGAGCATTCGACGGTTGACGGGAGACTATGGTGGCTGGACGTTGTGATAGCGAGATTGATGAGTGACGGGATGATGTGCCCTGCAAAAATAGTGGGATTTTTGAGAGTCTCCAGAAGTGATAATGGCTTCTGAAGCTTGCGGATGATCTTCGGAGCTTTTAGAAGCCGAAATCTAGGCTTTTTCGGGCTCAGAATAATTCCAATGAGCTCAGAAATCCAAAAATCACCAAATTTAGATTCTAAATATTCCCCAGATCCTCTAGATTTCGAAAAACGTTTGATTTCAGAAGTCCAGATGAACCCAGAGCTTCTGAAATCCCGAAAATTCAAAATCTAACCTCATCGGGGATCAAAATACCCCCAAGAACCTTCAAATTCTAAAAAACTCCAAATTCTAGGTCAAGGTGGTCCCAGAGCTTCTAAACTATCAAAAATCTCTAATTTTGAGCTCAGAAATCCAAAAATTCCCAAATTTAGTTAATAAATGATCCTCAGAATCTCTAGAATCTAAAAATCCCCAAATTTGGGCTCTAATTGCTCCCCTGAACTTCAGGAATCCAAAATCTTCCCAATTAGCTCAGGAATATTAAAATCATCAAATTCAGATTCTAAATGATTTTCAGAACCTCCAGAATCCAAAAAAAATCACCAAATCTGAACTCTAATTGCTTCTCAGAATCTCTAGAATCTGAAAATCATCAAATTTAGGTTCTCATTGCTCTCCGGGACCTCAGGAATCCAAAAACTAGGCTTTTTCTTCTAAATTATCAAATTCTGAATCTTAGGCTTTAGATTCTGAATGATTTTCAGCACCTCAGGAATCCAAAAACTAGGCTTTTTCGGGCCCAATAAGCTCTAGACTCTAAAAACCATCAAATTTAGATTCTAAACGATCCTCAGAACCTCTAGAATCCAAAAATCACCCCCAAAAAACTCACCCCAGGACTCATCAACGGTTTTGGTGTCATTCCAGTCATCATGGCCGCTGTCGATGTTGAGATTGTCGAACTCGACGGTCCAGGAATCGCAATACTCAACGGTGGCGGATGCGATTTCGAATTTGCCGGCGGGATAATCGGTGCAACCGCACTTGTCGTCGGCAGAATATCGGCAAACTCATTCACAACTCGCTGCCTCTCCAAATGACTTAGCCTATCTCGAATATCCGCGAGCTCTCCGCTTCCTCCCGACACTTTTTTGAGACCAAATCGCTTGGCGGCGGGGCCGTTTCGATCAATATTCTCCTGGTTTTGATTCAGATTTTGGTGGTTCAGGCCTGAATTCGGGCCTGAATTCGATGTCGAGATCGCATTCTGATTGTGTGAAGTTGAAGTTGACGTTGATGGAGCGCCTCCAATCGAAATCGGGTGAAGCGGATGATAGTTTTGTGATGTTTGAAGAGGGGTTGATGTTGCCAGAGGTGTGGCTGGTGTTGAGGGTTGAGATGTTTTGAGACGTTCGCCAAAGATGTCGATTTTCTGGAATGATAAGTTGGATTAGAGAGCATTTTGAACTCAAATCCTGGAATTTTAGATGAAAATTCTTGAATAAACGTGGAATTCCAGATTTTCCGAATTTTCAAAAATCAGATTCAGGCTTCAAAATCCTGCAATATCCGGAATAATTTTTGAGCTAAATGTTTTTTTAATTTCAGGTCAAGTTTTCAGCATTTCAAAAAATTGGATTATTTTAGCCTTCAAAATGCCGTGTTTGAAAAAGCCAAAAATTTAGATTAAATTAATTCAGGCTCCAATATTCTTGGCTCATTTTCAGCTAAAAACTTGAGGGGTTTAAAATTAGGTTCTTCTGATTAAAGGCCAGAAAATTCCTCATTTTCAGGCTAAACTTTTCAAATTAAAGCTCCAAAACCCCGTACCAACCTTCTTGATCAACGAGTTATCAAAACTCTTGGGCGGCGGCGCGCACAACAAATCCAGCGAACTCGGCGGCGGTGGCGGATAATTCGTCACACCTTCTCCATCACTCACATAATCATCATCATCCGAAGAGCTGGCCATAATTGCTCCACCAGATATCCTTCGTTGAGCCGCCTGTTGACTCTGATGTGAATGGCTAGAATTGTGATGGTTGTGGCTTGAATTCGAGCTATGATGTGCTCCAGAATTGTGATGTTCTTGCGGTTTCTTGACAATTGATCCAGAAGATCGATTCGATGATGAAACTGCAGCAGGCTTGTGTGAAGAACTTGGCTGCGAAGAATTTCGCGGCACCGGCCACGTGTCATTTGTTTGGTGTAAGGCTGCAGAAAACATGTTTTATTAGTGTTAATATGAGCAATGCTAGATTTCATTCGTAAAATTGATTAACATGAGCAATGCCCCAATTTTTGTGTGTGTTACGGAAAAAGTCTAAGCATTACTCATGTTAGTCTAAAAACAGGATTTTTTCAGGGAAAATTGGTGTTAATATGAGCAAAACTCGCTTTTCTTCAACAAATTGTTTAACATGAGCAACTCAAAATTGAAAATTTCGAGGATTATAGTTGAAAAAACCCAGGACTGCTCATAATAGTCAAAAATCGTGATTTTTTTGAGAAAAAAAATCTAGGGATTGCTCATATTAGTCAAAAATCGTGATTTTTTGAGAATAACCACAGGATTCCTCATATCCGTTTTGAAACCACTAGGATTGCTTAGATTAACTTTAGAAAAATGCAAATTTGCTCATTTTTACTCAAAATTGTCTAGGATTGCTCATATTAATCAAAAACCCTTGATTTTCAAGAAAGAAAATCTCAGAATTGCTCATTTTAGTTAAAAAAAACCCTAAAATTGCTCATATTAACTCAAAATTCACCAGGATTGCTCATATCAATTTTCCAAGGTTTATGGAGTAAAAAAAAACTCAATTTTCCCACTCCCAACATCCCAAAACACTTACAAGGCATATTCTCGCCAAATCGATAAAACAGCAAATTTGTCTTGGGCGGGCCGGCCCGCCGCGTTATCGCCTCATTGTTGCGCGTGTATGGAACACGGTAGACGGGGATGCGAGTGGCGTTGCGGTTGCGCGGATCTCGTGGGATAATCGGCGCGTTCGGCGGCACTTCGAGCGGTACCACTAGTTCGGGTCGGATGTTTTTGAGCGGTGTGTGCGGGGCTTGAGAAGATGATGTTGAATCTTGACTGGGCCGCTTGTGTTGAAGATTGGGTTGGGGTGGTCGAGGTGGGACCGAGGGTTTTGGTGGAGCCTGGAGCTTGGACCTGAGACGTGCTTGGCGCTTCCACAGAAGCCTGAACTTCAACCTCCTCCGGCGGTGCTGGCGGTGTCGAAGGTCCAACGATCGGAGGTGGTGGGGGCGGAGTTGGCGGCTCAATAATCGGCGGCGGTGCTGGCGGGGGAGCCAACGGTCCTTCCGCAAAGAATCCAGAAGCCTTCTGATGTATACTTCGCACAACTGACGGTGATCGCGTGTCTCGACTGCGATGCGACGCTTCCGAATCGCGACGATGTCGCTGGCGACTTGGTGAGCGTCGATGTCGATGTGAAGTGTGTCGAGAGGAGGAATTTGATGAGTCTTGTTGATGTTTTCGTCGATGAGGGGAGCGAGATTGACGGCGAGATGAGCGATTTCGACTTGATGAGTTGGAGGAACTCGAGCTGGAGCTCGATGAATTTGATGTTGAACCTGATGATGATGATGAAGATGTTGACGAGGTTCGGCTGAAAACATCAGAACTATTTCTAAAAATTTGAATTTTTCAAAAATTCGCTAAATTCTCAATAGAGCGCATTTGCTAATTTCACGGTAAACAACCGAATTTTGATATTCTAGGGGTCTATTTCGGCGGGAAATTTGAATTTTCATAGTTTTTAGGGTTAGAAACGACGTAGAAGGCTAAAAACGGCTTTGAACCATATACTGGGTGTCTAAAAATTTGAATAGTTCCGAATCCCACCAAATTCTCAATAGAGCGTATTTGCTAATTTTAGAGTAAAATCGTCGGATTTTGATGTTCTAGGGGTTACTTTCGGCGGGAAATTTGAATTTTCAAAGTTTTTCAGGGTTAGAAATGCCCTAGTAAACCAAAAAATGGCCCATTCCAGACAAAATTAATGAAAAAAGTGGAAAATGTGACAAAATGAATGATTAATATTAAATCTCCTTGGTTTTTTCTCATTGTATCACTTTTTGGAGCGGGTTTCCGTGGAAACCGAGATTTGCACTTTTTCCTTTTCGATTTTTTGGATTATTATTATTCATTAGTATAGAAATTTGAGCTTTTTCGGCTTAAAAAAGCAAAAATATTGTTTGAAATCGGGGACTAGGTTTACAAATTTGTTTTTCTAGTCCCAGAGTTCAAGATTCTCTAAAAATGCGGTTTTTGGTGTCAAATAGCCCAGAAATCCAAATTTTAGGGATTTTTTAAGGAAAATTGATTTGAAGTCGAGGACTAGGATTCCAGATTTGGTTTTCTAGTCGCCGATATGAAAATTCTCTTTAAAAATGTGCTTTTCGGTGTCAAATAGCCTCAGAAATCCAAATTTTAGGAATTTTCTACGGAAATTTGGTTTGAATTCGGGGACTAGGATTCCAGATTTGGTTTTCTAGTCCCCGAATTCCTTAAAAA
This sequence comes from Caenorhabditis angaria, assembly GCA_947459285.1. Lineage (NCBI taxonomy): Eukaryota > Metazoa > Nematoda > Chromadorea > Rhabditida > Rhabditidae > Caenorhabditis > Caenorhabditis angaria. The sequence continues at coordinate 10,862,505 of CANHGI010000002.1, read as the reverse complement.
TACTCATGTTTGGTCTTAAAATGTTCCAAATTTCGCGCCAAAACCTACAGTACCCCCCAAAAAGCACCCACCTTCTCTTCTTCGAGCCCATCGTCCTATCTCTTCCCGATGTCCCATTTCCTCGATGCCGCGACGACGCTTGCGTCTCATATCGTCGCGGCGGCGGTCCGCGCGGAATTGGCCGCGTCGACGACTCGCGACTTCTTGATCTTCTTCGCGACGACGACGACGATTGTGGTGTGCGACTGCGTCGCGAGTCGCGATGTCGCACCGCGGCCGCCGGCGCAATTTGCGTAGCCGCCACAAAACTCGGCATGTTGGGTGGTGGATTGGGTGGCGGTGCGAGAAGCGGTTCGGCCACTTCCTGCGGGACTCCTAGAGCTGGGAAACCCGGTGGAGGTGGCAAAATTGACGATGAAGAATCCTGAGTTAGTGTATGTTGATGTTTGCGATCGATGAAATGCTCGTAGAGTCGTTCCGAGCAATAATCCGCAGCTATCCGCTGATCTCCGTCCGGAAATTTGAAGTAACTGCAAAAAATCGGGGTTTTTGGGGAGAAATTGGTCCATAACATGAGCAATGCCTAATTTTTTGAATATTCAAAAATTAGGAATTGCTCATATTAGCCTTCATCTCTTCAAATTCAAGCTCCAAACAATCAGTTAACATGAGCAATGCCCAAAAATTGATCATTGCTCATTTTAGAGCCCAAAAATCCCAAAAAAAAAAGCACTCTAGCTCAATTTTTTGCGGAGAGCTTTGCACAAATGAAATTTCATTTGGGGGGGGGGCGGTTAGACTTAGGCTAAAACTAATGAAAAAAGAGCCAGAAAAATGGGTTTCCGGGCTCATTTTGCGGAGGGGTGAAAAATGGACCAAATATTGGATTTTTGGATGAAAAATTGGCCGAGAAAATGAAATTTTGGCAAATTTTTAATCAAGAAAATGATTTCCGGGTAATTTTTCAGGCTTTCGGAGCAATTTTCGGGTTGAAAATTGACATTTACAGAATTTTCAGATGAATCTAAAGCAGAATAAGAAAATGCTCAAAAATTAGTCCGGAAATTCCAATGTTTTTCCAATTAAGATGAAAATATGCCTTAAAATGCCCTAAAGATCCAAGAAGCCCTTGAAAACTCATATTTTTAACGAGTTTTAGGTCCAAAAGCCTGAAACGGCCCAGAAAAAGCCCCCAATGGTCAAATAATACAACTTCTTCACAAGGCTAGGCTACAAAAAATAGCAGAAAAAAATGGAGAGAGTGCGAGACACAAAATGACGAGGGTGGAAATAGTGTGGAGAGCAGAGAGAGTGAGCCAGACATACAAAGACATCCAAAAATGGATCTTCTTTCTTTTCAGGCTTCTTCTTCTTCTTCCTCCTCACTTTTTATGTCTAGCCGCTCTCTTACTCTCTCGCCTTTTTCTAATTTTCTTTTTGTGTCTAGCATTCTCTCAAGCGAGAGAGAGAGAGAAGAAGAAACTGAAATTAAACCGGGTGGTCCCTGGGTCAAAAAACTGGCACCCAGACCGAATTTGAGGCTTTCGGAACCAAAAATCCATAGTTTCAACCCAAAAATGCTCCCGGAGCTCAAAAATCCCCTGAAAAACTCACAAAGGCTTTGGTTGACTTGAGCGAATTCGATTGTAAGCCTGCGTGGCGGATTCCGGTGACGTGAATACAATAATTGCCTGAAAAGCAAAAAAAAAAAATTGAAAATTGATTTTTTTGAAAATATTAAAAGTTGGAAAAATTTCGGGTAGATCAGATCAAAAAATTTTTTGAAAACAATTTTTTCAACCTGAAATTGAAGAAAATTTGAAAATGTTTAATTTCAGGTCAAAAAATAGCCAAGAAACAAGATTTGAACATGTTTGAAAATTTGAATTTTTTAAAAACCCGGCAAATTCTCAACAGAGCGCATTTGCAAGTTTTGTCGGATTTTCAACTTCCCGGGGTCAATTTTGATGGGAAAATCGAATTTTAGGTCATTTTTAGTCAAAAATTCCAGATTTCCAGCTTACCTGCTTGGCTCTCATATCAACATTCACATCTCCAACATCATCCGAAAGTGTCCTCAATTTCTGAACAATATAATCCATCTGCGCTTTTTCGGGCAAATTTCCAATCCATAATTTGTTGGAAGTCATTGATCGTCCAAAATTTGGCTGAAAATTTCAGATTTGATAAGAAATGGACAATTTTGACCCGGGTTTTCGAAAAATTCAAAAATTTCCAATTCATCATTAAAAATGACTCATGTTCAGCTGAAAATTGTGAAAAAATCCAATTTTTATACAATAAAAAGTGGGCGTGGCTTAATAATGAGATTTTTGATATCAAAACATTGCAAAATGTTTATTTTTAGACGATAGATAAGATGAGCAATCGGATATTTTGTTGAGAAACAAAAACATCACAAAAAAATCATGAAATTCTCTAGATTTTCATAGTTTCCGGCTTATTTGAAAATTTGAATTTCTCAAAAACCCGCCAAATTCTCAATAGAGCGTATTTGCCAATTTTAGGGTTAAATCATCAGATTTAAACGTTCCGGGGGTCAAATTTGATGGGAAAATCGATTTTTCATGTTTCCAGGCTCAAAAAAACCCCAAAAACTCACCCTTCCCTTCTTATTCGCTCCCAAATGTGCATTAATCGCTTTGACACTCGAATCAATATCAGCAAATTGTAGAAAAGCGAAAGGACTGGGCGATTCGAAATTCTTCACATCCACATCCAGAATCTCGCCAAATTTCGAGAATCGTCGCTTCAGATTCTCTTCAGATATTCGAGATTCCAATCCACCAACATAAAGAGTTCGCGAGGCTTTAGGGTGGAAAATATCAACTTCATCTTGACTTTGAAATGAGCCCGAAGATGAATTGAGGCCGAGGGCCGATGAATTTAGGCTCATTTGACTGGGATTTTGGCTGGATGCCAGATTCGGCGGAATTCCACGTTTATAAGAGGCGACTTGTGATTGGAGTACTGTGGATGGTAGTTGTTGTTGAGTTATTGATTGATTTTGTGAAGAAGATGAAGCGCATTTTATTGAATTTGGTAGATCAGATGATTCTTTTGTTGAAGAAGATGTTGATGGTTGAGATGATGTGGCGCTGAAAATACAGATTTTGGGTGCGAAAATCGGAAAAATCCGATATTTCTAACCTATTTCCAGCATTTCTAAATATTTGAATTTTCCAAAAAACCACCTAATTCTCAATGAAGCAAATTTGCTAATTTTAGAGTTGAAATCGGGATTTTTCCAAGTTTCTGGGGTCAAATAAGGCGGGGAATGGTAAAAATTGGTATGTTTTGATCCTGGGAACCTTTTTAACTCAAAAATTGATAACTTTGATCTTTTTGAAGCTTAAATTGGCCCAGGAAGCTCAGATTCAACTGAAAATTCAGGTTTAATCTGAGCAATCCTATCAAATTTAATCTCAAAATGCTCAATTTCAGCTCCCAAATCCAAATTTTCCTAAAAATTACCTTGAAAATGGCGCCACACGTAATCTGACACGTTGTCCAAGAATATTTAAATACGGCTCTTGTTGAACTTTCTCGTGGTCGATTCTGCAACAAAAATACTTGATTTCGGATCAAAATTAATCAAAAATGATGAATTTTCGGTCGAAAATCGTGAAAAATCATGATTTTTCACCCCAAAACCCGTCCCGAAATCCACCGTACCTTTGAAACCAAACCACAGCCTTTCTTCCACAATCACCGTCGTTCTCAATCAATATTTCTTGTAAATTTCTACCGTATCTCTTCAGCGCCTCTTTGATATGCTCCTTTAATGTTCCCTCACTTCTAACCGGTAGTTTTTCAACAATTATCGCCTGAAGTACTGTAGTTGATTGGGGCGCTGTTGTTGTTGAGGAAGATGTTGAAGAGGGAGTTGATGAAGTGGAAGACACGGGATTTTGGGCTACTGTAGCTGCTGATGTTGATGGTTCGCTGGAAAATTTAGATTTTTTTTGGAATCTAGGTGAGATTTGGAGCATTTTGAGCCCAAATACTGTACAAATTTGAAAAAAATTGGCGATAGGTTCCCCTGCGCGGGAGCTGAAATTTTCTGAAAATCCTGAGCTTTTTCAGCTGGATTTTCAGAAAATTACAGATCCGGCAGGTTTTTCAAGCAAGTTTAGGTGATTTTTTGAACCCAAACTCAATTTAAAAAAAAAAAAAATTGACGATAGATTCCCCTGCGCGGGAGCTGTAATTTTCTGAAAATCCCGAGCTTTTCCAGCTGGATATTCAGAAAATTACAGATCCGGCAGGTTTTTCAAGCAAATTTACGTGAACCTCAAAAATTCAATTATCAATTTTTTGAGCTCAGAAAACAGTCTGAATCCATGTTTTAAAATCAAGTTTCGGTCAGAAATCGTAATTTTCTGATGAAATTTCATCAAAAAATCAGGATTCCCGGGTAAAAACCCATAATTTTTAGTGATTTCCGGGTGAAAATCGTCCATTTTCGCACCCAAAACCCTAGCGAACACCCAATTTCCCAATCAAAAAACTACGCACAGTCAGTCAGTCACACAGCAAAAAAACACGGTCTATTTTCCCCCATTCTCTCTGTCTATTATTTGTGAAAAGATAGATCAGACAGCGCGAGAGAGTATGGAGAAATGCGAGAGTGCAGAGGGAAAAAGGTCGCGGGCGCAAGGGGCGCGCGCGCCGGCCAAACAAAACAAAGACAAGAGGAGCAAACGGCTCGCGCGGGGTCAAAAAGCGAAAGTTAGAGAGTGTGGGATTAGGAGAGAGTGCAGACATAGAGATGAATACAGGTCAGGTGGAGCGTATTTGCTTCCGGGTGTTGTATTGGACAAAATACTTTTTGCGCGGGAAAAATTGATTTTTATATAAGTTTCAGTCAAAAACCGCAATTTTCCCACGATTATAGCTTCAGCTTGGAAAAAGTATGAGATTTTTCGTACTTCAGATATATTTTTCTTGAAAATTCGTTGGTTTTTGATAGAATTGTGGTTTTTACCAATACTTTTTTGTATTTTTCATGAAAATTACCACATTTTTCACGCTATTTACCTAGTTTCCCTGGAACTTTTCGCCCCCTGCGATTCCCTAGTCAATCGTTTCAATGTGCTCTTTTGCAACGCAATATTAAACACATTTGCCGCGTTTTCTTTGGGTTTTGGCATTGGCGTAAGTCGAAAACTTGTAGTCGGAGCACTTGTATTCAATGTGCTTAGTGGATTTGTGACTTGAGAAGATGTGCTGCAAAAATTTGCGATTTTTTAACATCAAACTCGATATTTTTACCTTTTCATTGATAAATCTGGTTCATGGAAGTTAATAGTGAAAGGAATATTTGAATCCAGCAAATGCTCTCCTTGATATGCTTTTTGTGCACTTCGAACATCATTGAAACTAACGATTACACTCTTATCCGCCGGATTTTTATCGATTTTCTGGACTTTTCCGTAGATCGCGAAAAATGCGGTGATTTTTTCGATTGTCAGGTTTTCTGGGAGACCATGAACTGCAACATGTCTCGATTCTCTTGATAAATTCATTTGAACCATGGTTTCATGCTGGAAATAGATAGAGTTTTGCTGGAATTTCGAAAAAAAAATGATTGTTTGAATTCCCGCGCTCTGCAATTGTGCGTCACTGTGCAAACACCAACGCGCGAAAACAAAAAAACAAAACTCACTTTTTCGCTTTTCTTTTCTTCTTTCTGCTTTCTCGTGTGTTAATACGAATTTTTTTCTGAAAACAGACGATTTTTATGAGGCGCAAAATGATTCCAATAGACAAATCAATAAGAAATGACGTGTATTTAAATGATGCTTATTGAGAAATTACGAAAAGGTCACGTTACATTGCCCAAATTTCATCAACACATTATTTTTTGGGCCAGAAAATTGAATGTGGATGGAGTTTTGGTGCAAAAATCACCGGAAAAGCCGGTGTAAGCGGATTTAGTAGGTATAAGGAGATTTTCGCGTGATAAGTCTCGGCTAAAAACGAGGTTTTGGTATATATACGAAAATAATATATAACTAGCTTTTTAGCTGAGAAAGGTGAAAATTTAGAAAATAATTAAGAAGAGACAGGTGAAATCAAACTTTTTGTTCAAAAAATCGAAGTCTTGGCTGACAAGATTTCATCGCAGAAAATACCAATTTGGTACGTTCACTGTTTCAGACAAAAAAAGCTGAAACAAAATTTGTAGCGAGAATTTGACGAAACTCATATTGAAGTCTAAAATTCTGCATTTTGTAGGCTAAAACTACGAGCACTACGCTTCTAATTTTCAAATAGAAAAGAAACCTGCCGGATTTTTGAGGTTTCTTGGGCTGACAACTTTGAGCTTAGAATTTGAGCTCAAGCGCAGCCCCAGGAATTTCCTAAATCCCTCCAAAATAATGCTAGAATTCAGCCGGATCTGTAATTTTCTGAAAATCCAGCTGAAAAAGCTCAGGATTTTCAGAAAATTCCAGCTCCCGCGCAGGGGAACCTATCGTCAATTTTTTTTTAAATCTGGAAGCAGCTCTCGAGCTCGAAAACTAGAAAATAATAAGATTGAGATTCAGTTTTATGAGCCTAAAAGCTAAAAAAAAACCATGGTGTCCTTAAAGAACCTTGGCAACCAGCCAATCTCACAATCTCCCGCCAAAATCTTCCCGGCAAGGTCATCCCTCCCTTCTATTATCTAAAATCAAAGGTAGTCTAATCGCGCCCCACGGCTAAAAATAGTTGTATGTGTGAGTGACTACAAAAAAACAGCAAATCTCTCCAAAATACAAATATATATTTATATATATATAATATGTGTATATATATATATATACATAGAGAGACAGAGACAAGTTAGCAGTTATGTTTCTCTGCGTCTCTTTCGCACTCTCTCCCCCATACGCCACGCTTTGTTGTGTCTGGCGTCTCGCACTCTCTCGCCTCTCCACATACCGCCCATCTTTCTTCTCTTCTCTTTTCACAAAACATTCGATTCGCCTTCGCCTAGTCTTCACAAAATATATATATATATATACACATTAAACGGCCTAAAAAAGGTTTTTAAGGTTCTTAAAGTATATGTAAACGTATTTTAAGAGCTTTAAGATTCTCGGAAGCTTCATAAAGCCCGAAAAAACCATCCCAAGCCCCCTCAGACATATTTTTTGGCCCGAATAGGACCATTTTGGCCGTTAAACGAGCATCGTTAATGCTGATGCTCGTTTTCCCCGCAAAAAGGGGCGGTCAAATTTGGGTTTCAGATAATTGCCGCTTTTTAGCTGGCCCGACTCTCACGCGACGTTTTGGCCGATGGATAAAAGCCCTTTTTATTGGGCTTCGATTTGGATCAAGGACAAAAAAACAAGGAATTTGAGAGAGAGCTAAATATTCTGAGAAAACATTAAAATCTAGGGGTTTTTGGCTGAAAATTCGAGATACTTGCCTAAAAAATCGATAATTTTAAGCTTGGAGAGCTAGATTTTTCAAGAAAACTGAACATTTTGAGCTGAAAAACTCTGTGTTCCATTGAAAATTCATAATTCTTCTGAAAATCAAGGGTTTTTTGGTGAAATTCTAAGATTTTCGCTGGTTTTAGCCTGAATATCACATATTTCGAATTTTCACCTCAAAAATCCCCAAATTTTCAGCTAAATACAAATTTTCAGCCATCCAAACAACAACCAAAACAATAACACCACCCATTCTTCATTTCTCCCCTTTTTCCCAATCAATAATCAATAACAGTCTCTAGCAGTCTGCGTCTCTCTCAAATACCACACTCTCTCACCGTTGATTATCATCATCTCATCTTTCTTCTTTACAACAACAAAAAAATGGACAGCCAGTCAGCAGAAAAAAAAAACAACGCGACCTCCAACACGACACAATTCATTTTTCTCTAACCGTCTTCTCCACTCTCTCATCTCACAACACTCTCTCGCTGTCTAACAGTCTCTCCTGCTCTAGTCATTTCCCTCACTATTTCGTCACCTTTTGGCAAATTGCCCATTACTCCGTCTGCACTCTCTCATCTCCCCATTATCCCTCGTTGTCTAACTGTCTCTCCTACTCTCCTCATTTCCCACACTCTATCACAGCCTCTTGGCAAATTGCCCATATTTTTTGCCTCCCTTCTGTTTGAGTGTGTAAAAAGGGGGATGAGGGGTTTTGGAAGGGTGCCAAGAGGTTTTTGGCGCCAAAATTATGCTACAGTATTCTTACTACGCTACTTTTCTAGTATTCACAGGATTCCAGAAAATTCTGAATTTTATTTTTGAGAAAAATTAAAGTTTTTGAATAATTAAATTTGGGATTTTTTGGAATTCTGCATTTTTTTTTGAGGAAAAAGGTGAGTTTTGGGGGAACATTCTAGAATTGCGCTCCAATGCAAAAAATGCGGGAAATCCCAAAAATTCAAAGTTTTTCTCTGTGAAAAAATGCAAATACGCTCCATTGATAAAACCCAGAATTCCTTGAAATTTCAAATTTTCCCAGTGAAAAAGTGCAACCGCGCTCTATTGATAAAACCCAGATTTCCTTGAAAATTCAAATTTTCCCAGTGAAAAAAATGTAAGCGCGCTCCATTGATAAAACCCAGAAATCCTATAAAATTGAAATTTTCCCTGTGAAAAAAATCAAACACGCTCCATTGAGAAAAACCTCATTCATTATCAATATGATATACGATATATACAACACAATTTTTTTTTAATACTTGGGCTTAGGCTTACAGAAAAGGGGCCAAAAGGGCTTTTTGGAAAAGCCCCTTGGCCTACCAAACAACACATCGTTTCTCGGGGTTCATACGACTTCCGGGCTTGCATTGGAAGGCCTGCGCAAATTCAGGCTGATTCGAGAGGACCACATTAACACGGGCCACTTCAGGACTGTGTGGGTCGGTTAGAATCTGATTGGTTTTCGCCTCATCCGTTTTCGATCCACACCAAACTTGCGCATATCCAATATAGAATAATTGCTCATTGGTGACTTTTTCAAAGCCCGGCAATCGAGATTCGGCCCCATGTTTAGCCAAATAGGCCTGGTAGGCTTTGAACGACTCTTTGACTCCTCCATTATCCGCAATATTTTCGCCCAATGTCAATTTTCCATTGATATTCATATTGATTCCGGGGATGACGATTTCGGAATATTGATTTTTGATACATTCGGCTTTTTGGGCATATTTTGTGGCTGTTGTGTTATCCCACCAATCTCGCAAATTTCCGATATTGTCAAATTGTTTTCCAGTGTCGTCGAAGCCGTGGGTGATTTCGTGACCGATTACAGCACCGATACCACCGTAGTTGAGGGCTCTGCAAAAATTTGGGATTTTTTTTTACCCAAATGAGCCTAGACTTAGGCTTAGAAAATTGACGATAGGTTTCTCCTGCGCGGGAGCTGGAATTTTCTGAAAATCTCAACATTAAGCTGTATGTTCCGAAAATTACAGATCCGGCAGGTTTCTTAAGCAAATCTAGGTGATATTTTGAGCCCAAATTCAATTTTTTTCAAAAAAAATTGACGATAGGTTCCCCTGCGCGGGAGCTGGAATTTTCTGGAAATCCTGAGCTTTTCAGCTCGATTTTCAGAAAATTACAGATCCGGCAGGGTTTTTCAAGCAAATTTCGGTGATTTTTTGAGCCCAAACTCAATTTTTTTCAAAAAAAAATTGACGATAGGCGCGGGAGCTGAAATTTTTTGAAAATCCTGAGCTTTTCAGCTCGATTTTCAGACAATTACAGATCCGGCAAGTTTTAATCAACATTTCAGGTGAATTTAGGAAATATTTGGGGCTGAGCTTGAGGCTCAAAATCTAAGCTCTCGAGGTTTTCAGCCCAAAAAACCTCAGAAATCCTAATTTTCGAGTCCAAATAGTCTAAAAATCTCGAATTTCAGGTCGAAATTCAACATTTTTAGCTCAAAATGCTCCGCGTAAAAAACTCACTTCGGAAATTTGGCATCAAAGAATGGATTCTGCAAAATTCCAGCTGGGAATGCGATGGCATTCTTTCCAGGCGAATAAAATGCGTTGACAACAGCAGCTCCGGAAATGAATTCGTCGCGATTCACAGGTTCCAAGAGTCGGCGGAAATTGAAATTATTTCTCCAGGTCAAAATTTTATCCGAAATTTGTGTATAAGTGTCGGTAGGTTCAGTGGTGATCTGAAAAGTGGAATTTTTTGAGTCCAAATAAGTCTACAGGCCAAAAAATGTTCATTTTTTTTCGTTCCAAACCCCTGAAAAACTCACTCCTTTATACCATTCATCCAACTTCTCATCGCTCAAAATGAAATCCGGATAGGCAATTTGTTTCAACATTGCTTCTGCTTTTTCCAACGCAGCTTTTCTGGTTCCAGAATCCATCCAATCATTTACCAAAAGCATGTTTCTGCAAAAAAAAACATGGCTGAAATTAGAAATATACGGGAAATTCTGAAGGTTTTGAACCCAAATCCGAAAATTTCAAAAAAAAAATTGACGATAGGTTCCCCTGCGCGGGAGTAGAAATTTTCTGAAAATCTCAACATTAAGCTGGATTTTCAGAAAATTAAAGATCCGGCAGGTTTTTCAAACTAATTTAGTTGATTTTTTGAGCCCAAACTCAATTTTTCTTCAAAAAAATTGACGATAGGTTCCCCTGCGCGGGAGCTGGAATTTTCTGAAAATCTCAACATTAAGCTGGATTTTCAGAAAATTAAAGATCCGGCAGGTTTTTCAAACTAATTTAGTTGATTTTTTGAGCCCAAACTCAATTTTTTCTTCAAAAAAATTGGCGATAGGTTCCCCTGCGCGGGAGCTGGAATTTTCTGAAAATCCTGAGCTTTTAGGCTGCATTTTCAGAAAATCACAGATCCGGCAGGTTTTTCAAACAAATTTAGGTAATTTTTTGAGCCCAAACTTCTCATTTCAGCTATATAAACTTGACAATCTACATTTTTGATAAACTTTGAGCCCAAAATTTCTTCATTTCGCCAAATATTATCATTTTCACCGCTTTTGAGTCAAATTTTGGTTCAAACATTCTAATTTTTCAAAAACAAAAAAATACGTTTCAAAATTTTGATATAATTTATTATCAATTATTTTCAATGCTTTTTGATTTTGGGCAATAATAAATCAAAACCAAAATTCTCAAAATTTGGATGAACGTTTTGAAATTATCGATTTTTGAATCAAAATTCGTAGAAATTTCAATCACTCCCAATAAGTGATAGAGTACAAAGCTTAGAAAATGTCTTCAAAATGTTTTCTCAAGTGACATCCCCTTCCAAAACTGGTTTGAGTGATAACCCCTCCTCGGGTCGATTACCCCACGCATGCGACGTATGGATAGGTTCCCCTGCGCGGGAGCTGGAATTTTCTGAAAATCTCAAAATTGAGCTGTATTTCCAGAAAATTACAGAACCGGCTGAATTTTGGCAATATTTTAAAGGGATTTAGGAAATTTATGGGGCTGAGCTTGAGCTCAAAATCAAAGCTCAAAGTTATCAGCCCAAGAAACCTCAAAAATCCAATTTTTAATTTTTTTTGAGCTGAAAAAAATTGACGATAGGTTTCCCTGCGCGGGAGCTGGAAATTTCTGAAAACCCTGAGCTTTTTCAGCTGGATTTTCAGAAAATTACAGATCCGGCAGGTTTTTCAAGCAAATTTAGGTGATTTTTTGAGCCAAAACTCGATTTTTCTTCAAAAAAAAATTGGCGATAGGTTCCCCTGCGCGGGAGCTGGAATTTTCTGAAAATCTCAGCTTTCAGGCTGTATTTTCAGAAAATTACAGATCCGGCTGAATTCTAGCATTATTTTGGAGGGATTTAGGAAATTTCTGGGGCTGAGCTTGAGCTCAATCTCTAAGCTCAAAGTTATCAGCCCAAGAAACCTCAAAAATCCAATTCTTCCACACATAGCCCTCACCTAAAAGCCTCCTGAAGATCTCCAATCATTTCCAGTGTCGTCGCCTTGGCTTCCGAATTGAAAAACTTCTTGACATACATACTTCCAGACGCGAAACTGAGCTTCGAAGTGGCCACAGATACACAGTCTTTCCATCTCGGTTGTTTTTGTTTTCTACCGTACATGGCGAACAGGAAATCCTGTTGAATATCCTCGTATTTTGTTCCAATTTCTCGGGTATAAGTTCCGGCGAATCGAAGAAGAATGTAGTTGGTGACCAAACGTGGATTGGTGTCTTGGAGAAGTTGCGAGATTCTGGAAGAAAATTGGGGATTTTTGGGTGGAAAATAGCCGATTTCAAGGATTTTTTCAGTCAAAAACCAAAAAAAAACCCCCCACTTTCTCATATAATCCAAATCGGCGATAATAACATCAGGATCAGATTTGATATAGGCATGAGTTCCGAATGGAGTTGTGGCTAGGAGCATTTTTTGCCAATCAATCTGGAAAAATCGATTTTTAGGTGAAATTTCAGCCTAACGTTGAGGTCGAGAGCAAAATTTGGAAGATCTCAAACATGCTCATTTTTACTAGATTTCAAGACCAGGGCTTCTAACAGGCCTTTTTGAGCTGAAAACTGCCCCTAAGAGTCATTTTTAGCTCAAAAATGCTGCCCCGAGCCCAATTTCTGTCAGAAAAACTCACAATTGGTACCAATTTCTGCATTTCACTGAATTTCCGAATATTATAAAGTTGTGTATAATTTCTCTGATCCTCATCTGGCACAATAATTGCAGCCCATTTCGTCTCGAATTCAATAATTTCATCAACATCTTTCTCCAAATCTACTTGATTTAGGACAAGTCCAGCGTCTTGGGCGTAATTTTGGAGTTTTGCCAAGATGTAGGTGCGGTAGGCTTTGAGTTGTTTTGCGTATTTTGTGGGTTTTAAATAATAGTCACGTGTTGAGGAGCCGAGGCCAAGGGATGATTGGGAGAACTGGAAAATTCGATTTTTTGGCTGGAATGGGTTACTGTAGCTGTTGTCAATTGTGTGCAAACAGTTCTGAGTGCACACAACGCTAGCTACCGTATACCAGGTGGTTTTTTTTGGGTGTTTTGCTGGAATTTCCAGTGTTTTCGACAAAAAATGATAATTTCCAAACTGCCACGTCATAGTTCACGTGGAAAATTATCGATTTTTCCCATTCTTACCGACAACATTCGTCGCGAAACATTCATCGAATCCTGATCCGCATAAAAATCGATAAATGGCATCGAATCACGAGCGGCGATAACATTGATCAACAATTTGGTCAAATCGAAGTTCGATTCACGCCATTTTGAGCCGTGGAGCATTGGCCAATAGCCGAATGTCTGAAAATAAGAGTTATCGTGGCGAGACCCTTCATGCGTGTTGAAAAATCAAATTTCTTAGATTATCGCGCCGAGACCTAGGTCATCCGATGCGCCTTGAAATTCTGCATCTGACGCTACCTAGTGTAAAAGTTTGAAAAGGGTTTTTGTGAAGATATCGTGGCGAGACACTTTATGCGCCTTGAAAAATGATTTTTTTTTGATTTTCGCGCTGATACCTAAATCATCCGATGCGCCTTGCAATTCGGCATCAAACCGTACCCAATTAATTAGAGTTTGGAGATATTTAAAGGTACATCGTGACGAGCTATGCGCCTTTAAATCCTATACAATATCGGTATCAAAATGATCGCCTCTCTCACACTACCTTAATCTTCTCGAACATATCTCTCGGTCCAACCGAATTCTGTGTCTCCGTATCCATACAAGCCGCATAGATTTGTTTAACAACTCGAACCGAGTTCGATTTCGAGATCGATGTGTTGTCTTCGAAGAGTTGGCGCATTTCGGCGAGAAGCTTCTCGCGAACCGCCGTGAATTGCGAATATGAAGTGAGATCATCTGGAATTGGATTGGCGTCGATGAATTTGCGACAGGCGAATTCGAAGAAATCGTCGCATGGGTCGAGCTGAAAGTTTTTGGTTTTCTAGGCCGCGGACTAGAATTTCGCTCACCGTAAAATTGACGGAGGCCTCGACCAACTTGGCCGCCTGTTTCCAGCCATCACTTGAGCCAACCGGCACACTTGCACCATCCACCTCGCTAACCACAAATGGTGCACGGCATACTGCGATGCCGAAAATGGCACAGAATATCACCCAGCAGCGCATCGCCACCTGGAAATTTGAGAAATTTCGGGTGAATGAGATGGAAATGAGAAAAAATATTTGAGAGCGGGGACTAGGCTCGATATTGGTTTTCTAGGCCAGAAACTTGTTTTGGGGCTAGAAAAAGATCCAAGAGCTGCCAAAAAATTTTCAGAAAATGCTCGCCTCCGAAAAAATGTTTATATATTTAAAACAAAAACTCCTACACACTCGGGGAAGAAAAATTTGTTTATAAAATTTTTCTCATCCTGGCTGTGCTCCCAAATTTTTTTTCGGCCTCTAAAAAAAGCGCTTTTTGACGTCACAAAATTTTTTGCTGGGCTACTGTAACAGATAGAATTACAGTTGATTTTCAGCCAAATGATTAGAAGAAAACTGAAACCGAATAGAAAAAAATCAAGTATCAAATCATCAAAAAAAAAGACACGATAGCCCTTTTTTGGACGCCCTTGATAAAAATCTTCCTTTTTTCACTATTATAGTGGGAAAAGGAGAAAACTGGTTAGATTTCTATCTTTTTCGTAAGGATATGTGGCCTAGAAATGGAAGATTGGGATTTCTAGGCCACCAGGAGCTTAGAGGGGTGGAAATTCGGCGAAAATTGGACTAGAAAATCAAGTTTTTGGATTTCTAGGCTACCGGAATCTCAAACAAACAAAATCCTGAACTAGAAAAACAAATATCCGGCTTCTCGACCAAATTTTCAGGATCTCTAGGCCACAACTAATCTACATAGAGCCAAAAGCTCAAAATCAAAGTCTTGGCCTAGAATTCCAAACCTAGTCCACGATTCGAAAAAGCCCAAACGGAACATTATGACCATATTTGGGAGATGTTGTTATTATTGTCAAAAATGGGCGGAGCCGAAATTTCTCGCGCGCGCGAGAGCGCAAATATTTGTAAAGCGTGTTTTGACATTGCTGCTGCTCTCTTTGTTATTAATTGTGCTTTTAAGTGAGTTCGGTTCTAAATTTGGAGACAAATTGGTTCTAATATGAAAAATCACAATAGATTGAGAGCGAAATCATGCAAAGAGCACACACAAATAAAATATGGTGTTCCAGAGTTTCTTTTTGGAGAGCACACTTACCGAACACTTGAGAGCTGGGAGAAAACTAGAAATGGCGAGAACCGCCGAAAAAAATGGAAAATAAAAATTTCAAATTACGCGCGTGAGAAGAGAGCACGCGAAAATGAGAGAGTGCAGAGTTTTGTGTGCAGTTGTGCGTCGCCGTGTTTGCACACTATTTTTTTACTTTTATTTTTTTCGCTTTTTTCAAGCGTTTCTCGGATTCACATGTCGAATCAGAATTTCGTGGCACCGTTTATATCAGCTGGTGTTCGACAAGATCTTCATGCACTATTCAACAAGTTCAATCAATTGGATTCCGTGCGGTTAAGCTATTTCACATCGATTTTTCGGGATGTGAAATTCGACACGATTTTGCATCATAGAATATCGCCCGCGGAATACAGAGAGCATGTCGAATTTGTGCTTCAACAATCCGCCAACTATTTCCGCACACATGATGATTATCAAAATATGCGAACTGTCGCGCAGCGGATTTTTGGGATTTATACAACGTATGCTTTGTACCATTGTCAACCATTAGACCAAATTTGTAAAATACGAGTTACTACTCAACAATTGCGAGATTTATTGGATTTTGAAAAATATTTGATTAGCGAAAAACATTTGGATGCGGCTGCTTGTATACATGTTTTGATTGCAAAGCAAGCGTTTCATATTTGTCTTTTTCAAAGTAGTGTAAGTTTTTTTGGTTCTTGATTTAGGTGAACTTTGTTGTGATGATGTTCCCTATTTATAGTACGACCCCGCTTGCCATAAAAAATACATGAACGAGGAAGAGACTTGGAAAATCGCAAAAGTTGAGGAACCCTTCGACTGCCTCCGGAAACTTGCCGAAGGCGAGGTTTTCAATGAAATGTGCCTTCTTCATCGCAGTTATATAAAAGGAAAAGAGAAATTCGGGATTAAGGCGAACTATATTGATACGAAAAACCCGCTAGAAATGCTGAGAGAGACTATTGAAACGCATCAAAGATTACTGAAAGTTCGACAGGAAACGGGAAGGGTTGTGAATTTGAAGCAGCAACCGAATTCTGAAGATGAAGGTGAAGCTGAAGATAGAGCTGGAAGTTCAGCGGATGTTTCTGCTGGAAATAGTCGGGGTGATGCTAGAAACAAGGCTTATACATCAAAGTTTAAGCATACTAGAAATCGCCGATATTTGGATCCAAATATGGAGGGTAAGAGAATTTTGCTGAAAATAATGTTTTCAGACAATTTTCAATTAACTAGATGGTTTTTATGTTTTTTTTTTAATCATAGAAATTGTTTTTGATTAAAAATGAGTCATGTTCGGCTTTTCATTCAAGTTTTTCCGGGTGAAATATGATTTTGATTAAAAGTCGATAAATTAGGAAAAAACAAAATATTGATTTTTCAATTTTTGGAAATGGTGTTGTTTTAAATTTGAAAAAAAACCTAGCGAAAATTCCAATAAAATTTTATTACCGGGAAAACCACATTAAATTTTTCAACTGTTTTTCTGAAAATATACAATTTTGACGGAAAATCCTGTATTTATTTCAAATTTTTAGCTGAAAATCTTCGATTTAGAACGAAAACTGAAAAATGCCGGTACCCAAATCCCCCTTATTCCTTCACATTTTCAAAAACATTCCGAAAAAGTGGAATGTTCCATATTTCGGTGATGCGAAAATGCGCGGGAATATTGTGGGAATTTGGGTACCCGCGCATGGGGAACCTATGCCCAAATTTTGAATTTTTATTGGGAATCTTGGAATTTTCGTTCTAAAATAGTTATCTGAAAAATGCCGGTACCGAAATCCCCCTTATTCTTTCACATTTTCAGAAAAACATCTCGAAAAAGTGGAATGTTCCATATTTCGGGAATGGGAAAAAGTGCTGGAATATTGTGGGGATTTGGGTACCCGCGCATGGGGAACCTATGCCCAAATTTTTCTTGAATTTTTCCAGAAAACTTTGGCCATCTCAAAACATTCGGCGATTTGGCTCAAGAAATATTGGAAGAAGAAGAAGAAGAAGATCAAAGACCATCCACTTCCACATTCAAAAGTCCAGAAAAAAAGAGGAGAAAAAAGCGAGGCGAAGATATTCAAGCACATGACGAAGATGCGGAAGCTGCTGAAGTGCTCAGAAATTCGCTGGACGGGATTTTCAACCCGGAAGGAGAGCTGGAAGCTGGAAATTCGAAAAATTCAAAGAAAACTGCGAGAAAAGCGCCGAAACGAAAGGAAAATGCGAATATTATATCAGTACCTGGGAGTGAAGAAGGGGAAACAAGAGTTGCGATATTGTCACCGGAAAAGAAACCGAATATTCCAGGTTTGGTTGAAAATCGATATTTCCTGGTGAAAAATTCCAAATTTTCAGAACAATGGACCTCGCGACTTCGAAATATCGATAAAGTCAAAAGTAAAGCAGATAAGGCTTTGGAGCGAATCGAATCGAGAATCAAAAAAGAAGAGGAATCTGGCGCATTTTGAATTTTATACATTTTTATTCTGAAACTAACTTATTTTTGATAAATATTGCATTTTTCCTCCAATTATCTCTATTTCTTGGTTTTTCTAACCCATAATCTTATCGAATTTTTTTCAGACAAAATATTAACCGAATTTCAGATTTTCTAGGATCTCGAAGGTTTTGAACCGCATAATTTAATAGTCTGCATAATTATTATGGAAAAAGAGTGAGTTTTGGAGCTTTTAGGATTTCCGGGGCTAAAAAAAGGTCCAATACTGAAATTTTGAGCCTAGAAATATTTTCCAGATCAAAAATCACTGTAGATCTGAAAATTGATTTCGAAATATTTCATTTCCCCCCTGAAAATCAAGTTTTCCCAATTTCTCATCTCAAAATTTTCATAATATAAAAATGCTGAAAATGTTTGTTTTTGTTTTTTCATACACTTTGAAATATGATGAAACCCAGAAGTTTATTGCTAACCATAAAAAGGTATATAAAATTTGACTGAAAATCTAGAATGCCGGTACCGAATTCAGCAAAAAATTAAACCGAAAAATGCCGGTACCCAAATTCCCCATATTCCTTCACATTTTCAAAAACTTCTCGAAAAAGTGCTCGGGAAAAATACGGCGCCTTTTTAGCACCGAGGCGACAAAAAATGTCGAGGAGTTTTGGCCGCCCCGGTGCTAAAAAGGTGCCGAAATTACGGCACCTTTGTAGCGCCGAGGCGACATTTTCATGAAAAATCCATTATTTTAACATACAATTGACTCTTGTTTTCTTTTCATCGAAATTTTCCGCACTAAAAATGTAGCAAGCGTGTCCGAGTGGATAAGAGGATGGGTTGTCATTGTTTTGACCCAAGTTCGATGCCTCTTTCCCGCACCTTTTTTTTATTTTTTTCGTCTCACTGGCGCACCATTTTAGCGCCGGTGCGTCTCTTCGCGCGCCGTTTTAGCGCCGGTGCTTTCTCTCTGCGCACCTTTTAAGCGCCGAGGCGAGAACACTTCCCGCCTTGGCGCCCCAGAATGTCGCCTTAGCGCCCCAGGATGTCGCCTTGGTGCCGTATTTTTCCCGAGTGGAATGTTCCATATTTCGGGGATGGGAAAATGTGCGGGAATATTGTGGGGAATTGGGTACCCGCGCATGGGGAACCTATGCCCAAATTTTGAATTTTTATTGGAATCTTGGAATTTTCGTTCTAAAATAGTTATCTGAAAAATGCCGGTACCCAAATTCCCCTTATTCCTTCACATTTTCAAAAAATCCTGAAAAAGTGGAATGTTCCATATTTCGGGGATGAGAAAATGTGCGGGAATATTGTGGGGATTTGGGTACCCGCGCATGGGGAACCTATGCTCAATTTTTTCTTGAATTTTGACACCAGGATGACGTGATCAACCTCACTACAGAATAAATACACATTGAAAACACGTGTTATCTTATAGTACAAAAAAGTGCGTTCTTCTTCTCATCAGTTTTTTTTTGTTTAGGGGGCGCATTGATCATAAAATGATCTGTATGGGGTGATTTTGAACTTTCCACCTTTTTTTGCCCAGTTTTCGTTAGAAGTTCTAAAATTTGAACTTTTTCTTATGAAATTGTCTGTTTTCAAAATAGTCTTTGACAAGGTTCTTCACAGTTTTCTAGAAATTTTGAATTTTTTCTGTCCTAAAATTCGAAATTTGTTCACATGTGCTAAACTACATAAAAGAACACTCAAAAAGTTTTCCATTTTTGATAAGAGCGACGAGATTTTTATCAGTTTTCTTCTCTCTTTTTTCGTGTAATCTAATTTTCGTTAATTGTTCGATGTTGTTGAACTTTTTTGTTGAAAATCTGAGAATTTTTCTTTTTTTTAGCCAAAAAATTTCACGATCCTCATATTTTCATCAAAAAAATTAACCCGAAAAATGCTGGTACCCAAATTCCCCTTGTTCCTTCACATTTTCAAAAAATTCCCGAAAAAGTGGAATGTTCCATATTTCGGGGATGGGAAATGTGCGGGAATATTGTGGGGATTTGGGTACCCGCGCATGGGGAACCTATGCCCAAATTTTCAATTTTCATTGTGAATCTTGGAATTTCGTCTTAAAATAGGAAACTGAAAAATGCCGGTACCCAAATCCCCCTTATTCCTTCACATTTTCAAAACATCTCGAAAAAGTGGAATGTTCCATATTTCGGGAATGGGAAAATGTGCGGGAATATTGTGGGGATTTGGGTGCCCGCGCACGGGGAACCTATGCCCAAATTTTTCTTGAATTTTCAGCCGGACTTCCCTCAAAAAATCTCCAAATTTTTCCAGAAAAATGACAAATACGGAACATTTATCGCCGGTTGGAAATGGAATGAAAAAAATCGACTCATTGAGCACAATTCCATACTGGTTAGTTTTTTTTTCAAATTTTTTCAGCCAAAAAGTTCTGAAAAAGAAACATCAAAATTTGATCTTATCAATATATTATCTCTCCGCCTATCGACTAAAAAAGACAAAAATACAAATTAACCCATAAGGTCGTATCTTCTCATTTATTTTTGGGTTTTCTATCCAAAATCATGTCATCTTCCGACTTATTACAACTAAAAATCGCAAATTTAAACATTTCCAGGTGAAAAATCACGATTTTCAGCTCAATTCACCCCAAATATTGATATTTTCAGCGGAAATTCACATGCTAGCAGTGACAGCGAAGTTGAAACATCACCATGGCCAATCAGAAATCAATACGAAGCTCTTCACGAGAAGGTGAATCGTCGAATCGCTGATGGAACTCCGTTTTTTTCGCTCGAATTTTTCCCGCCAAGAACTGCTAATGGTGTCGCCAATTTTTTCACCAGGTAAATTCTGGAATTTTTCTCTGAAATTGAAAAATGCCGGTACCGAAGTCCCCCTTATTCCTTCACATTTTCAAAACATCTCGAAAAAGTGGAATGTTCCATATTTCGGGAATGGGAAAATGTGCGGGAATATTGTGGGGATTCGGGTACCCGCGCACGGGGAACCTATGCCCAAATTTTGAATTTTGAGCTAAAATTGTGAAAAATACGATAAACGAAAATGTTCATTCAGAAATTATCAAAAATTTAATTTTAGGAGGATTTCTATTGGGGTGATTCAGGTCGAAAAAAAACTGGAAAAAAAGATTTTTAACAAAAATTTTCTGTTCAGAAAGTGTCAAAGAACTATGATACACACGTCATATCTACATCAAAAAAATTCTAGAAAAAATTAATTTTTCAGGAATTTATGAAACGTATTTTTTGCGGGACTTTAAAAATTAGTATTTCAGGTTGAATTTCACTGAAAGTTCCAAAATTACCAGAAAATTCCCAAATTTCTTTCCAGACTCGATCGTTTCAACGAAGGTGGTCCCGTCTTCGTCGATATCACTTGGCATCTCGGAAGTGACCCATCAAACATGTCAAAAGAAACCTCAAGTTCATCAATAGCGGCCGGATGTTTGAATTATTGTCGAGTTGACACAATGTTACACATGACATGTGTACAATACGCAAAAGAGCAGACCTTGAAGCATTTGGAGCAGGCAAAAGCGATCGGATTGAGAAGTATTTTAGCACTTCGCGGAGATTTGCCACCAGAAACATCTGAAGAATCGCCGAAAACTGTTTATCAATATAGAGCTTTGGATATGATTCGATGGATTAAGGAGGCGCATAATGATTATTTTACGATTGCATGTTCGGGATATCCTTTAGGACATCCGGAAGCGCCGAGTTATAGAGCGGATTTGATGTATTTGAAGGCGAAAGTTGATGCTGGAGCACAATTGATTATCACACAATTGTTCTTTGAGGCAGAGGTAAGAGAGATTTTGCGCTAAAAAGTTTGAATTTTTGTTCGCTTTGACCTGAATTTCATGAAATCCTGATAATTTAAACTTAAAATGAGTTTTTAGGCTAAAAATTCTCAGGATCCTTGAGGATTTTGAGCCAAATATTAATAAACCTGAAAATGCCGGTACCCAATTTCCCCTTATTCCTTCACATTTTCAAAAATATCTCGAAAAAGTGGTATGTACCATATTTCGGGAATTGGAAAATGTGCTGGAATATTGTGGGGATTCGGGTACCCGCGCACGGGGAACCTATGCCCAAATTTTTCTTGAATTTTTAGACAAAACGCTGGTTTTTGTGTCTAGTTTGATCAGATCTTATCAATGTATCTTTTTTATTTTCTTTGTTTTGAAACCAGATTTTTCATCTTTGGAAATTAAGAATGAAACAAAATATAGGAAAAAAAAATTTTAACCAAAAAATCTAGAATTTTCCCAGGTTTTCGAGCAATTCGTCAAAGATTGTCGTGAAATCGGAATAACAGTTCCAATAATTCCTGGAATCATGCCAATTATGGGATATGATTCAATTCGAAGAATCGCAAAATTATCCGGATTAACAATTCCCGAAAATATTTTGGCTGATTTGGAACCGATAAAACACGACGATGATGCTGTGAGAAATTATGGAAAAGTGAAATGTGTTGAAATGTGCAGAAGATTGTTGCAAAATAAATCGGCACCGTCGATTCATTTGTACACAATGAATCGAGAGGGAAATTGTCGGTAAGCAAGGGTTTTTGAGTGAAAATTGTGAAAATTTGATGTATTTTTATGTAAAATTGAAAAATGCCGGTACCGAAATCCCCCATATTCCTTCAAATTTTCAAAACTTCTCAAAAAGTGGAATGTTCCCACACCTCGGCCAAGCCGTGGCTGGCCAGAGTACAATTTTTGGAAAACTCTGAATTTCAGTTTTTAGAGGTCAAAAATTGAAAAATTCACAATTTTTGTACTGTAAAAATCTAGCGTACAACTTTTTATTGTGGAAACCACGATTTTGGCCGAGGTGTGAATTTTCCATAATTCGGGAATGGGAAAATGTGCGGGAATATTGTGGGGATTTGGGTACCCGCGCACGGGGAACCTATGCCCAAATTTTGAATTTTTATATCAAAAAAATTCCCATTTTTCCAGTGAAATCCTCCAAGAACTCGGACTCTGGCTCAAAAGACCAATGAGAACTCTACCCTGGGAACCACACGGTGCAAATCATCCAATTCGATGCAAAGAAGATGTTCGACCGATTTTCTGGAGTGCTCGACCGAAAAGTTATATCTACAGAACTAGAGATTGGGACGATTTCCCGAATGGAAGATGGGGAAACTCTTCTTCGCCAGCTTTTGGAGATTTGGCTGATTATTATTTGTTCCATTTGAAGGTACGGTGAATTTTTATTCAAAAATAGTGGAATCGAAAAATACAGGTACTCAAATCCCCCTTGTTCCTTCACATTTTCAAAAAATCTCGAAAAAGTGGAATGTTCCATATTTCGGGGATAGGAAAATGCGCTGGAATAATGCGGGGATTCGGGTGCCACGGGGAACCTATGTCCAAATTTTCTCCGAATTTTGACACATTGCTCATGTTAGAGCTTATTGTTAATTTAATTTTAGGAGTAAGTAATTCTGTATCAATAAAAAATCAAAAATAATTTATTAATGAATTTTTTGAAACGTATTTTAACCGAAATTGTTCAGAAATTTAAAAAAATGCCTAGAAAACTAAAAAAAAAATTTGATTTTGGTTCAAAAGGTCTGGGGTTCGAATCCAGCTTGAAACTTGATTTTTGTTGATATTTCTGACCTTGCTTTGGGTACAGAAAAGAAACTTTTTTTTGATTATTGAACAGTTTTTTTTTTCTGAAAAAAAAATATAGAAAGATAAGAAATATGATCATTTTCTGTTTGTTTTCTGATTTTCGGAGAATTCAGAAGTTCTCTGTTCAGAAAATCATGGTTTTTCTGGAATTCTAGATTTTATTATTGAAATATCAAATTTTTCGATATTTTTAGTTTTGGACCTAAAATTCTCACGATTTTCAGTCAAAAATAAAGAAAAATGCCGGTACCGAAATCCCCTTATTCCTTCACATTTTCAAAAACATCCCGAAAAAGTGGAATGTTCCATATTTCGGGAATGGGAAAATGCGCGGGAATATTGTGGGGATATGGGTACCCGCGCATGGGGAACCTATGCCCAAATTTTGAATTTTTTCAGAGTCAAACCGCCAAAGAAGACCAGCTCGCAATGTACGGCGAAACCCTCCAATCCATTGAAGACGTTCAAAATGTTTTCGTAAACTATATCACCCAGGAGCCCAACACAAAAGGTGTCAAAGTGACGACTCTTCCATGGACCGAATCAGAATCCGGTGTTCAACCTGAAACCAAATTAATTAACGAGCAATTAGTGTGGTGTAATCAACACGGTATTTTAACAGTCAATTCGCAGCCAAGTGTAAATGGAGCTCCTTCACAAGATCCATTGGTTGGATGGGGAAAACCGGGTGGTTATTGTTATCAAAAAGCTTATCTCGAATGTTTTATGTCAGCGGAACTTAGCGCAACTTTGCTGGGAATAATTGAGGAATATTCGCCAAGAATTAATTATCATGTGATTAATCAAAGCGGAACCATCGATTGCTCGAATTCCGAGCCGACGACTCCAATTGCGGTAACTTGGGGAGTCTTCCCGGGAGCGGAAATCGCGCAACCTACCGTCGTCGATCCGCTAAGCTTCCGCGCCTGGAAGACGGAAGCCTATGAGATGTGGTTGAATCAATGGGCGAATTTGTATCCGAGAGATAGTGCAAGTCGTGGAGTCATTCAGAATGTTCACGACACATTTCATTTGGTTAATCTGGTTGATAATGATTTCCAGAAGCCCGCCATTATTTTTGAGATTTTGGCACGGTGTGTGGAATTGATGGGAGGAAAATAAGAGAAGTAGAGGGAAAATTTGGGATTTTTGATCTGAAATTCATGAAAATTTCGAATTTCCCACCAAAATTGAGCCCATTGCTCATGTTAGCTCAATTTCCAATAAAATTCGATAAATTGTGATTTTATTTGAGAAAATTTGAGCATTACTCATGTTAAGCTGAAAGTTTTTCAAAATACCATATTCTTGGCTCAAAATTCTGGACATTTTGAGCATTGCTCATATTAGGCGAATTTTTAGCTCAAAAATTGGATTTTTTGAGAAAGTTCGAAAATTGCTCATGTTAGATCTGAAATTTTCTGTTTTTTTTGAGCCAGAAATCGAATTTTTGATAAAATATAGGCATTGCTCATGTTAGACCTGATTTTTGGCTCAAAAATTGGATTTTTGAGAAAACTGGAGCATTGCTCATGTTAGGTCTGAAAATTTCTGTTTTTTTTTTTGAGAAAATATAGGCATTTCTCATGTTAGACCTGATTTTTAGCTCAAAATTCAGAAAAATCCGAAAATTTTGGTTCGAAATTCACAAAAATCGTAAAATTTTGAGCATTGCTCATATTAGGCCTATAAAATTTGAAAATGATCCAAAAATCCCAAAATTTCCCGAAATTTCCCCAGTTTCTCGATTTTTCCCAAAAATTAGTTTTTCTGTTATTTTTTCTGTACCCCAGGTTATTTTTTTCATTTTTCCCCCTCATATGCTATTAATTTATTGATTTTTTGTGTCCTGAATTTGATTTTTGAAATTTTGCGGTTTTTGTGTCGTATTATTTTTTTTCTACATTATCTGGTGAAAATTTGAATTTTTTTTATTTAATAAAGTTTTTCTTGGTTTATTGATTTTTGAAAATTTAATTTCAGGGTGAAAAAAATTTTTCGATCTACCCGCGCAAAAAATTTGTTTTTTTTTTAATTTTTGAAAAAAAAATCAATTTTTTTCAGGCAGACGTTTTTTCTTTCATTTTTTCCTAATTTTCGAATTTCAACAGACCTACTTTTAATTTCAGGATGCTTTCCAAATTCGCCATCGTATTTCTAACAATTTTGCTCACACAACAACAAGTTCAAGGATTCACAGAACAAATCAAATCAGAGAAACTTCAGAGTTTGCAGTTTCGATTCCAATTTGTGAGTTAGGCTAACCTTTTTGCCCCAAAAATCAATATTTTCAGATCGATTATATAATGGAAGAGTCGCTAGCAAAGATGAAAAATCAAGGAATCGATACAGATGAACTGGAGATGCTCAAGCAAGTTACTGGGACAGTGATGAAATTTCAAGCGGTGAGTTGGCGAAATTTGAATTTGGCGGGAAATTTGGGCTTGAATGATACCAAATAAGCCTAGGTTTTGGGCTGGGCCTAATTTAGGCCTGGTTCATTGAATAAATTAGGGCTAGGCTTGTTTGGTGTCAAAAAATCACAAATTTTGCGCTGAATTTCAAAATCCGGAGAAATTTTGCTTTTTTCCATGAAATTTGGAGCCCAAAGACACTAAATAAGCTTAGGCTTCGAGCTGGGTTTAAATTAGGCCTAGCTCAGTCCTTAAATTAGGCCTAGGCTTGTTTTGTGTCAAAAAATCACAAAATTTGCGCTGAATTTGAAAATTCAGGCAAATTCTGCTTTTTTCAAACAAATTTGGAGCCCAAAGATCATAAAAATTCCCATTTTTCCAGCTCCGCGATGAATTATCCGAAAATTTCGATATTTGCCAAGTAATGAAAGATGGAGCAATTCTCCACCCAAACTCCACAATGTCCATCAAAAAATCGAAATCAAAGAAGTCCAAGAAACATTCGCCACGTTTTTCAACTGAAAAATCGAATTATGTTTTTCCATGAACACTTTTTGTTGTTATTTTTACACTGTACTTTATATTTTGCTGATTTTATGAAGTTTTTTTCTTCAGAGGCTATTTTTTCAACAAAAACAAAGTTTTGCTTGCACCGGGATTCGAACCTGTGACCTTTTGATTCACATGCAAAAATGCTAACCACTCGAGCACGCAGGTATTTTCGAATTACATCGAAAATCGTATCAAAAACCGGCCGCACCTCAACAATTTTCCACGCCGGAAACAAATGTTGTGTGTGTCCGAGTGGTTAACATGTTTGACTGCGGTTCAAAAGGTCGCCGGTTCGAACCCTGCTACCATCTCTTGATAATACCCAATGTATTATTGAGCGTACTGGCAGGTACATTAAAATTAGCACTTGAGAACCGGAAAATGCATGATTGATGGATTTTCTGAGGATCCCATCGTATAGAGATGGTGCACATTTTTTGTTATTTTTAGATTTCCCTCAAAAACTGCTCCCAAACTCAAGTATTTATTTGTTTTCTTTATTTTTACACCCAAAAATCACTATATAAATAAGCCTAAGTCTAGGCCTAAGCCTAACTTTAAAAAATGACTAGAATTCGGTTATTTTTAATGATTTTTGGTGAGTTAGAGTAACTCTACAGTACCTCCCCGATTTTTTGCAGCATTGCTCATATTATCCTGCAATTCTCAAATCCACGTGCAATACTGTGACTCCTTATGCTTGCCTAATATGAGCAATCATCATTTCGACGTCAATTTTTGTTGTGTGAATCGCAATTTTGTGTCGGGAATTTGTCGGGATTCACAAGCTTGGTGTTTGCATTAATTAAGATTTTAATTAGCCAATTAACATGAGTAATTATGAAATAAAAAATTAGTTGAGAGAAATTGAAAAAATCCGATTTTTAGATGGTTTTTTGCAGAAAAAATGCTGAATTAGTTCCAGATATTTTTGACGAATTTGTTGATTGAAAATTGGAAAAACTATGGAATTTAGGACGTAGGAGAAGAGATCGAAGAAGTTGATCTGGAAAAAATCTACAGTACTTTAAAGGAACATAGACTTATTTGGTTTCAAAATGAAGCTCTGGGTCTCGCAGCGAACTACAGTACCCTAAAGGGACATACACTCGCTCCGCTCGAGCCGCTTGCGCGGAATTTTCCGCTTACACTCGCGCTTCCGCGCTCGAAGCTTGTTTAGACGCAAAATAATCCTCTAAAAGCAGCGATCTACAGTACTTTAAAGAAACATGGGTTACTGTAGCTGAATTTAAAGGGTCATGGGCTTATTTGGTATCAAAATAAAGCTCTTGATATGAGGGTTACTGTAGTTAGGGTCCCGCAGCGATCTACAGTACTCTAAAGGAACATGGCTGAACTTACCAAATATTTCGTCTCCACCGAACTCTCCCATCCATAAAAATTCTTCAAATTCACCACCAAATTCATGACCAAAAACGGGATTTGAAAAGAGCAAATCCAAAGTAGGCCAAACTGGGCTTTCCGAGCCTCGCGTTGCACGAAAATTTTGCGAATTCTCAAATAAGTTGCGGCTGAAATTGTAGAATACAACATCAGAAATGCGATTCGAAGAAGAATACGATCTTTCCGGAGATCTGAGCTGGTAAGTTCGGAACCGGTTTCGGCTTGGATTTCAGAATCAGTGGAAAATTTTGGAATCGAATATAGTGTTGATAGTCCGAGACTTGTGAAATAATAGATTTTGATGTATAATTCATCCCAAACTAGAGTGTAGTTAACATAAGTAGCGGAATATCGATTGATTGCGAGTAAAATATGCATGGCACTGTTGACATTATCAAATATACTGCCAAAAATCAATAATTTTGAGATTGTTGGCTGAAAATCGAAGATCTGAAAAAAATTCCGGAATTTTTTTTGAATATTCAAATTCTCGCGCCACAAAAATCCACGTGGCAAAATTTTTGAAAAATCAAATTTTCGCACCACAAAATCCACGTGGCAACATTTTTTGAATTTTCAAATTTTCGCGCCACAAAAATCCACGTGGCAAAATTTTTGAAAAATCAAATTTTCGCACCACAAAATCCATGTGGCAAAATTTTTGGAAAAATTTTTCTTCACCTGAAAATTGATAAAAATCTGCAAAAAATCGATAATCACAAAAATGTAGCCAGAAATCAGCTCGGATAATCCCAAAATCCAAACACAATAGAAGAATGAGGTGTCGTGGCGGATTTTGTGAATAATTTTGAAAATGAACATTGTGTAGTGAAGTTTTAGAATTAAATTCAAAATTTTCAGCGGAATCATGTCGATCTCGAACATTGTTTTTTTGTTTTTGAATTTTTTGGGGAAGAAAAATAATTGGGGGCCTTTTTTGAATTGGTTTTATGGGTTTCTAGAAACATGGAGATTTTTTCAGGGGTAAAATATAGTTTTTAAAAAAAAATTTTGAGGGACCAATACATTTCTCAGGTTAAACTATTTCGATTTATTTCATCTACAAAAAAAATCGGATCTTTTTGGCACATTTTTCAAAGGGTACTGTAGATTCTGATGATCTACAACATTTTGGAAATTTTTTTGGATTCCGGGATTACTGTAGATTTTTTTGATATACACAAAATTTTCGCACATTTTTTCCAAGGCACAGAAAAATGGGCGTGGCCTAATTTTCGCTTCTAAAAAATCAAAGTGCAGTGCAATTATCCAAAGTACTTCTCTAAATTCTAAATTTAATCTAAAATTTATTCAATTCCAAAACCATTACTCATATTAAACTGGAAAAACAAATTTCATTGTTTTCGTAATTTTTCCTGGAGAAAAACAAATATAAAATTGTTTTTTATTTGAAATTTTGAGCTACGGATTTTAGAGAAGCCCAAAATAAGCCTAAAATTAATTTCAGGTTGAAAAATCCGGGAATTTTCCAATTTTCTCATATTTTTTCGAATATAATGTGGTCCGGGCTCGGGAAAAAGTCAAGTCAAAAGAGCCAAGAGCACAGCATCTTTTCTCACACTTTATTTTTTTGTTGCTTCTTCGGCTTTCAATTTTTGCCTTGTGCATTTTCTTCTTTTTTTGTGCTCTCCGAATAAGAAGAGGAGGCGCAAAAAATGTCTCGTTTTTCCGCTTTTGCTTAGCGAGAGAGAGCATCTTCTGTGTGAGCTCATTTGTGCTCCAAAATTTAGAGGGCCTGGAATCATTAAGTAGTTTGGTGCTTGATTTTGGGAGATTTAGCGACCTAGAATCAAGTTTCTAGCTTCTCTGGGCTCTAACCCTAGATTCTCTGCGTCTCTAGTCTCTAGAATATTTTGTCTAGCTTCTCTAGGTGTAGTTCTCGAGGACTAGGCCTTAAAAATTCAAAAAATCCCAATTTTTGGCCTAAATTGGTCAAGAATTCGTGAAAACCCTTCGAAATTTGAATAAAAACCTTTGGCGCCTTTCAAAAATCGTTGCGAGACTCAATTTTGTGTAGTTCTCGAGGACTACGCCTTCAAAATTCAAAAAATCCCATTTTTTGGCCTAAATTGGTCAAAAATTTGTGAAAACCCTCCGAAATTTAAATAAAAACCTTTGGCGCCTTTCAAAAATCGTTTCGAGACCCAATTTTGTGTAGTTCTCTAGGACTACAGCCAAGAAACCCGATTTAAAACCCCGAAAACCCGGCTGAAAACAAAAAACACAAAAATTTTCAAGCGCGCGCGTCAAACATCGCTGCAAGACCCGTTTTCGTGTACTTCTCGTGGACAATTTTTGAAAATTACTTTTTTTTTGTTTTTTTTCCGAGTTTTCGCCTGAAATTGGGCATTTTCAAGGAAAAATGGAGGGTTTTTTTGTGAGGAATTTGTGAAAAATATGAAAATTCACCTATTTTTTCCAATGCACCTTCAAAAATAAATCACATGCACCTTTAAATAGCACACCATATTTAACGACTTCCCCCCTCAATTTTCTCGATTTTTTATTTTTTATTCTCTTTTTTTTTGAAAAAAAAACGAAGAAGCAAAAAATTCGCTATTCAGCACCTAATAAATTATGTGTGTATCCATGTATTATGTGTGTGGTCTTTTTTCATATTTTTCTCCATTTTTCCCTTCGTTTTATTTCAAAATTCCAAGCCCTGAGGCCTTTATTTTCATATTTTTTTCTCAAAAGAAAAATTGAGAATCCTAAGTATTTTTTGATTGAATTTCTCGATTTGAAGTGGGTTTTCAGGGGGTGGAGATGACAGAATAGGTGAATTTTCATATTTTCCATAAATTCCCCACAAAAAACCTACCGATTTTCCTTGAAAATACCCAATTTTAGGTGAAAACTCGAAAAAAAAACAGAAACACGCACACATTCAGGCGGCAGTCCACCAAAAACACTACTGTCTGCAAAGACAAAAAGGTGTAATTGTGCGTCGCCGTGTTTACACCAAAATTCAAAAAAAATTCAAAAAATTGTCTGCGTCTCTCTGTTTTCAACGCTATTTTTTCAAGGCGCAACTGTTCGAAACTTTTTTGGGTCTCGAAGAACTACCAAGAGAAAAAACCTCAACCATTCACCACCAGAAGCACTATTCTGGGGTAGAATTAAACGGGGATTTCAGTGGTGTAATCAGTTTTTTATGAAAAGAAGTTTTTTCCACTGAAAAAGACTGCAGAAGGTTCATGTCCCTTTAAACGGTGGACTGCCGCCTTTTGTTTTGCAAATGTGTGCGTGGAAAAAAATAATTTTCAAAAATTGTCCGCGAGAAGTACACGAAAACGGGTCTTGCAGCGATGTTTGACGCGCGCGCTTGAAAATTTGAATTTTGAAAATGTGTTTTTTTTGTTTTTTGTTTTCAGCCGGTTTTTCATGGTTTTCAACCGGGCTGTAGTCCTCGAGAACTACACAGAGAAGGTCTTGCACGGAATTCTAACCTAATCCTAATAACTTTAGTGTTTGTTTTGTACCTAACCTGTGAAGTATACTTGATAATGTCGGGCGGTGCACTTGACAAATTTGCACACAAAAATCTCATTTTTCGAACCAAAATCCCAATCTTTGCACTGAGAAATCAATCAAAATCCCAAAAAAAAATTTCTGCTCAATTTTTTTCGTCCCGAAATGCTTGTACTAGACGCGTCAGTGTTATGTTAAACAAATGTTGAGTTGGGATAACATAAAATAAATTTCTCATCATCATTTTTGTTATCTTTTGAAGAGTGCACCTGTTGCCTTTTCCCGTTAGCAATGCAACAAAAAAATGTTGCGGAACAAGATTTTTTTTGATCTACCCGCGAAATTTCTGAGAATATTTATTTTTTTTTTCGCGAAAATTTTTTCGTTTTCTCGAATTTTCGCTCATTTTAACCCTTCTAGCCGGTTTTCTTGAATTTCCAATCAAAGTCCTCGAGAACCACGAAATTGAGTCTCGCAACGATTTTTGAAAGGCGCCAAAGGTTTTTATTCAAATTTCGGAGGGTTTTCACGAATTTTTGACCATTTTAGGCCAAAAATCGGGATTTTTCGTATTTTTAAGGCGTAGTCCTCGAGAACTACACAAAATTGGATCTCGCAACGATTTTTGAAAGGCGCCAAAGGTTTTTATTCAAATTTCGAAGGGTTTTCACGAATTTCTGACCATTTTAGGCCAAAAATTACGATTTTCTGAATTTTTAAGGCGTAGTCCTCGAGAACTACACAAAATAGAGTCTCGCAAAGATTTTATTCAAAAAATTTGGGCAAAAATCCAACATTTTCGGGTTTTTGCTCAAAAATCTGTTCGTTTTTCTGTTTTTCGTCGAAATTTTTGTTTATTTTATTTATTTTCGTCACACGAAATCTGCTTATTTTCTTTCGTGAACAAAATTTTTCGCCTATTTTTCCAGAGCCAAAAAACGACGAAAATAAACACACCGAATGCATGATACTTTTCATTCTATTTTTGCTGATTTTGGTGGGTTTTTTGGCCTGAACAGGGCCTATTTTCAGCCTGAAAATGGCATATTTTCAAGCCGAAATTGAATATTTTCAGCCCGTGTGTCAAACTTCAAATCCGGTGGTTTTGGAGACGAAATTGGGTGATGTGCGAGGAGAGGAGTTCTATTTTTTGTCCACCAAGATTCGCACGTTTTTTGGGTGCGTTGCGGTCGCGCGGAGCGGCTTTGCGTCGCGGTTTTCACACAAACACGCGACGCACAGCCGCAACGCAGCTAAAACTACGAAAAATACGAATAATTTTTGGTTTTCTTCAATTTTCCTACCTATTCATCAAAATTTATAGGTTTTTTTTCTGAAAAAGAGGAAGGAAAACAATTTTATGATTCAAGCTATGACGTGGAATCTTTCTCTGACTTATGAATTCTGATTTAAAATTTGAAATGAGAAAAATTTTGAAATTTTTGAAACGTGAACTTTAATTTTTTGTGAAAAAAAAACGTGGAAAAATGGTCATTTTTTCATTATTTGAATCTGGAAAAGGCAAAAGCTCCAAAAGTGAGTTAAAAACACGTTTTTCATGAAATTTGGGATTTTTAGGACAGAAATATGTCACAAAGAAGGAAATAGGTGGATTTTACGGGTCCTGGAGTGAAACATCGATATTTTTCGCTTCAGAACCTGATTTTTAAGGTCTTGGAAGGAAACATAGGTTAAAATCTATGTTTTTTGCTCCATGACCTGATTTTCTGGGTCTTGAAGCGAAAAGTCGATAATTTTTCGCTCCAGGACCCGATTTTTATGGTCCTGGAGCGAAAAATAGGATAAAATCTTTGTTTTTCGCTTCAGGACCTGATTTTTATGGTCCTGAAGCGAAAAATCGATATTTTTTCGCTTCAGAGTTCCATTCGCCGAACCGCCCATCGACGAAAATCGCTTCAAAATCCCGCAACCCAAAAAATCATGGGAAGGCATTTGGGACGCCACCGAATTGTCAAGAGCTTGTTATCAGGTACAGAAAATTCTGGAATTTTCAGATTTTTCATGAAATTTGGGTTCTAGAGATAGTGAATAAGCCTGGAATTGATTTTAGGTGGAAAATTTTGGTTCTAATGATACTAAATTAGCCTAAATTTAAAAAGTTTCATCCTAAAATTAATTCCAGGCTTATTTAGTATCTCCCGAACCCAAATTCCATGAAAAATCTGAAAATTCATGAAATTTGGATTCTAATGATACTAAATTAGCCTAAATTTCAAAAGTTTCATCCTAAAATTAATTCCAGGCCTATTTAGTGACTCTAGAACCCAAATTCTATGATAAATCTGAAAATTAACATGAGCAATGTTTTTCAGACACGCGACGACTATAATTCCTCATTTTGGGGAAGTGAAATGTGGAATGCGAACACGGCCATCGATGAGGATTGTTTGTATTTGAATATTTGGGCGCCAGCTGATGCATAGTGGGTTTTTGGGTCTAGAGAGTCCGAAAATTGGAATTCTGATCAAATTTTGGCCCAGAAAGCCCCCGAAAACGGGCCCAGGGCTGAAAAATCCCCAAAAATTCGAATTTCCAGCAATCTGACAGTAATGGTGTATATTTTTGGCGGTGGTTTCTACGCCGGTTCACCATCTCTAACAATGTACGATGGACGAGTTCTAGCGGCCACCCAAAATGTTATCGTTGTAAATATCAATTATCGATTGGGACCTTTTGGATTCCTGTATTTGGATCATCCGGATGCGCCCGGAAATATGGGATTATTGGATCAGGTAAGGATTTTTCGATGGATTTGACTGAAAATTCGAGATTTTTGATGGAAATTGACCTAGAAAAGATGAAAAAATTACAAATTTCAATAGCGGGATCGAACCTGCGAACTTTTGATTGGTAGTCACATCTCTAACCGGCTGAGCTATCCGAGAAACGATTTTTTTGGTTTTTCATGAAAGTTTGACTTATGGGATGTCTTTTGAAACCGAATTTTGAGAGGAATCTGAAATTTTTTGGGAAATTTTGGTTCTAGAGATGCTAAATTTGAAATTTTCAGTCAAAACTATAAGGTTTGCTGAAAATTTCCCGAATTTCCTTCGTTTTTCCACTTGATTACCCCGCCCAACAAAACAATGGTTCGTTAGAGCTAATTTGCATTTTCCCCCAGTTTTTAGCTTTTTTTCAAGCCTAGGATTTTTTGCGCGCACTAACAATTCACCAAGTTCACATCAAAAGTTCGATCCCCACTGTCTGCGGAGATTTTTTTATCTGTTTTTTTCACCAAAAATTGTCCAATTTAGGCTCTTTTTAGCTTCAAATGTTTTGAAAAATTTGAAAAATTCTGAAAATTTTTACAGCAATTGGCTCTTCACTGGATTCGTCAACACATTGTCTCATTTGGCGGAAATCCGGAAAAAGTTGCGGTTTTCGGACAATCTGCGGGAGCTGCGTCGATTGTTGCGCATTTGGTGGCTGGCGGATCGAAAAGGTGGGGATTTTTGGATTTTTGAGCAAATTTGGAGCATTTTGAGCTCAATTTTGGGGTTTTCATGAAAATTGGCTTTAGAAAACACCCCATAAGCCTAGATTTCAGATTTTTGACCTGAAGTTTCAGGTTTTAAGCAAATTTGGAGCATTTTGAGCCAAAATATGGCATTTTGCGCTCATAATTCAAAACAAATCACCAAGATCACATCAAAAGTTCGATCCCCACTGTCAGCGAACAATTTTTTTTGTTCCTCAAAGCATTTTTTCCCACACACAAAAAAATACTAAACAAATTTTGCCCTTTTTTTGTTCGTTCACTTTTTTTTGAGGAAAATTCAATAAAAACTGAGGATGAATGAAAAAGGCTAAAAACTTTCGTTTTTTTTTTTTTTGAAAAAAAAATTTTTTTCATTTTTTTCCTTTCCGCATCGATGAACTTTTCAAAAAAAAATTTGACGAAAAATTTTTTTTTGGATTTTTTTGATTGAAAATTTGAGGTTTTTGACGCCTTAATTGTTTTAATCAAATTGAGCTTCAAAATGCTCCAAATTTGCTCATTCGGCCCAAAAAGCCCCCCTTGGCCCAATTAAAAGTCCAATTTTTGCAGGCTTTTCAAAAATGCCATAATCCAAAGTGGAAGTTTGGACAATCAATGGGCAATGAATTCGCCGTTTCGAGCTAAACAAAAATCGCAAAAATTGCTGGAATTGGTGGGCTGTAATAAGAGTACGGTAGGTTTTTGATTGAAATTTCTGGAATTTTTAGATTCATCATGAAATTTGGAGCTGAATGAGCCTATTTTTAATGGAAAACAAAAACTTTCGCAGGCAGCGGGGTTCGAACTTTTGATGTGAACTTGCTAAATTTTGGGGCAAAATTAGCGAAAAAGCCGTGTTTGGGCTCAAAACGGTCCAAATTTCATGAAATTTGGCCACCTGAAGCCTGAAAAAGCCCCCAAAAGCCCATATTCTTCTTCCAGGTCGATTTATCGCTCTCCTGCTTGCGATTAGTTCCACCTGACGAATTATCGGCAAAAATTTGGAAAATTCAACTCGTTTTTCTGGAATTTCCGTTTGTTATTGTGTCTAGGTTGGTTTTTGCGGTGGGAAATTTGGATTTTTGGAGCATTTTGAGCCCAAGAAACGTGATTTTCAGCATTGCTGAAATTTAACATGAGCAATTGTGTATTTAGTTTGATTTTTGGCCAGAAATTGTTGTTTTCCCAGTTCCTACTACGAAAAAAATCACGTTTTTCCCAGGGATCCAAATTTTTTCGGCGATTTGGATGGATTTGCCGCAATTCGAGAGGGAAACTACAATTCGGATGTGAATTTGATGATTGGAATGAACAAGGATGAAGGTATGGGCTTTTTCAGGCTTTTCTGGGCCGAAATTTGAAAAATTGACGATTTTTGGAGCATTTTCTGAGTTTTTTGAGCCTAAAAATGCCGGAAAATTGGAATTCTGAGCATTTTTTGACCTGAATTTGAATATAGGCTTATTTTATACCAAAAATCTGAAATTTCATGAAAAATCCATGAAAAAGGTCGGGAAATTGAATTTTTGAGCATTTTTTGACTCGAAATTGAATTTAGGACTAATTTATGACCTATTTTTCACACCACTAAATTTACTTCCTTTTTGCCCCACAAAAATCCATTATTTTTTATATTTATGTTTATTTTTATGCCTACTCCCCCCAAAAAAATTGGCTGCAATTGACATTTTTCGCCGCAAAAATATGCCAATTTTTGGCACCCCTCCCCCAAAAAAAATAGACTAAAACGCAAGAAAATTGGTTTTATAATGAGAAATGAATGTGTCAGTTTCAGGCAATTATTGGAACATTTACAATTTGCCGCAATTTTTCGACAAACAACGACCGCCTGAGCTGACTAGGTTGGTTTTTGGGGCTTTTTTGGGCTTTTCTGGTCGATTTGTAGTGGATTTTTGAGTTTTTTGGTGAAAAATAATTGTATGTTTCAAAAATTTGATAAGTTTCCAGAATTTGTTGATTTTAATGATGCGCAAACTGAATGTGGTTCAAAAAAATGGATGAAAATTTTAGGAAATTATAGTTCTAGGGATATTTTTGAGCCCGAATTTCATGAAAATTTTAAAAATTAACATGAGCAATGCTGAATTTTCAGATTTTTCGCGAAATTTGGGATCTGGAGATAGTAAACAAGCCTGAATTCCAAATTTTTATCCTAAAATTATTCTAGAACCCGAATTTCATAAAAATCTTGAATTTTTAGCCGAATTTTCAGATTTTTCATTCAATTTCAGTCTATGTTCAATTTTTAAAGCCTTCAAAAAATTCCCGAAAATTGTATGTTTCAAAAATTTGATAAGTTTCCAGAATTTGTTGATTTTTTGATTTCTCGTACATGTTATGTATTTCAAAAAAATGGATGAAAATTTTAGGAAATTAGAGTTCTAGGGATATTCTTGAGCCCCAATTTCATGAAAATTTTAAAAATTAACATGAGCAATGCTGAATTTTTGAAATTTTCATCAAATTTGGGATCTGGAGATAGTAAACAAGCCTGAATTCCAAATTTTCATCCTAAAATTAATTCTAGGCTAATTTAGTATCTCTAGAACCCGAATTTCATGAAAATCTTGAATTTTCAGCCGAATTTTCAAATTTTTCATGCAATTTCAGTCTAGGCTCAATTTATAAAGCATTCAAAAAATTCCCAAAAATTGTATGTTTCAAAAATTTGATAAGTTTCCAGAATTTGTTGATTTTAATGATCCGCAAACTGAATGTGGTTCAAAAAAATGGATGAAAATTTTAGGAAATTATAGTTCTAGGGTTATTTTTATGCCCAAATTTCATGAAAATTTTAAAAATTAACATGAGCAATGCTGAATTTTTGAAATTTTCATCAAATTTGGGATCTGGAGATAGTAAACAAGCCTGAATTCCAAATTTTCATCCTAAAATTATTCTAGAACCCGAATTTCATAAAAATCTTGAATTTTTAGCCGAATTTTCAGATTTTTCATTCAATTTCAGTCTATGTTCAATTTTTAAAGCCTTCAAAAAAATTCCCGAAAATTGTATGTTTCAAAAATTTGATAAGTTTCCAGAATTTGTTGATTTTTTGATTTCTCGTACATGTTATGTATTTCAAAAAAATGGATGAAAATTTTAGGAAATTAGAGCTGAATTTTTGAAATTTTCATCAAATTTGGGATCTGGAGATAGTAAACAAGCCTGAATTCCAAATTTTCATCCTAAAATTAATTCTAGGCTAATTTAGTATCTCTAGAACCCGAATTTCATGAAAATCTTGAATTTTCAGCCGAATTTTCAAATTTTTCATGCAATTTCAGTCTAGGCTCAATTTATAAAGCATTCAAAAAATTCCCAAAAATTGTATGTTTCAAAAATTTGATAAGTTTCCAGAATTTGTTGTTTTTAATGATGCGCAAACTGAGTGCGGTTCAAAAAAATGGATGAAAATTTTAGGAAATTATAGTTCTAGGGATATTCTTGAGCCCCAATTTCATGAAAATTTTAAAAATTAACATGAGCAATGCTGAATTTTTGAAATTTTCATTTTAAAAATTTTTGAAATCTCAATTTATAAAGCATTCAAAAAATTCCCAAAAATTGTATGTTTCAAAAATTTGATAAGTTTCCAGAATTTGTTGATTTTAATGATCCGCAAACTGAATGTGGTTCAAAAAAATGGATGAAAATTTTAGGAAATTATAGTTCTAGGGTTATTTTTATGCCCAAATTTCATGAAAATTTTAAAAATAAACATGAGCAATGCTGAATTTTTGAAATTTTCATCAAATTTGGGATCTGGAGATAGTAAACAAGCCTGAATTCCAAATTTTCATCCTAAAATTAATTCTAGGCTAATTTAGTATCTCTAGAACCCGAATTTCATAAAAATCTTGAATTTTTAGCCGAATTTTCAGATTTTTCATGCAATTTCAGTCTATGTTCAATTTTTAAAGTCTTCAAAAAATTCCCGAAAATTGTATGTTTCAAAAATTTGATAAGTTTCCAGAATTTGTTGATTTTAATGATGCGCAAACTGAGTGCGGTTCAAAAAAATGGATAAAAATTTTAGGAAATTATAGTTCTAGAGATATTTTTGAGCCCAAATTTCATGAAAATTATAAAAATTAACATGAGAAATGCTGAATTTTCAGCTTTTCCGTCAAATTCGGGTTCTAGAGAGACCAAATTAGCCTATAATTAGTTTTAGGATTAAAATTTAGGCTAATTTACTATCTTTAGAACCTAAATTTTATGAAAAATCCCCAAATTCAACTCAAAATGCTCCAAATTTCCATTCAGGCTCGAATTTTCCGCACTAATTGATCAAGTCTTCTCAATTCATCCGGAAATTATCCGCTCCGCAGCCAAATATACATATAGTGATGAAAATTGTACGGATCATGGTAGATCTACGCGATTCTATGCGGATCAAATGAACAAAATTGTGGGCGATTATTATTTTTCATGTGATTCGCTTTGGCTGGCTGAACAGGTTGGTTTCCGGGCTTTTTGGGGGCTTTTCAGGCCGATTTTGGGCTTCATTTTGAGGCCTATTTTAGGTTGAGTTTCAGCCTATTTTCTAGGCTTTTCAGGCTCCCTTTTCAGATTTTTCCCCCAGAATTTGTTGAGCTGAAAATACTCGCTTTTTAATAATTTATTATAATTTTGCTAGCCAAGTGTATTTTAATTAGCCTCGTTTTTTCTTCTATTTTTTTTCTATTTTTTTTTATTTCTATATTTTTCCAGCATTTTCGAAGGAATGTATTTGTTTATTATTTTACGCAAGCTTCGAGGTTGGTTTTTTGGGGATTTTTGGGCTGAATTTGAGCTCCAGGAGCATCTGGCGAGCATTTTGAGCCCAAGTTCGACATTCTGGAGGGCCTGGGGAGCGTTTTGAGCCCAAATTTGGGCACAAAATGCTCCCCAGAAGCTCAAAACCCCGATTCTGAGCCCATAATTTTTTTTCCAGCGCAAATCCTTGGCCTAAATGGACTGGTGCAATGCACGGCTACGAAATTGAGTATATTTTTGGAGCCCCGTTGGTCTATCCGAAAATTTATAAAAGAAGAGAGCAGATATTCTCGAGGAAACTCATGCAGTTTTGGACGAATTTTGCGAAAACCGGGTAATTTTTGCGATCGTTTTGAGACCCAACACGATTAGGGTTACTGTAGTTTTTTGCGCGCACGAAGATTTGAAGCATTTTGAAACCAAACAAGCCTAGGATTACTGTAGAGCCTAGGCTTGTTTGATCGCAAAACGCGTCAAATTTTTTGGCGCCAAAAATCTACAGTACCTCTATGTTTTCCTACAGTACCCCATCGCTTCGAAACCCAAAACACACTGAAGTCTGGCCTCGCTACAACCATCCAAAATCTGAGCGAAAATGGATGCAACTTCGCTCCGGCTCGAATATCCGCCCCATAAAACCCTGGAAATCTCGACAGTGTCAATTTTGGCGAAATATCAAGGATACCGAATACACGGCATACTGTAGGTGTACTGTAGTTACAGTACCTTCTATAATTTTCTTACAGTAACCCAAGAGTACTCGAAGTCTTCAGGCATTTTTGGATTATCGATTTTTTTCCGGATTTTTTTCATTTTTCACATTTTTTTGCGGGTTTTCCAATGATCTCTCATAAATTTGCGTCATTTTTTTTTGATCTACCGTACCTCTTTCTCTATTTCTCTCGTCTTACCGTACTCTTTCCTTACCGTACTCCTTTTCCCTTTCCCTTTTCCTTACTAATTGTGTTGTGTTTGAGGTTCTACCATCCACCAAATGCGCCCCATTGCACTTCTTCTATCAACTGTGCTCCTTTATTATAATACTCAGGTACAGTACACCTCCTACAGTACTCCTACAGTAGTACTAAC
This sequence comes from Caenorhabditis angaria, assembly GCA_947459285.1. Taxonomy (NCBI): domain Eukaryota; kingdom Metazoa; phylum Nematoda; class Chromadorea; order Rhabditida; family Rhabditidae; genus Caenorhabditis; species Caenorhabditis angaria. The sequence continues at coordinate 10,821,971 of CANHGI010000002.1, read as the reverse complement.
TGCTTGCCTATACTAATTACTAACCATTTTTTAAAGGCGCAAGAGGATTCGGAAGTGATTGTTGAAACGCGGCTGGGAAATGTGAGAGGTGTCGAGCAGCAGCATGGACAACAAAGAGTTCGATCTTATTTGGGGTGAGTTTCGGGGGGTACTGTAGATTACTGTAGAGCCGGAAATTTGCGGTTTTTTGAGACCAAACATGACTAGGGTTACTGTAGGTTTTATACCGGAAATTTGCGGTTTTTTGAGATCAAATATGACTAGGGTTACTGTAAATTTCGGGGTCAATTTTCTGGGAATTTTTGGGCTTCAGTAATCCTGGCAGGGAGTACTGTAGAGCTCGGAAATTTTCGGATTTTTTGATACCAAATATGCCTAGGGTTACTGTAGATTTTATGCCGGAAATTTGAACCATTTTGACATCAAATATGACTAGGGTTACTGTAGATTTTGGGGCCAATTTTCTCGGATTTTTTGAGGATACTGTAGAATTACTGTAAAGCCGGAAATTTTGAGCGTTTTTAGATCAAATATGACTAGGGTTACTGTAGATTTTGGGGCCAAAAACCTACAGTAACCCTAGGCTTGTTTGGTCTCAAAAAGATCCAAATTATGTTCTGGCGCCAAAAAAAAATTCAAATTTTTATTTTTGCAGAGTTCCCTTCGCCGAGCCACCCACCGGCTCGCAGCGCTTCAAAATCCCGCAACCCAAAAAATCGTGGGCTCGCTCGTCGGGCACCATAAATGCCACCCAATTGTCGCCAGCCTGCTATCAAGGTCGCGATGGATATGGAGACGCTGTTGGCGGATTTTGGGGAAGTGATATGTGGAATGCGAACACGCCGGTCAGCGAGGATTGTTTGTATTTGAATATTTGGGCGCCAGCTGGAGCAAAGTGAGTTTTTTGAGAGCCCAGGAAATTTGGAGCATTTTGATACCCCACAAGCATAGGGTTACTGTAGCTACTGAAAATTTGGAGCATTTTGAGACTAAATATGCATGAGGTCTTGTAGCGAATTTGTTACAGTAACCTGGATTTTTGGCCGCGTAAATTTTTATTTTCAAAAAAAAAATATTGACGTGGATTTTTGCGAAAAATTGCGAATTAAAAAAATTGAATTTTGGCTCATTTTTCATAGAAAAACATGGGAATTTCAGAGTTTTTTCAGAAAAAAACCTGAAATTAGGTCTAAGTCCAGGCTTATTTGGGCTCATTTTGAGCCAACTTTCGGGGTGAATCTGAAAATTTAGTTAAAAATTTCAGAATCTTCGGATTCAGCTTAGAAATTGGAACAAAATAAGTCCAAACAAGCCTAGGTTCAGAAAAAGGCCTGTAATTAGGTCTAAGCCTAAGCCTAGGCTTATTCGGGCTCATTTGAAGCCAAATTTCGAGCTAAACCTCATAATTTAGTTCAAAATTTCAGAATCTTCGGATTCGGCTCAGAATTTGGGGCAAAATAAGCCTAAACAAGCCTAGGCTCAGAAAAAGGCCTGAAATTAGGTCTGAGCCTAGGCCTAGGCTTATTCGGGCTCATTTTAAGCCAAATTTCGAGCTGAATCTGAAAATTTAGTTAAAAATTTCAGAATCTTCAGATTCAGCTTAGAATTTGGGTCAAAATGAGTCCAAACAAGCCTAGGTTCAGAAAAAGGCCTGAAATTAGGTCTATGCTGAAGACTAGGCTTATTCGGGCTCATTTGAAGCCAAATTTCGAGCTAAACCTCACAATTTAGTTCAAAATTTCAGAATCTTCGGATTCGGCTCAGAATTTGGGGCAAAATAAGCCTAAACAAGCCTAGGTTCAGAAAAAGGCCTGTAATTAGGTCTAAGCCTAAGCCTAGGCTTATTCGGGCTCATTTTGAGCCAAATTTCACGCCAAATCTGAAAAAGGTCAAAATGAGATTTTTTCCAGAAATCTCACAGTCCTTGTCTGGTTGTTCGGAGGTGGTTTCTACTCGGGTTCGCCATCACTAGGCTTATACGATGGAAAAGAGTTGGCGACACGTGGAAATGTGATTGTAGTCAATATCAATTATCGTGTTGGACCTTTTGGATATTTATATTTGGGACACGAAGATGTGCCCGGAAATATGGGAATGTTGGATCAACAGCTGGCGTTGTACTGGATTCGCGATCATATTTTCACGTTTGGCGGTGATCCGGGGAGTATTACTTTGGTGGGAGAAAGTGCGGGAGCCGCGTCGATTGTGGCACATTTGATTGCGCCGGCGTCGAGAGGGTAGGTTTCTGAGCAAATTTGGAGCATTTTGAGCCCCCACAAAACTAGTTTTTGAGAGAATTGTGAAATTTGGAGCATTTTGAGACCCCACAAGCTGTATTTTGTGATTTTCCATGAAATTTGGAGCATTTTGAGCTCTCACACGGCACCTTGAAAGAAATTTGGCTCAAAATGAGCCCGAATAAGCCTACGTTTAGGTTTAGACCTAATTTCAGGCCTTTTTCTGAGCCTAGGCTTGTTTGGGCTCATTTTGAGCCAAATTTCGAGCTGAATCGGAAGATTTTGAAATTTTTAATTGAATTTTCAAATTCGGACCGAAATTTGGCTTCAAATGAGCCCGAATAGGCCTAGGCTCGAAATTTTCAGCTTTTTCAAGTATTTCAAGCTTAAAATCGGAAATTTTAGAGCATTTTGAGCCTATGCTTGTTTAGGCTCATTTTGAGCCAAATCTGAAGATTTTGAAATATTCAAGTGAATTTTCAAATATGGCCAGAAATTGGGCTCAAAATGAGCCTAAAATTGGAAATTTTGGAGCATTTTGAGCCTAGGCTTGTTTAGGTTCATTTTAACTCAAATTTTGAGCTGAATCCTAAAATTCTGAGATTTTTAACTGAATTTTCAGAATCAGCTCGAAATTTGGCTCAAAACGAGCCCGAATGAGTCTAGGCTTAAGCTCAAACCTAATTTCAAACCTTTTTCTGAACCTATTCTTGTTTGGGCTCATTTTGAGCCAAGTTCTGAGCTGAATCTGAAAGTTCTGAAATTTTTAACTAACTTTTGAGATTTGGCTCAAAATGAGCCCGAATAAGTCTAGGCTTGAAATTTATAAAGGTTTTCTGGAGCATTTTGAGATCTCAAAAGGCTAGGTACATTTAAAGGAACATACCGTACTATTTCCAGCCTCTTCCAAAACGGCATTCTTCAATCTGGAAGTCTTGACAATCGCTGGAGCATGGATTCGCCCAAAAGAGCTCTCGAAAAATCGAAAAACCTGGCAGATTTGGTGAATTGCAATCAAACCGAAATCAAATCTCAAATCGAATGTCTCAAAAACACACCAGCTCAAGATTTGATTGATCAAATCTGGAATGTCGGCCTGAATTTCCTCGAATTTCCATTTGTCATCACTTCAAAGGATGCGAATTTCTTCAAATATTTTGATGGTTTCGATGCGTTGAGACATGGCAATTATTCGACAGATGTGAATCTGATGTTTGGAATCAATCATGATGAGGGAAATTTTTGGAATATCTACAATCTTCCCAGCTATTTTGATAGTGTTAAAACGGAGCCGGAAAGACAGAAGAAGCCCAAGTTATCGCAAGTTGATTTTCATGAATGTGTTAACACGGCATTCGCATTCCAACCCGAACTAGTCAGATCTGCTGCAAAATACATCTATTCGAATCCGTCTTGCAAAGATCCGAATCTGAAGGAGGAGTTCTATAGCGAGCAGGTGAATCAGATGGTTGGCGACTATTTTTTCACGTGTGACAGTGTTTGGTTGGCGCATAATTATCCGAAATTGGCTGAGAAGCGGGGAGATCAAAGCAAAGTTTTTGTCTATTATTTTAATCAACCGTCGAGGTGAGGATTTTTGGGCTGAAACTGGGCTCAGGGGGCTTTTGAGGAGTATTTTGAGTAAAATGTTTGGATTTTTGGACGAAAACTAGGCTAGCGCGCTTCTACGGGGTCTGGAGATGATTTTGAGGCAAAATTAGGCTTCCGAAGGGCCTGGGGAGTGTTTTGAGCCAAAATTTCAAGAAAAACTAGGTTTACGGGCTTTCTGGAGATGATTTTTAATCAAAATTTTGGATTTTTTTCACGAAAACTGGGCTTTAAGGCTTTTGAAGATGATTTTGAACCATAAATCGACATTTTTTGGTTAAAACTAGGCTTTCAGGCTTCCCAAGGGACTGAGGAGTATTTTGAGCCAAAATTTCAACAAAACAAGGCTAGCGGGCTTCCGATAGGCCTTTTGAGCGCAAAATCGAGGTTTTTGGGTCGAAACCAGATTTACGGGCTTCCGAAGGGCCTGGAGATGATTTTGAGCCAGGAATTCCGATTTTTTACGGGATTTGGAGCATTTTGAGTGCTCGAAAGCTCTATTTTGCGAATTTTCGGGGTTCAAACCAAAATTTGACATATTTCACCTCGAGACCAAATTTTTATCGAAATTTTGAAAAAAATTGGTTATTTTCAAGCTCCGCAGAAACTTCAAAAGGAAAAAATGTCCCTTTAAACTGGTCCCGTAGCGAAAATCTGTAAATAGTTCATTTTTGGGCTCAAAATTATCACCTGAAGCCTTAAACTTCGTTTTCTACCCTCAAAAACCCTTAATTTTTTTCAGCGCAAATCCTTGGCCAAAATGGACTGGTGTAATGCACGGCTATGAAATCGAATTCGTTTTCGGTGTTCCGATTTACAACAAAACTGCCGCCTACACGAAAGCTGAAGTGAATGTCGCGGAAAAGGTTATCGATTGGTGGACGACGTTTGCCGCAACTGGGTAGGTTGATTTTTGAAATTGCCACGTCACGGGCTATCGATTGATACCCATTTTGATGTGGTTTTGGGAAGAATTCAGGTCTTGCCACGTGGAGATTACTGTACCTCCCTTTAAATATTCAATTTTTTTTTCAAAAAATTTGAAAATATTTCATGTTTGGTATCATTCTACTTCAAACTTCATTTTGAATCTAAATATTTGGGTCTTGCCACGTCGCGAGTACTGTACCTCCCTTACGAAGGGAATTTTGGCGTGGCGGGACCCGAAAATGAAATTTCTTGAAAATATGGACTTAGGGGTGTCTAACAAAGCGGAATTTCGTGGAGAATTCGAATAATGATGTCTCGCCACGTGGAAATTACTGTACCTCCCTTTAAATCGCAATTTTTCCGCTGCAAGACCCGATTTTGTAAAATTTCTCATATTTGGTATCATTCGAATCCTAATTGTTTCCTGAATTCAAACTTTTATAATTTGCCACGTGGCGAGTACTGTAGCTCCCTTTAATCCGTATTTTTTTGCAGTGTCCCGACTCTCCGAAACTCTTCTTTGTCTTCGAAAAAAATCACCTGGGAACAATACGACGGTGTGAATCGCACAAAATGGCTGAACATTCAAGCTGGCGCGTTCGGAATGATTCAAGAGATCAAAAAAGTCGAATGTGATCTTTGGCGCAACGCCAAAGACATCGAATACACCAACTACAGTAAGATTTTTGGATTGGGCTCAAAATGAGCCCGAATAAGCCTAGGCTTAGGATTAGACCTAATTTCAGGTCTTTTTCTGAACCTAGGCTTGTTTAGGCTCAAATTGACCCTAACATTTTCAAAGTTTTATCGATTTTTTCTTGCAGAAATTGAGCTAACAACTTGCTCATCTTCCACACTTCTCGGATTATCTACAGTACTCCTCTACCTTTTGGATACGATAGTTTAGGCCCCCATTTTTTTGACCTCCCCGAATTTTTGTACATTTTTCTCACAGTCACTTATATACCCCTCTCTTTCAAAACGATTTTTTTGCGAATTTTTTTTTATTTTTGCAGGGAGTAGACTTTTATTTACTAATCTTCTTGATTTTGCAACATTCCAGACTTAGCCTAACTCGATTTTTTTTTACTTTTTATCGCATTTTCCACCTTCTTCTACACTCACATATCATAGAGTTTTAATTTAATTTATTTTTTGCACACTTTTTCTTTTTGCCCATAAATATTTTTAATTGAAAGATTTTCTGGGGAGATAAGGAAACATCTGGAGTTCTAGCGATTTTCAGACCGTGGGATATTGATTTTTGAATTTTCCACGTCACGGGCTTTCGAACGACACCCAGATGTCATATTTTTTGAGGAAAAAAAATTTTGGCGCCAAAAATTCCACCAAAAAATTTTTTCAGCCTAAATATATGATGTTGGGTGTCTAACGAACCGGAATTGAACGAGGAATGCGAATTTTTGGGTTTCGCCACGTGGAAATTACTGTACCTTCCTTTAAATAGTGAATTTTGGCGTGGCGGGACCCGAAAGTTGAAATTTCTTGAAAATATCGACTTATGGGTGTCTAACAAAGCGGAATTTTGTGGAGAATACGAAAATCGATGTCTCGCCAAGTGGTAAGTACTGTATGCGCCTTAAAAATTGATTTTTTTCGCTGTGAGACCTGCCAAAAATTACAATTTTTCAAAAACCACTTTGTTTGGTATCATTTAGCTCCAAATTTCATGAAGATTTTGAAAATTTGCAGTTTTGTCACGTGGCAATTACTGTACATCCCTTTAAATGGGTTTTTTTCTATCAAAATTTTGAGAGAAAGAGCAACTTCCCCTCCTTTTTTCTCTTTCAATTCAAATTCAAAAAAAAAAGAGAGACAAAATGAAATTTCTTCTCTTTTTCTTTTTTTTCTTTTATTTTTTGAATATAAATTTTTTTTTCGAAAAAAAAAGGCCTTTGAAACATTTTTTCCTAGAAAAATGCTCAAAAATTCGGCATTGCTCATGTTAAATTTTTTTGGATTTGGATTTTTGCAAGCAAATTTGGACTGTAATTTGTGCACCAGTTTTAATATTGAAAATGTGAGTTTTTTGAAAATTTTGCTCTGAAATTCAAAATTTTCCAGCACTACGGTAGCTTTTTCGATAATCCGAGAGAAGTACAAAAAAGTTATGTGAAGCGGCAGAATTTCATGGATTGCTCAGGGTAAGTGGGGGAATTTTGGGGAGGCAAAAAAAAATTTGAAAATTTAATTTTAGGAAAAAAATTGCGACACAAAAATGTGATGGCATGTGTTTCTCATTAAATGTTTCGACGAATCGCGGAGAAATTTCGGATTTTGGTGAGTAGGGAAAATATGGTGTGATTTTTGACGGCCAAAAATTGCTGGGTAGGAAAAATATGTCAGGATTTTTGACCAAGTAGGTGAAATTGGTCAATTTTTACGCTAAAACCTCTGAAAAACACCATTTTTCGCCATAGAAAACCTTCATTTCCTGAAAAATCAAAATCACTCGTCATCTCTTGCTGGAACTCCCAAATCGTCCATTCGTGTCATCACATAATCGAAAATCGAGTAGGGAACTTTGAATTTCATGAATTTCGGAGAACGTCCGTTGATGCATGTGTGATAGAATGTGATCTTAGTGGGCTGAAATTTTGGAGCAAAATGAGTCTAGATAAGCCTAGGCTTGGGCCCAAAAGTACCCCTCCAAAAAAAAAATTTTGCACCGGGGCGGGATCGAACCCACGACCTAACGCATGAAAGACGAGCGTGCTAACCAGTCGGCCACGCACACCTTTTTTCCTCCGATGCAAATGTTTGATATATGAAACGAGGAAAAAATGGCTCACCTTCTCAACGGGTCCCATAATCACATCATTGTATCTACGAAACATGCTACAACGCGGATTGATCGTCTCACTTCGATAATACCTATGACCTGTGGAATTGTAGAAATCCACGTGGATCAACCATCGACTTCGATTCCGACAACCCACATCCACGTTCACATTCCATCGGCCAAAAATTGCCGCGGGAAGGAGGAAAATTGCGAAGATTTGGAACATTTTTGATTGGAAAATGAAATTTGTCGAACATTTTGATGTTTTTTCTAGACACTGCACATTTTATAACGTGGGAAACTAAAAGTAGGGGAAAAATATGAAAGGATTTTTGACACTGGGCAAAAAAATTCCCCAGCTCTATAATATACCATTCAAACGCAAATTCCATGAAAAATTCGAAAAAATTTATCAAAAATTCAATTTTCCGCGCGTTTTCCGCACAATACCGCGCGGTATGGTCTGTTGTAGTGTGTATTTGAGACGCACGACATGTCGTAGATTTTTTGATTTGTCGAAATTATCATCAAACAGTGATCGGCCAAATCGCTGGAAAATAGGAAACTGTAGCTACAGTACTAAATATACAGTAACCCAAGCTTACTCTGGCGGTTTACGGAGATAATCTGGATATCCCTCATTGAAATTGTTGAGAGTGAAAGTTGGATCCGTGTTGTGATTCGAGAAATTTTGGAAAGCCTGGAAAACGAGACTGTAGGTATTGGGTTACTGTAACAGTACTCTTAGGAAGTACTGTAGCTACAGTACCTTGTATCCTTGACAATCTGGATCTTTGAATGTTGGTTGATCGGAATAGCATTTGAATTTGCGATAGCCGTCGATTCGAATTAATTGACCGGGTTTTTGGGTTTCCGGGTGGGATTCTGGAATTTTACTTGAAATTTGGAGCACAATGAATCTAGATAAGCCTAGGTTTAGGCCTAACTTTAGGCCTAAGCCTAGGCTTATCCAAAAAAACCCACTAATAACTTGATTCGACTCATAACTATTCTCAAAATTCGAAATCACAGCTCCATCTTGTGCACACAATTCTCGCGCCATTTTTAGCGTCAAATCCGCCGAATTATAGACGATTTTCAGACACCATCCAGAAGTTTGACGATTTTTTGAGCTAGCAGTTCGCTCGAAAAATTGATAGGTTTTATCAGCGCACAATTTTTCAGTGGAGCAAAATTGGAGGAAAATTAGGAGCAAAAATATGGGAATTTTCATGATTTTCATGATTTTTTTCGGCGAATTTGGGGATTATTTATTGAGGGCTTTTATGAGGTTGTTAAAATTTTAATAACAATTAAAAATGCACTAAAAGTAGGGGAAATATGGTGTGATTTTCGACTTCTCATATAAGAATTTGAGACAAGATTTTTGACAGGTGTCAAAAATCACACCATTTTTTGCCTAGGCTATTATTCAACGCGATGTTTTTTGATCTACAGTATCCCAGGGCCTCTGAAAAACCTCCAAAATCTCAATTTCCAGGCATAGCCTACGGTTGCTCATCTCAACTGCTCCCCGAAGACCTCGATTTCACCGGCTCCGCCCCAAATCGTTGCGAGACCCGCACAATTCGTCTCTCCACTTTTCCCGCCTATTCTGTTCAGGCGGAGTACTGTGTATGCGCATCAAACTACTGTAATCGAGTGCAACGCGTTTTGCCGCCTAAAAAATTAAAATTGCACGGGATTTTGAGATCTGAAATCAAGGATGTGAAAGAGATTAGTTTTTCGAGAAATTTTGGGATTTTTTTGAATTTCGTGGTGTTTTTGTTGATATAAAGATTCGATTTTTCATTGAAAACAAAATTATTAATGAAAAAGTGTGCACGAGTTGCAAAAAATCGCGCCGCAGCCGGCAAAAAGGGGCGTGGTCACCCACCAAACATTCATTTCAAATATTTTTCTCAATGTTTTGCTTTTTCCTCGAAATTCAGCGGGTTTCTCGGCGTGAATTTGCAGTTTCGAATTTATTTTCAGTAAAAATAGGAATTTCAGCCAGATCTCAATGATTTTACCGAAGTTTCGACAATTTCTGAATTCGTCCATGCCAACTCTCTTCTTCGCATCTCGTTCCTTTCATTTTCCTCACGAACTTCAAAGAGCTGGCCTGAAAATATTAAATTTATTGATCATTTATTGATTTTTGGCAAAAATGGCCGAGTCGGTTTCTAGGCCAGCCAGCCAGCCAGTCATCTTTTTCTTTTTTTTTTCGTTTTTTGCAGTTTTGCTCGTTTTTTGTCGAAAAAAGGGTTTTTGGTGAGTTTTTAATGGTTTTTTTTGAGCACAAATGTTTAATTTCAGGTTGCACACTTACATTTATATCGTGCAAGCATGATGGTTAGGAAAACAACGACGAAAACCATCTCCATGCAAAGAAGAAAGAGCATCGTGAAAATTGGAGGAACTCTGGAAATTGCTCGATTATTGATTGATATTGCGAGGCTGGAGGATGGAGAAGCGAGTGAAAACAAGGTTCGGAAGAGGGAAAATCATGCGATTCGTGGGGAAAATCGATGGTTTTCGAATATGGGCGGTATTTTGCATCATTTATTGATTTTTTTTACCAAAAAACCTCGAGTTGCATGTAAAAATCATGAAATTTGACGAAAATTGTCGATTTTTCCCCGAATTTCGTGATTTTTTCGAGGATAAGCTGGATTTTTGAAAATGACGTGGAATAGAAAATTCGAATTTTTGATTTTCGCGCCAAAATGTACTGTATCATCATATTTTTATTGACGAAAAAGTAAAACATCAAGTGAAATTCAGAAAGGCACCGGTGATAAATAAAAAAAAACAATTTTCTAGCGGGAAACACACGTTTTGGTTGGGTTGGGTTGGGAATGGGAAATTAAAAAAAAAAATTTAGGAAAATTTCGGGTAACTGAGAAAGTTTCAAGGGTTTTTTTTTGATATTTGATGAAAATAGAGAGGGGAAACCTGAAGAAGATTTAAAAAAAAAAGAAAAAATTTTTGGGCAAAACAAAAAATTATGAAGAGCATTTGACGCATTCGAGGCTGACGGGTAGTAGAGAGTCGTGGATTTGGGTGGCGACTTCTTGCGGACATTTATCGTCGGATAATACGTCGCGGGTCATTGAGCACTGAAAAATTTCGGAATTTTCGAATTCGGTTCGAAATTTGGAGCATTTTGACACCCCGCAAGCTATATTTTGGCGAAATTTTGCAAAATTTTTTTTTTAAATTTTTCACAGTAAAACAAGTGGCACCCATATTTTTCCAAAAAAAAAACTCACAATCTTGGTGTTTCCGTCGAATTTGGCCATGGTACACTTGATATCGGCACATAGTTTAGCGCACGCTTGCACGTTGTCCGCCTTCTCATGCGTTTTCATCGCGGGCATTGTGCGCGTTGGTGTGATTGGGCGAAGATTGTAGGTGCAGGCTGCAAATATTGATTTTGTGGGCGGATCTAGAAAACCCTGCCGCAAACTCACAAGTACACTGTATACACGACACAACAAATGGATGCAATGCGGCGTGTTGCGGAACGAAATCCGCCAAATTCCCGCACACCACGTCATCGGAAGTCAGCAGGCAAACGCCTTGCGCGCTTATTCCGGAAGGAGATGGGATGAATCCGGCAGTTTTGCAATGTGCGGTCTCGAAGCACTTGCGCGCGCAATCCGCTGGCGAACTTGCCGGCACATCGTTGGTGATATTGAGTTTGGGAAGGGAGGCGACTGGAATGACTTGGAATTCGACACGACCATTTGAGCATTTCGAGCTGACGCCTTGATCGATTGGAGTGGCGGAAGCGGACGAGTCTTGGGTTTGCGATGCTTCATCCATTGAGAATTGTGTGATGTCGTGCGATTTTTTCGGGTCTTCGGCTGGAAATTCGCGATTTTTTGAGGGTAAGTAAGGCGATATCTGGGCTCCCCAGGTTCTCCCGGTCATTTTGAGACCCCACAAGCCTAGAGGATACTGTATGAGCCTTCAAGGTGAGACTGTACCATTGTGTTTATACTCAAAAGGCTCCCAATTCCACGTGGCATCTCATGAAGAGAATTATGGGGGGATTTCTATACTCTCTAGCTCCTACTGGTCATTTTGAGACCTCACAAGCCTAGAGGATACTGTATGAGCCTTTAAGGTGAGACTGTACCATTACGTTTATACTCAAAATGCTCCTAATGCCACGTGGCATCAACTTGATAATTATTTGAAGCCCCAATTAAAAATTAATTAATTAATTAATTAGTCCACATCACACCCGAATTTTAATTATCATACATACCACACGTGACACATTGTATCGAGACAACTTGGTTGATTTTAGTAAATCTCCACGGCATGTTATTAGAAGAAGTGGTAGAGTTGTTACACGGTGTTATCTCATCCTTATTATCGCCAAAGTGCATCAAACAGACAGGTCGTGGGAATCGTGTGAATGCGGCTCGCCGGCATCCCGTCTCATAGCACATTCGCGCGCAATGATCCAGCGAGAATGCGGTCGCGTCGCGGTCGAAGCGGATTGAGAGATCGGTGAGTTCGGAGGTGGTGTAGTGGATCAGGCCGTTTTTGCATTCTTGAAATCGGGTTGGATTAGTGGATTGACTAGAGTGTAGTTTGGTGAGGACTAGACTAGACTATAGTTTAGTTGAGGTAGGGTGATATAGACTAGACTCTAGTTAATTGAGTATTGTTTATTTCACCATAGTAAGGTATTCAAACTAGAATTTAGTTATGACGGTATGGACTAGATTGTAGGCACAAGACTACACTATAGTTCAAAAAGTCTATATTATAGTAAAGCAGGTAACTGGGTCAAACTAGACTATTGTTTTGCTTTGGTTATCAAATTAAAACTAGACTATAGTTCAGTAATTTTATGAAAACCAAAATCTTCCATGGTTAGATCAAACTAGACTAAAGTCTAAAGCAGCTAGGTCAAACTAGAAAATGAACTGCACATTATCTTCATGCTTCTGGGTATCATGATCAAACTAGACTATAGGATATAGCTAGAAAGAATATTTTCTACGAAAGCAACTAAAATATTAAACTAGACTCTAGCTAGGCCAAACTAGAAAATTAGTGTTGATGAGTTCAAAGTACAAACTACAAACAAATTAGTGTGAGTTCAAACTACATATAAAAATACAAGCGGTTAGTTTGGGACATACCATGTTTCACAATCTCTTCCGGTAACAAACGTTGAATTGGACCTGGAATTTTGGGTTAGCGTGCACACAATTCTGTAGCTACAGTACCTCCTGCAGATTACTGTAGTGCCTGTCACTAATTGTAAAACCTACCCAATTTTTTGTTGATCAGATCTTCGGCCGCTTGCGATGTTGGTTTTCTCGGCCGTCCCAAAATGAAATCTAGGCCACCAGCAGCCAACGCATCAATCAGATCCTTCACGAGTTGAACTGGGGGTTCAGTTGTAGTTTGGGCTACTGTAGTTGTAGTTGGGAGTACGGTAGAGGATGACGTGGCACTTGATACATTATCTTCGTAATCATTCTTGGACTCGGCTTCCTCTTCTTCTTCCTCAGATGTTTTAGGCTTGGGTTCGGAAGAGGGCACAAATCCGACATTGTTCGGTAGATCTTCACGATGTGTGTTGGTCAAGATGGTCTTGTTGAAGAGATCTTCGGAATCTTCTACAGATTCTGTGGAGTCTAGTGATTCAGGTGGATCTGGAGCGGTGACAAAGGCATCGAGAGGTGTGGTGGTTTCTTCTGCGCTTTTGGTGGAGTTGGAGTTGTTCTCAGCGGAATCTTCGGTCTTGATGGCGGCGATCACGTCGTCTTCGGAGCCTGAGGATTCGGGGAGCTCTCCAGAAGCTTCGGATGTCTTGGTGGTGACTTCAGGAGATTCTCCAGAGGCTTCCGAGCTTCCAATGGTAGATTCAGATGGTTCCGATGTTGTAGCTGATTCTCCTGATCCTTCAGAGATTTCAGTGGTAGATTCTGATGCTGGTGAGGATCCTGATGATTCTTCTGATGTAGCTGAAGTTGTGGCTGACTCTCCAGAAGCCTCAGAGCTTTCAGTAGTGGCTTCTGATGGCTGCGAAGTTGTAGTTGATTCTCCAGAGCTCTCAGTAGTGGATTCTGAAGCTGGGGAGCTTTCTGATGATTTTTCTGATGTAGCTGAAGTTGTGGCTGATTCTCCAGATGCTTCTCCTGAAGTTGGAGATGGTTCCGATGTTGTGGCAGACTCTCCCGAAGCTTCCTCATCTTTCGATAACTCGGTAGCCACCTTGGTAACCTTCGCCGGCTCCTCTGAGCTCACAGTAGTAGCCTCAGTCACCCCATCATCAGTCACAAATGCAGGCGGCTCGATCGTAGTGATTTTGGCTAACTCGGCTGCAAATTGCTGTCCGACCTCCTTGGCCAATTTGCTATCCTCATCTTGATCTTCTCCAGATTCCTCAGGCTTCTTCACCTCCTCCTTTACATCTTCTGAAGTCAGGGATGATACGGTGGTGCTCGAATCATCCTTCTGATTTTCCGAATCTGATGCACCATGTGTCTTCTTCTCGAATTGCTCTTCCGATGTTTCTGGAGCATCGGTGGCCAGATCTGTAGATGTTATCGATGCTTTTGGAGTGATTGTTGGGGTGTTTGGATCGGGTGTGGTTGTACCGTGCGTGGGAATGTCGATCTCACCTGAATCAGTCACAAAGGCGGCTGGTTCGGGGGTGGATTCTGATTCTGATTCAGCTGGAGTTGTGGTGGATTCAGATGACTCTGTGGATTTTGAGGCATCTTCAGATTTGAAGAATTCTGCGCCAGAAGCATCGATGGTTGTTGATCCATCTTCTGAAGTTGGAGCGGTTGTGGACTCTCCAGATGATTCCCCAGAAGCTTCGGAAGCCTTGTCGTCGTGAGATTCATCGGTTGGAACTTTGGTGACTTTTTCTGATGGTTCTTCTCCAGATGATTCTGCTGAAGTTGGAGCTGGGGTGGTAGATTCAGAGTCTCCTGATCCTTCTACTGATGTTGTAGATTCTCCTGATGTTCCAGTGGTGCTCTCGATTTCTCCTGAAGCTTCCTTGAACTCGAATGGAAGGGTGGTTGATTCTCCTGATGATTCTTCCGATGTTGTTGATTCAGTGGTGCTCTCAGATTCTCCAGATCCACCTTCCGAAGTTGTAGCCGATGTTGTTGATTCAGCATCTCCTGATCCCTCCTCCGAGGTTAACACAGTGGTAGCTTCAGATGTTTCTCCAGAAGCTTCAGTGACCTTTTCGTCTTGGGATTCATCAGTTGGAACTTTGGTGACATTCTCAGATGGTTGTTCGCCAGAAGATTCAGTTGTACTAGATTCTCCAGATCCTTCTTCAGATGTTGTGGCTGATGTTGTAGATTCTCCAGATGATTCTGTGACTTCTGAAGCCGTAGTGGTTGTGGATTCTGAATCTCCTGATGATTCTTGACCTTCAGTAGCCGCGCTGGATGCTGGAGCTTCTGATGTTGTTGTAGATTCCTCTCCTGAAGCTTCCGATGATCCAGTTGTGGTTTCAGATTCCCCTGATCCTTCAGAATCAGCAGCCTTGGTTGTGGTTTCAGCGCCTTCGGAATCTTTTCCAACACTTGATTTCACAGCTGGCTCTTCTCCAGATGATTCAGAGTCTCCTGATCCTTCCGATGTTGGGGCTGATGTTGTTTCACCAGATCCATCTTCCGAAGCTGCGATGGTTGTGTTGGAATCTTCAGAGGCAGAGGTGGTGGATTCTGATTCTCCTGAAGCTTCAGTAGTTCCCTCAGATGTTGCTAATGTGGTTGATTCTTCTCCAGATGATTCTGATGAAGCGGTAGTAGATTCAGATTCTCCAGACGATTCTACTGGAGCTGTGGTGGATTCTGATTCCGATTCCGGAGTAGATGTTGTAGATTCTTCTCCTGATCCTTCTGGAGTAGTAGCTTCAGATTCACCTGATCCTTCAGAAGGTGTGGTTTCGCCTGAAGCCTCGGTAACCTTGGAATCTTGTGATTCTTCAGTTGGAACTTTAGTGACCTTCTCAACTGGTTCTTCGCCAGATGATTCAATGACTTCAGAAGCGACGGTGGTAGATTCTGATTCACCTGATGATTCTGGGGCCGTAGATTCTTCTCCAGATGATTCTGATGGTGTTGTTGATTCTTCAGAAGGTTGAGTAGTTGTTTCAGATTCTCCCGATCCTTCTTCTGGTGTAGTTGAGGCATCAGTCGATTCTCCCGATGATTCTGAAGTTGCTGATGTGGTTGATTCTTCTCCAGATGATTCAGTGACGGCAGCGGTAGTGCTCTCAGATTCTCCAGATCCCTCTTCCGAAGTTGTGGCCGATGTTGTAGATTCTGTAGATTCCCCAGAAGCTTCAGTGACCTTGGAATCTTGCGATTCTTCTTTGGTCACTTTTTCAACTGGTTCTTCGCCAGATGATTCTCCTGATCCTTCTTCTGAAGTTGAAGCTGAAGATGATTCTAAGCTAGGCGATGTTGTAGATTCTTCTCCAGAAGCTGCTGTGGTGCTTTCCGATTCTCCAGATGCTTCTTCAGAGCTTGCAAGATCAGCGGCCAAGGTGGAAGTTTCTGATTCTCCAGATGATTCTTGAGATTCAGAAGATGCAGTAGTGGATTCGGTTTCTCCAGAGGATTCTGAGGCAGCAGTTGAAGTCTCCCCTGATCCTTCTTCAGAAGTTGGAGCTGTTGTAGATTCTTCACCAGAAGCTTCAGTAACCTTGTCATCTTCTGAATGTTCAGTTGGAACTTTGCTGACCTTTTCAGCTGGCTCTTCGGGCTCTCCAGATGATTCTGAAGCTATGGTTGTGGATTCCGCTTCACCAGAGCTTTCTGTGACTTCTGGAGCAACAGTTGTCGCATCGGATTCTTCTGAAGATTCAGCTGGAGTGGATGTTTCTCCCGAACTCTCTTCTGAAGTTGAGGTTGTGGTAGATTCCTCTTGTCCTGATGATTCTGGAGCTTCGGAGGCTGATGTTGTAGATTCTCCTGAACTCTCTTCCGATGTTGGAGTTGTGGTAGTAGATTCCGATTCACCAGATCCATCTTCAGAAGCTGAAATCGTTGTAGACTCTTCTCCGGAAGCTTCAGTAGATGTTGCAGTAGTGCTTTCTGATTCTCCCGATCCTTCTTCAGATGTTGTAGCTTCTCCAGATGTTTCAGGGGTGGTGGCTTCAGTAGATTCACCAGATCCTTCTGAATCCTTTCCCACGTTGGATTTTATAGCTGGCTCTTCTCCAGATGATTCGGAAGCTTCAGTGGTGCTGGCTGAAGTTGTTGTCGATTCAGAATCTCCTGAACCTTCAGTTTCACCTGAGGCATCTTCAGAGGCAGCGATGGTTGTGGATTCTATTTCACCTGAAGATTCAGTGACAGCAGTGGTGGATTCAGATTCTCCAGATGCTTCTGAAGTTGTTGCTGATGTTGTGGTGGATTCCTCTCCCGAAGCTTCAGTGGTTGATTCTTCTCCTGATCCTTCACCCGAAGTTGTGACTTGTGGAGATTCACCAGATGATTCTGATGGAGCTGTTGTTGATTCAGATTCTCCAGAGCTCTCAGATTCAGCAGCCAACGTTGTAGATTCTTCTCCAGATGATTCTGAAGGTGCGGCTGATGTTGTTGATTCCTCTCCAGAAGCTTCGGTGACCTTAGAATCTTGCGATTCTTCAGTTGGAACCTTGGTGACCTTCTCAGCTGGTTCTTCAGTCTCACCAGATGATTCTCCTGAAGATTCAGCAGCAGCTGTAGTGGCTTCAGATTCTCCTTCCGATGGTGTTGTCGAGGAAGATCCAGCAAGATCAGCGGCTAATGTAGATGTTTCTGACCCCTCCTCGCCAGAGGATTCTGTGGTGGTAGCTTCAGATGTTTCACCTGACGATTCTGGAGCTAATGTAGATGTTTCTGATTCTCCAGAACCCTCTTCCGATGTTGTGGCAGCACTGGTTGTAGATTCAGCATCTCCTGAACCTTCAGTTGTTTCGCCAGAGCCCTCTTGATCTTTTGATTCAGAAGTTGTTGGTGTAGTTCCCTCTTCACCAGAAGATTCGGATGTGGCTGTGGTAGATTCCGACGATTCTGGCGCTGATGTTGTGGCTTCAGATTCACCAGAAGATTCTTGTGGTTCAGTAGATGTCGATTCACCTGATCCCTCATCTGAAGTTGGTGTTGTAGTCGATTCTTCTCCAGAAGATTCAGCAGCCTCAGTAGTAGTTTCAGCACCTTCGGAATCTTTTCCAACACTGGATTTCACTGCTGGCTCTTCTCCAGATGATTCAGATTCTCCTGAACCTTCTGATGTTGGAGCTGAAGTTGTAGAATCAGATGTTTCACCAGATCCATCTTCCGAAGCTGCGATGGTTGTGCTGGATTCCGGGGTTTCGCCAGAAGCTTCAGTGGCTGAGGTGGTGGATTCAGATTCTCCAGATCCCTCTTCAGAAGTGGCAGTAGTGGATGTTGGAACATCGATTTCACCAGAGGATTCTGAAGCGGTGGTCGTAGCTTCAGCATCTCCTGAAGCTTCAGTTGTAACATCAACGTCTCCAGATCCTTCAGATTCTCCAGATCCTTCTTCCGAACTTGCTTTGGTGGATTTTCCAGCAAGATCAGCAGCTAAGGTAGAGCTTTCAGCATCACCTGATGATTCAGTAGATTCTCCAGATCCTTCTGCTGATGTTGGAGCTGTTGTAGATTCTTGTCCAGAAGCTGCATCATCATTTGATTCATCTGTTGGAACTTTGCTGACTTTTTCTGGCTCTTCTCCAGATGATTCTGATGGAGTAGTCGTGGTTTCAGATTCTCCGGACGATTCAGTGACTTCAGAAGCGGTGGTGGTGGTTTCTGATTCTCCAGATGATTCTGAAGGCAAAGTAGATGTTTCTCCTGATGATTCTGGGGCGTCTGAAGCAGCAGTGGTGGTTTCAGATTCCCCTGATCCTTCTGGTGCAGATGTAGATGTTTCACCAGATCCTTCTTCTCCAGATGATTCAATTGGGGCGGTGGTGGATTCAGAATCTCCAGAGGCCTCCTCTGATGTTGTAGCTGAGGTTGTAGAATCGGTCTCTCCAGAAGATTCTGATGGAAGTGTGGTGGTTTCAGATTCACCTGAGGCTTCAGTGGTTTCTCCAGAAGCATCTTCGGAGGCAGCGATGGTTGTAGACTCTTCTCCAGAAGATTCTGAAGCTCCAGTGACTTCAGATGTAGCAGTTGTGCTCTCTGATTCTCCTGATCCTTCTTCAGATGTTGTAGCTTCTCCAGATAATTCAGGGGTGGTGGCTTCAGTAGATTCACCAGATCCTTCGGAATCATCTTTTCCAACACTTGATTTCACGGCTGGCTCTTCTCCAGATTCTTCTGGTACTGAAGTTGTTTCACCAGATCCATCTTCAGAAGCAGCGACGGTTGTAGGTTCTTCCCCTGAAGCTTCAGTAGATGTTGGGATGTTCACATCTTCTCCAGAGGCTTCGGTAGCAGCGGTGGTGGATTCAGATTCACCTGACGATTCTGGAGCATCGCTGGATTCTCCAGATCCTTCTGATGTTGGAGTAGTTGACGGTTCCTCTCCAGAAGCTTCAGCTGGTGTG
Organism: Caenorhabditis angaria; assembly: GCA_947459285.1. NCBI lineage: Eukaryota > Metazoa > Nematoda > Chromadorea > Rhabditida > Rhabditidae > Caenorhabditis > Caenorhabditis angaria. The sequence continues at coordinate 10,802,821 of CANHGI010000002.1, read as the reverse complement.
GATGTGTCTCCAGATCCCTCCTCCGAAGTTGTGGCAGCACTGGTAGTGGATTCAGAATCTCCAGATGATTCTGTAGATTCGCCAGACCCATCTTCTGAACTGGCAATAGTAGTAGATTCTTCTCCAGAAGACTCTGAAGGTGTTGTTGTGGATTCAGCGTTTTCTCCAGAAGCCTCAGATGAAGATTGAGTTGTAGATTCTTCTCCAGAAGATTCAGTTGGAACGGTAGTGGCTTCAGATTCTCCAGATCCTTCTTCTGATGGTGTGCCTGGTGTTGTGGATTCAGATGGTTCTCCAGAAGCTTCAGTAGATTCACCAGATCCATCTTCAGATGCTGCTACAGTTGTCGTTTCTTCCCCAGAAGCTTCAGTGACTTCCGATTCTCCAGATGATTCTGCTGGGGTGGTGGCTTCTGACTCCCCAGAACCCTCCGAAGTTGTGGCTGAAGTCGTAGATTCTGTTGATTCACCAGAAGCTTCAGTGGCTTCTGATTCTCCAGATCCCTCATCTTGATTTTCCGATGTTTCTGGGGTGGTAGATTCAGCTTCCCCAGAAGCTTCAGTGACTTCAGATGTTGTTGGAGTAGTCGATTCCTCTCCAGATGATTCTGCTGGTGTTGTGCTCGATTCAGCGTCACCAGATCCCTCTTCCGAAGTTGTCGCAGCTGTGGTGGATTCACTAGATTCTCCAGAAGCTTCAGTAACTTCAGGAGTTGTCGACTCCTCTCCAGAAGCTTCAGAACTAAGAGTAGTAGTCTCAGATTCGCCAGATCCCTCCTCCGAAGTTGTTCCAGCTGTGGTGGATTCAGTAGCCTCTCCAGAAGCCTCAGTAACTTCAGGAGTAGCAGATTCCTCTACAGAAGCTGGCTCAATAATTCCAGAAGCTTCATCATTATTCTCGGAAACCTTTGCATGTTTCAAAGGTACACACGACAAACAATGAATCCATCGAACTCCATCAGCTCGATCGATATTCACCAACTTAGCCGAATTACAGAATGGTTTATCTTCATAAGCCAAAGAGCATTGTTGACTGGAAGGTGTGAAGCGAGCAGCTGTGCAACCATCCTACAAAAAAGAGGGTTACTGTATGTTCCTTTAAAATCTAGTTCATTTTACCGTACCTGATAACATCGATGCGCACAAATTTCCGCTGTCTCCGTCTTCAAATTCAACTCAAACGGCGCTACAAATTCCGAAGGCCTCTCCTCAATATTCTGAGCCTGGAAATGCACAACACAGCCTTTCAGCAGACTTCCCTCATCATCATTTTCTTGCCCGATTTTTGTCAATTGCGTTGTTCCTTCTTCACTGCCTACTGTAGTTGTTGATTCGCCTTCTGGAGCTTGGGTTACTGTAGTTGTCTCAGATTGGCTTACTGTAGTGCCCTCTGGTTGTTCTCCTGAAGATTCTGGAGTTTCTGAAGAAGTTTCCGAGGCTACTGTAGTAGCTTCTGATGGTGATTGAGTTACTGTAGTTGGTGGAATTATTGGTTGATTTTTGATGGCGTCTGGAAAAATTCTGAGATTTAGCCTAACTTTGCTTAGGAACTCTGAAGCCCTGGGAATTTTCGATAAAACAAAATTCGGGTTCGAAAGACACCTCAAGCTTATTTTCTTTTGAATTTTCGAATTTTTCGTGGCGAGATCCGGATTACTGTATCTAGGGCATTTAGGGCTTCATTTTAAGACGAAATAAGACTATTTTTGGATTTTTCATAGAATTTGTGTTCGAAAGACACCTCATAAGCTTATGTTCCTTTGAGTTTTGAATTTTTCGTTGCGAGACCCGGATTACTGTATCGAAAAGTTTTCCCAGCTCAAAAGTATTTAGGTTCATTTTGAAGCCCTAAACATTAGCTTCAAGTTAGCCTAACTCTACCAAAACCCTATCATATTTAGGCTTATTTTGAAGCCCTTTGAAATCTATATTGTTATGAGTTACCTTAACTCCCTCTCCCTCCCGCACTCACAACAATTAACACAATGAATCCACGTCACCTCCTTGGCCATATATTGCAAGAAAACATCGCCACGCGCACAATAATGCTTCTCATCATAACTCAAACTACACAAATTCCATACTGGATCAAATCGGGCGCCTGAACATCCATCCTGATAACATCTGGTCGCACAGATCTCAACCGATCCAACTTTGATCTCCTTCTCGAATTTCGCCGAAAATTCCTTGGGTCTTTCGGTGAGCGGGCGAGCTTGGAATTTGATGAGACATCCTCGTTGGAAATCTCCGTCTGCGCTGGGTACGGTAGTTGTTACAGTAATCGGGGATACTGTAGTTTGGTCGGCTTGTGGGGTTGATTCCTCAGATGATGTGGTTGTTGCAGTTTCTCCACTTGGTACTGTAGTTTGATCTTCTCCTGGAGATACTGTACTTTCCTCTGAGGCTACTGTAGTTCCCACTGGTGCTACAGTAGTCGTGCCGGTTCTGGCCTCATCGATGTCTGAAGGTTTCACAGTGTAACAATTTACACAGTGAAGCCACGTGGCTTCTTTGGCCTCGTAGTGAATGAAAACATTTCCACGAGCACAGAATTGAGGGTCGTCGTAGGAGAGTGTGCATTTTCTACCGACTGGCTCGAAACGTGCGCCAGAGCAACCGTCCTGAAATTAGGTTTTGAGTGATCAGCTCGAAATTTCACGTTTTTTGACATACAACAAGGCTAGGTTTAGAAAAAAAATGATTTTCGGGCCGTTTCAGGCTAGGCCAGGCTATCCAAATTTCCCTACCTGATAACATCTAGTCGCACAAAGTTCAATAGAATCCACCGGAACATCCAACTCGAATTTGGCTTTCAGATTTTCTGGGCGTTGGGTGAGTGGCCGGGCTTGGAACTTGATGACGCAATCTGAAAATTTCATTTTTTTTAGAAAGCCTATAGCCTAAAAAAGGCCCAAACTCAGGCTTAGACTACAGTCTAGTCATGCTTACGTTTCCTTTGTGTGGTTTTGACACCAGCATTATCTTTGGCTAATTCTACTTTTGTAGAAATTGCAGGTTCTGGATCGGAAACTTCTGAAATTTCCGGTGTAGTTTGATCAGGAGAAGTTGTACTTTGCTCAGATGATTCTGATGGGTTTGTAGTTTGATCAGCGCCGTCTTCTGGATTTTGTGTAGTTTGATCTTGTCCTTCTGGTGTAGTTTGCTCATCAGAAGAACTTTGTGTAGTTTGATCTCCTGCCCCTTCTGGAGCATTTGTAGTTTGCTCTGCGGCTGGTGTAGTTTGATCTACCGATGATACCGTAGTCGAACCTTCGACTTGGAAATCTGTGCTAGCAACATGCTTTCTAGGACCTGCAAGAATTCGTGCTTTTGGGAATTCCTAGGGTTCCTTAGGAATACCTTAAGGACCTTAAGGCTTCCAAGGATTCTCTAGAGCACTCTAAGGTATTTTAGAGCTCCCTAATATCCCAAAACTCAAAAAAAACTATATAACCAAACCAAAATCAACTCAAAAACTAACTGCAACGGAAGCACTGTAATGCCACGTCATCCTGTCCCTTGTACCCAAATTGATTCGGTGTCTCTGTGCATTTTTCGCGACGATCCCGCCCCAAACGACATTCGCCACTTGCCGGCGAGTACACGGCGACTGTGCACAAACCGACGAAACAGAAACGAGCGCATGCGTTTGCACTGCAAAATTATAGAGAGAACTCAAAATTTGTTTGAACTGAAAATGGCGGCAGGTTGAAGGAGTTTTGAGTGGGACTGTGGTGATTTACGTGAAATTATGGTTTGAAAGACATACAACAAGGCTAGGTTTAGAACATTTGATTTTTAGGGATCTTAAGGCCCTAAGAAGTGGGTTTTTAAGACTTTTTATTTGAAGCATCGTGATCAGCACAGAATTCCGGTTCGTTAGACATACAACAAGGCTAGGTTTGGGAAAAGTCAATTTTTGACCCCTCCTGGAAAAAAAAGTTCAGGGGGGGGTCTCGAAATTTCTTAAATTCATAGAACAAAGTCTTGTTGTATATCAAAAAACTCCAAATTCCATGCTGATCACCATAAAACCCACAAAATTTTAAAAATCTCAGTGGTCCCCGCTCGAAACTCCACCAAACTCAACTCCAAACCAAAAATAAACAAACCTTTTGACAGTTTTCACCGCATAATGCTCAAATCCTGGCTCGGGTTTTTCGACTTGGAAATTAATATAGCATGCTAGAAAAAATCATAATGAACAGAAGAAAAGTATAACATGAGCAATGTTGTCTAAAAATCTAGCTCAAGCGAACTGAAAATGTCGAAAAATAAGAGGAAAGCAAAGCGAATTCACCTGGATAATAATTACCTTTCGGCGTTTCTTCGGCTTGTTGTTGACCGATTTTTTGTTGGGTGGCTGCGGCTTCTGTGGTTGGTGCAGCTTGTGTGGTGGTTGTGGTGTCTGCGGCTGAAATTTTGGTGATTTCATGATGATCAGCACAAAATTCCACGTTTTTTGACATACAACAAGGCTTGGTTTGGAAAAAAAGGATTTTTGGGGCCTACAGGCCCGAAGAAGGCCTAAGAATCAATTTTTTCCAAGTCCAGCCTTGTTGTATATTAAAAACGTGGAATTTCACGCTGGTCATCGTGGTGTTGATGATTTTCCTTGAAAACTTGATTTAGACTTTATTTCATCAGAAAAACGGAATTTTCATAGATCAGAAACCGGGTAAAACCAAATTTTCATCAGGTTTCAATGGCAACATCATAATCAGCACGAAATTTCACGTTTTTTGACATACAACAATGCCTGGTTCGGAAAAAAATGATTTTTGGGGCCTACAGGCCCGAAGAAGGCCTAAGAATCAATTTTTTCCAAGTCCAGCCTTGTTGTATATTAAAAACGTGGAATTTCACGCTGGTCATCGTGGTGTTGATGATTTTCCTTGAAAACTTGATTTAGACTTTATTTCATCAGAAAAACGGAATTTTCATAGATCAGAAACCGGGTAAAACCAAATTTTCATCAGGTTTCAATGGCAACATCATAATCAGCACGAAATTTCACGTTTTTTGACATACAACAATGCCTGGTTCGGAAAAAAATGATTTTTGGGGCCCGAAGAAGGCCTAAAAATCTACTTTCTCCGAGTCCAGCCTTGTTGTATATCAAAAAACGTGAAATTTCACGCTGATCACGATTCAGCTATCAAAAATCCAAAGTTTGTGATTTTCAGTGAGTAAAAGCTGAGTGCAAAAACATGCATACCGTGACATTTCAAGCAATCAATTTGCACCGGCTCTCCTGCCACGTCATAACTTGAATCTACCGTATCGCGATGATTGCTACAGTACTCCTCATCCACCATTCTTTCCGTATCCACAGTGAATTGACACGTGGCAGTTTGCGGGTCATAGTAAGCGGACTACAAAAAAACATAGGCTTAGGCTAAGTAGGCTTAATGGGGGCCACACATACTCCACATTCGAATTCAAAACAAATTTGAGCACATTGAGCGAGTGACGTGGCACGCGTGGAATTCACGTAGAGTTGCACCAACTCCTGATCGACACGTCGTTCCACGTGGAATTTGAGATTTTCGCCGGCGCATTTTTGAGTGGGCTCGAAAATTGGACGCCAATCTGCAAAAGTGGGTGCAAAAATCATGCGAGGTGCTGGTTAAAATTGCCACGTGGATTAATTGATTGATTAGTTAATTACCTGTAGTTGTATCCGACACTTGAAGATCTACAATAGCTGTGGCTGAGTTAGGTGAAGTTGTGGTAGTAGATTCTGAAACATGTATTTTTAATGCCACGTGGATTCTTTGAAGGCACATACCCAATTTCGAATCGATATTATGAGTGATCTCTTCGACGAGCGGTTTCTCGATGAGTTTTTCGCCTTGTTGACCGTGAGCGGTGATTGTTTGCTCGGTTAGACTGGTGAATGGTGGAGCGGTCACTGAAAATTTCGATTTTGAGGTGATTTTCATTAGCACCATGATAATCAGCGTGAAATTCCACGTTTCTAGACATACAACAAGGCTAGAAAAAAAATTATGGAAAATCAGGCTTTCCGGGCCAAAAAGGCCCGAAAACAAAATTCTAGCAAAGATAGACTTGTTGTATATCAAACGATCCAGAATTTCATGAGAAATCGCATGGTGGTATTGAAAGTTTGGAAAATTTTCATCTTGACCGGATTTTATAGTGAAAACAGGATTTTTAGGAGGTTGATAGGGGTTTGCAGTCATTTTGACGGATTTCCATGACTTTCATGATAATCAGCGTGAAATTCCACGTTTTTAGACATACAACAAGACCATATTTGAAAATCAGACCTTCCAGGCCTAAAAAGGCCCGAAAACAAAATTCTAGCAGAGATAGGCTTTTTGTATGTCACACGAACCGGAATTTCATGAGGAATCTCACGATGCCATAGAAATTTCCCCCAAAACTCCCTGGGACCACTAAACTTACCAAAATCGCCATTTGACGGACATCTCAAACAATCAATAGTCAAAACTCCTCCAGAATATTGTACACTTTCAGCCGGCACCAATTGTTGTCCAGTACAATTATAGGCGGCAAAATAAAACAGCGCACAACTGTCAGATTTTGAGCTGTCGAATTGGAGAGAATAGCAAAATTGATTGCCAAAACATTTTTTGATACAATCTTGAATTGACGGCGATTTGATTTCGACAAATGTGTAGGGTGTTCGATCGGAGACGGTTTGATTTATATATACATAAATGTTGTCGGCGCAGGCTGGAAATTATGGTTTTGAGAGCAAAATTTGAGGTTGGGAGAGGATTTGGAGCATTTTGACACCAAACATAGCTTGGGAAAATTTTCCCGCCAAAAAATTCCGAATGTTCCCTTTTTCCCTTATTTTTCATCTCTTGACCCTCTTGCAAATTAGGCTAACTAAAATTCCATTGAATTTTGTGGTAGTTCCAAAAAAAGCGTTGTCCAATGTCAAATCAATTTAGAGATTAACACAAATATTTGGCAAATTTTTATAATAATTTTTCTTCTGGGAAAAAATATTGATCGATATTTCAATATTTTTTGAAAAATATAGAGTAATTCTGAGAGATTTTGGTGCTAAATTTGAAAATTTCATTCCGAAATCATATTTTTCTAGTTCTCGTTCTCATTTTTTGAACTATAAATTATGAATCAGCCAAAAAACTTTCATTTTTCGGTCATTTATCAAATCGGAAGAAAACTTCAAGGTCTTCTTTGACAAACACAAACAAAAAATAAATAAATATGAAATTTTTTACACACGGAAATGACAATCAACTTTTTTTGGCGCCAAAATTTGAGAATTCGAATTTTTTTTGGAAAAAATTTTGAAACGTATTTTTTCCACATACATTGCTCATATTATAGCTCAAAATGCTCAAAATTTTAAGGCGAATTTGAGAATTTCAGAAAATTCTTTTGAAAATTTGAATTCGGGTCTAAATTTGGGCTAGAATGATATCACATAAGTCTAAATTTTGAAAAATTCAATTTTAGCCTAAAATGATCCAATTTTTCTGATGTTGCTCATATTAAAGCTGAAAATGCTCTTAATTTTAAGGCGAATCTGGAAATTTCAGAAAATTCATCTGAAAATTTGAATTCGGGCTGAACTTTGGGCTAGAAAGATACCTCATAAGTCTAAATTTTGAAAAATTCAATTTTAGCCTAAAATGATCCAATTTTTCTGATGTTGCTCATATTAAAGCTGAAAATGCTCTTAATTTTAAGGCGAATCTGAAAATTTCAGAAAACTCTTCTGAAAATTTGAATTTGGGCTGAAATTTGGGCTAGAAAGATATCTCATAAGTCTAACTTTTAAAAAATTCAACTTTAACTTAAAATTCTCCAATTTTTCTGATGTTGCTCATATTATATTAGAAAAATTTCGGCTCCTCTTCAAAAATAGTTTCCAAAATTTTCTCACACGCAAAAAATCATGCATTTTCCTAACCTTGTCCCTTTTTTTTTGGAAATTCTCTGTTTTTTTGTTCGAATTTGGACATCTTTGGACAAATGAAATGAGCCGTGAATTTGTTAATCTAACAACACACAAAATACCTGGGAATTTCTCAAAACTAAGGTTTTTTGGCATTCAAAAAAAAGTGGGTCTCTAATTAATGCATGGAAAAAGTTATTCAGGTATGAAATTGGACACTTTTTTTTTGGGTTTTGGTAGGCTTTGAGTTAGGCTAAGAAGATCAGTAAGGTCAAATCTCCTTTTTTTCGATACCAAGTTTTGTAGTTCTCGAGGAGAAGATTTTTTTCTTGGGTTGGAAAAATCCTCCTCGAGAACTACAGGTTGAAAAAGTTACCTTGAGAAAATCGGGCCCCAAAATTATTCAAGTAAATAAATCAACTCACTAATAGTCTGTGGCAAATTGAAGGGTTTGGCGAGAATTGTTGGCACGGCGCCTAAAAACACCGCCAAAATTGCCACCAAAAGCCCGCGAGGCTTCATTTTTGTGTGGTGGTGGTGGTGGTAGCCTGCAAAAATTTGAAATCGAATTTTTTGGGCGCCAAAAAATGTCTGGTAGATCAAAAAGAAAGAAGAAAATGGTTACGTAAGAGCGGCTTTTCTATACACATAATCCGCCGGAATTTTTTGTGGCGGAAAAAAGAAAAAGTGAAAAATGATGACTACTACTACCTACAATACGGTGTTCCTTTGAATTCTATGGGGTTTTTGGTATTACACAATTTATTTTCTGACCGTTTTCATTGAAAACTGGTAGAAGCATGTGAATCAGCGTGAAATTTTGATCAGGAATGTTGAAAGGCGAAAATTTCCATACCAACATTTGAATTTGAAAATTTTTGGTATGGAAAATCAGCTTTTCCGGGGGAACTACACAGAATGGTTTCAGTCAACAAAATAAACGGTTTATATCTGAAAGTTTCAGATTCTGAAACTAAAGACCAAATTTCAGCAGTGAACGGAATTTTTCGGAAAATAAGAATTATGATATCAAAAAATGTGACCTCCAAGTTATTTTTTGCGCGGTCCAAAAATGATATCAAAAATAAATAATAAAATAAAATTTTGGGCGGAGACCGACAAAAATGGAATTGAGGTAACCTAACAAAAAATCCGAGGTCATTTAGGCTAACTCCTATTTATCTAGAACATGTACAGTAATCCTTAGGAGTAAAAGTGTCATAGAATAACAAAAAAATGTCAGAAAATGAGTGACAGTTACTGCATAAGTGAAAAAAACTGGAAATTTGCTGAAATTTTCGAAAACAAACATCTGAAAAGTAACAAGTTAGGGAGATTTTGGATTTAGATAACTTTTTTTCGAAATTTTCTGCACTAATTTGTGTAGTTCTCGTGGAGAAGTTGAAATTTTTCAGACTTTGATCGCTGAAAATAAATACCTGAATTTAACAATGTTTGATAAAAAAAGATAAAATAAATTTTGTGGTCAAAACAAAAAACAACAATTTTTAGCGGGGTAACCTTAACCCTAAAAGGTAGATCAAAAAAATAGTTAACAAAAAACATGAAAAAAAAATTTTTTGAGATGTACATACATAGAAGAAGATTTTGTGAATTGATAGCGCGCGGGGCGCGCGGCAGAAAAAAAAACTAACCAAAAAATCTGTTTCCCTATGGCAGGTAGAAAAGAAGACAAAAAAAACTCGATTAGAAATCGGGCAAAAAAAATGATAGGAAAAATCTCTGTTCACAAAAATGTGTAAAATGATTTTTTTTTTGGCATTTTGTTTGGTTAGGCAAAAAACTAGGAGAAAAAAGAAAAATACTGTAATTGAACCCCCAAAATAATATAATTGTTACAAAAACGCAGAAGAATGTGACATTTTTCCTTGTGACATTGATGGTTTTGTCCGAGAGAAGTACAAATATTGGGGTGGAATTTGAAATTCCTTGTTTTTGAGGAGTGTGGCGAAAATTTGAGACCAAAATTTGTAGTTCTCACAGACAAAATGAATTTTGTAGAGAATTTTAGGAGCTGTTCACTAAAATTCTTGAAATTTGGCTGAAAACCCCGGAAAAACTCGAATTTCAGGATTTTCAGCCAAACTCGAAAATATTCTAGAAATTTTGAAAATGTGAGTTTCAAAAAAAATTTGAGAATTTTTGAAAATCTGAAAATTACGTCTGAAAATGACAGGTTGATTTTTCCATACCAAATTTTGTAGTTCTCACGGACAAGGCGATTTTCCATATAAAATTTCAGGTTGGAAAATTTTTAATGTTGCGCGCTTCTCCGCAAGAACTACAAAAAATGGTATGGAAAATGCGAAAATGCCATTTTCAAGTGTCCAAAATGGGTAATAAAGAAGTCGTGAAGAAAAAAAAGTGGTGACAAATGACCTACCCACAAAAAAACACAACAAAAAAATTTTGGTTATAGCAAAAATAATGTAATTTTTCTTCATTTCACCTCTCCTCTTGACATTCAATTGTTCCATTTTTTGTAATAGAACAAAATGATCGAATTTTTTTTGGAATTTCGAAATTTTTGCGGGCACTTGAAAGGTGACATCTTCATATATGAAATTCCGAAAAAAATTGATTTTTGGCGTCAAAAAATGCGAAAAAACGTTTAGTAAGTACTTGTTGAACAAGAAAAGGCTTAAACGCGCGCGACCTTCAGAAAAAATTTCAAGAGAAGATCAAAAACAAAAATTGGTTTCGGTGGGTGGGTTCTCATTAGATACTCAGCCAGGTACGCAGCCAAAAAATCCACAGGAAAAATATAGCAAAATAAAAAAGATGACTAACCAAGTTAGGAAAACTACCATAGGCTCCGCCCACAAAATTCCATTCAACCTTGTTTTTTTTTGAAAAAAAAGAAAACGGCGGTATTTTTATGGTGTGAAGAAAAAGTTAATTTCAAGGAGGTTAGAGAGAGAGACGCAGAGAAACACATTTTCCACACCAAAATTTTTTGGTGTGGAAAATGCTTGTCCTCGAGAACTACAAAAGTATCTATTCTTCGAACTAAACAAACAAAAATCGAGAATTTTCAAGAAAAAGTGAAATTTATATATTTATATCAGTGGAACCGCTCTCTGAAATTTTAATTGAATTACATGAAAAAATTGTATATATTATATATTATTACAAAAATTCTGCTGCAATTTATCATAACTAGAACGAAATGATATTATCAGAAAATAGATTTTCATCCGATAATATAAAATATATCGTAACAAAATTTTGACGCAATAGCAAAAAAAATGCATAGGTAAAACAGGATTCCCCCTATTTTATCCATTATCAATTAGATGAAGATAAACAAATGGCAAAAAATGTGAAAGTTTCGGGTGTTAAACCGTATATTTTCATGGTTTTTTCACAAGGAGATAGGAAGAGAGAAAACGTGTGAAAATTCGGAATTTTTTGATGTAGCAAACGTTTTGTAGTTCTCGAGGAGAAGCGTTTTCCACATCAAAATTTGTTTTTCTTTTCAGCCCAAATTTGGGTTGGAAAATTTCCCGCTTCTCCTCGAGAACTACAAATTTTTATGTGGAAAATCGCGAAAATCAATCAAAAAACTTCCTGAACAAAACAAAACCAAAAAATGTTGCAAAATGGTATTTCCTTGTCTCTTCCACAGAAAAAACACTTGATTTTTTCTGAAGTGGTCAAATTTTTATCTCTTTTTCCTTCCTTTATATAAATTTTTGTTCCAGAGAGACGAAAAATTATTTTTAGCCAAGAATTTTCGACTTTTCACATGACCCAAGATTTTATCTTTAAGTTCCTCACAAAAATTTTATGTGATGTGTTGAAAACTGTTATGTACTGTACCGCAAAGTTTTTTTTGTTTGTCACGGTCATTTTTTTCTCTTACACATTTTATGATGTTCTCCTCGTTTTTTTCACTGAAAATCATAAAAACCTAGTTTTTTTGCCTTCCAAATAAAAGTTTTATGATCTGAGTAAAATTTTTTTTACAAATCAAAAAAATGTTGCTTTAGAAAAGTTCCCAAGATTGGTTTTTCATAATAATATATGTCAAGGTTTAGAGGGAAAAAAGTCCAAAAAAAGTAGTAGAATAATATATTTATTGTATCTATTTCATATTTGATTAGTTTGAGAAAAGTCGGACGGATGAATTGCGATACTTTTTTTTCAATGAGGCTTCGCAGAATGGAATTGGTTTATCGCCAGAATACCTGCAAAAATTTTTTGGGGGTCAAAATTAAGTCATTTTTTCGGATTTGACTCGAAATTTTGATCTAGAAATGATTTTTTGGTAATTTTGGTAGTTCTCTCGAAGAAAATCTGGTATAGAAAATATTTCCGTGTAGTCCTCGAGGAGAAGCCTAAACTTTAGGCTAAGCCTAAGCCTAGGCTTCAGATTAAGCCTAAGCTTTAGGCTAAGCCTAAGCTTAGACCTAAGCCTAGGCTTCAGATTGAGCCTAAGCTTTAGGCTCAGCCTAAGCCTAGGTTTCAGACTAAGCCTAAACATAGTTCTACGCCTAAGCCTAGGCTTCAGATTGAGCCTAAGCCTAGGCATATTTAGTCTCAAAAAGTTCCAAATTTCAACCCGAACCCTAAAATCCCTCTCACCATTCACAAATCAAAACCGCCAAATCATTCTGAAATCCCTGCAACTTCACCAAGCTCACACCATTCACCACAACCCACGGAACAAATTTGTGTTGCTCAGGCCAAACTTCCGAAGTCGCTTTGGCGGCCTGAAGTTGGAGTTGAGTTCCCAACTTCGAGACCAGGCAACTTTGTGTGAGTCGCTGAACATCTCCGCCAATTTGCAATTTTTCGAAACACTGTTGAACGGCGTCGGCGAATTCGACTTTTTTCGCCAGATTTTCTTCGATACATGCGATTGCTGGGAGTGGGTTTTGATCGGCCATCGAATCGATGAAACAACTTTGGAATTTGTTGATTGAACATTCTTGTTCACCGTGTTGACATTGAATTGTGCCATCCTGAAATTCGGGAATTTTTCTAGACTTAGGACTAGACTTAGGCTTAACCTCAAAAAAAAAAACAAAAAAAATTTGGAATTTTTTGACACTAAACAAGCCTAGACTTGGATCAGGTCTAAACTTAGGCCTAATCTCAAGCCTAGGCTTAGGCTTAGCCTAAAGCTTAGGCTTAGCCTAAAGCTTAGGCTTAGCCCAAAGCTTAGGTTTAGCCTAAAGCTTAGGTTTAGCCTAAAGCTTAGGCTTAGCCTAAAGCTTAGGCTTAGGCTTAGCTATCTAGAAACCTACAGGCTTATAATTTTGAAATTTCAAAATTTTGATTTTCGCGCCCTACAGTAATCCTAGAAGATTTTCGCGCGAAAATTTGAAATTTGAAAATTTTACCTGCAAAACTTTGGCATTTCCAAACGGGACCAATTGAATATTGACGTAATCCGCGAAATTCTTAAAAATCACCGGATAAAGTTGTTTGGTCAAAAATTGCTGACAATCCGGACACAACGCCTCAACAAGTACGGTAATGTTCAATTTGTGTTGTGACGTGGCAATCTCGTGCTTTTTGCACGGCTCCGTAAATCCACATGTGCTTTGAATAGTTGGATTTGCGCACCATAGACTTGGTGGGATTTTTGCGCAATCTGGCGCGGCTCCAAGAGTTAGACTAAGTCCGGTGAGAAAAATCAAAAGACCCAACATTTTTTGGGGGGAAAAATGAGAATGAGAAAATTTTTTTTGGGAAGGGAAAAGAGGTCAACAACAGGTGTTCTATGATTTATTGGGAAGGTTTTTTGCAAGGAAAAATCAATTTTTAATGGTTACTGTAGGTAGATCAAAAATTAGTGGCGCCAAAAAAATTATTTTTGAATTTTTTCAAGAACAAATTTTTTTTTTCGAATTTTCTAATTTTCGCGCCAAAATTTGTTGGGATTACTGTAGAATTTTGGCGCTTCGAAAAAAATGTAAATTTTTCAATAGTTACTGTAGGTAGATCAAAGATCAGAAATAGCGCCGAAAAATTGATTTTTGAATTTTTTCAAAAAAAAATTGTTTTTTTTTCAAATTTTTGAATTTTCGCGCCAAAATCATATTAGGATTACTGTAGATTTTTGCCTCCGAAAAAATGAAAATTTTTAATGATTCGATTTTTGATGACTTTTTTAATGAGCAATAAAATAATTAGCGTAAAAATGCTAATTTTAATGGATTTTTTTCATGAAAAAAATCATGATTTCCCCATTTTTCCTGATAATTTTCACTCTACACGGCATTTTGAGTCAACAAGATGAGCTTTTGACAAAAAACTGCAAAATCGAGGCACTTGGTGAATGTTCGCAAAGTTGTGGCGGTGGATATCGATTTTTCAAGTGGATTTGTGTGGAGGCGGCTGAAAATTGCGCGATTTGCCCGTGAGTTTTGAAATCAGCGTGAAATTCTGATCTAGAATGATTTTTTGAGCTTAATATGAGCAATTTTTCAAATTTCCATGTTTCTAGGCTTAAAATTATCGATTTTTCATGAAAAATAGGTGGATTGCTCATGTTAAACTAGAAAAATCGCTAGAATTTTGCAGCTCCCAACTCATGATCTACCAATGCAATAACAGACCGTGCTTGTCGAAAAATGCGACTTTGGAGCAGATTTTCGATGATGCAGAAGATCAAAATGAGGAATTGAGTTCGGTTGAATATTATGAATGAAGAATTTTTTTTTGGGGAAAATTTTTGCCCAAAATCTTTATTATCAAATATAATTTCCCCGATTCCTCGATTTTTTCGGTTTTTCAAAATGTTCTTCTTCTTCTTGTCCATGTTTTCCATCACAATCGATCTGACGTCTTGAATTTATCCGAAATCTGAATCCTGCAGTAAATCCAGCCACATTAATAGTTCGCATTCGAATAATTTCTCCTTTTCTGGTCCTACAAAATTTGTAGTTCTCGAGGACAAGTTCAGGCTTGACTTACCTAAACTTACCTAAATTCCTCATCCATTTGATATCGAAAAAAATTCCTCTGATGTTGCATAACACTTCCAATCTGAACGGTTCGATGCGAAAATCGCGTCAAAAACGCGCCGTACTCAAACGCGCTCAAATATTTGTGACAATTCCAAAACGTGAAATCGTGCGCGAGATATTTGAGAAACCACGTGGGAAATGGATTGTTGAAATTGTGGATGATTCGAGTTATGTTATTTTCAGCGTAATGAATATGATTGTCAAAAGATGTTTGTGAGGAGACACAGGAAAATACAAATATCAATAAAAACAAAAACATTTTGAAAAAACAATTCTTAGAATTTTTATTTTATAGTTTTATCTGTGGGAAAATGTCTTGAAACACGTTGCATTAGACGCTGAAAATCGCGATTTTTGAAATCAGCAGGGCTGATTCACGAACGAAAAAATGTTTTTTTAACATCAAAAGATCAATTCACGAAAAGTCAATAAATGTTTTTTCGAGTTTTTCAGCCAAAAATGATGACAAATCAATATTTTTGAAGCTTCTGGAGTGATTTCTGATGAAAATAAGATTCGAGAACCTTATTTTGCTTTATTTATGAATTTTTTCGAAATTCATCAGCAAAAACTTCTGAAAAGTTAATTCCAAGGTCAATTTTAATCAGAAATTACTCCAGAAGCTTAAAAAATATCGATTTGTCATCATTTTTGGCTGAAAAACTCGAAAAACTAATGTTTTTTCGACATTTTTTGACTTTTTGTGAATTGATATTTCGATGTTGAAAAAACATTTCTTTACAAAAATTTGAAATTTTTAACATTTTTTCACGTCAAATTTTCCACGTGTCGCATTTTTGCATTTCAGTTTTTCGAAAATCTCCAAAATGAGTGAGTTTTTTGGGTGAAATCGAGAAAATTTGTGGATTTTTAGAAAAATTCACAGAATCATATGGATTTTCGAAACACATGAACTATGAGTGAGTTTTTTTGGGAGGGAAAATATGAAAACTCATGAAAAACCCTCATATTTTCATATAAAAATCATTTTTCGTCGATTTTCCTAACAATTTCCCATTCCACCATCGCAAAATCAATCAATAATCCATTCCTATTTCCAGAGTTCCTCCAATGTTCGACATTTGCATCGGTTTGCTGATATTCTTGAACTTGGCCAATATTTGCACATTTTTCCTCTATTTACGGTATACGCGTGAGTTTTTGCAGCTCGAGAGACCTGAAATTGAAATGTTTTTGCTCAAAAAGAAGAGATTTCATGGAAAAACCTACCGCAAAACCGTTTTTCCCGAGAAAAAAGGCGAAAAACAAAAAAAAGAAAAGAAACATGGCTGGCTGGCCTAGAAACCGACTCGGCCATTTTCTCCTTTTTTTTTCGAAAATCAATCAATCGATATTTGATTTTCAGGGAAACTCGCGAAACTGCGCGTACAAAATCGATTGAATGCGATCATGTTGAATGAGGTGGAATCGGAAGACGATTCGGGATTCGAAAGTGAATTTGGCGATTTTCAATGATGTTTTCCTCGAGAACTACAAATTTTGGTGTGGAAAATGAAAATTTGAAGTATGTTTTATCTTTTTATGCAAAAGTCACGAAAATCCAAGTTCGCTCTAATGCAAACATCGATTTTTTTCTGAATTTTTGAGCGTTAGAGCACACTTGCTGTCTGAATACACTGTATTTAGTGTTATACATCATTTTGCAGGAAATTTCATCAGCTTTCTCGAGAAAACCAAAAAAAATGCAAATGTTCTGCTAATAAGTCTAGGGTTACTGATTTTGGCGCCAGAAATTTCTTTTTTAGAGCTTCTAGACAAGCTATAAACATTTCCAATTCTCATATTTGTCTTCGAAAATGAAAATTTTCGATTTTTTCTCAATTTTAAATATTTTTGGACTAACTTTCGCTGGCCATTTTCATGGTGGAAAATGGTTCAAAAAACGACCTATCGTAGAAATTCAAGAAACCACAACTATTGAGCCAGATCCGATTCTGGAGCAGCCAACTCAAACTCTAACATCTCAAAGTCTTGCAAATATGATGAGAATTGGTGGAGGATAAAATAAAGCTGGATTGAACATAAATTTAAAGTTTCGAAAAGTAAAACAACTCTAACATGAGCAATGTCATTTTTATTTCTCAGGCTCAAAAATCAATATGTCAAGTCAAAATTGGTGATTGTCAAATAATCAGCCGCATCTTCTGTGGCAACTTTCCAATCTTCTTCGGTCATTGAGTATTTTACAGTGTCCATAACCTGGAAAAATTTGAAAATTCGAATTTTGGCGGGAAAAATTGGAAATTTTCCACCTTCTGCCCGAATTCCACGTTGAAATAGGTTTGCATTGTGCGAAGTATGGTGGAGCGCACTTGCACAGCTGTCATATTTTGAGCGCGCGCTTCGGCGCGAATCTCGACACGATCTTTTTCCATCGAATCTCCCATGAATTCTTGGACAGCGTCCAGAGCGTGGAAGAATATGATTTTGAATTGTTTAAGGCCGCCGAAGCTGGAAAATTGGGCTTTTTTGTAACCTGAGCAATGCTAGCATTGCTCAGGTTATACTGAATCTTGAACTCACCCATCTTGCGCTTTTTGAATCGATTTCCAGGCTTGTTCCCTTTGTGCAGGTGTAAGTGTCGAAATTATGGGTTTCGTCATTTGCCGCGCGATTTCCTCCAAAGTATGAGCGGTTTTCAGAACGTCCAAAAGTTCTTCGAAAAGCTGGAAATATTGGTTGTCATCGAGAAGTACACGGAAAATTTGAACAGACATGTCGCTGCAGGCCGGGCCGGCCGGGCCGAGCCCGAAGTAAACACAAAAAATCGGGCTATTTTCAGCCGAAGCCCGATTTTAACATGCGCGGCTTTCGCTGGCCCGATTTTGGGGCCCGCTTATTTTTTTCTTCGATTTTTTTTCATTGAAAAAATGAGTTTTTCGTGGTCAAAAAGGAATTTTTAATGAATTTCAAACATTGTAAAGAGTAAAAATAGTAAAATAATATGTGTGTGGAAGAGAATTCACTTGAATTTTGAAATTTTTGCATTTTATTTTTCGATTTGTTACTTATTTCTATTTTTATAAGCAAAATATCACATTCTAATTTGATTTTTCACTCATATAAATACAATCCAACATCGAAAACATCAAAAAAAAATTCTGAAATTGGCCATTCAAAAATATTGTTTGGGCGAGGCCAACCCGGCCGCTTTTAAATTTTCATAAGGCCGGGCCAGCCGGGCCCGTGATAAATTGAGCGGGCTTTAGGGGCCCGAATTCAGCAAAAACGACATGTCTGATTTGAAATTTGAGAATTCTGGAATTTCACGCGCCAAAATCTCTAGGATTACTGTAAATTTCGAATTTTTGACTTTTCGAAATTTTCCCGCCGAAAATTGATTTGAAAAATTTGTCAGGCTCTCTTAACATGAGCAATATCAAATTTCTATACAAAATTATTTTCTAAACCTGAGCAATCCTAAAATATTTTTTTAAAAAATTTAGGATTTTATTTAATCTGAGCAATACAATATTTGAAATTGGCTAAAATTAAAGCGCTTAACATGAGCAATGATTTATTTAGAGTCAAATTAAAGCTCTTAACCTGAGCAATACCTTATTTACTGTCAAATTGAAACTCTTAACATGAGCAATGCTTTATTTAGAGTCAAATTAAAGCCCTTAACAGCTTACTGTAAACTCACACTTCCAATTTGATCCTTGCTCAACCAGGTAGTAATTTCCGGATAAACCTGGCTCACGAGGGTCTCGAGACGATCCTCATAACCTAGGGTTACTGTAATTGGCGTTGCCGATAATAATACAGTAATCAAAGGGACAGCAAAAAATAAAGTTTTGAACATTTTTGTGAGGTTTTTGAGGTTTTCAAGGGATTTGGGGGGTTTTATATGTTTTTTTTTCAAAAAAAATTTTAATCTGCCTAAATTGGGGTAACCTGAACCTTTTTTCGACGAGAAAAACAAGGGGAAAAATTATTTTCAGAAAAATTTTCAGGTAAAAATGACGCCGGCTGAAATTTTGCTGAAATTCGAAGATCTCAAAATGAAATTGTGGAATTTGGACGCTTTTGTACATAATCACACTGATTTTCGGAACAAGTTTATAAGGTACGGTTTTTTGGCGCGAAAAATTGATCTCCTACGATTACTGTAGATTTCTGAGCGCCAAAATAATATTTTTGAATTTTCAAATTTTCCCGCCAACCTCTTAACATGAGCAATACCTTATTTAGTGTCAAATTAAAGCTCTTAACATGAGCACTACCTTATTTAGGGTCAAATTAAAGCTCCTAAACCCACGAAAAATTATTTTCAATTTTTTCCAGATATTCCGCCCCAGCAATTGTCAAAAAATGGCCAGTAAGTTGATTTTTTGCATTTTTTTTCCTCTTTTGCCCCACGAAAAAGTAATTGAAACCTTTTTTTTTTCATTTCCGTTTTTTTCACTCAAAAAACTAAAAGAGAGAGAGAGAGAGACGCAGAGAAAACGGAGAAAATGTTTCGAAATTAAATTTGCAAGTTTTTTTGCATGAAAAAATTAACAGATGTTGAAACTTTTGCTAAAATTTCGAATTTTTTTTGAAAATTTTACGACAAAAACTTTAATTTTTGATCTAATTTCTCAATTTCCACTTGACACCAAAAAAAAATCAAATTTCCTTCTCAAAAAAAGTGTTTTTTTTCTCGCTTCTTTATTTCGGGGCCCAATTCCCCAAAGTGAGTACTTTTCGACTAAATTTTCCCTTTTTTTTGTGTGGGACCACAAAAATCTTTTTCTATATTTTTTCTAAAAAAAATTCCAAAAAATGATCAATGCGATTTTGGAGAAGCATTATTTTCAGGTTGGAACTTTTTTTTTTTGAAAATTTAATTTTTTTTATATGAGATTTCGCGGTGAAATTCGAAAATTTGAAAATTTATTGGAAATGCCACGTGGCAATTTTTTTTGAAAAATTTTAAAATTTCAATTGTTCAGAAATTTAATTTAAAATTCCGTCGAATCTTGAAAATTCAAAAATTTGACAAAAACGACACGTGGCTTCAAAATTTAATTTAAAAAAATGAGATTTCGGCGCGAAATTCGAAAATTTCAAAAATTTATTGGAAATGCAACGTGGCAATTTTTAAAAAAATTTTTTTTCAATTCTATTTTGCAGAAACTTAATTTAAAATTCCGGCAAATCTTGAAAATTCAAAATTTTTACAGTAATCTAATGAGATTTCGACGCGAAATTCGAAAATTCAAAAATTCAAAAACTTTGTAATTCTCTCGGAAAAGTGGCTTGTCCTCGAGAACTACAAAAAAAAAATCAAAAAAAAAAAATTGATTTTTCGCGCCTCACCGAAAACAATTCCCCAGGGGATTTCGAGGCTTTCCGCAAAAAAATCCCCCATTTTTTGTGGTGTGAACAAAAAAAATTTGTATTATTTTCGCTTCTTCTTCGCGCCGTTGCTATGGATTAGGATTAGATTATTTTTCCTCGCAATTTTTATT
Organism: Caenorhabditis angaria; assembly: GCA_947459285.1. Lineage (NCBI taxonomy): Eukaryota > Metazoa > Nematoda > Chromadorea > Rhabditida > Rhabditidae > Caenorhabditis > Caenorhabditis angaria. Next base: position 10,782,420 of record CANHGI010000002.1, on the reverse strand, counting down.
TTTATGAGTTTTCTGTTGTTTGCGCGATGAAAAGATACATTTTCAGTTTTTTCAGTTAAAAAAAACGAAAAAAAATTTTAGCTCGCAGGTGGGGTCGAACCCTGGCTGTGAGAACAATAGACCCGCGCGCTAACCATTCGGCCACACGCCTCTGCGTTTTTCTTCGCGAAATTGTCATATTCAAAAGGCGCGTTCGGAAAAATCTTTCATGTTTGCCACGTGGCATTTTTATTGTTGTTACAAGTCCAAAGGGGCGTGAAAAATGTGCGAAAAGTACTAAAATATCGAATTTCACTGCCTTTTATGGCTCAATGAGCTTTTATTTTTTCTTGTGTTACCTTACGAGACAATTTTATTTCATTTTCAAAAAAATTTTTTCGGGCGCCACAAAACTCTAAAAAAAAGTTTTGTGACAAAATCGCGTGTCCAAGAGCTTCCTTTTTCTCGAAAAAAAAAACAGAAAAATGTGTAGTTCTCGAGGACAAATCAATAAAATTTCAAAATTCCAAATTTCGCGCCTAGTAGATCAAATTTTCCACGTTTTCCAATTTTCCTGCGCATTTTTTTCTCTGCGTCTCTCACTCTCTCTCGCCCCCCTTTGGGGGCTCATTTTTTACCTGCTTTTTTCTTTCAAGCACACATTCTTTAATTGACGAGAGAGTATTCGGAGCGGAGAGACGCAGAGAAAATGAGGTATTCATTGTGTGAAAAAGAAGAAGAAGAAGAAAGCCGCGCGAGCAGTAGAAAAATTTATTTTACATTTTTTTTAGAGCCGGGGCTCGGCTTTTAAGAAGCGGGGCAGCGCGAAATGAGCAACCATGTGTGAAGGGCGGATTTTCTTGGTTGCTTTTTCTATTTTTTTTTTTGAAAATCTCAATTTTGGCGGCCGAAAAAATCTACCGTAATTTTGATGGCGCGAAAAATGGAGAATTCAAAAATCTGACAATGTGGCAATTTTTGGGCGCCAAAATTTGATTTTTGAAAATTTTCCCAAAAAAAACCACGTGGTTTTTGACACCAAAATTTTTAATTTTAAGAAAATTATTTTTTCGCGCCGTTTTTTAATTTTCAAAAGTTGCGAAACATTTTGCCACGTGGCAATTTTTGACGCGAAAAATTTTTAATTTTAAGAAAATTTTCAAAAATTATTTTTTCGCGCCTCTTTTTTATTTTCAAAACTTTCGAAACAGTTTGCCACTTGGCAATTTTTGGGCGCCAAAATTTGATTTTTGAAAATTTTTCCATAAAAATCTATGCCACGTGGTTTTTGACACCAAAATTTGTAATTTTCAAAAATTATTTTTTCGCGCCTCTCTTTAATTTTCAAAACTTTCGAAACAGTTTGCCACTTGGCAATTTTTTGACGCGAAAAATTTGAATTTTTGAAAATTTTCCCATAAAAATCTATGCCACGTGGTTTTTGACACCAAAATTTGTAATTTTCAAAAATTATTTTTTCGCGCCTCTCTTTAATTTTCAAAACTTTCGAAACAGTTTGCCACGTGGCAATTTTTTGACGCGAAAAATTTGAATTTTTGAAAATGTTCCCAAAAAAATCTATGACACGTGGTTTTTGACACCAAAATTTGTAATTTTCAAATATTATTTTTTCGCGCCGTTTTTTAATTTTCAAAATTTTCGAAACAGTTTGCCACGTAGCAATTTTTCAACGCAAACATTTTTAATTTTCAAAATTATTTTTTTTTCGCGCCAAAAATACCTTTTTGAAAATTGCAAAATTTTTCCATTTTTTTTTTTGAAAAAAATTTCAATCACCATAAAACCTTTCCTTAGTTTTTTTTTTCAAAAAAAAGAAAAAAAAAGAAAACAGAAAAATGTAATTTCTTCCAAAAGAAACTCATTTTTCTTCTTTGTTTTTCCATTTTTCAAAAGTTTTCTGTTTTAAGAAAAAAAAAACTTTTTTTTTTGAATTTTCAAATTCTCTTAACATGAGCAATCCTAAAATACTTGAATTCAGATCGAAGAGCAAAAAACCGGGATGGACTACATTTCAAGTTTCGATATTCGATTGAATAAAGATGTTTATTACGCGGGAGAAACGATAAGTGGAAGTGTTTTGCTGGAAAACACGGAAAACATCAAAATTCGAGGTTAGAATTGGATTTGGCGCGAAATTTCCATCTAGAAAAGTTTTTTCCCGCGCGCGAAATATAGATTTTCAACAAAAAAATGTTTTTTTTAGGAATCCGCGTGTTGCTGCGCGGAAAAGTTCACGCAACTCTAAAAGTCGTCAAATCCGGCGAGCGCCGGACTCTCAAAGACGATCAATACGTTTTGGATGAGAAACAACTTCTATGGGGCAAGGATAAGAATGATGAGAGTGAGAGTACGCCGATTTTGGCGCGTGGTGTACACCAATTCTCTTTTAATTTTGATCTACCACAAAGTGCGTTGCCTTGTTCGTTGGAAAGTCGACATTGTACTATTCGATACTATTTTAAGGTGGGTTTATTGATTAATTAGCAAAAATTGCGTGAAAAACGGTTTTTTGTGGAAAAAAATAGGGAAAAAACAACGACACTCCGCTATATTTTTGGCGTGCCTGTGGTTTAGCAGCATTTTATTACTTATTTATTCAATTAGCTTGATAAATTAGCAAAAATTCCGAGAAAAACGGTTTTTTGTGAAAAAAAATTAAGAAAAAACAACGACACTCCGCTATACTTTTGGCGTGCCTGTGGTTTAGCAGCATTTTATTACTTAAATATCTAATTAGCTTGATTAATTAGCAAAAATTGCGTGAAAAATGGTTGAATTTTCGAATTAAAATCAAGTTAGACGTTTTTCAGTGAAAAATCGAAGCAAAAATTGAGAAAATTGAGGTTTTCTATGATAAATCCATTTTTTGCTGAAAAATTTCAAATTCCCCGCCGAAAAAAACCTACGTCCTTTGTTCTCAACGGCAAATTTCCAATATTCGTATTTCCCAGCGGCAAATTTGAATCTCCAGGTCGAATTTCGAGTGCCAAGCCGGCATTTTCCTCTGAAATTAAAAATTCACTGAAAAATGTAAAATTCGGAATCTTAAACCGATTTTTTTCGACAAAAAAGGAAAAAAAGAAAACAAAAATCAATTTTATGATGGTATTTCAATAAAAACACGAGAAAAAAAAACGGTTTTCTGTGAAAAAATTGAAAAGAAAACAACGACACTCCGCTATACTTTTGGCTTGCCTGTGGTTTAGCAGCATTTTCTTTTTTTTCGAAAATAATTTTTTTTTCTTGCAAAAAAGCGTATTCTAGTTTCCAAGGCAATTTTTGATTTCCCGTGTAGTTCTCGTGGACAAAAATCCCCGCCAAGTTCAAAAATTCAAATTTTTGCAGGTAATCATCGATATTCCCTATGCTTCCTCACCCCAAGGCGTCAAATATTTCACAATCATCGGCCCCCACATCGACAGTATGGAAGAGAAATACCTGAGCCCACTAACCGCCCAAGATCGCAAAGTGACGTGCTGCTGGTGTTGTCAACGGGGCGCACTTGCTCTTCGTGTAATTCTGGAGAGAACCGCCTATGTCTGCGGGGAGAATGTGCGAATTCGCGCGCAGATTGAAAACCGCCAAATTAGCGCACAATCGCTGGTGATTCGCCTGCAGCAACACGTGGAAATATTTGTGGAGAAGGGGCTGTTGGGCGAGACGAAAATGATGAGCGCCGTGGTTTTTGAGCACAAATCGCCGGCGGTGGCGGCGAATTCGCAGGGCAAATATGATTCGACGTTGGAGCAGCCGATTAGGTTGCCGGTTGTGCCACCGACACTTGTCGGGGTTTGCCGATTGATACAGATTTATTATATTTTGAGGGTGAGCAACAAAAAATGCTGAAAATCTGAAATTTTCAGCTTTTTCTCAATCCAATAGCTTGAAATATGAGAATTCTTGCTTTTGGGTTGAGGAAAAGCTAAATTTTCAGCCAAAAATGTTGAAAATCTGAAATTTTCAGCTTTTTTTCAACCCAATAGCTTGAAATATGAGAATTCTTGTATTTGGGCTGAGAAAAAGCTGGATTTTCAGCCAAAAATGTTGAAAATCTGAAATTTTCAGCTTTTTCTCAACCCAATAGCTTGAAATATGAGAATTCTTGTATTTGGGCTGAGAAAAAGCTGGATTTTCAGCCAAAAATGTTGAAAATCTGAAATTTTCAGCTTTTTCTCAACCCAATAGCTTGAAATATGAGAATTCTTGCTTTTGGGTTGAGGAAAATCTGGATTATCAACCAAAAATGTTGAAAATCTGAAATTTTCAGCTTTTCCTCTGAAAATTTCAGATTTCAAGCATTTTTGGCTTTTTACTACTAAAATTTAGGATTGCTCAGATTATATCAATTTAAGGAAGAGTTAGGCTAAATGACAATTTTATCTCTAACCTGAGCAATGAAGCTTCAAGCCTTTTCTTTGAATTAACATTGCTCAGATTATAGTTTTACCCAAAAATTAACTTATGAATTTCAAATAGAATCTAATATTTTCAAAAAAAAATACATTGCTCAGTTTATTAATATAATCTGAGCAATCCTCTAAATCTCTGATTTTAGTGAAACTCTAATCTGAGCAATGATTTTGTTTTTGAACATTTTTTTAGACACACGATTGCTCAGGTTATAATTTAGCCTGAAAATGAAAAAAAAATCATTGCTCATAATTAATATAATCTGAGCAATCCTTAATTAGTGGAAATTGTGAAATACTATAATATGAGTAATGTTAAACTTCATTGCTCAGAGTATGCTTCTCTGCGTCTCTTCTAACTGAACTTTTTGTAGTTCTCGAGGAGAAGTTCACACAAAACTGTGTAGTTCTCGAGGACAACCCGACTATTTTTTGCAGGTTTGCATGGAAGATGAAAAAGGCAACGAATGTCTTCATATGGATTTTCCATTGACAGTTGCAACCCTGCCCTACCGTATTCCAAATTGTCCACAACCGCCAGTTGATTACGGTAATTTTTAGCCCAATTTTTAGGCTTTAGGCTTCCTTAGGGTCTCTAAAATCCAAATTTTCAACAAAAAAAGCATGTTTGGGCTCTCTGGACTCCAAATTTCATGAAAAATCCCGCAAAAAATTGCAGATTTTTGCTCAAACCACGTGGAAGGCGGAAAATACGTGTCACCCGAATTTCGGCTCGGTCAAGTTTACGACGGTGAAAATAGTGGAGAAATCGGCAAAGAGGAGGAGATCGTACTGTATCGACCGGTTTATGTGAAGATGGCCGAAAGGAAATTGGGCTCACCGCATGTTGGAACTGGTGGATTTGGGGGTGGCAAGGATTTTAGAAGTGGATCGGTGGGTTTTGAGGGGAAGAGGGCGCGATTTTTGAATTCTACGTGGAATTTTGGTCTAAAAATGGTGAAAAAATTTTAATTAGGCGCGAAAATTAGAAAATTCAAAAAAAAAACTTTTGGGGTCGAGATTAAAAATTCAAAAAATTGTAATTTTGAAATTCAAAAAATTTTAATTTCGCGCGAAAATCTAAAAATTCAAAAAATTTTAATTAGGCGCGAAAATTAGAAAATTCAAAATTCTGTTTTTCGACGCGAAAATCTAAAAATTCAAAATTCTGCTTTTTCGCGCGAAAATTTAAAACTTAAAAAAAATTGAATTTCGAAATTCAAAAGATTTTAATTTGGCGCAAAAATTTGAAAATTCAAAAAAAAAAATTTGGGGTCGAAATTTGAAAATTCAAAATTCTGTTTTTCGACGCGAAAATCTAAAAATTCAAAAATTGTAATTTTACTGAAAAATCCACGTGGGAAAATAACAGAAAAAATTTTTTAAATCAATTTTTTGAACCATCAAAAAATCTAGTTTGAAAATTTGCCACGTGGATTTTCCAGTGAACATTCAAAATTTTCTGAATTTCAAAAATGGCGCGGAAAATTTGAAAATTCAAAAAAAATTGCAACGTGTCAAAAATTTCTAGACATATTTTTGAACCACCAAAAAATCAAGTTAAAATCCACGTGTCAAACAAATTTCTAGATAAAAATTTCACGCAGATCTCAAATCTCGCCACCATCTCAATCAATTTTCATTACAGTTCACCCGGATCGCCGATTCAAGCCTGGCTCTGGTCACCGAGCCAAACGGAGCAAGACGACGAAGTATTGTGATCGCCTCGAATCCGTGTTTGGCAATTCGAGACGAATCGATGGACGAAAAACTGTTGTTGAATGAAAATGATCCGCTTGTCAAGTGATTTTTGGGTGAATTTCGTGATTTTTACATTGAAAAATATATATTTTTCATTTTTTTCAATAAAAATTCCATTTTTTGTAGTTCTCGAGGAGAATTTTAGCCTGATTTTCACTAAAAATAACGTTCTTAAGGTCCCGAAGCGATTTACAGTAACCCTAGATTTAATTGATATTTTTAGCCAAAAAAATGTGAATTTTTAATCACAAAATTGGCTGCGTATCACATTTGATACTCAGCCCAAGAAATCGATTTTTTGTCTCTGAGAATTCTGTCTGTGAGAAAAAGAAATCGCATAAAATCAATTCTCAACGCTCAAAAATCACTCAAAAAATGAATTTTTTGCAAATTTCCATCCTATTGCTCATATTAGTCCAGATTTCTACGAGTTCTATTTCTTCAAACGAACATAGCACAGATCCGGAACATGATCAGATTTTGAAAAATGAACATTATGGACGGGCGGCTGAAAATGAGGCGAGACACAATTCGACTGGAAATAATTGTACTCAAAGTTAATACAAAAATAAATATTGCTCATGTTAGTTGTTGGCTGAGTATCAAACGTGATACGCAGTTAAATTCATAATAGATTTTGTTTCGAAATTGGACTTTGTATCTTTTTTCTGAGTATATTTTACGTACGCAGTTGAATTTATTTTAACTTAGTATAAAACGTGGTACGCAGCCAATTTTCCCGCAAATTTTGCCACGTTATAGCCCATTTTTCCTGCTAAACAATTCATTTTTAATTATTGCTCATATTGTTTGTTGGCTGAGTATCTAATGTTGTACGCAGTTAAATTGACTTTTCAAAATTATTTATTCTCAAATCTCAAAAAAAACCTTCACTCAAGCGAAGTAAGATTTGATTTGACTCCATGTCAAGTTGAATCCAATGTTGCTTATTAAGTCGAAGTAATTGGGTTTGTTGCAGTTAGCAAAGGGGATTTCGGCAGAAGTAGCCAAAGAATACCGCTTATGAACATTGAGGAATTTTACGAATACGTTGATTTCAACGGCATTCAACTTCTGAAATTCGAAAGTCATCGAATGTTCTCATTTTTTGAAAACTCACTTCAATAACAAATTATTCGAACTGTTGGTCAAAATCATGAGTGTGGCATGTGGATTTTTCTTCCAGTTTTCGATGATCTTTTTACGATTGATTTCCGAAATGATATCGAATCGGATGCAAAGATCCATCAACACGTCTCCAAGCTTCGAATGGGTGAATATCCAATAAAACGAGGCATTGAAAAACTGCAAAAAACATTGTATTTTTATGTAACTTCAAATTCAACCTACTTTTTGCCAATTGCAAATCAATTCGCTTTTTCTCCAAATCACTCGACATTCGAACATTGGCCACCTCATATCCCAATAATTCTATTGCAGCTTGCAATGCGAAAATCTGAAAATTCGAATATTTGATTATCAGCAAAAATAACAATAGGCTCAAGCTTCTAGAAAGTTTATTACTTACCCTGGACAAACTTGTTGGACGTTGAAGGCTCGCAATTCTGTTTTGAAAATTTCCAATCATATTGTTTTCGTTTTGAGCAATAATTGTGTCAATAGTTGGCCTGAAAAATTCGAAATTATTATATTATTGAAATATACTCAATCTAAACTCACAAATTATTGATTTCCATTATTTAGCAGTTTCACCGAAATCAAGAAAAAAATCAAAAAAAAATGGTCGATTGCATCATTTCTTGTCTTTTTATACCCATTTTTTGGGATACGTGGAAAAATCACGTGGATTTGTTGGCGGCCTAGTTTTTCACGTTTCATAAATTAAAAATATTCATCTTTTTTGTGAAATAAAACCATGTGAAAAACAACTTTAGCTCTACAGTAACCCAATAAAAAAATCCGATTTTTCGAAATAAACTACAGTATTTTTATTGTGAGAATTCAGGTGATATAATAGATGGGAAAATTCGATTTTCATAGGAATTTTGGTGGTTTATTTTTCCTTTTAAAAAGGTTTTTCCAAACCAGAATTGACACCATCATTGGCAACAAGTGATTTTTGGGTGAATTTCGTGATTTTTACATTGAAAATATGTATTTTTCATTTTTTTTTCCGATAAAAATTCCAATTTTTGTAGTTCTCGAGGAGAATTTTAGCCTGATTTTTTATTCAAAATAACTTTCTTTGGGTCCCGAAGCGATTTACAAGAACTAGATTTAATTGATATTTTTAGCCAAAAAAAATATGAATTTTTAATCACAAAATTGGCTGCGTATCACATTTGATACTCAGCCCAAGAAATCGATTTTTTGTCTCTGAGAATTCTGTCTGTGAGAAAAAGAAATCGCATAAAATCAATTCTCAACGCTCAAAAATCACTCTGAAAATGAATTTTTTGCAAATTTCCATCCTATTGCTCATATTAGTTCAGATTTCTACGAGTTCTGGATTTTTTACTTCAAACGAACATAGCACAGATCCGGAACATGATCAGATTTTGAAAAATGAACATTATGGACGGGCGGCCGAAAATGAGGCGAAGCGGAATTTGACTGGAAATAATTGTACTCAAAGTTAATAAAAAAATACATATTGCTCATGTTAGTTGTTGGCTGAGTATCAAACGTGTAATACGCAGCCAAATTTTGCTCCCAAAAATATTTATTCTTTGATTATGTAAAAAAAAAACTATCCCATACCCATCATCAAATTTCTTTTTTTACTGTTTTTCGAATTTTCCACATAATTTTGGCCTGGAGCCGAAAATACAGAAATAGTTGAAGCCGAAATCAGAAAAATCCAAAAAATTCGCATTTTTTCGAATAAAATTTCGATTTTTTGATTGAATTTTGATATTTTATAGGGAAAACCATCATAAAATTCATGATTTTCTGGCCATTTTTTTGGCTAAAAATAGTTTTATGATCCTTTAAACCAGCGAGTACTGTAGATTTTTCTAGGGTTACTGTACTGTAAATCGCTTCGGGACCTTTAGAAGGTCATTTTGAGTCCTAGGATTACTGTAGTTTAATATGAGCAATGCATATGTGCCTTTAAATTTATCTCTAAATGAAATGCAAAAAACTTTATTCAATATTGTAGTCAACGCAAAATTTGAACATGTAAAGCGAGTACTGTAGATTTTAAATGAATTTCGATGGAGTACTGTAGTTTAGATACAGTAGTTTTAATTCGAAATTTTTAATCGAAGTTCGTCCATATATTGTCCTGGAATGGTGAAAAATCTGAAATTTTCAAATTTTATCTGAAAATTTTAATAGAAAAATTTCAGGCTTACCTGGATTACTGTAGAATACTGTAGATTTAAACGAATTTCGAAAGAGTACTGTAGTTTAGGTACAGTAATTTTTATTTTATAATTTTAACGGCTGTGAAGTTTCCTTGATCTTTGATCGCCACTTTTCTGAAAATTTCAAATTTTATTTGAAAACGTTGGAAAAATATAGGCTCACCTGGATTACTGTAGAAATTGAAGAGTACTGTAGATTTAATTGATTTTTTGAAAGAGTACTGTAGTTTAGGTACAGTAATTTTTTTCCAAAATTTTTTATCCATAATTTGCCTTGAGAGAACCTTCCGTTTTTGTGAAAAATCTGAAATTTTCAAATTTTACTTGAAAATTTTGGAAAAATTTTGGCTTACCCAGATTACTGTAGATATTGAAAGTGGTCTGTAGTGGTGTGTAGTTAAAACTACAGAAAAATAATAAAGAAAAGAGTACTGTAGTTTAGATACAGTAGTATTTTCGGAACAATTTTTTTCTTCGAAAAAAAAAGACACAACAAAAAACAGGCGTCTTTTCAATGTGTGCAAACACCGTGACGCAAAAGTGCACACAATTTTTTTGAGAAAAAAACTAATTTTTTTGAAGAGAGGGATTACTGTAGGGTTACTGTAGGTTTGCGAAAAATAAGAGGGTTACTGTAGATGTTATTCTAACTTTCTAAATTTTCTGGGTTACTGTAGGATTACTGTAGCACTTCGAAAAATTTGCAGAAAATTATGAACGTTTTCAAACGTGAATTTCAGGATTACTGTAGGGTTACTGTAGTTGGGGAAAGTTGAGAGATGTTTAAGGGTTACTGTAGATTTACTTCTGATTTTCATGATAATCTGGATTTTCTGGGCTACTGTAGGACTACTGTAGCTATCCAAAAAATAAAACTTTTCCAGGATTACTGTAGGCATACTGTATTTCTTTTTTCAAAAAAAAATCAATAATTTATTCCGGTCCGATAAGAAAAAGAAAATCTATGAAGATAATTACATTTATGTACAGTACTGTAGCCACGTGGCACCAATTTCTTCCTCACAATCATACAGTAATTCGTCGCTGGCGTCGTCGCAAAGGTTTTGCGTCGCCGCCGTGACGCGACGCCGTGCGGCGGAAATCCTGCGATTTTTCGTCGCGCGGCATTCGCGCCGTGATTTCGCCGGATTCTTGATGAAAGTAGTGGGGGATTTGGATGTGCATCATTTTTTTGGGGGAATCTGGAAAAAAAATGCGTCAGGCTACAAAATTCGCGTCAGCAAAATGTTGAGCTACAAAAAATGCGTCAGTAAAAATTGAAACCTTTAGAAATGTGTCAGGTCCTACAGAAAACACGTCAGTTGAGTTTGGGCCTACAAAATCTGCGTCAGAAAAATATTGAGCTACAAAATTGCGTCAACAAACTTATGAACTACAAAAAAATGAATTTTTCTCAAAAATGCCAGGCTTATCACAAGAAAAATTGGGAAAATCAAGAATTTATTTGGAAAAATGACCGACACGCCCATTTTTCCTCGTATTGGTCAAAAAAAGCACAAAAAAAGTAAGTGAGAGCTAGAAAAACTACAAAAAATGCGTCAGTGAAAGTAGAGGGTACCTGAAATGCGTCAACAACTTTCAGAGCTACTAGAAACGCGTCAGCAAAGTTAAGAGCTACTAGAAAAGCGTCAGTAACATCCTGAGCTGCCAGAAATGCGTCAGCAAGGTTGTGAGCTGCTAGAAAAGCGTAAGTAACATCCTGATATACTAGAAAAGCGTCAGTATCTTCCTGGGCTACCAGAAACGCGCCAGCAACTTTCTCAGCTACTAGAAAAGCGTCAGTAGCTTTCAGAAATACTAGAAAAGCGTCAGCAAAGTTAAGAGCTACTAGAAAAGCGTCAGCAAGGTTGTGATCTACTCAAAACGCGTCAGCAAAAAATTTTTGACCAGACCAGCTACAATATAAAAATTTCCACGAGACCTCGAAAAATTTTGCGATTTTTGCAAAAAAAAAAGTCACGAGAAAATGAAATGTGTGACCTTTTTGATAAGGAAAAACGAGAAATTTTTAGGCGGATTAAAAAATGGAAAAAAAATTTTGGCGGGAAGTTTGCTGACACAAATTTTGTAGGCTAGAGATTGACGTGATTTTGGTAGCTCCAAATCTTGCTGACACAGATTTTGCAGCTTATGAAGTTTCTGACGCGTTTCAGGTAGCTTAGATATCTGCTGACGCATTTCCAGTAGCCGTGAAGGTTTGCTTGCGCTTTTCTGGTAACTTATGAAGTTGCTGACGCATTTCTAGCAGCTTGGAAATTTGTTGACGCATTTCCAGTAGCTCTAAACCTTGCTGACGCATATCCAGCAGCTTGGAAATTTGCTGACGCATTTCTCGTGCTGGCGCATTTCGGGTACAGCAAAAAAAAACTTCATCTCGGATTTGACATTGGGCACAATAGAACAAAACAATAAAAACATGGTTAAATGACGGGAAACGGAGCATTTTTGGAAATTCAAATTCAAATTTTGGCGCGCGAAAAAATTTGGCGCCAAAATTATTACAAATATTTGACAAGAGACTAGGTGCCTAGATTTTTCAGAAAAAAAATTGAAAAAAAATTTGGGGGGAAGGAATTTAAAAAATGAAATTGTTATATATCACAGGAGGGCGGGAAATTTGAAAATTTAAATTTTAAATTCAGAAAAAAAAATGGGGAAACCCGCAATTTTCGAGACAGAGAGGATATGAGATTTTAATGATTTTTGCGCTGAAAATTTCAGATTATGTCTGAAATTTTCAGTCATCGTGATCTTGGAGCTCTTCAATTTGGTCCAGAAAATCTTGATTTTGTGGTTGAAAAATTGGTAGACCGTTCATTTGTTGGAATTGGAGCTGAAAATTTTAAAAATTTCAGATTTTTTTATGGAATTTTTGAAATTCGCGCAAAAATCCACGTATTTTCATATCAAATTTGGTGGCAAACAAGAAAATTTGAAATTTTTGAATTCGACGCGAAAATCCACGTATTTTCATACCAAATTTGGTGGCAAACAAAAAAATTTGAAATTTTTGAAATTCGCGCAAAAATCCATGTATTTTCATACCAAATTTGGTGGCAAACAAAAAATTTGAAAATTTTTGAATTTGGCGCCAAAATCCACGTATTTTGATACTAAATTTGCCGCCAAACAAAAAATTTGAAAATTTTTGAAATTCGCGCAAAAATCCACGTATTTTTGTACTAAATTTGGCGCCAAACGAGAAAATTTTAAAATTTTTGAATTTGGCGCCAAAATCCACGTATTTTTATACCAAATTTGGCGCCAAACGAGAAAATTTGAAAATTCAAAAATCCCACTCACCAAATATGGATTTCTGACGACAGGCGGATTATTCGCGGCTTGCCGCGCAGCAGCTTGCGGTCTTCTGCGCGGTCTTGCGGCAGCCACGCGGAATCGCCCCACTTCATCTTCCTCATTCGAGCTGCTCTCCTCGTCGTTGTCGGCGCCGGCGCCTTGCGGTGCGGCGGCTTGCGGAGCTGCCGCAGCTTCGCCCAACATTTCTTGGAGGAAGCGGATGTCGGCCGGATTCACGTTGTCCGCGTCTCCGCCGCCGTTTTGTTGCTGTTGTTGTTGGAGATGACGAGCGACTTGATTGATTCGGGCATTCTGGAAAAATATAAAAATGGTTTCCGGAAGGTTCCGCGTGGTCGCCGCGCGGAATCTTGCGATTTTTCAGATCCTGATCAAGTTGAGGCTCAAAATGGGGCTAAAAATCTGAAAATTTCAGCTCAAAATCGAAATTTCCTAAGTCTAGTCATGTTTGGACTCAAAATAATGCTGAAAATCTGGAATTTTCAGCGGAAAATCAAAATTCCTGCAGTCTAGACATGTTTGGGCTCAAAAAATCCAAATTTTCAGATCCTGGACTCAAATTAACCCAAATTTCATGATTTTTCGTTTTTAGGCTCAAAATTGAGTTAGAAATCTGCAAACATCTGGAAATTTCAGCTTAAAATCAATTGTCCAAGTCTTGAAAATCTGAATTTTTCGAATACAGTGATGTTTGGGCTCAAAAAATCAGCATTTTCAGCTCCAGACCAAAATTAGGCCTTTTTCCGAGCTTGGTGATGGTTAGACTCAAAAAATCTGGAATTTTCAGCTCAAAATCAACATTTCTAGAGTCTAGTAACGTTTGAGCTCAAAAAATCTGGAATTTCCAGCTCAAAATCAATATTTAGGCTCAAAATGTAGCTAAAAATCTGATTTTTCCGAGCTTGGTGATGGTTAAAAAAAAAATCGAAAAATCTGAATTTTCAGCTCAAAATCAATATCTAGGCTCAAAATGGAGCTAAAAATCAGAATTTTCACATCCTGGTCATATTTAGACTCAAAACAACAAAAAACTCACACCAGCCGGCGGTGTTCCCTCAATCGGCGCATCCAAAAAGTCCCAAATCAAAATGGTATCATCATGCGAGCTGGAGACTATTTGAAAATCATCAAATTGCAATCTGAATACTCTGCCAGTGTGTTGCATGAGTGACGAAAGACAAATATCGCCGGGCATACTTCGCGGATCCAGTGCCGCTTTCAAATCCCACACTTTGATTTTTCCGTCGTAGGCTCCGGAAACGATGCGTTTATCATCAAAGCGGATGCAACGGACCAATTCTTCGTGACCTTCGAGAACTCGCAAACAAACACCGGAATGGATATCCCAAAGTCTGCAAAAAATTGGAGGTTTTGGGGAGATTTGGAGCATTTTGAGCCCAAACATGATGCATTTTGGAGCAAAAATGCGATTTTCAGAATCCTGACAGCTCCAGGAGCATTTTGAGCTCAAATTCAGTTGGATTTGAACCAAAAATGAAATTTTCAGAATCCTGGAGCCTCCATGAGTATTTTGAGCTCAAATTTGGCTAATTTCTCATCAAAAATGTGATTTTCAAAATCCTGACAGCTCCAGGAGCATCTTGAGCACAAACTAAGTTAGTTTTGAATCAAAAATGTGATTTTCAAAATCCTGAAGGCTCCAGGAGCATTTTGAGCTCAAATTTTGCTATTTCCTCATCAAAAATGTGATTTTCAGAATCGTGAAGGCTCCAGGAGCATTTTGAGCTCAAATTCAATTAGTTCTGGAGCACAAATGAAATTTTCAGAATCCTGAAGGCTCCAGGAGCATTTTGAGCCCAAATTCAGTTAGATTTGGACTAAAAATGTGATCTTCAGAATCCTCAAGGCTCCAGGAGCATTTTGAGCTCAAATTTGGTTATTTTTAAAGCAAAATGTGATTTTCAGAGTCCTGAAGGCTCCAGGAGCATTTTGAGCACAAATTCAATTAGTTCTGGACTAAAAATGTGATTTTCAGAATCCTGAAGGCTCCAGGAGCATTTTGAGCTCAAATTTGGTTATTTTTAAAGCAAAATGTGATTTTCAGAGTCCTGAAGGCTCCAGGAGCATTTTGAGCACAAATTCAATTAGTTCTGGACTAAAAATGTGATTTTCAGAATCCTGAAGGCTCCAGGAGCATTTTGAGCACAAAATGTTCAGATTTGAGCCAAAAATGAGATTTCCAGAACATTTTTTTCAGGCTCCTGATAGGAATCGGAGCATTTTGAGCCATAATTCAAATTTTATATAAAAAATTGTGAAATTTCCCCAGAAAAAAAGTCAAAAATTTCAGGAAAAATCAAGAATTAGAGCTCAAAAGAGCTCAAAAATCATAAATTTGGTGTCAAAATTCATGAAATGCTCTGAGGAATCTCATAAAAACCAGGAAAATCTATTCTAGGGTTACTTTAGGCCAAAATCATCGAATTTTATATCAAAACTTCGCTAATTTTCCCAGGAATCCCAAAAATCGCCAAAATTCACCAACCTAATAGTATTATCACTACTTCCACTAACAACCAATCTTCCACGATATTGTAAACAAGCGATTCCTCTTCGATGTCCGGACAAAGTTCGCAAAAATTCCAGCGTGTCCATCGACCAAACTTTGATTGTTCGATCTCCGCTGGCACTGACAATATATCGATCATCGAAATCTACAACATTTACAGCGGCTCGATGTCCGGCCAAAACTCGGCGAATATTGATTTCTCGTGGCGAGACCATGTCCCACACCGCTATTGATCGATCTTTTGAGCTGGAAAGGAGCATTTTGAGCCAAAAAATGAGGATTTCTGTGAATTTTTGAGATTTTCTAGATTCCGAAGAGCATTTTGAGCACAAAAATGATAAATTTTGTGCATTTCTGATATTTTCTAGGTTTCGAGGAGCATTTTGAGCCCAAAAATGATAAATTTTGAGATTTTTGATATTTTCTAGGTTTTGCGGAACATTTTGAGCACAAAAATGATACATTTTGAGATTTTTGATATTTTCTAGGTTTTGCGGAACATTTTGAGCAATTTTCATGGATTTTCAACAGGAAAAAAATTCGCCACGTGGATTTTTGGCTCTTTTCAGTTGACTTTTTTTTTAGAAATAATGCGATTTTCGAATCAATTTTGATTTTTCGAAAAAATTATTTCAAAAAATAATGAAACGTATTTTTTACGGAAAAATAATGGTCATTTTTTTGAGTGGAACTTTTTGGAAAAAATCTGAAACAAGCTAAATTTTAACCTAAAATTGGTCAAATTTTGAGGATTTTGAAAATTGCACAATTTTGGAGCCAAAAATGCACCAAACCTAGTCATGTTTGGGCTCAAAATGCTCCAAATAACCTCAGGAGCATGGAAATCCTCTTCAAAACTTTATAAATCCCCAGAAAAACCCACCATGTAACCATAGTTCCATTGCTGAATCTCAAATGAAGAACCGCTTCACAATGATGAATTAGAGTTTTGAGACATTCACCGGTTTCCACGTCCCAAACACGTACTGTGGCGTCTGATGAACCTGGAAAAAATTTGGGGTGACATTTTGGGGCTAAAAAACAAAATTTGAGCATTGCTCATGTTAATTTTTGAATTTTCCGTGTAATTTCGAGTTTTTTGACACCAAATATGGCGAATTTTGGTGAAAAATTCAAAAATTAACATGAACAATGCTAAAATTTCTTGAAAATTGTCAAATTTGATGTCAAAAACTCAAAATTTCGAAAATTAACATGAGAAATGCTAAAATTTCTTGAAAATGGTCGAATTTGGTGTTAAAAGCCACCAAAATTCAAAATTTCATCAAAATATATTAAATTTGGTGTCAAAATGCTCCAAATCTCCTCAAAAATTCAAATTTCCCCCAACTCACCCGAAATAATGACACGATTATCGTACTGTAAACACAAAACACTTCCCGTATGTCCGGTCAATGTCATTCGACACGAATAGTCTTTTCGATCCCATATTTTGATGGTATTGTCGCGGAGTCCCGACACGATTTTCTCATCGTCATACTGTAGACAATAGACGCCTTTCGAATTTTCCGAATGACAATTGACACGTGTCAATTTGTAGTTGCCACGTCGCCAATTTATATCGATTGTTGAAATGTCGGCGATGACTTTTGGATAGAGCTTTCTGGAAGAAATATTAGACTTTGATTGGCGTGTTTGTGGTGCTGGCGTGGATTTTGTAGGTTGTTGGGAACGTTGGAGAATTTGCTGACGCATTTTCTGTACTTTATGAATTTGCTGACACATTTTCTGTAGCTTATTAATTTGCTAGCGCAATTTTGGTAGCTCATATGTTTGCTGACGCAATTTTTCCAGCTTATGAATTTTCTGACGCATTTTTTGTCGCTCTGGATTTTGCTGACGCAATTTCTAGCAGTTAATAACTTTACTGACGCATTTTTGTAGCTCCAGAGCTCAGAAAATCGATACTTTCATGATTTTCAAGCTCCAGAACTCAAAAAATCAGGTTTTCCAGCAAATTTTGAAAGAAAATCCAATTTTCAAGCTCATAGGACTGGAAAAATTAATATTTTCATGATTTTCGAGCTCAAGAACTCTAAAAATTGAATTTTCCAGCAAATTTTCATCAAAATTCCAATT
This sequence comes from Caenorhabditis angaria, assembly GCA_947459285.1. Lineage (NCBI taxonomy): Eukaryota > Metazoa > Nematoda > Chromadorea > Rhabditida > Rhabditidae > Caenorhabditis > Caenorhabditis angaria. The sequence goes on along the minus strand of CANHGI010000002.1, from coordinate 10,764,952 downwards.
TTCAAAGCTTAAGGGCTTAAAAAATCGATGATTTCATGATTTTCAAGGCCCAGAGTTCGAAAAATTGAATTTTCCAGCCAATTTTTTTCAAAATTCCAAATTTCAAGGTACAGAGCTCAGAAAATCGATAATTTCATGATTTTCAAGCTGCTAGGCTCAAAAAACCTCAAAATCTTCGAAGTTTACCCCAAATTTTCGCCCCCAAAATCCTCACCTATAAAAAACATGCAACAACATCATCATATCAAATTTGCCTTTGAAGCTTCCTTCAAAATCATATGCGAATTTCTCGCAAATCCTTTGTCCAGCCAATTCTCGACTGATATTCAAAAATCGATCCCAATGTCGTTTTTCGCTCAAACCACGCCACAACGAATCGGTTCGCACATTTTTCTCAATCAATTTTTTCCAGTGTTGGCCACGTGCCAGAGCGCAACGCCAATTTACGCTCACATTTTCGCATGATTTCAAGGTTTCGGCGTTGACGTTGAAGAGGATCATTTCAGCCAAGTGATCTGAAATTTTTCAATTTTTTTGAATTCGGGATTTTTGGCGGGAAATTTGGAACATTTTGAGCCCAAACAAGCCTATATTTAGGCCCAGAAATTCGACGCTTCTGGGCCTATTTTCAGGCTTATATTTGAAGCATTTGGAGCCCAAACAAGCCCATGATTAGGCCTGAAAATCCAAGGCTTCTAGGCCTGTTTTTGGCTCGAAATTTGGAACATTTTGAGCCCGAACAAGCCTATGTTTAGCCCTAGATATTCCAGGCTTCTGGGCCTATTTTTCAGACTTGAATTTGGAGCATTTTGAGCCCAAATAAGCCTGTGTTTAGGCCTGAAAATCCAAAGATCCTAGGACTAATCTCAGGCTTAAATTTGGAGAATTTTGAGCTCAAACAATCCTATGTTTAGGCCTAGAGATTCCAGGCTTTTGGGCCTATTTTCAGGCTTGAATTTGGAGCATTTTGAGCCTAAACAAGTCTATGTTTAGGCCTAGAAATTCCAGGCTTTTGGGCCTATTTTCAGGCTAAAATATCGATTTTTGTTGAGAAAATTGTGATTTTCATCAATTTTTCACTATTTTTAGGTAAAAATGATCAAAATTTTCGAAAAATTTCAAAAATTACCGGGTAAATTGGCGATAAAATCGCGCTGCAACATTGGTCGCAAAAAATTGTCGACCCGTCCCAATTGATAGTGTGTGAGGCGTTGAACGACCTTCTCCATGAAATCCAACTGCTCGTGCTCGTCCCAACCCAAAACTTCCTGAAAATTATGGATTTTTGAGCTATTTTGTGTCAAAATTCATGGAATTCAGTGAATTTTGCATCAAAATTCATCATTTTTCACGAATTTTGACCCAAAATCCACCAATTTCCGCTCCAAAACCCCCACCTTCATCACTTTCTCGTACGCCTCAATATATTCTTCGGATAGCGGTTTGTTGGCGTCATCGTGCTCATCTTCGGTCAATGAGAGACCGGCTAGAAGTTGAGTTGTGGCGGCTCGATTTGTGGAGGATGAGGAAGATGACATTCCTGTAAAGGAAAAGGGAATATTGATTTTTAAGGGAACATGTTGAGGTTAAGAGGAGCTACAGAACGAGTATAAATAAGGCTATGCGCCTTTAAATGGGTCTCGGAGCGATTTTTGCTTCAAAATAAGTCTAAACAAGGCTATGCGCCTTTAAACGGGACTTGAAGCGATTTCTATCGAATTAACTCCAAAACAAGGTTTTGCACCTGTAAAAATACCATAAAAATTGTCTAAGCGAGGCTATGCGCCTTTACACTGGTCTTGAAACGACTTCGATGATTTTTAAAGGAGCATAGCCTATAGTAAGTGATTTTTAACAGATTTCTCAATTTTACCCGCGGAAAAATGGCGAAATTTGAATCATGTGATCAATTTTCATCATTTTGTTGCGAAAAAACGGGTTTTCACAAAAATTGCATCAATTTTTGTTGCGAAATTTGAAAAATTAGATCTTTATGGGGAAAATGGGTGGAATTACGAGGTTTTCATGTGGTGAGAACTGGAAAATACTACGATTTTCGTTGCAGGACCTCAAAAACCCTGCGAAACCATACAAATTGAATTTTTTCGTGGCGGGACCCGAAACTGAGCTTCAATAGAAGATAAATGTGGTTTTGAGACCTCTAAAATGTTTTTGAGAGCCAAAACGCTTTAATTCAAGATAATTCACCAACCACCAAAAAAAATCAAAAATTCTTCGCGTCAAGACCCAAAACAGGTGATTATTACACACTTTCAGCCCTCGGAAAATCAATAATTTCACACCGAAAAACCCTGGGCTTTTCTATTTCGTAACCTTACATCAAACTAAAAACAAAACAGAAATATCTTCAACAAAGTTTAAAAAAACACAACAAAAACAACAACAAAAATAACTAAAAATAATATATTATAAACAACACAAAAAAAACGGCTGACTTTGCCATTTTTCAGCTTTTCTTTTCTCTTTCTTTTTTTTTCACAAAAAAATGTATATATTATTAGAGGGTGCTAGAGAAAGAAAAAGAAAAATCGAACTACTATAGTGAGGCGAGAGAGTGTGGGGTTGGGTGGAGACGCAGGCATTTCCCTCGTTTTCTCGTGAACACCGGATTGTTCGGTGGAGCGTGGTTGGTCGATTTGACTCGAGGGAAGTTGCGCGAACTTTGAAAACGAAAAAAGCGCTTGAAAAAAAGAAAATAAAAAACAACATACCGTAGCCTCCATCAAAGGCGCACAACAAACATCATTGGGTCTTGCGGCGATTTTCATTTTTGAATTTTTCTGAAATAAATTTTTTATTTTTTTTTTTGAAAAAAAAAGATTTTCACGTATTTTGGGGCTATGACGTGGTAATTTTTGAAGATCCACTTTTTTAATCTTCAGAATCATTTAAATTTCAATTAAACAGCAGACATCTAAAACTTGATAGTGATTTTTTTCATCTCAATGCCAAAATTTTCAATAATCCTGTTTTATCTCATTCATTTCATTTATCAGAAATCAGAAACACACGAAATTATCAATGTTCGTGATTTTCTTTCTAATATTCCTATTTCAATTTAATATTTGCTATTCTTGTATTCCTACACAGACTCCTGAAACTATTACAACCACTACAACTACGACTACGACTACAGCAACCACAACAACAACCACAGGAATCTGGAGCTGCCCAAGTTCCGCCTGGACAATGTTCAACAGAGGGCTTATTATTGGTGTATGCGCCCGGCTTATGGAAGTGTCTTCCTAGGAAATGCTGGGCTCCTCTGCCTCACTTTGGATAGCTCCGCAGTTCTCAGCGGCTTCCAGAATCTCGCAGAACTCTCAGCAATGTCCAGCGAAGTTGCAGCTTATGACAGTTCTATAATATATATGGCAGTTGGTGCGATTCGATCAGATAATTGTAAAACCCAAGCAAGTCTGAGCACCGCCGCTTGCTCACAGACAAATATTTTTGTATGGAGTGATGGGCATACAACTGGAAGTGCTGGGTTCGATTGGTATGTGAATACACCGAATGGTTGCTTCAATACTGGATGTGATATTGCGAATTGGGCGATTGTTTATCCGAGTTTGGCGAAGATGGATGATTTTCCGGCGAATTGGGCGGTTGGTGGATCGATTTGTGGAATGGAGGCGACTTATTCATGAAATTTTGATTTTTAAAACAGAGAAATACGGGATTTCTATCATTGCTTAATAAAGTGTTTTGTTTTTTGCGCAATCTTTGATTGAAACTGGATCTTTTTGCAAGATATCAAAACTTGCTAATGTCACGCAATGAAAAATATAACTATGGAGTGATAATTAACAATAGGTACCAGTGTTAAAGATATGACGTGGCAATTTGAATAACAATTTAGCTGTTTTTAGTCTTAAAATTGGTTGCGTTATAAATAGGACATCTTCTTATGTCCGCTTATCAAGTTTTTCATAGATCCTGTTAACTTTTTGATCTATGATACAACCCCTAGAGAAAAATCTTTATTAATTCCCGTATTCTCTATAACAAGTTAAACAACCCAACTTAAATTTCATGAATAAGTTGCCTCCATTCCACAAATCGCTCCACCAACCGCCCAATTTGCCGGAAAATCATCCAACTTCGCCAAACTCGGATAAACAATCGCCCAATTCGCAATATCACATCCAGTATTGAAGCAACCATTCGGTGTATTCACAAACCAATCGAACCCAGCACTTCCAGTTGTATGCCCATCATCCCATACGAAAATATTTGTCCCTGAGCAAGCTGCGGTGCTTAGACTTGCTTGGGTTTTACAATTATCGGATCGAATCGCACCGATCGCCATGTATAATATAGAACTGTCATACGCTGCAGCTTCGCTGGACAATTCTGAGAGTTCTGCGAGATCTTGGAAGCCGCTGAGAACTGCGGAGCTATCCAAAGTTGTGCAGAGAGATCCGGCACTTCCAAGATAAGCATTTCCATAAGCCGGGCGCATACACCAGGAATAAGTCCCCCTGTCGAAGATTGTCCAGTCGGAATCTGGACAGCTCCAGATTCCCGTGGTTGTTGGTGAGGTTGTGGTAGTGGTGGTAGAAGTTGTGGTGGATGTTGTAGAGCTCGTTGTGCTAGTAGTTGTGCTATAAACCTCTTCAGCAGTTTGCGTTGGAATGCAATTGTCAGAATATAGAATGATTTCGAGAAGAAGAATCAATAAGATCAGCATCTTTTCGGAGAAAATTCTAGAATTTTATTTAGCGAAATGCAATTTGAGACATATTTAATGATCTTGGCAAATGAATGAAAACACAAAAAGATAATATTGCGTGATCTTATCAAGTTTTTTGTTCTGACTTTGATCCTGTTCGCTTTCAAGCTAGACACGTTTTGTTTTGATTTTTGAGCGATGAAATCTCAACTTTTTTGCATTAATCATTTATTTCAATCAATTTTCATAATACTCGAACATCACATATGGTTCTAGCCATTCATAGTTACGCTCTCTTAAAGCATAGCGAATATTTTTACCATTTTCCAATTTGTGATTCACATCAATTCGATCTTTTCCCAACACAGCTTTCAATGTTTTCGGGCTTGCTCCCTCAAGAATCACAATCTTTTTCTTCTCAATATGCCACGCGAACATTTTACCACTAGTGCCGTTAATTGCTCCAACTCTATAATTCAGATACTTCGGAAAGGAGTGTGGGAAGATTCGATTATCATGATTCTTAATTCGAATCTTCCCACCCTCCTCTCAAAACACTACTTAAATCATATCAAAATGTTCCCAAAAATCATAAAATCATGAAATACCTGATCTTCCTCCTCTTCACCATTTCTTCGGGAAAAGCTGGAGCTCCAGAAGAAATCGCAAATAAATTCGAAGCCGACCTCAAACATGTTATTGCCACAAATACTTCATTGGTGTATAAATTTTTAACCTATGGTGACCTTAATTATAGAATTGGAACAATTAACGGGACTGATCCTAAAATGTTTGGCTGGCAGATTGAGGAAAAAAAGATTGTGATTCTTGAAGGAACAAGTTCGAAAACATTGAAAGCTGTGTTGGGAAAAGATCGGATTGACGTGAATCACAAATTGGAAAATGGTAAAAACATTCATTATGCAATAAGAGAGCGTAAGCCTGACTGGAAATGGTTAGAACAATATGTGATGGTCGAGTATTTTGAAAATTAATTTACATAATTTTTTGGTTCGCCGAATAAATGTTTATCGCAAAATTTTATTTCACAAAAATGTCAAGAATATTCAGCGACCATTCCACAAAAAGATCCGCTAACTTCTAATTCATACTGATAATCATCCACTACTCTAGTCGGAACTACGGCTACTAAGTACATTCCATCCGCACAATTTGGATCACGAATACATCCGTTCGGTGTTGATGGATTCCATATAAAAGCATCGGTTCCAGTTGTATACCCATCTGTCCACTCGAACATATTCAATGGTGTGCAACTTGCTGCGCTCGCTTTAGTTCTACAATTGGCTGATCGAATACCGCCTATTGCAAGGGAATAAATAGAACTATCATATGCTACAACTATATCTGACATAGTAGCCAATTCATTCGCGTTTTGGAAGCCGGTTAGCACTGAATTTATACAAAGCGATCCTCCGTTACCTAACTTAACTCTTTCATAAACTGGTTTTATACACCAATGATAAGTATCTCTATCAAAAAGTGTCCACGTGTCATCTAAACAATGCCACGTTGGCGGGAGTGTTGTGGTTGAAATGGTGGTAGTGGAAACTGTGCTAGTTATGCTGGAAGTTATGCTAGACGTTTCAAGTAAAATTGTTTTTCTTCAAAGGGACATAATAGATTATTGGGAATTCATAAAATTATTTTAAAGGCGCAAGGCTTGTTTATACTCAAAATGATCCTCTCCGGGTCTTGCAGCGATCTACAGTACTCTAAAGAAACACTCTAGCCGCCTTCCTGACATTTTTGATCTACACTCAAAAAAAAACACCAAGAAAATCTTCATTCGATAAAAAACTTATATTTTTTTTGTAGTTGATTCAACGGCTACTGTGGACGTTTCAGTACTAGCGGCAGTTGTTGATTCTGCAGTGCTTCCAGCTTCGGTAGATCCTCCAGTTGTAGATTCTACAGTACTTCCGCCAGTAGCTGAAGTTCCTCCGGTTCCTGTAGAAACCGGAACACCTGTAGTCCCACCAGTTACAGTAGATCCACCGGTTACAGTAGATCCTGAGACTACAGTAGTAGTCCCCGCGGCTACAGTAGTACTTGGAGCTACAGTAGTACTTGGAGCAACAGTAGTATAAACTGGAGCCGAATAACAATGATAACTTGAGATGCTCAAATTTTGGAAGCACTTGATAGCGTCGAATAAGAGTTGGGCAGTCTGATTCGAGTTGTCAGCACTGGTCTGAAGTACGGTAGCATTTTGGGTTACTGTAGTCAGAGTTTGGCCAAGTGATGTGGCTTGCGCTTGAACCGGGATGATGGAATTGTTGAAGGTTTGGGTGAAATTGGTGAGACTGTCAGTGTTGGCTGGACTGTTGGCGGTGGAATTGAGAGCGAGAAGATTTGAGGAGATTTGTGAGAGTTGCGAGGAGAGTTGAGCTTCGTCGATGAATTGCGCGACTTCCTGAAAGTTGAAAAAGTACTGTAGATCGCTGCGGGACCCAAATTACAGTAACCGGTTGATCAAGAGCTTCATTTTGAGACCGAACAAGCCTATGGTTTCTTGGATCACAATTTTTGAAAGTTGGGTTTTTTTTTAGGATTACTGTGTGTCCCTTTAAATCGAGGTACAGTAATCTAAGGGCTTCTGGAGTACTGTAGATATATTTTGAGACCAAACATGGCTAGGGTTACAGTATTTTTTCGCGCCAAAAACGTGATCTACAAAAATTACAGTAACCCTAGGCTTATTTGGTCTCAAAAAGATCCAAATGTTCGGTAGATCAAGAACTACAGTAACCTAAAACACTCACCTTTGGCACAATCAACTGAAAAGCACACCTGCCGGAACTTTGGCAACCGTATTGAAAATTCGATTGAAATGCGGTGCTGGCGCCAAAAATCGCCACCAAAATCGCGAAAATCAGCATTTTTCTGCAAATTTTTCGGGTTACTGTAGGTGTTTTTTCGGGGCGCCAAAATGTATTTTTTGTATAGAAAAAGAAAATGAAACGGTAGCTCGAGCAAATTTTTTTTTGTGATAAAAATTGACACGTCAAAAATTTTTGATAAAAATAATAATAATTCGAAACGGGGCGAAAATTTGATTAATTTATGGCTCCCGAAAATGAGTTTCTTATCAATTTTCTCTCAAATTTTTTCTTCTCCTCCTAAATTCAAAATTCCTAGCCACTCCCCATTTTTTTGGCGCCAAAATGACGTGACCTAGGAAAAAAAATTCAAAAAAAAATTCCAAAAATCCGAAAAATGCTCATTTTCTGATCCAATACCCTAAAGTAAAATGGGAGCTGAAGCTATTATCAAAAATATGATTTTTGGGATTACGGTAGGTTCGAAATCGTGTTGAGACCCAAAGTACAGTAATCGGTAGATCAAGAGCTTCGTTTTGAGACCAAACACGCCTGGGGTTACTGTAGATAATTACAAAAATTCTAATTTTCGCGCCAAAACAGAGTATATCAAAATTCCGGGAATGTCCTTTTAAATCCAGCTACAGTATCCCATGTTCATTTAGAATACTGTAGATTGCTGCGAGACCCCGAGAAGATCACCAAACAAGCCTTCGAGCGCGCTAGCGCGAGTGTAGATCAAAATTCCGCGTGAGCGGCTCGAGCGGAGCGAGTGTGTGTCGCTTTAAACTCTGAAAAATCGTGGCGGGACCCAAAGTACTGTATCCGGTAGATCAAGAGCTTCATTTTGATACCAAATGTCCCTTTAAATACATCTACAGTACACCATGTTCCTTCAAAGTACTGTAGATCGTTGCGAGACCCAGAGAGGATCATTTTAAGTCGAGCGGCTCGAGCGGAGCGAGTGTGTGTCCCTTTAAATCTAGCTGGATCGCTGCGGGACTCAAAATACAGTAACCTCTAGATCAAGAGCTTCATTTTGAAACCAAATAAGCCTATGTCCCTTTAAAGGCACCTACAGTACCCCCAAATTTTTTTTGCAGATCGCAAATGTGGCAGTATTTCTAGAAACCATGACACCAATTCCCAAAATCAAGCCATTTGATCTATTTGGCCTTTATGGAACTGCAATCGGTTTCACGGCATTTTCCACAATTATCTGGTGTATTGTTGCGGTAATCGCTTGCGTCTCGCGATTTTCGCAAAAAGTTTCCGCGTTGATCAAAATTATATTCGTGGCGGTCGCCGCCGCGTCACTTTTCATCGCCGACATTTTGTTTTTGAGCTATGCGCTGTCTGCTGAAACTACGCTGAAATTTGGACCGCTCAGGGTTAATTTGTATGCTATTGTGGTGAGTTTTGAAGAGAAATTTGAAAAATTTGACAGCAAACACGCTATAGAAACTAAAAAAAACATTTTTCCCGCCAAAAATAAAATCCCGGCGGGAAAATCAAAAATTCAAATTTTTCCAGACCGCTCTCGGCATACTTTTTCTTTATTCAATGCTAGTTATCGGATTGTTGTTCATCAAAAGAAAAGATAAATCTGAAGATGATGAATAAACATTTTTTTTGGAACCCTGCCAAAAATTTTTCTTGGAAGCTTGTCAATTTCGTTTTTTCTGCTCTATGACGTCATTTTTGCACCCTGTGACGTCATCAATTCAAACACCTGTTTTCTTTGTTTTGGGTGACCTTAATTTAAAGGTACATGCAATTTTTAAAGGCACAGGACCTAAAATTTCGTAAAAAAATGTTTTTCATCTTCTTAGTCCATTAAAAACATCTTGGCAAGTCGCCAAGGATAATTTCACACCATCTTTTGAAACCGTGCCAAGCTCCACCCCCTCTTCCCGCATCCTCTCAAATTCCCCCACTCTCTCACCATCTGGCCATGTGCCAAGCTGTTTGCGCGCGAAAATTGCGGGGCGTCTGTCTCCTCTCTGCTGGATTTGTTATATCTTGTGGTTTACTGTGTGATTTTCTTATTTTCTCCATTTTTTGTTGCTCAAAAAAAGAAAAAAAATGAGAAAAATTCAAATAATTTTGTGAGGGACTACGGTAGAATGTGTGCAATTTCATGTCGCGGTGTTGACACACGCGTTGGCGCCAAACACACATTTTCGCGCATTTCGCACCTAAATTTCGTCATTTTCCGTCGGGTTTTCGAGAATTCCTAGTAATTTCGACATTTCAGGCACAATGGCACCCACCTTAACCCCTAAAAAATGCACCGCGTCCCCGAAAAAAGTCGCCAAAACACCAACACGAACATCGCCTCGGAAAAAAGCTTGGGCAACACCGCCGAAAGCCGTCAATTCGTTGTTGAAAAGCGATTTATTTGTGAGTTATTTAGCCTAACTTCTTCTGAATTTCTATTAAATATTGCAGACCGAACAAGACTTTGCGGATTTGTCGAATCGCTCGTGGGCCGAAATCACTGAAGAGGATCCGGACGTGGTCAGCGATTCAGCGGATCTCCGCTGCAAAAGTGAATCGCGTCGCAAAGGACAACCGCGTCGGTTGAATGCCACGCAGACAAAACCGAAATTTGTGCGATCGCTGGAATTGACCAATGAGATTTTTGCGTCGTCAAGTGCGACGAGAAGAAGCATGCGCAATAAGACAACTGTTGTTTTGAATGAGGTGCGCAAGAAGAACACATTTCTGGGTTTTGGAGTGAAAATAGAAGCTCTGAAGCTTGATTTTAGTTGAGAAACCGTAGATTTTGGCCTAGGGGCGGTAAAATTGCTCCCAAAGCTAGAAAATATGGATTTTTCGTTCTTGAAGAGGACATTTTGCTTTGTGAGGTGGAAAAACATGGTTTTCTTGTTCTTCGGGCTCAGGAACCATGTTTCAGATCTGAATTCAGCTTCGGATCATCTTATGGACTCGAAAATCAGAGATTTTCGGTCTTCGAGAGGAAATCTATCATCTAGAGCTAGTAAATCATGATTTACTCATTTTTGGAGCGAAAATCTAACTCTAGGAGCTCGGAAACATGGTTTTCTTGCTCTGAGAGCTTAGAAATCATTTGTCAGAACTAGATCTTGTTCTGAGGCTTGTTTTCGTCGTGCTGGAGCCAAATTTTGCAATCTGAAAGCTCTAAATTCTTGTTTTCCATATTTTGGAGCAATATTTGGCTCATTTGATCTAGAAAATCCTATTTTTCTCGATTCTGAAGCTGGAAAACCATGATTTTTCTAATTTTACACCTGAATTCCGCTGAAAACACTAATTAAAGCTAGAGTTTGCTCCGGACCGCCTGTATTTCGCTTCGAGAGCTAGAAATCATAAGTTTCTTGGTCGCAAAGCAAAATTTCATGAAAATCTGGAATTTGCAAGTTCTAGACATCAAAGTCATGCTTCAAGTCCCAAAAAATCGTGGAATTATCGATTTTTCAAGCTCTGGAGCTCAAAAATCATGAAAAAGTTACAAAATGATGCAATTATCGATTTTCTAAGTTCTAGATCCAAAAAACCATGAAAAATCCGAATTTCCCATTCCCAACTCCTAAAAATGCCATTTTCAGACCCAAATCACCGCCTCCTCTCCAAAACTCGAAGCAATTTCGCGCAAACGTTGTCTTTCGAATGCCTCCACAATCAACGAAGATGTTTCGCCATCAAAACGTCGCCAAAATCAACCGGAAAGCGGAAAACCGGTGCGCAAAAGTGCACGCGCGTTGCGCGCCTTCGACGGTGCGGAAAGTGTGACGAGCAGTCCGTCGCGTAAAGATTATTGGGAAGAACCGACGTTGGGATGGTGTAGTGATGAGAATACGTTGAAGAGAAGAACTAGGGTAAGCATTTTTCACCGGAAATCGCCTACTTGACCAAAAAATCACCGAAAACTGCCTACCTAGGTGGATTTGGTAGGAAAATCTGGTCATTTTGATACCGAATAAGCCGCCTGTCGAAAATCACACCAAAAACTGCCTACTTCAGAGCTTTTTGATTGAATTTCGGATATTTTCATACCAAATATGATTTTTGACGAAAATCACACCGAAAAATGCCTACGTAGGTGGTTTTAGATGGAAAATCTGGTCATTTTGACGCCAAATTAGCCGTCTTTCGAAAATCACACCGAAAATTGCCTACTTTTCAAGACGACGAAAATAACACTATTTTTCACCTACTTGAGCTCTTCTGGGTGCGTTATGTTGAAAAACTAATTTTCAAGTTTTCCAGACAAAAATGCTGTCAAAAATCTACCTGCCTAACTCCTACTTTAGCTTATTTTCCATCAAAAATAACACTATAAAATCCCTACTTTTACGATGTTCAAGGCTGTCAAAAATCCACCCTCCCAACTCCTACTTTTCCACGTTCACAATCCTGAAAAGGCTGTCAAAAATCCACCCTCCCAACTCCTACCCTTTTTCCAGGAAATCGAACGTGCCAAAGAGAAGTCGGTGTATCAAAAGTACACAAATGAGGTGGCGATTCGTGATCGAATGAAAGGCGTTCATCCAAGAACACCGAATAAGCTTATCAATTATAGTCGAAGAAGTTGGGATCAACAGGTGAGGAATTTGGCTGAAATTTGGCTGAAACTGATGAATTTTAAGCTGGAATTTGAGAATTTTGATGGAAATCGGATTTAGGCCAAGTTCGGCCTCAAAAACATCCAATTTTCCCCGATTTTTAGGTCAAAAATGGCCAGAAATTTGAATTTTGCAGATCAAAAAATGGAAGCGTAGCCTCTACGATTGGGCCGGTGAAGAACCATCAGATTCCGTCAACACGTCATTCTGTAGTTATACATCTGATGAAGCGATGAGTGGAAAAGAAGATGAGGAGGCGAATTTGGAAAATACGCCAGTTTTGAAGGATTTGGATATTCCGGTAAGTTGAATTTGGGGAAAATTGATGAAAAATGAGCCAAAATTCGAGATTTTTGCTCAAAAATTGAACCAAATTACTTGAAATTCTGGAAATTTGTTGAAAAATTGAACTAGAAGTGCAATTTTCAGCTTCCAATTTGAAAATTTCACCAAAAATCAATATTTTTCGAGAAATTCAATTTTCCTAGCCACGTGACACGTTTAAAAGGTCAAAATTGAGCTAGGGAGCTTGAAAATTTGAAATTTTGATGAAAAAAGTTGAAAATCGTATTTTTGGTAAAAAAAAATAACCCAATTTTCATGAAAAATTGATCTGAAAATCATATTTTCAGCTTCCAACCCCAGAAAATTCAAAATTTTTACTAAAATGAATTTTTTTGCCACGTGGCACTTGAAGAATTTCACGTTTTATTTTATTTTATTTTTGAAAATCTGTTTTTTTTTTGGATTTCCCTCTCAAAATTGACCAAAATTATCAAATTTTCACTCAAAAATCTTGGAAATCCCATTTTTGCACTGAATTTCAACTTTCTAGCTCAAAAAATTCGCTAAAAACTGGATTTTGTTTCAGATTCGCCCAGAAGCCGACAATATGGCCTCACTTTTGGGAAAATTCGACATTGATTCACAAATGGGAATGGCCGAAGAGAGCACATTAAAAGCCTCAAATCCCAAAATCGATCCATCAGCTCCTATCGATTTTTCGAATTTATCCTAATTTCAGCCGAATTTTTTAGCTGAAAATCTGGCATTTTCAGCCCAATCTGTTCCATTTTCAACTTTTCCCCGAATTTAAATTTTCAAAAAATCTCAAAAATTCCCCGTTTTCTCCTCGTTTTTTTTGTTGTAAATTTCCAAATAATTTTCGTAATTTTTCCCCAATTAATTTAAAAATTAAAATTTAAAATCTAATTTTATCCAATTTTTTCCAAATTGCCACAAAAATTGTGTGTACTTTTTTTTGTAAATGAAAAGATTTTTTGAATTTTCATGATTTTTTTAATCCCCGGCACCCCCAAAAAATTTCATTTTTTGTCCAATTTAAATCGGATAAAAGGGAGTTATCGCAACTTTCCCCGCATTTTTTTTGAAATACCCTTTTTCGCTCCTAAAAATGCTGAAAATTACCGTAGTCTTCATGGTCTTGGCGATTTTTGCCGTCAAAATTGAGGCTAATATTGATGCGTCGGATTTTGGTGAGTTTTCGGGCTTGAAAATGGGCCGGGCCTAAAAAACGGGCCTGAAATTGGTTCTAGGCCTGAAAATCAAGCCTAGGCCCAATTTTAGGGCCGAAAATCAGCCTAACCTTATTTTTCTACAGGAGTTCCACAGACAAATCATCAAGAAGGATTTGGAGCCCAAATTCAGAGTCTAGGCTTGGCTGGTGAGTAAAAAATTTGAATTTTTGAATTTGGCGCGAAAATTTGAAATTCAAAAATTTTTCAGATGAGGGACAATCCTCTCTTCAATTGGTTGATGAGGAACCGGCTCAGGATAGTCCAAGTGAGTTGTTTTTGGCGCCAAAAAAGAGTACTGTAGGTTTTTTGGCGCGAAAACTTTGAAATTCAAATTTTTCCCCAAAAATTCGATTTTTTTCAGGTGCTGATGTGAATCATGTTAAAGAAAGTGAGTTTTTCTGTTTTTTTTTTTTGAAATTTTGAATTTGCCGCCAAAAAATCCACATTTTTTTACATTTTCAAATTTTTCCAGTGTTCGCCAACGCCTTCAACAGCATTCAAGCACAACGTGAATTGGCACAAAATTCGACAGTGCCTTCAGTTTAATATGAGCAATGCTATTATTGATTTTCTAGGCCACGCCCACCTTATGTTTAAATGAAAAAGTTTGCTGAAAATTACAGATGAGCAATGTTCTTCAGAAAAGAACTAAAGTACAGTAGCCGTTAGATCAAATGTGTAACATTTTCAAAAAACCAGAATTTTATTTTGTTTTTATTAGCAATTATAACTTTATTTCAGAATACGGGATTGTAAAATAATTTAAATTCAATACAAATACAAATTAATTTATAAAAAAGAAACCGAAGGACAATCTGTTGCAAACAATGAGTATAATATAATATAGAATATATTTAATGTGGAGAAATATCAACAAAAACTTCTGTTTTTCAAATAAAACTTTTATAAAAAAGTTCAAGGCGCCATCGGTTTTGAAATGCGCTCCGATCACGAATTCCGCGATTTGTCCGCTGATCAATCGTATTTTTCTCGCCGATCAACATTTTCAAAACACAGACAGAAAAACTTTTTGAACAAAAAAAATAGTTTTTTTCGCTGTGAGAATGCAAAGCTGCAATTATGTGGCGAATTTCAAATCGATTGAACGCACAGCAACGAGAGGTTTGAATTTTTCACTCTTTAAATCTGTTCTGTTATTATCTCAATATTTTTTGCAAATTTTCAATGCTAATTTCCTCATAGATGTCGCACACGTTGTTCAACATTATGTTCAAATTTTTATATATAATATAGAATTTTTGAAACGTATATTTTCCTGGCGCACATTGCCTTGTGTGGCGGGGTCGGTTTTTTCTCTAATTTATCTCTCACTTGTGTGTTAAAAAATACTCTCTCGTTTGTGTGTGTTTTTTATTTTCTTTTTTTCGTGATGCGCAATTATTTGGAAGGATGTTTTGTGTATGAAAATTGTTGTGGACAATATGAAATTACATTCTCTGTGTTCAAAATGATCTCCTCTTTCGATTGATGTAACGTATAAATAACGAAATCGACGTACAACGACAAAAATCGTGGAAAACTGAAAATTTTGAAAAAACAGGAAAAATGCACTTTACAAATGCACAAATTGCTCATCTTTGAAAACACCAAATATAAATATCTTTCATAACATTTGTTCAGTTTTTTCTTGGCTACAAACTGGTATAAAACTCTTTTCATATCGTTTCGAAAAAAAAACCTCTGATAGCGATCGAATGTGATGACAGGTGGCGAGATTGCGTCCTTTCATTTTCAACTTGATAACTTAGCTTTCCGGCACTTATGGAGAAAATAATGGCATATGAAATGTGGATTTTGAAATGGAGATCACATCCTAGAAAACCGTTTTCAATTTGACCATCGAAAAATTGAGTTAAAAGAGAGTTTGCATTTGTAAAGTGCATTTTTTTCTTTCTGTTTTTTCAAAATTTTCAGTTTTCCACGATTTTTGTCGTTGTACGTCAATTTCGTTATTCATACGTTAGGCGGTGGGGCAGATTAGTTTCTCCCCCGGGAGAAATGGGGAGAAAGAGGAGAAAAGTGGTGCAGCAACGCGGGGAGGAAGAGGAGTTCCTGCCTTTTCTCCTCCTACAGTATCCGGCTCATCGTGTCGAGACCATTTATCGATAAGACCGATATAGTTCCGTATTTCGACTCGATTAAAGGCGCAGAGATTTTCCAGGAAGGGTCTCGGCACGATACGGTTTGGGAGAAAAGGCAGAAACTCCTCTTTCTTCCCGCGTTTCTGCACCACTTTTCTCCTCTTTCTTCCCATTTCTCCCGGGGGAGAAACTAATCTGCCCCACCGCCTTACATCAATCGAAAGAGGACTCGGTTAAAGTGGTGCGCCATTTGGGGCGACGTCGCACGCTAAATTTGACAAAAAATTTGGATGCGACGTCGCTCGAAACAGCGCCTCATTTGATGCGCTGTTTGTGGCGACGGCGCGCATTCCGGCGCTATTTCGGGCGACGGCGCACACTCGCACTACGGTAGGAAACAAAGTGTGCAAGCATTTTATATGACGCGCACCCGTTTATTTTTCTTTTTTTTGGGCGGCCTCTTTTTTGTTTGTGTTTTTCGATAGTTTTCAGTATTTTTTCAAAAGAAATTGTAGTAAAATGATGAAAACCACGTTGATTTTATCTATTTACATGTTATTTGCTGCCGAATAAGTAGAAAGCTCGGCTATATTAAGGGGAAAATGATTTTCAAAAAGTTTTGTCATTTTTCGATGTATTTTTTCAAGCCGGAATATTTTAATAAAGTATTTAGATTTACGAGAAATTTTCTGGCAAGATTTCATTATTTTTACGTAAACATTAGACGTCATTTCATTTTCAGTTAAATTCTTGATCCTAGAGTCAGTTTTTTGTTTCTCTTTCTACCCAATGGCAATTTCCTATTCGTCTGGCTTGTTTCTGCGATAAGATAGTTTTCAGATAACCGGAATCGGAAGTACGACAATAAATAACCAATACAACATATGGTGGCGTCACAAAAATCATTTTGTTTTGCGCGCTCCTCAGGTTTGATTTTTATGTATTGTCTTTCGAAAATTCAAAAAAAATCGTAGGTTAACTGATTGATTCTAGATTGGAACAATTGAATGATCAACATCGAGACGGTCGAAATGGAAACAGATCGAATGGCCAATCGACTAGGAAAACAAGAAATGGTAAGTGTTTTTCGATATGAATCTCGAAATACAGACAATCAAATACGTAAAAAGATAGCGAACCAGCTGATCTGGCATACCTTCCTGTCGTATATCAACATTTGACGAGAATTAGAATTTAATAATTTGATTAAATTTCGAATTTTTCATTAAAAAAATTCCAATAGTTTTCGAGCTGAAATACATAAAACTCATGGTTTTCAGCTCGAAAACTAGCATTTTTCTCGAAAATCCCTGAAAATCGCGATTTTTCAGCTGAAAATTGTGATTTCCAAGGATTTGGGCAGAAAATATGAAATTTGGCTTGAAATTTGAAAGTTTGCCTTGAAATTCACGTTTTTTTGGATGAAATCGCAACTTTCTAGGTGGTTACTAAGCCTAATCCTGAAGTGATGTTGAAATTTTGAAATAATTCTTATACTTTCAACATCATGTTCAGGTTTTAGACTTAGACTTAGCAAACCCCCTAGAAAGTTGCGATATGTCCCGAAAAAACATGAATTTCAAGCCAAACTTTCAAATTTCAAGCCAACTTTCAGATTTTCTGCCCAAAATCCTTGGAAATCACAATTTTCAGCTGATAAATCGTGATTTTCAAGGATTCTCAGCAAAAAATCTGAAAATTTGCTCGAAATTCATTTTTTTTTCGCGAGAAAAAAAGTTTCAGCCAAAATTTGGAATTTCAGCCCAAAATTAAGAAAATTTGGAATTTGCAGCTTTGCCTTGACCCGGAACCTTGAATTTTCAAATTTCAAGGTTTCCAGCGAGGGAAAAGCTGGATTTTCAGCCAAATTTCTAGAAACATCCTTTTTTGGGCCAAATCAGACCGTATTTTCAAGAAAATCTGTAATTTTGGGCCCTGAGTCTGGTTTTCAACAAAAATCGGAATTTTTGACAAAAAAATGGGAAAAATTTGAAATTTCAGTCAAATTTCTGAAAAAAAATCCAAATTTTGGGCCACATTTCGATAAAAAGGCCAAATTTTTGAAAAAATCTGTAATTTCGGGTCCATTTAACTTTTTTCGAACATTTTCGCAAAAATAGTGGACACGTTTTTGTTGACTTTTCCTCAATTTTCTTTCATTTCGAAATGGATTCAAAAATGAGCACCGAGTTTGAAGCACGAGTCAACAAAGCTCAAATGAGTTCTATTATTAGAAAATTAGCCTAGATAAGCCGAGTTTTACTAAAGTTATTAGAGTATAGGAAGATTATGAAAGTTCATATCTTACAATTCGCAGAAGTGCTTCGCTATGTTTATACCAATACCATTTTTCAGATTGCGGCACGAGATTTTCAATCAACAACAAGCTGCCGCAGAGTCAAAAATAATTAGTTATGTTATAACTTCTGTATTTAGAGTAAATAAATATCATTGTTTCAATATATGATGTTAATTTAGTATTCAATTCAGCTTTTCTAGCGCTTATCGAGCTTTTTCTGGTCCAAAAACGCATTTTCGAAGGTTTGCTGCGCTATTTTGAGCGACGGCGCGTCAATTGATGCGCTATTTCGGGCGACGGCGCGTCGTTCTGATGCGCCATTTCGGGCGACGGCGCATCATCTGAGGCGCTGTTTCGGGCAACGGCGCCCGGCTGTTTGATGCGCCTATCGCCCCAGATGGTAGCAACAGCGCCCCAGAAGTCAGCAAGTGGCGCATCACTTTATCCGAGGAGATCATTTTGAACACAGAGAATGTAGTTTCGTATTGTCCACAACAATTTTCATACACGAAACATCCTTCCAAATAATTGCGCATCACGAAAAAAAGAAAATAAAAACACACACAAACGAGAGAGTATTTTTTAACACACAAGTGAGAGATAAATTAGAGAAAAAACCGACCCCGGCACACAAGGCAATGTGCGCCAGGAAAATATACGTTTCAAAAATTCTATATTATATATAAAAATTTGAACATAATGTTTCAATTATAAATGGGCCTAGAACAGCGTGTGCGACAACTTTGAGGAAATTAGCATTGAAAATTTGCAAAAAATATTGAGATAATAACAGAACAGATTTAAAGAGTGAAAAATTCAAACCTCTCGTTGCTGTGCGTTCAATCGATTTGAAATTCGTTGTTCTATCTTCACAAAATTCATCCGATGGAATAAAGCTGTCACCTAGCAAAACAATAGAAGTTATATGGAACACGTAAGAAAACGTGTTCCATAATTAATTTTTTCCGAATTTCAGTGGTGCAAAAAGTGATTTTTAGTGGTATTTGAGATTTGGGGGTTTTACTCCCATTCTAGTGGTTGATATAAATATTACACACAAAAAACGTATAATTTGCCAAAAATAGCTTGCTTGCAAAATGAGCCAAAAAAGTTTACGTTTTTGCAAACAGAATTATCGAGGTCAAATTCGAGCCAATTATTCAAAGTGCAAAAAAGTGTGTTTCTTTGCTCGGAAAAAAAATGGAAAAAATTGGTGGAGATCTTGTTGTTTTTCACTATAGAAACCAAAAAATTGGAGAAAAAAATTGATTTTTTCTGGTGTTGATCTTTATAAATTTTTCAGACATATAAAAAGTTTGAAAATAAATTAGTTTTGAATTTTTTTTGAATTGAAAAGTGTGCCAGGCATGCAAAAATGGGCGGAGTCCATCAAAATCCTCATATTATTTCCCAGACAAAAAAATGGGCGTGGCTTATTTTGCGAGTCTGGCACATTTTTCAGACACTTTCATCCTACTACCAGAAACTACTACCAGAAAAAATGCTCATAAAATTTATGCACAAAAAAAAAACAAAAACGTGACGTGCTCTAGTTTTTCCTAAAACCCCACATAAAATTTTGCTCATTTTTTATTTTTTGGTTTTTTTGAAATCAACGGCATAATAACTACTATTAAAAATGAATGCACATTCCGAACTTCTTGATCAAAATGGATATATTTATGTAAGTAAATTTCAATTATTCATTAATTTTTGATTTATAACAACTCAATTTTCAGCCCTTCCAAACATCTTGGTTCGATTTACCCTTGGAAATGAGAGAAATGGTGATTCTTGAGATGGATTTGAAAACCCGATGCAATTTCTCAGAGTGCTCAAAAACTTGCGGAGAAGAAGTTATAAAAATTATGACATATGATCTGAGTGTTCACTCAATTTTAACATACAATTCAAGGGAGATTTTGAAATTTGAAATAAACCATGATTTCGATGATTGTTATGTGTTTGAATTTGAGAAATTCAAAGAGAAGCAAACCATTGTCAGATTTGTGTAAGTTATTTTTGGAAGGAAATATTTAATAATTCAATCAAATTTCAGTTACGGTTCTCATACAACAACTACTATTGTCAATGAAAAACCAATTGAAATTCGAACGAAATATTTGAACTATTTATTCAAAAAATATAATCATTCGATTTGTTGGTGTAATCTTTTGGTGAGTACAAATTATCATTCTTGCCCTCCGCAAAAATCATTTTCTCAGGATCAAAATGTATCTACAACACTTTCTGGAATCAAAATCGATTTATTAACAAATTTGGATGAATTTGAGCTTCAGATATGGCCACGAACATTGGAATCAATTTATGAGGCTGGTATTATAACTGAAGATAAGGTAGGTTTTGAAAAATTCAAGAAATTTTTTATTAAATCCCCAGTTGTTTTCAGTTATGTCAAATCAAGACTATAAAATTGGACATTTCTCAAAATGACGCCTACAAGATCGCACTCTCTTTCAAAGGGAATCAGGCACACATGGAATGCGAGAGGACTTTTGATATTAATTTGTTTTATCAGTTTTTATTTCAATTGAAAAATGAGGGAACGAAAGAATCAAATTCTGTCATCAAATTCTGTTTTGATGGGAGAATTATTGATTATTCAATTTTGATCCGCGAAATTTTTTATTTCTCTATTATAAATACTTGGGATGAAATCGATCATGATGGAACTATTTGTGAAATATTTGAATTCGAAACAGAAACATCACAGAGAATTCGTGTTATTTGGAAAACTTATGAAATCGATGTAAAATTTTGATTTTTTATTTCTCTATTTTTTTACTTGTGGATAAACATTTTTTGAAATTATCAAATGGGTAGGTTTACCAAGGAAGGTTACTGTAGATTCGCTATGAGACCAGAACAACAAACGTGTTGATCTTTTAGACTAAAGTAAACTACGGTAGTTTATTGTTGAAGATAGCTTGAACTTTTCCCACAAAATAAACAAGGTCAAATTAAAGCCAATCATTCCAAGTACAAACAATATTTGTGTTCATTTCTTTGCTCTGAAGAAAATGGAAAAAACATTTGGTGCAGATCTTTTTACATTTTTGCTATATAAAACAAAAAAGTTTAATTGAAAATATGTACCAAGATTGCAAAAATGAGCGGAGTTCATCAAAACCCTCATACGGTTTCCTAGAATAAAAATGGACGTGGCTTACTTTGCAGGTCTGGCTGCGATCACGAATTCCGCGCGTCTTCATGTGGCATTTGAACTGAAAAGTGTTTTGTTTGGAATAAAGCCACTTTCAATTCAAGTCACCCCAATTTTCAGCTTTAAATTCACATTTATGCAGTCTCTAGATGTAGTTTCAAATAATTCCCTGTCTAAACCTACCTGGCTTTTTGTGTCATTTTGACTGAAGTTCAAATTCATCGCATTTTCACATTTTGTACATTTTGGGCGGTGCAAGAGCTTCAAATCAACCATTCCAATTGTGAGCTTTTTTTGTCTCTAACAATACGTGATACTTTCCATCGTCTGAAATCTGTTGATTTAGGAAATGAGACACGTTTGAATTTTATCACAACTGGCAAAATACGGCCGAGCTGCTGCAGGTCCGCCACATATCTGCAGCTTTGCATTCTCACAGCGAAAAAAAATTTCTTCGCTGTGATCAACTCAAAAATAATGCGGAAAAAAACTTACATAAATCGGGTTCAGTTGACGACAAGTCCGGAGCTTCACTCATCTCGAAATCATCATTTTCTTGCTCTTTTTTATCCATTGATTTCTTCCTCATTCAATCCCATAATTGACATTGCTTCAAAAGTTTCGCCGAATTCTTTTAAGACCTTAAAGTTTCCAATTTTGTCGAATTTTCTCTGTTGATATAAGAATGAGTTTTGGTTCTGGATTGGCTAGTTGTTCAAAAATTCACCAGTTTTTGCATAAAACATATATGTTGGCTTATTTGTTTTTTCTCAACTAAATAGTATGAAATGCATATCATTTTGTTCGTAATGAAATTTCAAATTCAATGGTGCAAATCATTTTTCACGAAATTGGAATGTAGTAAAAAAGAATAAATAAAAGAGATAAAAAGAATAAATCTTTTTATATTAATTTATTTTCACGTGCACGTGTGACGTGGCAGAGGTGGCGGCGTAGAGACCGCCTATCTTTTTCTGTTTCTGTTTTTGTATTTGCAGTGGTCTGCAGTTTTATTAGGTGTTTTGTGCGTTGTACATTTATTAGGCGGTTTTTCATTAGGTTTTCTTCGGGTCAATTTCCTAGGTTATTTTAGCTGTCTTTTAGCAATTGTAAATTGCTTTGTCTTTGTATTCTAATTGTGTATTGTAACTTTTTGTATTTTAGTCTTTCAATAAATTTCTATTATAAAAAGGTCGCAAACACAACACTTATACTAGCCGTGCGCAAAAATCAAATAAAAACAAAGGCGCACACAATTATTTTCTTTGGTCCTGCGCGGAAACGCGTTTGTGTGTACTTCTCACGGACAACTTGAAAATTTTTTTTTTCGTTTTTTTTTTTCATTTCGTTGTTCTGCTGTGTTTTTTGGGAGTATTGTGTGTACCAATTCGTGGCATTGCTAAACTGACGTTGCTTTCTTTAGCCACAGCTAAAAAAAAAGAAGAAAATTCATTAAACACTTTAGTTACGGACTCCCCCCTTTTTTCCAGAAAAAAAAAGAAAAAAGTAGGCGGTGCCCATATGTTGATTGTGCCACGGGCGAAAAAAAGAAACAAAATTTGTGATTGCGGACCGTTGCCACGACAGTGAAACGTGTCACTCATTTCGAAAAAAAAGAGCGATTTCACCCATCCCAGCCAATCACGTAATTACACGTAGCTAAAAGGTACATGACACGCCCCATTTTTTTCTGCCAAGTCCGCAGTGAGAAAAGTGTGCTTTTTTTGTTTTGTTTTTTCGCCCGTGATTGTGCGGCGCGTGTGTTTTTTGTTGCCGCACAGTTTTTTGTGTTTTTTTTTGTTCGCAAGAGGCGACGCCTCCCCTTTCTGCAAACACCGATGCATACCGTATCACGGTAACAAAAAAATCTTTTTTTTTTGCTGTGTTAGCATTATAAAAGCCGTCAGACTCGTCATTTCTCGCTCTTATACTTATTATTCTAATAAGCTTTGTATTTTAGTTTTTTCTCATCTTCGGCAGTCACCGTATCCAACCCAAGGATACAACACCAAGTGAACCAAAAATGTCCGACTTCGACATGAAGTGAGTTTTCTAGAATGTTTCCAGTTAATTACTGTTTATTTCAGCCCTGATACCACACTTGATTCCATTCTTCGAAAGTTTGGGAATGACGAGCGTGTGATACAATTCGAGAGGTCGTTTATAAGGGCATCGGAAGTTGAATTGAGATACAAGGTAAGTGTAGTGAATTAATTGTTTGATAAATAACTTCTATTGTTTTTCCAGGTGACAGATTTGCTCCACATGCTTCCGTTGCTGAACATCACTTTGCGGAAATTCCATCAGATGCATTTTGTGAAGATTGAACAACGAATATCAAATCGATTGAACGCACAGCAACGAGAGGTTTTAATTTTTCACTTTTTAAATCTGCTCTGTTATTATCTCAATATTTTTTGCAGATTTTCAATATTCATTTCCTCAAAGTTGTCGCACACGCTGTTCTCGGCCCATTTATCATTGAAAATTCAAGAACGATAAATATGCGCCATGAATCATTCAATCAATTATACTCAAGTTTTTCAATCAACCCCATCGCAACTATGAATATTTTGAAGAGGTCCCACACATTGGCCATAGACCAAATTGAAATTGTAAGTAATTATTGTACTCAGACACTAGAAGGGTTTTCCTAACAAAAGAGGTGTGGAATGCTGTGTTATTCCTATTTTTCGAAACGGCAGAGGCTACAAATGAAAGTTCCTGCGAAATATCAAACAAATCTAGAATGTTTAAATGATGTCTTTTCAGGTAGTCGAAAACTTGCCAACGTGCGAAGATCTTTCGCATTTGAAAAGAAATGGTTGCATGGCGAAAGATTCAGCAATGTTTATTTATAAACATAGAACATCGCCAACACTCAAAGAATTCCTTCTGTGAGTTTTTGAAAAAAAAATTCTCAGAAAAATAGGAATTTATATTTTTACAGGCAAATGACAAAACGGCGGCGAAAGTTGGCTCAACTCGAACAAGAATTCAGCGACTTCATAATGCCAGCTACCACGGCTTCTGTGAGTTTTTGAAAAAAAATTCTCAGAAAAATAGAAATTTATATTTTTACAGGCAACTGACAAAACGGCGGCGAAATTTGGCTCAACTCGAACAAGAATACAGCGCCTTCATAATGCCAACTACCACGGCTAAAAAAAGAAGAAGAGATTTTTTTGCTTGTTTTTCACTTGTTTTCGAGAAAAAAAGTGTTATTCCCCTTTTTATTGCTTTATTCTACCACTTTATTGATATTTGTCCCCTATTTTGAATGCTTGTTATTGTTGTTAAATATCATAAATTGTTGTTTTGTCTCGCGATGAATTGTGGTTGCTGGAAGTGGTTTTCTCCACTTAAAAATCTTTCTAAGTTTACGTAGTCAACGTAGACTGATAACTTGGGGGCCGAACTTATTTGCAGAATCCAGGAGCGACTAATCAAGTATCCGCAATTCGCCGAAGGCTACAAATAACCAAAATATGGGTGACAACGACGATCGTATGGAAGGAGGTGAAAAACTTGAGGTGGAAGGATTGCGATTGGAGGTAATTGAAACATGGGAAAAAACAAATGCGGAAAGTTTGCAAAGTTGGCGCAACTCAATTGCTGAAGCTGATTCATTGGCGCAAAGAGTATTCCATTTATCTGACAAACAACGCACCAGAATTTTTAGTGCGTTTTTTTGCTGGAAATTAGAGTTGTTTTCATAGCTTGAAGGTTTTTAAAGATTCTCCATGTTTTGCTGATAATTTTGATATGAATTTTTCTAGAAAATGATGAGTTTTGAAGAAAAATTGGTTTTTCGCGATGTTTTCTGCGAAAATCAATATTTCCAAGGCTCTAACCGATTTTATAACTTCTCGAAATTCATGAAAAACTGGTCTACTTCAAGATTTTTAGCATATTTTATATCAAATGATCAGAAGAAACCTTCTTTTCATCAAATTTCCCATTTTTCCAGAAGAAATGGCCGCTCTTCGCCACATGGCTCAATTCCAAAAATCGCTCCTCCTCGCCGGTTCAGCTCCACGTCTCAACACAATGATCATCCGATCAGCCACAACTCTCAACGACGGAGCCAGCAAAGTGCACGATCATTCGGGACACTTCAAATTCGAGCGTTATTTCGCCGCCGGTATGGTTAAAAATTTGAAAATCAAACTTGCCAGACCCAAAATCACCAATTTCTGAGCATTTTTTCATGTAAATTGCAAAAAATGAGCAAAACTCGGTGATTTTGGCTCCCGCGCAGGGAAATCTATGCCAAAATTTTGAATTTCAAATGACAGCGCATTTATTTAGTGCAAAAACGTGACCTATAACGTGCCCGGCCCAAAATCATCAATTTTTGAGCATTTTTCAATAAAAAATGAGCAGAAACTGGTTATTTTGGCTCCCGCACAGGGAAACCTATGCAAAAAATTTAGAGATGAACTTGCCGGACTCAAAATCATCAATTTTTGAGCATTTTTTTTCATGTAATATGTAAACAATGAACAAAAATCGGGGATTTTGGCTCCCGCGCAGGGGAACCTATGCCCAAATTTTCATTTTCGATTTTTCCAGAAATGGTTCACGCAGAAGAATACGAAAAGAAGGCTCTGGATCGTAAACTCCGATTCCAGAACCAAAAAAAGAAGAACAATATTTTCAAAGCTCGCCGAGTCAACAACACCAAAAAGCGCTTATCCCCAACAGCAACAACAACGAAGCAAGAAAAACCGGAGTTTTTTGAGGTCAATACTAGAAAAATATTGGAAAATCACATGGATTTGGGCATTTTTTGAGCAAAAATAACTCTTGCCGGACCCAAAATCACCAGTTTTCGAGCATTTTTCATTGAAAAATATAAAAAATGAGCAAAAATAGGTGATTTTGGCTCCCGCGCAGGGAAATCCATGCCCAAATTTTGAATTTTTAATGAAAAATGTAAATTTGGCGTAACCTCTGACGTGGCAATGTGAAAATTATCATTACTCAACTAAAAATCTGAAGATGAACCTGCCGGAGCCAAAATTACCAATTTTTGAGCATTTTTCATGAAAAAAATGAGCAAAACTTGGTGATTTTGGCTCCCGCGCAGGGGAACCTATGCCCAAATTTTCATTTTCGATTTTTCCAGAAATCCACCAAAGTCATTTTGATAGTCGATCCACCATTCGGTGTTTTCATGGAACCTCTCCTAAAATCAATCGATAAAATGAAGGATCGATTTGAGAAGACGGGAAAAGTACGGTCGAATTTCTATTCAATGATTATTTTGCCGATTTTTATTCGAAAATATGTTTTACACGACGAATTTTGGATGTCGGATTATCGCGTGAGTTTTTTGGCGGGAAAACGGGGGAAATTTGAAAAATTCGCGAGATTTTTACGCGAAATTCGGATTTTTTGTGAAATTTTGAGCATTGCTCATGTTAGAGATACGAAATTTTGAAATTTTAACATGAGCAATGCCTGAAATAAAAGTTCTCGCTAAAAGGCTCCAGATTTTCTCATAAACATGAGCAATGCTCTAAAACCCCTGTATTTTCAAGTTTTAACATGAGCAATGCCTCAAAATCCCCATTTTCCAGGTCACCTACAGTAATCACAAGCTCTACAGTTATCCCGAAAAAACGATTGTTCGAATATTCACCAATTTGCCCAAACCAACGATGAATCTCAAATTTCTGGCTCCCGACTATAAATATTGTGCTCCGTGCCAAAAATGGGTGACGAAATCGAATGATCATTGTGAAAAATGTGAAAATTGCACGAATGTTGTGAGTTTTATTTGAGAAAAATTTGAATTTTTTGAATTTGGCGCCAAAACCTACAGTAATCTTTAATTTTTGGCGCCAAAATTTGAAAATTAAAAAAATTTGCCAAATTTTGATATTAAAATGAAGATTTTTGGATAATTTTGAGAAAAATTTGAATTTTTTGAATTTGGCGCCAAAACCTACAGTAATCTTCAATTTTCGGCGCTAAAATTTTGAAATTCAAAAAATTTGCAAAATTTTGATGTGAAAATGAGGATTTTTGAGTAATTTTGAGAAAAATTTGAATTTTTAAATCTTCGCGCCAAAACCTACAGTAATCTTCAATTTTTAGCGCGAAAATTTGAAGATTCAAAAAATTTGCGAAATTTTGATGTGAAAATGAGGATTTTTGGATAATTTTGAGGGAAATTTGACTTTTTAAATCTTCGCGCCAGAACCTACAGTATTCTTCAATTTTTAGCGCGAAAATTTGAAGATTCAAAAAATTTGCGAAATTTTGATGTGAAAATGAGGATCTTTGAGTAATTTTGAGAAAAATTTGAATTTTTAAATCTTCGCGCCAGAACCTACAGTAATTTTTGCGGCAAAATTTTGAAATTCAAAAAAAATTCCAATTTTCCGCGCAGGTCCGCCGCCACGTCACAAATTCCGCGTCGCAACGCTCCTCAACAATCACAAATCCATTCGAAGACGACGATTTCCGCTCCTCGGTCTCAAGAACCATGTCTACAGTATCCACTAGAAGTACAGTACCCCAGAGTACTGTAGGTCAACAACCAAGGAATCCATTTGATGAACCTGCCGCTGGAGGAGGAGGAGCTACAGTACCAAACTACAGTAACCCGGTTGGCGAGGATTTTTGATTTGTAAATTTGTGCAATTGTGATATTTTTACTTAAAATTGTGATTTTCAGCTTTTTTTGGAGCATTGCTCAGATTAAACTTTTGATAAATTTTTTTTATTCAGAAAAATTACTATTCACAGAAATTATCAAAATATGCGTAAAACTTGTAAAAAAAGGAAAACTGACGCTTTTTTTTATTTTTCAAATTTTTTTTGGATTTTCAGTTTTTTGCAGTTTTTCCTGAGGCTCCGGAGCTTCACTCATCTCAAAATCATCATTTTCTTGCTCTTTTTTGTCCCTCATATTCTTAACAACTACGACACTGAGCCTCCGAAAAAAACACAATCATTATGAGGGCCAGGAAAATATACGTTTCAAAAATTCTATATTATATATAAAAATTTGAACATAATGTTTCATGACGCATATTTATTGTTGTTGAATTCTGAATTATAAATGGGCCCAGAACAGCGTGTGCGACAATTATGACGAAATTAGCATTGAAAATCTGCAAAAAATATTGAGATAATAACAGAACAGATTTAAAGAGTGAAAAATTCAAACCTCTCGTTGCTGTGCGTTCAATCGATTTGATATTCGTTGTTCAATCTTCACAAAATTCATCTTACACTATAATAAATTTGAGAGTTTTCCTCATTTTTTCAGTGCTAAAATTAGTACAAAATTCTATGATGAAATCAAAACGCTCCGATGGTTGATTAGTTTTCGGGAACAGCTCTGAAAAGAAAAGTTGAGAAAGATCAATTAATTGTATTTGTTCATTTAACTTACCGAGCTAATTTTAAAAAAAAATAGGACCTTATCGGTTACTGTAGACACTATTTTTTATCTACCATTTTTTTGCAGAACATCAAATTGCACTACGTGGAAGAAAGACCGAAAATGGCGATGTTTTGGTGATGGTACATAGATTTCCGGAATTTGTACTAATTTTAGCGCTCAAAAAATGAGGAAAAGCTGAAAAAACAAAGAAAACTCTCAAATTTATTATAGTGTAAGATGAATTTTGTGAAGATTGAACAACGAATTTCAAATCGATTGAACGCACAGCAACGAGAGGTTTGAATTTTTCACTCTTTAAATCTGTTCTGTTATTATCTCAATATTTTTTGCAGATTTTCAATGTTAATTTCGTCATAATTGTCGCTCACGCTGTTCTGGGCTCATTTATAATTCAGAATTCAACAAAAATAAATATGCGAGAGGAAACATTTTATCAATTATGTTCATATATAATATAGAATTTTTGAAACGTATATTTTCCTGGCGCACAGGAGCAATATTTTTTGCAGATTTTCAATGCTAATTTCGTCATAATTGTCGCTCACGCTGTTCTGGGCTCATTTATAATTCAGAATTCAACAAAAATAAATATGCGAGAGGAAACATTTTATCAATTATGTTCATATATAATATAGAATTTTTGAAACGTATATTTTCCTGGCGCACAGGAGCAATATTTTTTGCAGATTTTCAATGCTAATTTCCTCATAGATGTCGCACACGCTGTTCTGGGCCCATTTATAATTCAGAATTCAACAAAAATAAATATGCGAGAGGAAACATTTTATCAATTATGTTCATATATAATATAGAATTTTTGAAACGTATATTTTCCTGGCGCACAGGAGCAATATTTTTTGCAGATTTTCAATGTTAATTTCGTCATAATTGTCGCTCACGCTGTTCTGGGCCCATTTATAATTCAGAATTCAACAAAAATAAATATGCGAGAGGAAACATTTTATCAATTATGTTCATATATAATATAGAATTTTTGAAACGTATATTTTCCTGGCGCACAGGAGCAATATTTTTTGCAGATTTTCAATGCTAATTTCGTCATAGATGTCGCACACGCTGTTCTGGGCCCATTTATAATTCAGAATTCAACAAAAATAAATATGCGAGAGGAAACGTTTTATCAATTATGTTCATATATAATATAGAATTTTTGAAACGTATATTTTCCTGGCGCACAGGAGCAATATTTTTTGCAGATTTTCAATGTTAATTTCGTCATAATTGTCGCTCACGCTGTTCTGGGCCCATTTATAATTCAGAATTCAACAAAAATAAATATGCGAGAGGAAACGTTTTATCATTTATGTTCAAATATAATATAGAATTTTTGAAACGTATATTTTCCTGGCGCACAGGAGCAATATTTTTTGCAGATTTTCAATGTTAATTTCGTCATAATTGTCGCTCACGCTGTTCTGGGCCCATTTATAATTCAGAATTCAACAAAAATAAATATGCGAGAGGAAACGTTTTATCATTTATGTTCAAATATAATATAGAATTTTTGAAACGTATATTTTCCTGGCGCACAGGAGCAATATTTTTTGCAGATTTTCAATGTTAATTTCGTCATAATTGTCGCTCACGCTGTTCTGGGCCCATTTATAATTCAGAATTCAACAAAAATAAATATGCGAGAGGAAACGTTTTATCATTTATGTTCAAATATAATATAGAATTTTTGAAACGTATATTTTCCTGGCGCACAGGAGCAATATTTTTTGCAGATTTTCAATGTTAATTTCGTCATAATTGTCGCTCACGCTGTTCTGGGCCCATTTATAATTCAGAATTCAACAAAAATAAATATGCGAGAGGAAACGTTTTATCATTTATGTTCAAATATAATATAGAATTTTTGAAACGTATATTTTCCTGGCGCACAGGAGCAATATTTTTTGCAGATTTTCAATGCTAATTTCGTCATAATTGTCGCTCACGCTGTTCTGGGCTCATTTATAATTCAGAATTCAACAAAAATAAATATGCGAGAGGAAACGTTTTATCATTTATGTTCATATATAATATAGAATTTTTGAAACGTATATTTTCCTGGCCCTCATAATGATTGTGTTTTTTTGCAGGCTCACTGTCGTGGTTGGTTGATTCGGCGTGTTAAGAATATGAGGGATAAAAAAGAGCAAGAAAATGATGATTTTGAAATGAGTGAAGCTCCGGAGCCTCAGGAAAAACTGTAAAAACTGAAAATCCAAAAAAATTTCCTTTTTTTACAAGTTTTTACGCATATTTTGCTAATTTCTGTGAATAGTAATTTTTGTTTCGAAAACTTCAAAAATTATCAAAAGTTTAATCTGAGCAATGCTCCAAAAAAGGCTGAAAATCACAATTTTAAGTAAAAATATCACAATTGCACAAATTTACAAATTAAAAATCCTCGCCAAACGGGTTACTGTAGTTTGGTACTGTAGCTCCTCCTCCTCCAGCGGCAGGTTCATCAAATGGATTCCTTGGTTGTTGACCTACAGTACTCTGGGGTACTGTACTTCTAGTGGATACTGTAGACATGGTTCTTGAGACCGACGAACGAAAATCGTCCTCATCGAATGGATTTGTGATTGTTGAGGAGCGTTGCGACGCGGAATTTGTGAGATTTTGAGCAACGTGGCGGCGGACCTGCGCGGAAAATTTGAATTTCACGGGAGATTTGTGAAAATTTGAAAAATTCTGAGAATTTTGGTGTAAAAATGAAGAATTTTGGATAATTTTAAGAAATTTTTGAAAAAATTTGAATTTCAAAATTTTGCCGCCAAAAATTTCAGATTACTGTAGGTTTTGGCGCCAAGATTTAAAAATTCAAATTTTCCTCAAAATTATCCAAAAATCCTCATTTTCACATCAAAATTTCGTGAATTTTTTGAATTTTTCAAATTTGCCGCCAAAAATTTCAGATTACTATAGTTTTTGGCGCGAAAATTCAAAAAATTCAAATTTTGCTCACAAATATCTAAAAATCCTCATTTTTACATCAAAATTTGGCACATTTTTTGAATTTTCTAATTTTGGCGCCAAAAATTAAAGATTACTGTAGTTTTTGGCGAGAAGATTTAAAAATTCAAATTTTTCTCCAATTATCCAAAAATCCTCATTTCTACATCAAAATTTCGTGAATTTTTTGAATTTTTCAAATTTGGCGCCAAAAATTGAAGATTACTGTAGGTTTTGGCGCCAAATTCGAGAAAAATTCAAATTTTCCTCAAAATTATCCAAAAATCCTCATTTCTACATCAAAACTTCGCAAATTTTTTGAATTTTCAAAATTTTTCCGCCAAAAAATCTACAGTAACTCACCTTTGCGCCTTTTCCGCTCTCATTAAACAATCCGCGCTCCAAATACGTGGAAATCAATTCCATGGCATCGGGACACGTGGCAAGCTCGGCTTTGAATTTCGAATAGGCGGCGCGTTGATCTACAGTACCCGCAGCTACCGTACCACCACCATTCGCTTCCACAGCTACCGTACTCTTTTGACTGCATGCCGGACACGTGTCGGGCGTGTCGGCTTCTGTGTAGCTCTCGAAACAATGCACATGATAAGAGTGTTTGCACAGAAAGTGTACGGTGGGTAGTTGGAGCCCGGTGTCGCACGCGGAGCATTTTGACACCTGGAGCACTTGGGCACTGAAAAATGGGCGTGGCTTAGGATTTGGAGCATTTTAAGACCTAATAAGCCTATATTTTGAAAAAAACTGTGCGGCAAAATTGCAAAAAGGGGCGTGGCTTAGAATTCAGAGCATTTTGAGACCGAACGATCCTATATTCTGGGGAAAAACTGTGCCAGACTTGCAAAAAGGGGCGTGGCTTAAGATCTGGAGCATTTTGACACCAAATAAGGGTATTTTTGGATAAACTTGGGAAAAAAAACTGTGCCAGGGTTGCAAAAAGGGGCGGAGCTTAAGATTTGGAGCATTTTGACACCAAATAAGGGTATTTTTGGATAAAGTTGGGAAAAACTGTGCCAGGGTTGCAAAAAATGGGCGGAGCTTTGATTTGACACAGTTTTTATCGTAACATAAGTTAGGCCACGCCCCTTTCTGCAACCCTGGCACAGTTTTTCCCAAATCCCTCTAAAAATATTCAAATTTGGTCTCAAAATGCTCCAAATCCCAAGCCCCGCCTATTTTCTGCAATTCTGCGGCACAGTTTTCTGAACTCACTTAAATTTCAACGATTCAATATGCTCGTCCAATTCATCCATTTGTTTCTCGTTTTCTTTGATCGTTTTTCGATTTTTCAAAATTTTGGACTCTTGTTTTTTGAGCCAATTTATCACGTATTCTTTGATGGTGGAAATTGTCAGATTTTGCGATTTTGATAGGATTTCGAGAACGACGAGAGGGTGAACAACTTGCGATTTTTCGATTCTGGAACATTTTCAGACAATTCCATGTGGATTTTCAGACTCCCCGTGTAATTCTGATCCAGAAAAGTGTGAAATTCAAAAAATTTGGCCAATGTTCACTAGCGGGATCGAACCCGCGACTTTCTATCTGCAAATTTGGCTCAGGCGGTTAGAGATGAAATTATTAATCTAGAGGTGGCGGGTTCGATTCCGCTAGTGAACATTTTTCGATTTTTGTACTTTTCCGGGTCAGAATTTCACGAGGAATTCGAATTTGACATTTTTGACGCGAAAAAACCAAGGGGTACTGTAGAAACTCACTCGACAAGCAAATATTTGATCATTTCTTCATTGCACATTTCAGCCGAGCTTTTCGAGATAAAACTGAGCGCATCGAGCCACATTTTCTGACGTCTGAAAATAGAAAAATTGAGCATTGCTCATGTTAGATAAAAATTATCGATTTCTCACTGGTTTTCTGGACAATTTTTGCAAATTTCCACAATTTTCGGCAAATCTCCGATTTTTTGATAATAGTTCATCAATTCGCGGCTTTTTCCGGATTTTGTTAGGATTTTTTCGACGATTGGTGAAACGTTGAAAATTTGAGCCAGGTGCAGGGTTTTTGATGTGTTTTCAGGTGTCAAATGGCGCAGGATTTGATCTTCGATTTCTTCGGGGGTTGTCTGGAAAATCAGATTTTTTGGCTTCAAAATGACACCAAACATGGCTATTTTTGATTCTGAAAATTTTTCAGCCTCTGCCACGTGGATTTTCAAATTCCCCATGAAATTCTGACCCGGAAAAGTACAAAAATCAAAAAATGTTCACTAGCGGGATCGAACCCGCCACCTCTAGATCAATAAAATCATCTCTAACCGGCTGAGCCAAATCTGCAGGTTGAAGGTCGCGGGTTCAATCCCGCTAGTGAACATTTTTTGATTTTTATACTTTTCCGGGTCAGAATTTCAGGGGGAATCTGAAAATCCACGTGGCGAGGGCTTAAAATCAAGAATTTTCTAGGAAATTACAGATTTTTAATAAAATATGTCATGTTTGGTATCATTCTGACCAGTATAATCTGAGCAATCCCAAAAATGCTCACCTTTTCCGCATCATACGCTCTCATCCGCAATTCCATACACCAATCGGCGAGTTGCGGATTGTCTTCCGCTTGCGCGCAGAATTCTTGCGCAGCTTGCGAGTCGCCGATAAAAATCTCGAAAATTTTCTCGATTTCCGCTCCGGATTCCGCGCCGCGCAGCACAATGTCAGAAAGAAGAACAAGGGTTTCGGCGCGACATTTTTCGAGCAAAATTCGACCGAATTTTTCGAGATGTTCGAGGGCCTGAAAAATTAATATGAGCAATGCTAATTTTTTTGGTGAAAATTTTGAAAATTTCAGATTTTTTAAAGTAAAATGAGCCAATATTGATGAAAATCGGATTATTTTTTGAAAAAGTGTGATTTTCTGGAAGATTAACATGAGCAATGTTAATTTTCATGAAAAACTGGATTTTTAGCTCAAAAATCAGAAAATTAACATGAGCAATGCTAATTTTCATGAAAAACTGGATTTTTAGCTCAAAAATCTGAAGATTAACATGAGCAATGCTAATTTTCATGAAAAACTGGATTTTTAGCTCAAAAATCAGAAAATTAACATGAGCAATGCCAATTTTTCATCAAAAACTGGATTTTTGGGCTCAAAATGCCTCAAAATTTGAAATTTCCCAAATTTTTCATTAAAAACATCGAAATTTTGAGAATTTTCCAAACATTAACATTAGCAATGCTATTTTTTCAGCAAAAATTGGGTTTTTGAACTCAAAATCTCAATTTTTAGCTTAAAATCTCAAATTTTCCCAATTTTTTCATTAAAACCATCAAAAAATCCCGAATTTTCCCAAAAACCCACCTTATCAATGGGCCGTTTCGCAATATATTTCACAGCCATTTGATAATTGTGCATATGTTCAATGATTGCGGTCAGAGCTTCATCGTGCATTTCGAATTTTGTGGCCAAAAGCGAGGCTTCGGGTAGATAGTTCCAATCGACGAGAATCTGAAGAAAAAGTGTGCGGGGAAATTGCAGAAAAGGGGCGGGGCCTAATTCAGGAGAGAATTCTGAGCAACTTGATACCAAATATGGGTATTTTTGGATTTAAAAAAGTGTGTCAGAGTTGCAGAAAAGGGGCGTGGCCTAATATGGCTGATAATGTGGAGAAGTGTGCGGGGAAATTGCAGAAAAGGGGCGGGGCCTAATTCAGGAGAGAATTCTGAGCAACTTGATACCAAATATGGGTATTTTTGGATTTAAAAAAGTGTGCCAGGGTTGCAGAAAAGGGGCGTGGCCTAATATAACTGATAATGTGGAGAAGTGTGCGGGGAAATTGCAGAAAAGGGGCGGGACTTAATTCAGAAGAAGATTTGGAACAATTTGATACTAAATATTGGTATATTTTGAGAAATTTGGGAAAAAGTGTGCCAGGCTTGCAGAAAAGGGGTGGAGCCTAATTCAGGAGAGAATTCCGAGCAATTTGATACTAAATATAGGTATTTTTGGATTTAAAAAAGTGTGCCAGGGTTGCAGAAAAGGGGCGGCGCCTAGTTCTGAAGCCACGCCCCTTATCTGCAAGCCTGCCACGGTTTTTCCTAACCATGTTTGGTCTCAAAATAATCCTGAAAATCAGAGGATATAGGCCACGCCCATTTCTGCAAGCCTGGCACATTTATACCTTAAAAACATCGCGCATATCACAATTTTTCCGCTCCACAACGCGATTCACAAATTGCATCAATTTCTTCTTCTCATTCCTTCTGGCATAGGCGTTTAAAAGAATATTTGTATGATTTTGATTGTCTTTTTGCTGCTCATGAATCGCCTCCAAATATACGCAGAGTTGCGCTAACTTCGAGCCATCCAGATATTTTTTGATGACGTAGGATGGTTCGAGCATTCCAATGGTTTCTTTGTATTCGTTTATTGCATTGTCGTAGTCGCCTTTTCTGCAAGAAATTGGGTTTCGGCGCGAGAATTCGGGGTTTTTTGACGCTAAATTCAGATTCCCCGTGAAATTCTGACCCGGAAAAGTACAAAAATCGAAAAATGTTCACTAGCGGGATCGAACCCGCCACCTCTAGATCAATAGATTCATCTCTAACCAGCTGAGCCAAATCTGCAGGTTGAAGGTCGCGGGTTCGATCCCGCTAGTGAACATTTTTGATTTTTATACTTTTCTGGGTCAGAATTTCATGGGGAGTCTAAAAATCCACGTGGCGAGGGCTGAAAATCGATTAAAAAAAATTAAAAATATAGTTTTATTCGATTTCCACCGTTATAATATGAGCAATCTGATGAAAAATTCAAATCTCACGAAAAAATTCAAAATTTAAAGGAACATGGCCTTCTTTAGTGTCAAAATGAAGTCCTTGATCTACTAGGTACAGTAATCCGGGTCTCGCCACGAAAACTTCAAAATTTAAAGGAACATAGGCTTATGGAGTGTCTTTCGAGCCCAAATTTCATAAAAAAGGCATATTTGGTGTCAAAATGCTCCCCCAGAGCTTCTGAGTACAGTAATCCAATTCCCAAAATTTAAAGGAACATACCCATACAAATAATCGGCATATTTGCGATGAATCCCCTTCAATTGTTCCCCTCCATCTTTGCTATTTTTCGCGATTCCAATAGCCACGTCATACAAATTCTTCTTGATCAAAATGTCCAATTTTGTCATCAGATTTTTCTCGGCCAACTCGGAAAGCGTTCCATCTTTGCCCAGAATGAGCATTTGCGCTCCAATGACAAAAAGGCGGCAGAGATTCGGGAGAGAGCAGGAGAATCCGATGTATTGACCTTTGACATCGTAGACTGTCATCATTGTCATGAATTCGGCGTCTTTTCTGGAAGTACGGTAGTTTAAATAGGGTACTGTAGTTTGGAGCGATCTACACTAGTTTAAAGGAACCTAGGCTTGTTTGGTATCAAAATGAAGCTCTTGATCTGAGGGTTACTGTAGTTTGGGTCCCGCAGCGATCCAGCTAGATTTGAAGGGACATACACTCGCTCCGCTCGAGCCGCTTGCGCGTAAAAATCCGGATACACTCGCGCTTCCGCGCTCGAGCATGTTTTATATCAAAATGCTCTCCGGGTCCCGCAGCAATCTACAGTACTCTAAATGAACATGGGGTACTGTAGCTGGATTTAAAGGGACACACACTCGCTGCGCTCGAGCCGCTTACGCGGAATTTTCCGCCTACACTCGCGCTTCCGCGCTCGGGCTTATTTGGTGTCAAAATGATGCTCTCGGGGTCCCGCAGCGATCTACAGTACTCCCCAGCTTACTGTATCAATGCGTTCTGCTTGGTGAGCAGCGCCAAATATTGTCCGGCGGCCACCAATTGCAATTTGTCGTGTCCGCGTCCCAGCTGCAAACATCTACCGACACCGCCGTCAATATCCACACTTTGATCCGCGTCGTAGAAATAGACCTGCAACAAATTTTGCTTGTTATGCTCCATTAAATCCAGCTACAGTACCCCAGACTACTGTAGATCGCTGCGAGACCCGGAGAGGATCATTTTGAGTCTAAACATGATAGGGTTACTGTAGATTTTGGCGCGGAAAACTGAAAATTTAAAGGAACATAGGCTTATGAGGTGTCTTTCAAACCAAAATCTCATGAAAAATCCAAAAATAGCCGAATTTGGTCTTAAAACGAAGCTCTAGAGATTCTGGTTACAGTAATCCGGGTCTCGCCACGAAAAATTCAAAATTCAAAGGAACATAGGCTTATGAGGTGTCTTTCAAACCAAAATCTCATGAAAAATCCAAAAATGCTCGAATTTTATCAATTTTGGGTCAAAATGCTCCAAATTTCATGAATTTTAGGTCAAAATGCTCCAAATTTTACAATTTCAGCCCAAAAACCCACCATTTCCCTGCTGGCCACAATCAACTGTCCAGTACTCTCATCAAAAGTCCAGCAATCCGTCGTCGCTCCGTTTGCCTCGTGTTTTTTCTTGCTGATAACTTGTCGATTTTCGAGCACATAGGAGAAGACGTGTTTCGGAGTTATGACAAATATCACAGTTTTTCCGCCCGGCACAAATGCGATCGCTAATCCGCTGACCGCACCTTCGATGACGGAAGACTCGCGGATTCGTAGCCAACGGGACGAGGAGAGCGACTGAAAATGCGTCAGTGATGAGTTGGATTGACGTGTTTTTGGTAGGGGCTGCTACTGGAAATGCGTCAGCTAGTGTATAGGGTTTGCTGACGCATATTTTGTAGGTTGCTTCGGTGAGGGTTTTGCTGACGCAACTTTTTGTAGCCTAGATATTTGCTGACGCCTTTTTGTAACTCCTAAAGCTCATAGGTTTGCTGACGCAAATTTTGTAGCCTCGAAAGCTCTAGATATTTGCTGACGCATATTTTATAGCAATTAAATCTCTTGACGCAAATTTTGTAGCCTCGGAAGCTCATAGTTTTGCTGACGCATATTTTGTAGCTCCCGAAGCTTATAGGTTTGCTGACGCAAATTCAGTAGCCTCGAAAGCTCTAGATATTTGCTGACGCATTTTTTGTAGGTCGTGATATTTGCTGACACATATTTTGTAGCCTAGATACTCGCTGACGCATATTTTGTAGCCTGAGAAGCTCTAGATATTTGCTGACGCATATTTTGTAGCTCCCGAAGCTTATAGGTTTGCTGACGCAAATTCAGTAGCCTCGAAAGCTCTAGATATTTGCTGACGCATTTTTTGTAGGTCGAGATATTTGCTGACACATATTTTGTAGCCTAGATACTCGCTGACGCGAATTTTGCAACCTCAGAAGCCCATAGGTTTGCTGACGCAAATTTTTGAGTTCCGGAAGTTCATAGGTTTGCTGACGCATTTTTTGTAGGTCGAGATATTTGCTGACACATATTTTGTAGCCTAGATCCTTGCTGACGCAAATTTTGTAGCCTTAGAGACAAATAGTTTTGCTGACGCATATTTTGTAGCACTAGAATCTCTTGACACATATTTTGTAGCCTCGAAAGCTCTAGATATTTGCTGACGCAAATTTTGTAGGCTACCAAAAACACGTCAGCACTCCACACACTGACGCATTTCACGTACCTTTTCGCCCATCACATCTCCCTGATAAAAAAGCACCGATCCATCACCATAACCAACAGCAATTGCGCTCAAACTCGAATGTACCGCGCACGAACTCGCAGGAAACGCGGAAGTGGCGAGAAGCGGCGACATGCGGACGACGCGTCGCAGTTGCGGCGCGTTTTTCTCGCCAACTTGCGTCGGGTCCCAGATTTTCAACAGCGAATTGGTGGTCTCCTCGTCTTCGCCAATCGAGAACAGATATTTGTCGGCGGAATGCAGAGAGGCCAGCGATTTTTGATAGGCTTTCCAATAATCATCGTCCTGTTGTTGGGTGAGTCTGCAAATCCTGTTCCTTTAGAGTACTGTAGATCGCCGCGAGACCCGGAGAGCATCATTTTGAGACTAAACATGCCTAGGTTCGCGGAAATGCGAGTTCCGCGCAAGCGGCTCGAGCGGAGCGAGTGTATGTACCTTTAAATCTAGCTGGATCGCTGCGAGACCCAAACTACAGTACCCCATGTTCCTTCAAAGGGACATGGGGTACTGTAGCTAAATTTAAAGGGGCATACACTCGCTCCGCTCGAGCCGCTTGCGCGGAATTTTCCGCTTACACTCGCGCTTCCGCGCTCGGGCTTGTTTGGTATCAGAATGAAGC
This sequence comes from Caenorhabditis angaria, assembly GCA_947459285.1. NCBI lineage: Eukaryota > Metazoa > Nematoda > Chromadorea > Rhabditida > Rhabditidae > Caenorhabditis > Caenorhabditis angaria. The sequence goes on along the minus strand of CANHGI010000002.1, from coordinate 10,725,109 downwards.
TCTTAATCCACAGGTTACTGTACCTAGGGTCTCACCGCGATTTTTTTTTGAATTTAAAGGGACATACACTATGAAAAGTTTCAGATTTTTGAAGTTCAAATTAGAAAATATCGAAAAGGTTTCAACTATCATATTTTTCGGCAATTTTGAAATTTACAGATATTTTGAAACGTATTTTTTCGCGCAATTTTTTTAAAATGAAAAATGGACAATTTTCATGAATCTAGCTACAGTAATCCTTAAAAAATCGCTGCGAGACCCTAACTACAGTAAGCCTTTGATCTGGAGCTTCATTTTGATGCCAAATAAGCCCGAGCGCGAAAGCGCGAGTGTAATCGGAAAATTCCGCGCAAGCGGCTCGAGCGGAGCGAGTGTATGTCCCTTTAAATCTAGCTAGATCGCTGCGAGATCCAAACTACAGTAGCCTGTGGATCAAGAGCTTCATTTTGATACCAAATGTCCCTACAGTACCCGCATGTTCCTTTAGAGTACTGTAGATCGCTGTGGGACCCAAAAAATTGCAAACCTAAAAACTCCGCCCCTCGATTCGCCCAAAAACACCGAATCACCAGATCGGCACCAACAATCCACATTAACATCCTGAAATTAATTTTAGGTCTTAAAGGGAGGTACAGTACTCCTGCTCACCTTGAGACCCAAAAATTTCTCCTTGGGCTTCTCCTTATCCAAAACCACTGATTTGTCGAAGAAATTGAAGCGGCGCCAGCCGGAATTCCAACGTCATTTAGGACCTTAAGGTAATTTAGGGTAATTAACACAATTCGCCCTAATTTAGGGGTAAAAAATCCGAATTTTAAGGTATTTTTAATGACCTTAAGGACATTTTAAAGTAAAAAATCAATAATTTTTGTACATAAAGCTTTATTAGGCAAGATTCACAACCACATGACAATATTTTTGAGATAAGATAAATAATTATTATAAAAAAAAGCCAGCCCAGTCCCGCGCCAAAACCGCTCCGCATCTCCGCTAGTCGCGTTGCGTACGCCGCAACATTTCGCTGATATTGCGCACCACTTGCGCCTCATCGCCATAAATCGTGCTCATCGGTTGATGAATGTCTTCGAGGAGCTCTTGAGCACTTTCCCACGCTTCGCCGGCTATCATAACCTGAGCAAGACCGTATTTGTGGTACAGTATTGCCACGTCATTTTTGTATTGGTATTGTTTTTGGAGGTCGAGCAGTTCGATGCCGTATTTTGTGCAGTTTTCGAGGCTGGAAAAATGGAGAGTACTGTAGATCGCTGCGAGACCTGGAGAGGATTATTTTGAGACCAAACAAGCCCGAGCGCGGAAGCGCGAGTGTAGGCGGAAAATTCCGCGTAAGCGGCTCGAGCGGAGCGAGTGTATGTTCCTTTAAATCTAGCTGAATCGCTGCAAGACCCAAACTACAGTAACCGGTAGATCAAGAGTTCATTTTGATACCAAATGTTCCTAGCTACAGTACCCCATGTTCCTTTAGAGTACTGTAGGCGTATTTGGTATCAAAATGAAGCTCTTGATCTACCGGTTACTGTAGTTTGGGTCTCGAAGCGATTTTTTTGAATTTAAAGGGACATGATCTGTGTCTACAGTACTGGAAAAAATTGTTTATTTTCCTGATTTGCAAAAATTCTGAAACGTATTTTTTTCGAGTTGAAATATAGGCATTTTCCGAAATTTCTAGAGATTACTGTGGGTACAGTAGGCAGACATGTCCCTTTTTTTACTGTAAATCGCTTCGAGACCAAATGTTCCTTTAAATCCAGCTACAGTACCCCATGTTCCTTCAGAGTACTGTAGGCGTATTTGGTATCAAAATAAAGGGAATTTTCGGGAATACAGTACCCCATGTTCCTTTAAAACTTACTCTTGTCTAAAAAGTGCGGCTCCATACAAAAGTCTCAAGACTGGCAAACGCAGAACATTGTATTTGTGCAAAGTGTCGGCCATCAAATAAATCAGCTGAAAAAAAATGCTCAAAAAACCGTGCCGCAAAATTGCAAAAAGTGGGCGGAGCCTAGGCTTGTGGGGTTTCAAATTGAAGCGCTTTTCGAAACCATGCCGCAGATTGCAAATCCAGGCTTAGGGCCCCAAAAACCGTGCCGCAAAACCTCACTTTTTCGGCCAAATCGTTCCTGGTCTGAAGTGGAACATCATCCCTTTGCAGCGTGATTCGAGCATTTTTGGTGGCCTCTTCAGCGAGGCGACAAGTCTCATAATGATCAGGCGTCATGTCCCAGCCACATCTGGAAAATTTCAGATTTTTCCTTTTTTTTTTGGCTGAAAATCATCGATTTTAGGTGAAAAATCATGGTTTTTGGGCGATTTTCAGCCAAAAAACGTGGATTTTCAGCGATTTTCAGCAGCTTACAATTCACAATTCGCTCCCTGCGTGTTTTTCATCCATCCATCCACACAAATTCCACAATTCCACGCTTCCATTCGAGAATTTCGATTCTCGTCACAACAACCCTCGCAATTGCATTCGAATTGGTATTTTTGCTGGAAAAAGGGGCGTGGCTTAGAATTTGGCGCATTTTGAGATCAAATATGGGTATTTTCGGATGAACTTGGAAAAAACTGTGCCAGGCTTGCAAAAAAGGGGCGTGGCTTAGAATTTGGAACATTTTGAGACCGAATATGCTATATTTTTGGGGGAAGTGTGCCAGGCTTGCAAAAAAGGGGCGTGGCTTAGAATTTGGAACATTTTGAGACAGAATATGCTATATTTTTGGGGCAAAAGTGTGCCAGGCTTGCAAAAAAGGGGCGTGGCTTAGAATTTGGAGCATTTTGAGATCAAACATGGGTATTTTCGGTTAAACTTGGTAAAAAATGTGCGCGGCTTGCAAAAAAGGGGCGTGGCTTAGAATTTGGAGCATTTTGAGACCAAATATGCTATAAATTCGTTAGAAAAAACTGTGCCAGGATTGCAGAAAAGGGGCGTGGCTTAAAATTCCCCAAAATATATCAAATTTGGTTTCAAAATGACGCAAATTTTCGCGCGCCAAAAACTACCGTACCCTCAACATCTTCCGTCTCAACGCAATCGGTTGCAATTCATCAATATACGAATGACATGCCGTGTCGAAGTTCTTGGGCGGTTTGCGGCGATTTGTGGGCACAAGGCATGCGGCACGGTTGCGGAAGACGACGCGTGTCTGCGGTTTGCACGAGTGATTGACGCAGCTGAGTTTGATGCAAAGGGCGATGCCGATTGGTGAGCCGAACTCGTTTCCCACTGCGAAACTGTTGATCGCCACTTTTTTGAACATTCTGGAATTTATTGGGGTTTAATATGAGCAATCCCTGTGAAAATCTGATTTTCTCAAGATCTGGAAAATCTAGAAAAGATTTTAACCTGAAATTAATATTTCAAAAATAAAATCAGGAAATTCAAATTCTCATTTTTTCAAAAAAAAATGTTTTCACGTGAAATTTTAGCTCAAAAAACGTGCTCCAATTTTTTCTGCACAACAAAAATGAGCCTCCCCAAAAAAATTCAGTTTTATATTTGCCACATTTACAAAACCGCAATCTAAGCTAAGTTAGCCGAAATTCAAGAAAAATGCAACAACAACCACAAAAACCGCAAGACGCCGTGCAAAAACGAGGCTCTTCTCAGCTCCAGAAGGCACCAACCACCAATAATCCACCGGCCGCCAATAATTCGTCGAAGAGTGTTTATGCATCGGCGATTTCGCCGATGCCGCGCAGCTCGATGCAGAATCAGAAGCGAATGATGAAGACGGCTAGATCGCCGGTGGTTGAGGTGAGCAAAAATGCGGGAATTTTGATACCAAACAAGCCTACAGTACTTTGAAGGGACATGGGATACTGTAGCTTTTGGTATCAAAATGAAGCTCTTGATATGAGGATTACTGTAGTCCGGGTCCCGCAGCGATTAAAGGGAGATACACTCGCTCCGCTCGAGCCGCTTACGCGGAATTTTCCGCCTACACTCGCGCTTCCGCGCTCGCCAAAACCTAGGCTTGTGTGGTCTCAAAATGAAGCTCGCCGGGTCTCGAAGCGATCTACAGTACTCTAAAGGAACATAGGGTACTGTAGCTAGGGAGATTTGGTATCAAAATGAAGCTCTTTATCTACCGGTTACTGTATTTTAGGTCCCGCAACGATTCAGCTAAATTTAAAGGGAGATACACTCGCTCCGCTCGAGCCGCTTACGCGGAATTTTCCGCCTACACTCGCGCTTCCGCGCTCGCCAGAACCTAGGCTTGTGTGGTCTCAAAATGAAGCTCGCCGGGTCTCGAAGCGATCTACAGTACTCTAATGGAACATGGGGTACTGTAGCTAGGCACATTTGGTATCAAAATGAAGCTCTTGATATGAGGATTACTGTAGTTAGGGTCTAGTAGCGATCCAGCTAAATTAAAGGGAGATACATTCGATCGGAATGTTGATCTACACTTGCCAAGGCATTTTTAGGGTCAAAATGATTCTCTCCGGGTCTCGAAGCGATTCCTATGGTCTCGCGACGATTCAGATTACTGTAATCCTCTTTGAGACGAACAATCTACAGTAGATCACAAAGCTACAGTATTTTTGAATTTTCACTACAGCAATCAAGGGATCTTGGGCTTCAGAGGTCCTACAACGATCTAGGAGAACAACAGAAGTCTCAAGAAAAACTGAATAGGGTCTTGCAACGATTTAGACTACAGTAACTTCAAAAATCTAAATCTAGGGTCTTGAAACGATTGTAACTACAGTAATCTCTAGACATTCTAATTCAAAATGTAGATCAAAGAAGCCTCTAAGGTACAGTAGTCCAAAGGTGGAAAATAGGCCTAAAGGCCCGAAAAAAAAGCCTGAAACCAGGGAAAATTCAATTTCCAGGCACCGAATTCCCGCCCATCCGGCACAAATGTCAACGTAAACAGTCTCGCAAAAAACCGGCGTCGAATCGCCAAAAAAGCGGCGACAGTATCGTGCGAATCGCAAGAACTCTCGCCGCGCGACAATTTAAAGACGCAAGAGGAAGAAGTGTCGCTGGAAGAGGACGTGAGCGACACGCCCTTTACCAAGGACTCGAAAGATCAGCCGAAGGCGAAAAACTATTGGCAAACTGTCAAAATCGAGATAGCCAAGGAGGATTTGCCGAAGTTGTATGAGATGTTTATAGTGAATCGAAATATGATCTTGGAGGCGGTGTCGTTCGATGGAATGCCATATTTTATATTCGGTGATCAGATTCATGAAGTCAATGGGCATACGGTACATACGAGGAGGTATTTTGAAGCGATTTTGGCGAAAGTTGCCGCATCCGGACAGGTAATTGGCGGAGTGTAAATGCGGAGTGTCGTTTGAAATTTTCCTTACAGCCCCTGGTGATCACCGTGATTCGAGCGTGGAATGTGAGATGTGCCACGAAGGCTCAGCTCTCACTTTTGCCTACGGTGAATGAGCAATGCAGTTATTTTATAGTTCGTAAGTCGCAAGAACTTTCCGCCTGCGCGGAAGCTTGCGGAAAACACCTCTTTTTCAGGTGTCCACCGCTTCTTCAAAACGCAAGGCTTCGTCATGAAGTTGCACAAAAAGAAAATCAACGTGCAGGACGTGCGTCCGGGCTCAAATGGCTCATTCGCCTTCTTCCACAACGACCGCATTCTGGACGTGGAGAATTCGAACGCAATCAACGGAGTTTCCGGAAAACCGGACGTCAAGAGTCTGCAGAAGCTGTACAATAAGGGGATGAAGGAGCGCGGATATGTGGAGTGGGTTGCGGAATCCGCGCGCGCGGAAGCTTGCGGTCTGATCCAAAAATTTTGTTTCCAGCGTTTTCGTCAGTCGAGTCATTGGTGCTCACACTTCGCCGAATCCGAGTATTCAGGGAGAGCTCGAAAATGCGCCGCCCAAGACGACGCAAGGTCCGCAAGTGCTTACGGCGGATAAGAAGGGTGAGTACGGTAGAGAGAGCCGCTTACGCGGAAAAATCCGCCTACACTCGCGCTTCTGCGCTCGGACTTGTTTGGTCTCAAACGATAGCTCTTGATCTACCAGATACTGTACTTGTGGTCTCACATCGATCTACAGTAACCCAGGCTTGTCTGGTATCAAAATGAAGCTCTTGATCTACCGGATACTGTACTTGTGGTCTCGAAGCGAAATGACTACAGTAACCTAGGCTTATTTGGTTTCAAAAGATAGCTTTAGATCTGCTGAATACTGTACTCAAGGTCTTGAAGCGAAGTGACTACAGTAACCTAGCCTTGTTTAGTCTCAAACGATAGCTTTTGATCTACTGAATACTGTAGTTTGGGTCTCGCAGCGATCTACAATACTTTAAAGGAACCTAGTCTCAAAATTCCAGTCATCGACGCAATCGACTTGCCGCTCGAAAGTGACGCAGTGGAAATTGCGCTCCGCGAGCTCTACCGCATTCAAATCCTGACGCAAACAACGGAAGGCGGACCCGTCAAAGTGGTACGGTAACATGCGGAAAAACACCGCGCGCGGAAGAAAAACACAATTTTTGCAGCCACCAACCAAGAAGGGCAAATCGCTGCTACGTCCAATCGTAACAATTCCATCGCCGCAAGCGGCAGCTGCGGCGGCGCCCTCTGCGGAACCGACGCGGAGCATCTACAAGGAGCAACCGAATATGGAGAAGTCGTTGTATGAGCCGTACGCGAAGATGCCGCGAACGAAACGCGGAAAATGGACGAACAAGAAGAATGTGCGACAGTCGACGATTAATTTCAAGGTGAGCAAGTGCGCTCCAGTGAACCAGGGGTCGAAAAATGGCCTAGACGCCCAAAAAATGGCCTAGAAACTCGAAAAAATGGCCTAGAAACCCAAAAAATGGCGTAGAAACTCGAAAATTGGCCTGGAATCTCGAAATTTGGCCTAGAAACCCAAAAAAATGGCCTAGAAACCCAAAAAATGGCCTAGAAACTCGAAAATTGGCCTGGAAACTCGAAATTTGGCCTAGAAACCCAAATTCAGGCCTAGAAATCCAAATTCTGGCCTAGAAACCCAAATGTCGACCTCCCAACCTGAAATTAATTTCAGGAAACCACGGAAACGTCGAAAATTTTGTCGGATATTCCGGATGACGTGGAATTGAAGAAGGTTGATGCGCGGAGCGGAATTGTTGCGTATATTCGCAATGCGTTTGGTGGAGAGAAATAAACGGATTTTGCGGCATGGTTTTGTGGGCGGAGCCTAATTTTTCAATCAATTTGAGTGAAAATGAGCCAAATTTGAGCCTAAAATGAGCAAATGCGCTCTATTGAGAAATTGGCGGTTTTTTGAAAAATTCAAATTTTTAGAAAGGTTGCACCCATGGAAAATCCCATTTTTCATCAATATTAGGTCAAAAACCTGAATTTTCAGCCAGAAAATCACTTTTTCATCAATTTTTCATCAAATTGTGTAATTTTCAGTGAAAATTGGCCAAATTTGACCCTAAAAGTAGCAAATGCGCTCTATTGAGAATTTGCCGGTTTTTTGAAAAATTCAAATTTTTAGAAAGGTGGAAAATCCCACTTTTCATCAAATTTAGGTCAAAAATCATCATTTTCAGTCAAATTTCCCAATTTCCACCCATAAAATGCTCACTTTTCCACTTTTTCCTCCTCAATTCGTCCAGCTCCATCGAAAAACTCGCGAAATTCGCGCAAAAACGTCGCAGCTTCGCCGTTCGGATCTCCTTCCCGCTCCTGAAGTGTCAAAATCGAGCGATTTTCCGCGCCGGCGGATTTTCCGGAGCCCTGAACTTCGCCAAAGTCGCCATCGTTGACGAGGGCAATGAGACGAGCGACAAGACGGTGTCCGTCGTCGCAAATTGCGCTTTTCGCCTGGAAAAAAAGCAATTTTGCGGCATGGTTTTCGAAAAAGCTTCAATTTGATACCAAACAAGCCTAGGTTTCACCCATTTTTGCAATTTTGCGGCATGGTTTTCAAAAAGCTTCAATTTGATACCAAACAAGCCTAGGTTTCACCCATTTTTGCAATTTTGCGGCATGGTTTTCAAAAAGCTTCAATTTGATACCAAACAAGCCTAGGTTCCACCTATTTTTGCAATTTTGCGGCATGGTTTTCGAAAAAGCTTCAATTTGATACCAAGCAAGCCTGGGCTCCGCCCATTTTTGCAATTTTGCGGCATGGTTTGTTAAAATTTAAGATTTTTTGGGCGAAAAAAGAGATTTTCATGATTTTGAAGTGAAACTTGATGATTTTCAGCTTAAAATGAGCAATGTGAATCATTTTGAAGCTGAAAATCATGATTTCCAATAAATTTTCATGATTTTTTGATTTTCAGATGAAAATTCAAATTCTAGAGCTTAAAATGAGCAATTTTCATCAATTTTGGTTGAAATTCATCAATTTTTATGAATTTTAGCTTAAAATTCATCAATTTTCATGAATATTAGCTCAAAATTCATCATTTTCCACCCAAAACCCCCAAACTTTCACCTTAATCGCCTTGCACTCCCATTTGTGCTGTCGCCAATCCTTCTTCTGACAATCCGTCGAGCAATACACCAAACTTCTGCACGCCGCGCATTTTTTCAGCTCTGCCACGTCACGTCGAATACAGTAGTTGCAGTAGCTCAAGCATTGCTCTTTGGAAAGAGCTATGGCGTAGGCTGAGGGCTCAATGAGCTCCGGGATTAGAGCCATCCTGAAAACACCAGTTTCAGGTTGTGAAGGCATTTGAAAAATCTGAATTTCGCAATTTTCGAGGCACAGAAATGTGGGAGGAGCTTCGAGAACAAAATTAGAAGGATTTGTGGGCGGGGCTTATTTTCAGAAGGGTTTGAGAAAGCTGTGAGGCACAGTTTTAGGGGCGGAGCTTATTTTCAAAAGCCCTAATTCAAAATAAGCATTTTTCTGGTTTTCAGCCAGAATCTGAAATTTCCAAAAATTAATTTTAGGCTAATTTTGAAGCTCTTGAAATTCTCTACAAAATAAGCCTGAATTTGAGTTTTGAAAATTTCAGATTCTGGTGGAAAATCAGGGTTAGGCTGAAAAATCTGAAATTTTCAAAACTTAATTTTAGGCTTATTTTGAAGCTCTTGAAATTCTCTACAAAATGAGCCTAAAATTAATTTTTGAAAATTTCAGATTCTGGCTGAAAATCAGGGTTAAGTTGAAAAAGTCTGAAATTTCAAAATTCAAATTCAGGCTCAATTTGTAGAGAATTTCAAGAGCTTCAAAATGATCCCAAACTTGACTTTTGAAAATTCAGAGTTTTTCAGCTTAACCCAGATTTTCAACCATAATCTGAAATTTTCAAAAATTAATTTTAGGCTTATTTTGAAGCTCTTGAAATTCTCTACAAAATAAGCCTAAAACTTCTGGGCTTCTGAGTTTTAGCCCGGATTTTCAACTAAAATCTGAAATTTCCAAAACTTAATTTTAGGCTCATTTTAAAGCTCTAGAAATTATCTACAAAATGAGCCTAAAATCATTTTTTGAAAATTTTCAGATTCTGAATGAAAATCAGGGTTAAGCTGAAAAAATCTGAAATTTCCAAAAATTAAATTCAGGCGCAATTTTTAGAGAATTTCAAGAGCTTCAAAATGATCCCAAACTTGACTTTTGAAAATTCAGAGTTCTTCAGCTTAACCCAGATTTTCAACCATAATCTGAAATTTTCAAAAATTAACTTTAAGCTCATTTTATAGCTCTTGAAATTCTCTACAAAATAAGCCTAAAACTTCAGGGCTTCTGAGTTTTAGCCCGGATTTTCAACTAAAATCTGAAATTTCCAAAACTTAATTTTAGGCTCATTTTAAAGCTCTAGAAATTATCTACAAAATGAGCCTAAAATCATTTTTTGAAAATTTCAAATACTGGCTGAAAATCAGGCTTAAACCAGGCTGAAACTAAAAAAAATTGGTACAAATGAAAATGAAAGCGGGCGGCGCTTATAAAGGGTACCAAAAAGTGGGGGGCGGAGCCTAATTCAATCTTATTGTTCGCTGTGCAAAATTAGCATTTCATGTCAGAAGCCATCAATTTTCATCTGTACGAAAATTGAGTGGCAAGAAAGAAAGGGCCCCCGAAATTGGATTTTTTTCTGGTACGCCCACGGGTTTTTTGACAAGCTTCTCTATTCCATTTTCCCCATTTTTAATTGGCCAAAAACAAAACAACCAAGACGACAAAAAAGGGCGAAAAATCATAAAAATTTATGTGTTTTTGTGTGTGTGTGTGTGCTAATATGTTAATGCGGCCTACACATGCGAAAAAAATTGAGAATGGGAAAATGACACCACCACAAAAACCGTGCCGCAAAATTGCAGAAGGAACTACAGTAATCGGTAAAACCCATAGACGCATCAATTTTCAAAAATTCAAATTTTATTTTTAACCAATTTTTGAAACGTATTTTTTTCTGGAAAAAATCTAGAGTAGTCAAATTGGGTCTCAAAACTCTCCAAATTTAAAGGCGCATAAAACTACAGTAATCTTCTTAGGATTACTGTATTTATAACAATCCAAACAATAGACGGATCAATTTTCAAAAATTCAAATTTTATTTTTGACAAACTTTTGAAACGTATTTTTTTCTGGAAAAAATGTAGAGTAATCTATCTACAGTAGTCAAATTGGGTCTCAAAACGCTCCAAATTTAAAGGCGCATAAAACTACAGTAATCTTCTCAGGACTACTGTATTTATAACAATCCAAACCATAGACGGATCAATTTTCAAAAATTCAAATTTTATTAATTGCAAATTTTTGAAACGTATTTTTTTTTTTTGGAAAAAATTCAGAGTAATCCACCTACAGTAGTCAAATTGGGTCTCAAAACACTCAAAAATTTAAAGGCACATAAAACTACAGTAATCTTCTTAGGATTACTGTATTTATAACAATCCAAACAATAGACGCATCAATTTTCTAAAATTCAAATTTTATTTTTAACCAATTTTTGAAACGTATTTTTTTTTGGAAAAAAGCTAAAGTACCTACAGTAGTCAAATTGGGTCTCAAAACGCTCCAAATTTAAAGGCGCCTAGAACTACAGTAATCTTAGTAGTTTTATAGGATTACTGTATTTTTTTGGAAAAATTAGAGTATTCAGATTCAAATTGAAGCAATTTTCTGTTCAAAAACCATGCCGCAAAATTGCAAGCCACGCCCACAAAAATGTGTGCCCAAAATACAGAAAACTATGATTTTTGAACCAAAAATTAATCAAACTGAAATGTTCTTGAAGTATACTAGGAACTAGGGGGAAAATCCGGATTATTTTTTTGAAAAAAAAATTATGACGAAATTTGTAGTTTTAGAATAAAGCAGGAGTTAGAAAAAGTCTAGTTTAATATGAGCAATTTCAGGTCAAAAACAGGTATAAAATGAGCAATCAACTCAATTTTTAACGAAAAAAAAAATCCAAAAATGAGAAATACTTTAGAACAACAGCGAAAAAAAATAGTGAAAAAATCCAAGTGATAAAATAAAGTTAACAGAAAGTTAGTGAAGTCCAATTGAGGTCCACAATTTGTTCAAAAATCCCTCGTTTTGAGCCTGATTTGGGCCGTTTCGAGTAGCGTTTTCGGCCTGAAAAATGGGGCTTTTTAGGTGTAATTTCGGGCCCGAAAAAACTCACATTATAGGCTGCCAATGGACGCATTCCAGCTGCTGAGCGAACCGATAATCGAGAAGAACTGCAAGAGAAAAATCGATAATTTTTGTTTTGTTTATTTTTTGGAAAAAAATATGTATTAGGTTACAAAATTTTCGGGAAGCCACGCCCACTTTTTGCAAGTTTGCGGCATGGTTTTTTGAGGGCTTTAATTTGAAACCAAACAAGCCTAGGCCCCGCCCATTTTCGCAATTTTGCGGCATGCTTTTTGAAAAGCTTCAATTTGAAACCAAACAATGCTAGGCTCCGCCCCTTTTTGCAGTTTTGCGGCATAGTTTCTCATCAAAAATGTGTATTTTCTAGGCTCAAAAACCATGCGGCAAAATTGCAAAAGTAGGCGGAGCCTAAGCTTGTTTGGTATCAGATTAAAGCTCTCAAAAACCATGCGGCAAAATTGCAAAAAATAGGCGGGGCCTAGGCTTATTTGGTATCAAATTAAAGCTCTCAAAAACCATGCGGCAAAATTGCAAAAATGGGCGGGGACCTGTGGTTTTTTAATATCAAAATATTCCAAAACATATTGTTCAAAGAACATTTTTTGAAACATAATTTTTCGGGGTTGAATTTTGAACTGAAAAATTTGGAAAATTCGACGTATCAGGGTCAAAAATCATCAATTTTCAAGATTTTCAGGTTTAAATTTCAAATTTTCAGCATTTTCAGCCTGAAATTAATGGTTTCCGGCTGTTAAATGTCTCAAGTTTTTTAAAGACCAAAAAAAGAATATCAATCGTTCAAAAAAAATTTTCGAGAATTTCAAATTTTTTTGAAACGTAATATTTCGGGGTTCAATTTTCTGGGTCAAAATTAATCAATTTTCAAGATTTTTGATTCAAAAATCGCCAATTTTCACGATTTTCAGCCTGAAATTCATCAATTTTCACTCAAATTTTCAGCATTTTCAGCCAAACTCACTTCAACGACGTGTCAAATTGCGACGCATTCAAAAATGCACTTCTGTTCGCGGCATGCGGAACTCCCGTCAAATTTTCCGGCTCCTCCTCTTCTTGTTGTTCAATTATCGATTGATGATGATGCATGGCCGGGGACGAGGAGAACGACGCGTTTTCTAGGCCATTCAAATTTAGGCCAGCGCTACGTAAAACTATTCCCGATGCGGTTCCGTTGATGATTTCCTGGAAAAATGGGGATTTTGGATTTCGGAGAGCACAGAAAAGTGGGCGGAGCTTCTTATAGGTTAAAATGAGCATTTTTGTGCTGAAAATCATGATTTTCATGAATTTTAGGTTAAATGAGCAATTTTAGGTCATTTCTGAGCTGAAAATCATGATTTTCATGAATTTTAGCTTCAATGAGCAATTTTTACTAATTTTTTTTCAAACTTAGGTGAAAAAGAGCAATTTTGGAGAATTTTTGAGCTGAAAATCGTGATTTTCATGAATTTTAGGTTAAATGAGCAATTTTAGATGATTTTTGATGAACTTGAGCAAAAATGAGCAATTTTAGGTCATTTTTAAGCTGAAAAACGGGATTTTTGATAAGTTTAGGTCAAAATGAGCTATTTCGGGTCATTTTTGGCCAATTTTCATGTTTTTTGGCTCATTTTCAACCAAAAATCAATATTTCTGGCTGATTTTCATCAAAAATTTGATCAGGAAAGAAAATACAAGGTTTTTGGTTTGGGATAAAGCTTCGGAATGCTTTTTAAGGCAAAAAGAACAATTTTAGGTCATTTCTGGCCAATTTTCATGTTTTTCGGCTCATTTTGAGTCATTTTCAACCGAAAATCAATATTTCTGGCTAATTTTCATCAAAAAATTCGAAAAATATACCTTACAACTGCACGGCATCACCCCAATCATCGCGTTCTGATCAAAAAGCGTCGCATTTCGGCTGAGAGCTTGATGGGCGTGTGTGACACACGAATATCGGATGTGAATCCAATTTTTGTTGGGCGGCGCCTGATGGCTGACAACTTGTCCGTGGCGCGAAAATAAATTCAAAATTGCCGGGATTTGCGCCGCGGATTGGAATCCGAATACGGTAACCCAAGTGTCGGCTGTGTCTTGTGGGGAATTTTGGAAGATTTGTTGGGTTGTTGAGGAGAAAGTTGTTGTGTTTGGGTCTTGAGACGATTCTTGGGTTACTGTAGTTGATACGGTAGGCAATGGAACTGGAAAAAGGAAATTTATCGATGTTTTAGCTAGAAAACTTGAAGTTTTGCTAAACTTTGTAGTTTTCTATGAAATTTAACTGAAAATAGTCTGAAAATGCTGAAAATTGACTGAAAATTCAAGTTTTTCATGAGAAATAATGATGTTTAGCTAGAAAATCGGAATTTCTTCAAATTTTAGCTAAAAATTCGAGTTTTCTAGCTAAAAATGGAGATTACCATGGAAAACTTGGATTTTCAGCCAGAAATTCAGCTTCTTCACGATTATCAGCACAATTTACTTGTTTAAAAGCTGAAAGTCCGAGTTCTTCGCGAAAATTTGCCTTTTCAGCTAAAAAATTCAGCTTCTTCGCCATTTTAAGCACATTTCATTTGATTTTCCGGTAGATTTTATGGAAAAGATGATTTTTAGCTGAAAATCTGCATTTTCAGCCAGAAATTCGAGTTTTCCAGCTAGAAAGCGAGATTTTCAGCTACATTTTCGATTTTCAGCCAAAACTGAAGGATTTCTTCAAATTTCAGCTAAAATTCGAGTTTTCCAGCTAGAAATCGAGATTTTCAGTCATTTTTTTGATTTTCAGACAAATTTTCATTGTTTCTTCGATTTTCAGGCAAAACTGAATATTTTCTTCGAATTTCAGCTGAAAATTCGAGTTTTCTAGCTGAAAATCCGGATTTTCAGTCAATTTTTTGCATTTTCAGACGAATTTTCATTGTTTCTTCGAATTTCAGCTGAAAATTCGAGTTTTCCAGCTAGAAATCGAGATTTTCAGCAACATTTTCGATTTTCAGACAAATTGTCATCGTTTCTTCGATTTTCACGCAAAACTGAAGGTTTTCTTCAGATTTTTGCTGAAAATTCGAGTTTTTTTAATTTAAAATGCAGATTTTTATTGAAAACTTGAACTTTCAACTATTTTTCATCATTTTTTAGATTTACAGCTGAAAAATCAAGTTTTCCAGCTAAAAAACCAGATTTTCAGCGAAATGTTCGATTTTCAGACAAATTTCCAGCTTCCCACCCCAAAAAACCTCACCATTTCTTTGCGCCAGTGGCGAGCTAACATGTCCGCTTCCTCTTGCAGCAAAAGTCGCTCTGCGCGACAACTTTTTCGCCGGCTCCAATTGATCGCGCAGCGAACGCAACGGTGGTGCAGCAGCACCAGCGGCAGCTTGCGGAAAGCCTGCCGCAACTTTTGCCACCTCATTTTGTTGTGTTGGCGTCGCGGAAGCCGCGTTTTTCTGTTGAACTAAGGCTGGCGACCAATGCACGGATTTTGACGCGTGTTGCGTTGCGGCAGGTGACGCAAAAATGTCCGCGGAAGGTGCGGAAGCTCCGAAACTAGAGTTTAGTTGAGTAGGAGCCATGCTTTTCCGCTTTCCGCCTCCAAAAAGATATGCGGGAGTGGATTGATCGATTGGTTCGCCGATTGAGGAGATTTGCGTGAAATCCAACTCTGACGGTTGATTTTCGCGTGAAAATGAGGAGGAGAACATCTGAAATCTGAAATATTACCTGTTTGAAACTTCTTCCGAGCTCCGGAAACGCGGAAAATACAAGAGCGCGCGCGGAAAAACGAGAAAAATGGGAATTCGAATTTGTTCGTGGCGGTGTTTGCACACACTGTTGCGTACCTTGGCATTTTATTTGACGCGCAGTTATTTTTATTTTTTTCGAGGGGAAAACGGTTTTTCGTGGTTTTGCAGCTGAAAATTGGAAAAAAACTGAAATTTTCATCTCAAAATCAATAATTTTTACACAAAATTCACAAAAATTGTCAAATTTAAGCGGCCACTTGTTTTTCGGGATGATTTAGTGAATTTCGCAAGTGTCGAATTCGTGACTTCAAAATATCCCAGTCAAAATAGCATCCGGTCAAAGTTCGTGATTTTCCGGGCGCGTTGCGGAACGCGTCGCGTGTGTGCAGCAGACGTTTGTTGGCCCAGAGTACGGTGTCGCCTGGAAGATAATTTGTGACGTGGACTATTTTTGGGCGGGAAATTTGAATTTTTCAAAATTTGGGTGTTGAAAAACTGCGTGGATTTTTGGCGCGAAAATTGAATATTCAAAAAAAAATCATCGCCACGTGAATTCAAAGCAAAAATTTGAATTTTCGAATTTACCGCCTGAATTTTGCAACGTGGAGTTTTTGGCGCGAAAATTGAATTTTGAAATTTTCAGAAAAAAATGTTGACACGTGGATTTTTTTGCTAAAAAACTCAAAATTTTGAATTTGAAAAATCAGGCGCTAAAATTTTAAAAATTTTAAATTATTAAAATTTCCTGCCTGAATTTTGCCACGTGTATTTTTGGCGCGAAAAAATATCAGGCGCTAAAATAAAAAAAAATTGAATTTATTAAAATTTGGCGCCAAGTTTTTCCACGTGGATTTTTTGGTGCGAAAATTGAATTTTCAAATTTTCAACACCCCGTTTTTGGCGTCAAAGATCAATATTTCAAATTTTTGGCTCAAAAATTCAAAAATTTTGAATTTTCTACTTTTGGCGCCAAACATTGCCACGTGTATTTTTCGACGCGAAATTCAAAATTTCAAAAATCTCACCATCATCCAACGCAAACTTCAACACATTTCGCTCCTGATAACAATACTCTGTGAAAATCTTCATCGCCCGATAGATCTCCTGAATCTTGTCCGGTTCACAATCATAAAACCAACTCCTCATCGCATTTCCAAACTGTATCTCGCAAACTTCGCCCAGCTCATTAAGCCTAATCACTTTATGCCGTGCACACATATCATAATCGAAACGTTGCTCCGCAATTCCGTTTTGACCTTCATGAACATCATAGCCCCGCTCAATGTATTCCATGGAATATTTCGTGAGCACTTCGAAGACGTCCGGTTTTTCCGCGCGCAGCTGTTGTGCCACGTGGAATCCGTCGACGAACAGCGAGTTGCCGCCGGTTTCCGCGCGCTGGAGCATGTGAAGAAGCTGGAGTTGCGGAGGGTTTGCGAGCGATGGGAAATCGGTGTGAAAGGGGAGACTGCCATTGGAAGCGTAGGCCATGTTGGAAGCATCGGATTTGGTGGCAACTTCGAAGACTGTGCTGGAAAATTTAAAGGAACATGGGGTACTGTAGCTGGATTTAAAGGAACCTAGGCTTGTTCGGTATCAAAATAAAGCTCTTAATCGACCGGTTACTGTAATTAGGGTCCCGCAGCGATACAGCTAGATTTAAAGGAAAATACACTCGCTCCGCTCGGCCGCTTACGCGGAATTTTCCGCTCACACTCGCGCTAGGCTTGTTTAGACTCAAAATAATTTTCTCCGGGTCCCGAAGCGATCTACAGTACTCCAAAGGAACATGGGGTACTGTAGTTGGATTTGAAGGAACCTAGGCTTGTTTAGTATCAAATTGAAGCTCTTGATCTACTGGTTACTGTACATAGGGTCTCGCAGCAATTCAGCTAGATTCAAAGGGACATACACTCGCTCCGCTCGGCCGCTTAGGCGGAATTTTCCGCCTACACTCGCGCTTCGCTGGAACCTAGGCTTTTTTGGTCTCAAAATAATCCTCTCCGGGTCTCACAGCGATCTACAGTACTTTAAAGGAACATGGGAAACTGTAGCTAGATTTAAAGGCGCATATCTTACTGTACCTACCCTAATTGACATGCATTTTTTGGTTTTGTTGAAGAAAAAATATTATTCAAAATATAAGGTTGTTATTTTCTTTAAGCCAAAATCTACAATTGCGACAAGTTGAAATTGAAAATCTTTTTATTCCAACGTTTCGACGTATAACGTCATCATCAGGGATAATACTGAAAAAATAAAATGGGTTATTTACAATGTATAAGTTACAAATTTTTGAAATAAACTTAAAAAACCAAAAATCTCGAAAAACCAACAAAAAATAAAATAAACCTGCTAAAGTGCGTCGAGGATTGGCTATGGGGAGCCGCCTTGCACCAATGTTAGCAGTTATTTACATGGATTCTATTGAATTTCCAGCTCGTAGTCTTTCCAATATCTGTTTCTATCGTTACATTGACGATATAATTGTTCTGGCTGCGTCAAAGGAGGATTTGAATGAGATTTTCCAATGTCTCAATTCACAATCCAACTTCATAAAACTAACAAGGGAAGAGCCTACCAATGGTTGGCTTCCTTTCCTAAATTTCGAATTACGCATCCAGGACAATTCTATTGTTCATCGCTGGTATCGGAAACCAAGTAGTAAGAATTTGCTGGTACGGTTTGATTCTTTTCATCCCATCAAACAAAAGTCGAATATCGTAGTCAATACGATTCGAACAGCAAAATCTTGCTCTACTTCGGATAATAAGTCCTATTCAGAAAATTTGGCGTTAAGAGTATTGGAGAAAAACGGATACAATATTTCTAAACAAAAATCTAATAGACCTTTCTATCAAAAACGAGTATCCGTTCAAACCAATGTAGATCATTGTATTATGACTATTCCTTTCATGGGTGATATGGTCACGAAACGGATTCGGAACATTCTGAAAGAATTTGAACTGGATACACAAGTGGTTGAACTCAAAGGGAGGTCACTTAAAGATATCTTGGTCAAAAACAGATGTTTCGAATCTACCTGCAATCATCGTGACTGTAGAATCTGTGAAAAATTCGGAATAGGAAAATGTAATGTGAAAGGCGTAATTTATAAAATCACATGTGACTGCGGGGAATTTTATATTGGAGAAACAGGCCGACCTTTTGAGTCTAGGTTTGCGGAACACAGACGTGCCTGCAATAAACCTATGACTAAGTCTTATAGTTCGAGTGTTTGGGCAAAACATTCTAAGGAAAAACATGGTGGAGAGGCTTTGGTGATTGATGTTGATATTCTGGAAGTCGAACGCAATACTAATATTCGGAAGATCAGAGAAGGGGTTTTGATAAAACATCACAATCCTTCATTAAACAATAAAGAGGAACTCTCGGATATGATCACAAGGCTTGGAACAATCCAAATACCAAATTCTTTCTAACTAACATCAATAAAACACAAATTCTCATCTAAATTCATTTCAATTTCAATTTCACAATAAAAAAACAAATCAAAAGAATAAAAATTCTCCTAAAGTACTAACAACACTCCGCCTACACGCACTTTAGCAGGTTTATTTTATTTTATTTTTTGTTGGTTTTTCGAGATTTTTGGTTTTTTAAGTTTATTTCAAAAATTTGTAACTTATACATTGTAAATAACCCATTTTATTTTTTCAGTATTATCCCTGATGATGACGTTATACGTCGAAACGTTGGAATAAAAAGATTTTCAATTTCAACTTGTCGCAATTGTAGATTTTGGCTTAAAGAAAATAACAACCTTATATTTTGAATTCAACTAACAATGCGATTGATTAACTTGTTCCCACTCAAATTTACGAAAAAATATTAGAAATAATTTTTTTTTTTGAAAATTTATGATTTTTTTTTGGAAAACTAGGTCACGTGAAAATGTTTTTTTTTCGCGTCAAAACCTACAGTAACCCTGTCATTTTTTATATCAAAAAATTCCCCAAAGCGATCTACAGTACTCTGGGTACTGTAGCTAGATTTAATGGGACATTTTGGTATCAAAATGAAGCTCTTGATCTACCGTACTCACCCAAAATGCGTCCTTTTGATCATTCCAATCCTCTCGCCAATCGCCTCAACCGCTCCGCGTCTTCCCTTTTTTGCGCCGCTCAACACCGCAATTCCGTCGCGGCAAACTGCCGCAAGGAAATCATGAGCAATGCGGTCATCGCGCAAAAACCCGCCATGCTCAAATCGCTGCAAGCTCCCCAACTTTTCCGCGCCCCACGTCTCGCCGGGCGCCAAATAGACGCGTCGACGAGCGGCGCGGCTTTCCGCGTTGCTTGGGTCGCGTAAGCGGAGCCACGCGGAAGGATAGGTGGAGATGAGCTCTTGGGAAGTCCATTGGATGTTGAGGGTGTCGGATTCAGAATCCAGCCAGATTTTCTGGGCGGTCTGTTCGACGTCGAATGTGTTCATGGTGAGATTTCGGGCGGTCATGGCGGGAGTTTGGGTGTAGGTAGAAGGATCGGGGGAAGTATCGCGAAGCCAGATCAATGGGAAGGTGCTCACACGTCCTGCAAAAATGAGGGGTACTGTAAATTTAAAGGGACAGCATGAATCTACCCTATAATGTTTGGACTCAAAATGATCCTCTCCGGGTCCCGCAGCAATCTACAGTACCTTCAAGGAACATGGGGTACTGTAGCTAGATTTAAAGGGACATACACTCGCTCCGCTCGAGCCGCTCACGCGGCATTTTCCGCCTACGCTCGCGCTTACGCGCTCGAGGACTCAAAATAACCCTCTCCGGGTCTTGCAGCGATCTACAGTACTCTAAAGGATTATGGGGTACTGTAGCTAGATTTAAAGGGACATACACTCGCTCCGCTCGAGCCGCTTACGCGGAATTTTCAGCCTACACTCGCGCTTACGCGCTCGAGGCTTCTTTAGACTCTTCTCCGGGTCTCACGGCGATCTACAGTACCCCTAGGCTTGTTCAGACTCAAAATAATCCTCTCCGGGTCTCGCAGCGATCTACAGTACTCTAGGTTACTGTAGCTATATTTAAAAGAACGTTCATTCCCAAAAATTTTACCGCCGAAAATACGTTTCAATTATGTAGCTAATATTTTGGACCGAAATTGATTTTAGTATTTTTGTCTCTAACGATACATAATCCTCTCTGGGTCTCGCAGCGATCTACAGTACTTTAAAGGAACATGGGATACTGTAGCTAGATTTAAAGGAACATACCGTCATTCCACGTCACTTTCACCAAACGATCCTTCGTCTCTTGCACATTTACAAGTTGTCTAGAAGAGGCGAAAAATCTTCTGAAAATTTAATTTTCTGGAATTTTTTTTTTCAGAGATTCAGAATTTGGAAATCAACTGACCTGCTAACAAACTTTGAAAGCATTTTTTTTTGAAAAAAAATTTTTAGACGCGGAAAATCAAATGAATAAAGTGTAGCGTGCAAAAAACAAATAGGCGAGAGAGTGCGATAAGGGGAGACGCAGAGATAAAAAAAATGATTGGACTTTGATACATCATTTTGGGAAGTTTTGCTTTGGGGAAAGCAGCGATCTACAGTACTTTAAAGGAATATGGGGTACTGTAGCTACATAGAGTTAAAGGGACATAGGCTTATTTGGGATCAAAATGAAGTGCTTTATCAAAGGCTTACTGTAATTTAGGTCCCGCAGCGATTCTGCTAGATTTAAAGGGACATACACTCGCTCCGCTCGAGCCGCTTACGCGGAATTTTCCGCCTACACTCGCGCTTCCGCGCTCGAGGCTTGTTTAGACTCAAAATGTCCCTCTCAGGGTCCCGTAGCGATCTACAGTACTTTAAAGGAGCATGGGGTACTGTAGCGGGATTTAAAGGTGCCTGCGTCGAGATTTTTGGAATTTTCTGGATAGGGAAAATTTGACAGGATTTTTGACAGCCTCAGAATTTTAACCCTAAAACCTACTGCATTCTTGTTGTCAAAAATCACATCACTCAAATCCTACTCAAAAATTCCTGATGTCAAAAATCCTGACATATTTCTCCTACCTCAACATATTTGGTGTCCAAAAACCGCAAATTTTCCGATGCGTCAAAAATCGCACCATATTTTCCCTACCCAAAAAATTTTTCTGCAAGAACTCATCACTTTTTTTTGTGCCCAGCTGTTTTCCAGATGTGTTATTTTTGCGGCCGAGGCAAAAAACTTAGGCCACGCCCACTTTTTTCTAGGCCACGCCCCTTTTCTCATGCTTCATCTTTTTGTGTGTGTGAGCTATTCATTTTTTCCCTCGTTTTTTTGCTTTCGCACCAAAAACTTTAAAAAATGTGTCTGATTTTTCTGAAAATTCTGATATTCTTGAATTTTTGCGCTAAAAATTACCACGTGGCAAAAGCACAAACTTCTAACGACTATATCAATTTTGATTATGACGAAGGCGATTGGAAAATCGACGAAGTTAGCCGAATTCTCAAGTCTCATGGGAATTATAGCAAAAATGACTATCCGATGATGGATCGAGGTGAGATTTTTGGGAAAAATGGGAAAAAATCCGATTCTCCTTGTGATTACGGTCATTTTGACACCCATATTTCCTATGTTCCTTTAAATTTTCTTAAAGGCGCATAGGAGGGTCTCGCCACGATCTCCCTTTAAACCCAACATTTTCCCAAAGAAAAACATACCATTAGATTTAGAATTCTGAGATCTACAAGATGCACTAGATCTCGCAGCGAAACAAGCTTTTTGGGAAGAAAAAGTGACCCCCTCCCTTTAAGGTCTGACAGTTTTTACTCTAGACACATGATAAATTTTGCCACGTGGCAATTTTCGCGCTTTAGAACTCTAAGAATCTTTCACTCCAAACCAATAGCATCATTTTGACACCCATATTGCCTATGTTCCTTTAAATTTTCTTAAAGGCACATAGAAGGGTCTCGCAACGATCTCCCTTTAAATTCAATATTTTCTGAGAGAAAAATATACCATTTTGCTCAGAATTCCGAGCTCTACAAGATGCACTAGGTCTCGCAGCGAAATCTTGATTTTTTGGAAAAAAGGTGACCCCCCCCCCCTTTATGGGTCTCGTCACGATCTCCCTTTAAATCCCATATTTTCCCAGAGAAAAATATACCATTTTGTGCAGAATTTTGAGCTTTACAAGATTATCTGGGTCTCGAAGCATAAATCTGACATTTGGGGTATTTAGGGTAACTTCCTTGTGTGCCCTATAATTACAGTATCCTCTTTATTTTCCAGAATCAAGAAGAAAAAGTGCTGGCCATTTTTCTTTCTCCGTGAATAATTGACTCAATTTAAGTGAGTAAGAAGGAAAAAACGGGAAAAAAGTAGCACTCTTCCTTTTTTTCTTCAGCTTCTTCTAACTAATTTCCTCGCATTTTTTGCTGTGCGAGCCTAACAACACAATAAAAAAAGGAGATGAGCCAGGAAATTTGATTAATATTATATAAGTAAGAAAGGAATGCGCAATAAGTCGAGCGAAAGGAAATTTGATTATGTGAGAGGTGTTCCTTTAATCAAGGGGTACTGTGGATTGAGTTATCCCAAAATTCAGATTTCGCTTCGAGACCTAGCGCATCTTGTAGAGCTCGAAATTCTGAATCTAATGGTATATTTTTATTTGGAAAATTTCATATTTTAAAGGGAGATCGTGACGAGACCCTCTCATGCGCCTTTAAAACTTTTTCACCTTTTCTCCCAAAAATCATGCTTTCGCTGCGAGACCTAGTGCATCTTGTAGAGCTCGAAATTCTGAATCAAATGGTATATTTTTCTCTTGTAAATTTTGGATTCTAATCGTGACGAGACCCTCCCTGTGCCTTTAAAAATCTAACTTTTACCCTGAGCAATATGGGTGTCAAAAACACCGTATTTTCCACCACAAAACTACAAAGTCTATCAAAATTCCTCAAAATTTCTTCTCAAAAATCGCCCCAGGGGAATATATGTTGTATTGTGTGTCCTATCAATCCACAAAATGTCAAAAGAGGAACAAAATTTTTTGAAAAAAAAATTTTTTGGTGCTGGGATTCTCCACCATACATACACCAATGAGCATTTTCAGCAAAAAAAAGCTGAAAAAATTTTTTTCGTCTGTTCACGGCTCAACGCGTTTGGGGAATCCTATCCGAGCTAGTTTTTTTGTCAGGCGCCAAAAAAACTCAAAAAAAATTTTTTTTTTTTGAGTTGAGTTGCGCGCGAACAAAAAACACAAAGGAGACAATTATTATAGCCATTTTTGGGACCAAAAATTGTCGGAATTTTTGAGGAAAGGGAAGCTGTGTAGTTCTCGAGGAGAATCCGGAAAAATTATCGATTTTTTGAAAATTTGAAAAACATCAGATTTGGCGGGAAAAATCCTTGTGGCATAGATTTTTTGAAAATTTCAAAAACTCAATTTTGGCGCTTAAAATCCAAGTGGCAGAATTTTTTTTTGAAAATTCAGATTTTTCCGCTTAAAAATGTGTGTAGTTCTCGAGGAGAAGTGAAAATTATCAACAAAAAAAAATTTTTTTTTTGCAGATAAACCCACAAATGTGACAATACAAATGTACGTGGAGGGAATGTCGTCGTTTCGCGCGCAAACTATGGTAGGTTGAATTTTCGGCGCCAAAATTTGATCTACCGTATTTTTTGGCGCCCAAAATAGACCTTTTGTTTTTCAAAAAAAAAGTTCACACCTCAAAAATCCGGGGATTTTTGAGCAGAATAATTATCGGACCTTGAAAAAATGTTCTACTTTTTTTGTTTCCTGGACAAAAAAAAAACTTTTTTCCTTGTACCCAAGTTTTCATGAATTATTCAAAAGGCACAGAAAATAATTATTTAGGGGACCTTTTTTTTCTCAAAAAAAAAAATTGTTTTTTTTTTGATAATTTTATTACATCGTAATAAAGATGACAGATGCTAGTCTCCAAGAAAAAATTTTAAAATTTTTGAAAAATGTTTCGTCGGCGAGATAATTGAAATGATTGACAAGTGACAAAAAATTTGTCTGCGGCGGGATTTTTTTCAAGGAAAAAATCGTTTCAGTGGTCCTTAGGGGTTGAATTTAAGAAAAATTCATAGAATTTCGCGTCAGGACCCAGAAAATCCAAAAATCTAGGTGCTCACGGTCATTTTGACATCCATATTCCCTAGGTTAGGAAAAAAAAATTAAAGGCGCATAGAAGGGTCTCACCACGATCTCCCTTTAAATTTCAGATTTTTACATCGTGAAATATACTGTTGAAATCAGAATTCTGAGCTCTATAAAATGCACTAGGTCTCGTAGCGAAATTTCGAATTTTGGGAGAAAAGGTGACCCCCCCTCCCTTTAAGGGTCCCACCACGATCTCCCTTTAGGCTCAAAAGTTTCGAGAGAAAAATATACCATTTTAATCAGAATTCTGAGCTCTACAAGATGCACTAGGTCTCGAAGCGAAATCATGATTTTTGGAAAAAAAGGTGACCCCCCTCACTTAAGGGTCATACCTCGATGTCCCTTTAAATTCCAGGATTTCATATCGTGGGGTATACCGTAAGATTCAGAATTTAGAGCTCTACAAGATGTACTAGGTCTCGGAGCGAAGTTCTGAAATTTTCTGAAAAGTGACCCAACCCCCTTAAGGGTCTCACCACGATGTCCCTTTAACCTCAAAAGTTCCGAGAGAAATTTATACCATTCAAATCAGAATTCTGAGCTCTACAACATCCAAAATCAAAAAAAATTCCAGGATTTCCAACTGGACATCTACTTCCAAGAAATGTGGGACGACCCTCGCCTACGTCACAACAAAACCAAGCGAATTCTAGTCAAAGATCCGAAAATCTTTGCACTTCTCTGGCATCCCGATCTATATTTCGCAAATGCTCGCACAGCCAGTTTTCACGACGTGACCCAGCCCAATTTTTTGGTATGGATTTATCCGAATGGCAGTGTCTGGTATGATTGTAGGATTTCGTTGACCGTTTTGTGTATGCAAGATTTGTCGAGATATCCGCTAGATACTCAGAATTGCGGGCTACGGATTTTGAGTTGTGAGTTTTTTGGTGAATTTCATGATCTTTAGGTGATTCCGGTCAGTTTGACACCCATAACGCCTTGGTTTCTTGAAAAAAATTTTAAAGGCACATGGGAGGGTCCCGCCACGATCTCCATTAAAACCGAATAGATTCCCAGAGAAAAATACACCGTTCGACGCAGAATTTTGAGCTCTACAAGATGAGCTAAGTCTTGTGATGAAATTCGAAAATTTGCGAGAAAAGATGACCCCCCTCGCTAATGGGTCCCGCCACGATCTCCCTTCAAACCAAACAATTTCCCAGAGAAAAATATACCATTCGATCCAGAATTCTGAGCTCTACAAGATGAATTAGGTCTTGAAGAAACCCCCCTCTCTCTTCAAAAGTTTTCCGATTAAAATCGCATCATCTAATCCTAATTTCCAGACGCCTACGACATCGACGAACTGATCATAAATTGGGCTGCGCCAGACAAAGACGCAGTCGTAGTCAACAAGAACATCCGAATGCCCGATATGAAGCTGATCGCCCAGAAGATCTACACAAAGAACGACACTTATGCTACAGGTAGGTGTTGATGATTCGAATCAGAATTCGAAATTTCTTGATTTGGGGAGGAAATTTAATGTGATTTGATTTGTGCACTATAAAATGCGTGGCGAATTTGGAAGAAATATTATTTTTAACCATGAAGTTCCTGGTGTTGGTTTCGATTGTCAGCGGATTGTCAGCACTCAATGTGACAACAACTCCGGAAGCCCCGAGAAATATCAGCAGAAAGGCTGTGAATCTAGCTGGAAACCTGTCATCTACCCTACCACCAAGGAGTTCGGGAGCTTCACAGAATGTTAGCAGAAAGACTCGAGCTGGAAACCTGTCTTCCACTCTTCCACCAAGAAGTTCGGGAGCTCCGAGAAATGTCAGCCGAGCTAGAAACCTATCATCTACCCTACCACCAAGAACTCCTGGAGCTCCGAGAAATGTCAGCCGAGCTGGAAACCTGTCTTCAACTCTACCCCCAGCTTCAGGAGCCCCAAGAAATGTCAGCAGAAACACTCGAGCTGGAAACCTATCATCTACCCTACCACCAAGAACTCCTGGAGCTCCGAGAAATGTCAGCCGAGCTGGAAACCTATCATCTACCCTACCACCAAGAACTCCTGGAGCTCCGAGAAATGTCAGCCGAGCTGGAAACCTATCATCTACCCTACCACCAAGAAGTTCGGGAGCTCCGAGAAATGTCAGCCGAGCTGGAAACCTATCATCAACTCTACCCCCAGCTTCTGGAGCTCCGAGGAAAGTCAGCAGAAAGTCCGTCGATCTTTCGAGTGCCAGCACTGAATCTCCAATATCTGCGTCTTCATTCGCATCAGTTCTCAGCGGAATCGCTTCAAACTTGGTAGAAAGTAGCTCAGCTTCATCAATCGTCAAGCAAATCGCACAAACTCAAAGCGGATCTTCGCCAGTCCCATCAGACAGAACAATTGTCAACAGTTTACTCGAATTCCTCCGCAAATCTGCTTCCAGCCGTCGGACTGCTGCATCTACCGTGTTCACCACCGAAAATCCCAGCACAGCTAAATAATTTGTGGAAGAGTAATATTTTAATAAATGATTTCGAGAAAATTGGGTGAAATTTAAATTCGGCTTGGATCTAGGCTTGGGCTTGGGCCTGTTAGGCTCGTTTTGGACCTGGACTGGGGCATTTTAGGCTCGAACATCTTACAAGGCTTTTTAAGCTCTAAGAGTTTAGGCATAGACTTGTCAGGCTGGTTAGGCCTGCAGGTAAAAACTTTGCTAAGCCTGAGCTTAAGGTCTAAGGTAAGCCTAAGCCCAAGCCTAAAAAAATGGAAGTTACCAATCAACCTTAAGCCTAAGGTATTGGCTAAGCCTAAGCCTGAGCTTAAGGACTGGGATAAGCCTAAGGTCCGAGCTAAGCCTAAGGTGTTGGCTAAGCCTAAAGTCCGAGCTGAGCCTAAGGTGTTGGCTAAGCCTGATTCCGTCCGCAAGCCCAAGGTTCAGGCTAAGCCTAACTTAAGGACTCTAGGACCTAGACAAAGTTTAGGCTTACCAAGCTACCTTAAATCCCTATTTTTGCCACGTGACATCCCCAACCTCCCAAATTTTCTAGGTATCTGGTCGGTAGCCGTGGTAGAATTCCACGTGGAACGCGAAATCACCCATCACATCATCCAATCCTATATTCCCACCTCACTTATCGTCATCATCAGTTGGTTCAGCTTCTGGCTGGACGTGGAAGCGGTACCCGGACGGGTTTCGCTATCTATAACCACGCTGCTCACATTGGCCACGCAGAGCAGCGCTGCGAAAATGGCTCTGCCACAGGTAAGCCTGGGAAGGTGCTTCAGAAGCTTTAGAATCCTCTTACAGTACGAAAATCCGAAATTTCCAGGCTTCCGACGTCAAAGCCATCGATGTTTGGATGGGAACTTGTATGGCTTTTGTGTTCTCGGCAATGATTGAGTTTACGGTGAGTATTGAGCTACAGTACACCCTTCAATCCAGTTTTTAGGCCGTGAATTATTGTGTTCGCCGAAAGCCTCGCATGAAGCCCAAGTCGAAAAGTTTATCGGAACAAGTTCAAGATCTGGTCTCACAGTACAAGGAGAAGAAGGCGGATTTTGTGAGTTTTTTGCTTCAAGACCTAGATTATCTTGTAGAGCTTGAAATTCTGAACAAAATCGTATATTTAACAATGGGAAAATCTAGGGTTTAAAGGGAGATCGTGTCGAGACCCTCCTATGCGCCTTTAAAAACAAAAATTAAAATTTTCACTAAACCTAGGCAATATGGGTGTCAAAATGATCGTAACTACCTGGAGAACAAAAAAAAACAAAATTTTGTAGTTCTCAATCTCGTGGAACTTTTTTCTCAAAAATTCAGAATTTCGTCTCGAAACCTAGTTCATCTTGTAGAGCCCAAAATTCTGAACAAAATAGTATACTACACTATAAGAAAATGATGGATTTAAAAGTAGATCGTGTCGAGACCCTCCTATGCGCCTTTAAAGCCATAATACAACATTCTACGGAATATAGGCAATAAGAGTATCAAAATGTAGCAAATTTTTGCAGTTCTCCAACTCTGCGAGCTACGAAATCACAATGCAACCAGCTCAAGTGCTAGTGGAAGAAGATCCAAAGCTAGCAAGAAATTTCGAGAAGAAGGAGGTGCGCGAAATGAATCAGGCTCCACTATTTGTGAGACGGAATATGCTACCACAAAACAAGCGAAAAACAATTGAGGAGCGAATAAATCGAGTTGAGGAAAATCGAAAATATGCGCAGAGTATCGATCGATGGAGTCGGATACTGTTTCCGATCGCTTTTTTGATTTTTAACGGGATTTATTGGAGCTATTATTTGGTTTATGTGAATTGTGGAATTCCGGATTTGTTGTTGTGAAAATTTGAAGCGTTTTGGGTCATTTTCAGTCAAATCTGACGAATTTTCAGATTTTTCAACCTAAAATCAATTTCAGGTCAAATTTGATCCAAAAATCCCCCATTTTTCTGTTTTTTGGGAACCCTCCGGGTATTTTTTCTAAATTTCATCATACATTTTCAGGTTTTTCAAATTTTTAATAAATTTTTTCTCAAAATTCTGGAAATTTTCTCTGAAAATCCGGAGATCTGCCAAAAATCAACAAATTTCATCAAAATCAACAAAAATTCAAAAATGCCCTCAACAAACTTATTTCCCCTGATAACCCTGAGCAATGCCACGTCTTCCCTCCTCAACTACAGTACTCTGGGTTACTGTAGCCGCCGTGTCATCCAACCCCTTCCAACTTCTTTCAGCAAAATAGTCACCAGCTGAATAGAGGGCTACCGTAGTCTTTTGCGCTTCGGGACCTTCTCCATTTTGGATAATTTCGGGCCGGGCCCGAACTTTTCCCGAAATTAGGCTCACGTCTCCTTCTTGGACTTCTGGATTACTGTGGGTGGCGATTTGGTCTTGAAGATGTCGGCCGAAATCGGCCCGCCAGCCCGAATCTGCGGCCCAGTGGGATTTGGAGGGATTTAGAGCGATCTGGAATGGTTTTGGGTTGGAATTTGGAGCTGGGGAGGGATTTTTGGCGCCAAAATTTGAAAATTCAATTTTTAGAGGGATTTTTGGGGCAAAATTCCTGAATTTTCGAATTTTTCTGAAAATTTTGAGAAATTTGAAAAAACTTTAATTTTTTCAGCAAAATTCAAGAATTTTCTTGAAATTCAAAAAATTCGAAATTTTCAATTTGGCGCCAAAAAATCCACGTGGCAAATTATTATGAAATTTTCGATTTTTGGCGCCAGAAATTTGAAATATAATTTTTTTGAGTAAAAAATTTTACATTTTTCAAAAGAATTTTTCTGAAGCTCAAAATTTCAAAAAATAAAAATTTTTTTTTGAATTTTCAAAATTTAATTTTTGAGAAAAATTATTTACTGGAATATATTTGATTTTCAAATTCAAAATTCCAGGTCCAAAGTTCTACAATTTCCCATTTCACTAATTCAAAATGTGATTTTTTTTCAAATAAAAATAATTTGCAATAAAACTCCCACACATTTCAATTTTCTCACAGAAATGAAAATCTTGATTTCCATTGTCTTCTTCCTAGTTCAATTCCACCTGGTTTCAGGGTTATCAGAACTAGAAAAAATCAGAACTAGAAAATTCCGCTCAAGGGTTTCTAGTCTCCTATTATAAGCATAACATGTTTCGGGATCCTTCTATTTTCGATCCCAGTTATAAAGGTTTTCTGAAGGGTGATCAATTCGAGACTTATGGTAAGTTTAGGTCATATTAAAGTATTATTGTAGAGGTTTTTAACGTCTATTAGGGTACTATTTTAGAAATACTTTAAGGCCCTTAAGGTTCAATTAAAGATAAAAAAATTTACCCACTTCTCAAATTTTGATAATTTCAGAATACACCCCCACTGCCTTATACCATTATAATGGGGGGGGGGCAATTTTACAAAAGTGGGGGGCTTTGCCGAGCCCGGGGGGACATAATCAGGTGGGGGGGGGGGGCTGTTCTGCGTTTATACAAAATTTTTGAATTGAAGGTATCGAAAAAATTAAATTCTCAATTTTTATCAGAAAATTTTGAAACATACATTTTCCTTGGAATTTTGGAGACAAAAATTTGTGTATTTTTCAGAGGCCAAATTTTTTTGTTAGTCAAAAGAATATAAAATTTTCAGAATTTTTATCAAATTTCCCCCCAAAAACACCCACCTCAGCTTCAAAAAACGACAAAACCGGTCGATAATAATCTCCAGAATCCAACAAAACTCCAAACGGACATGAAAGAAGCACAAAAACATCGATGTCCGATGAGAAATTCGACAATTTCGGCACATTTATCTGGAAAAAATTGGATTTTTGGGGAAAATCCGAGGGGAAAACCAACTTTTCCAACTGAAATCACATAGATTTTCTTGCCAGCCGCTTTGCAAAGTTGACGCATTCTTTGGACGGCTTCTCTGAAAGAAGGGTGAGTTTTTAGGGACCAAAATAACGCTAGGGACCTTAAAACCATGAAAATTAACCTAAGAACATTGCATTTAGGGTAAAATGACCCCGGGGACCTTAAAAACCATTAAAACTGACTCAGGAACGTTAAATTTATGTTGAAATGACCATAGGAACCTAAAAAATCATGCATATTGACCTGAGAACCTTGAATTTAGGTTAAAATGACCCTAAGGACCTTAAAACCATGAAAATTGACTCAGGAACGTTAAATCTATGTTGAAATTACCTTAGGAACCTTAAAACCATGAAAATTGACCTATCAACGTTAAATTTATGTTAAAACAACCCCAGGGCTTAAAAACCCCCGATTTTTACCCTAAAATACCTTAGAAACCACCAATTTTTACCCTAGATACCTTAATTAAGGCCTTAAAACTCACTTATGTTGATCAACACCAACACTTCCAACCACCAAGCCAACAGTATTTGCATCCTTCAATTTTTCAACCAGAAATAGGCGACGGCGAAGTTGACGGCATGAACGAGTGCTGAAAAATGTATAGATTTTGCGGTGTTCAGGTGAACATAGGGTGGTTAGGGTTAAAATCGTCATTTGGTAGTCACTACGAATTGACGATTTTTATATTTAGCTCAATTTTTATGGATAAAAATGATAAATCGTCATTTGGTAGTTACTACAAATTCACGATTTTTATATTTAGCTCAATTTTTATGGATAAAAATGATAAATCGTCATTTGGTAGTCACTACAAATTCACGATTTTTATATTTAGCTCAATTTTTATGGATAAAAATGATAAATCGTCATTTGGTAGTTACTACAAATTCACGATTTTTATATTTAGCTCAATTTTTATGGATAAAAATGATAAATCGTCATTTGGTAGTTACTACAAATTCACGATTTTTATATTTAGCTCAATTTTTATGGATAAAAATGATAAATCGTCATTTGGTAGTCACTACAAATTCACGATTTTTATATTTAGCTCAATTTTTATGGATAAAAATGATAAATCGTCATTTGGTAGTTACTACAAATTCACGATTTTTATATTTAGCTCAATTTTTATGGATAAAAATGAAAAATCGTCATTTGGTAGTTACTACAAATTCACGATTTTTATATTTAGCTCAATTTTTATGGATAAAAATGATAAATCGTCATTTGGTAGTTACTACAAATTCACGATTTTTATATTTAGCTCAATTTTTATGGATAAAAATGATAAATCGTCATTTGGTAGTCACTACAAATTCACGATTTTTATATTTAGCTCAATTTTTATGGATAAAAATGATAAATCGTCATTTGGTAGTTACTACAAATTCACGATTTTTATATTTAGCTCAATTTTTATGGATAAAAATGATAAATCGTCATTTGGTAGTTACTACAAATTCACGATTTTTATATTTAGCTCAATTTTTATGGATAAAAATGATAAATCGTCATTTGGTAGTCACTACAAATTCACGATTTTTATATTTAGCTCAATTTTTATGGATAAAAATGATAAATCGTCATTTGGTAGTTACTACAAATTCACGATTTTTATATTTAGCTCAATTTTTATGGATAAAAATGATAAATCGTCATTTGGTAGTCACTACAAATTCACGATTTTTATATTTAGCTCAATTTTTATGGATAAAAATGATAAATCGTCATTTGGTAGTTACTACAAATTCACGATTTTTATATTTAGCTCAATTTTTATGGATAAAAATGATAAATCGTCATTTGGTAGTTACTACAAATTCACGATTTTTATATTTAGCTCAATTTTTATGGATAAAAATGATAAATCGTCATTTGGTAGTCACTACAAATTCACGATTTTTATATTTAGCTCAATTTTTATGGATAAAAATGAAAAATCGTCATTTGGTAGTTACTACAAATTCACGATTTTTATATTTAGCTCAATTTTTATGGATAAAAATGATAAATCGTCATTTGGTAGTTACTACAAATTCACGATTTTTATATTTAGCTCAATTTTTATGGATAAAAATGATAAATCGTCATTTGGTAGTTACTACAAATTCACGATTTTTATATTTAGCTCAATTTTTATGGATAAAAATGATAAATCGTCATTTGGTAGTTACTACAAATTCACGATTTTTATATTTAGCTCAATTTTTATGGATAAAAATGATAAATCGTCATTTGGTAGTTACTACAAATTCACGATTTTTATATTTAGCTCAATTTTTATGGATAAAAATGATAAATCGTCATTTGGTAGTTACTACAAATTCACGATTTTTATATTTAGCTCAATTTTTATGGATAAAAATGATAAATCGTCATTTGGTAGTTACTACAAATTCACGATTTTTATATTTAGCTCAATTTTTATGGATAAAAATGATAAATCGTCATTTGGTAGTTACTACAAATTCACGATTTTTATATTTAGCTCAATTTTTATGGATAAAAATGATAAATCGTCATTTGGTAGTTACTACAAATTCACGATTTTTATATTTAGCTCAATTTTTATGGATAAAAATGATAAATCGTCATTTGGTAGTTACTACAAATTCACGATTTTTATATTTAGCTCAATTTTTATGGATAAAAATGAAAAATCGTCATTTGGTAGTTACTACAAATTCACGATTTTTATATTTAGCTCAATTTTTATGGATAAAAATGATAAATCGTCATTTGGTAGTTACTACAAATTCACGATTTTTATATTTAGCTCAATTTTTATGGATAAAAATGAAAAATCGTCATTTGGTAGTTACTACAAATTCACGATTTTTATATTTAGCTCAATTTTTATGGATAAAAATGATAAATCGTCATTTGGTAGTTACTACAAATTCACGATTTTTATATTTAGCTCAATTTTTATGGATAAAAATGATAAATCGTCATTTGGTAGTCACTACAAATTCACGATTTTTATATTTAGCTCAATTTTTATGGATAAAAATGAAAAATCGTCATTTGGTAGTTACTACAAATTCACGATTTTTATATTTAGCTCAATTTTTATGGATAAAAATGATAAATCGTCATTTGGTAGTTACTACAAATTCACGATTTTTATATTTAGCTCAATTTTTATGGATAAAAATGATAAATCGTCATTTGGTAGTTACTACAAATTCACGATTTTTATATTTAGCTCAATTTTTATGGATAAAAATGAAAAATCGTCATTTGGTAGTTACTACAAATTCACGATTTTTATATTTAGCTCAATTTTTATGGATAAAAATGATAAATCGTCATTTGGTAGTTACTACAAATTCACGATTTTTATATTTAGCTCAATTTTTATGGATAAAAATGATAAATCGTCATTTGGTAGTTACTACAAATTCACGATTTTTATATTTAGCTCAATTTTTATGGATAAAAATGATAAATCGTCATTTGGTAGTTACTACAAATTCACGATTTTTATATTTAGCTCAATTTTTATGGATAAAAATGATAAATCGTCATTTGGTAGTTACTACAAATTCACGATTTTTATATTTAGCTCAATTTTTATGGATAAAAATGAAAAATCGTCATTTGGTAGTTACTACAAATTCACGATTTTTATATTTAGCTCAATTTTTATGGATAAAAATGAAAAATCGTCATTTGGTAGTTACTACAAATTCACGATTTTTATATTTAGCTCAATTTTTATGGATAAAAATGATAAATCGTCATTTGGTAGTTACTACAAATTCACGATTTTTATATTTAGCTCAATTTTTATGGATAAAAATGATAAATCGTCATTTGGTAGTTACTACAAATTCACGATTTTTATATTTAGCTCAATTTTTATGGATAAAAATGATAAATCGTCATTTGGTAGTTACTACAAATTCACGATTTTTATATTTAGCTCAATTTTTATGGATAAAAATGATAAATCGTCATTTGGTAGTTACTACAAATTCACGATTTTTATATTTAGCTCAATTTTTATGGATAAAAATGATAAATCGTCATTTGGTAGTTACTACAAATTCACGATTTTTATATTTAGCTCAATTTTTATGGATAAAAATGATAAATCGTCATTTGGTAGTTACTACAAATTCACGATTTTTATATTTAGCTCAATTTTTATGGATAAAAATGATAAATCGTCATTTGGTAGTTACTACAAATTCACGATTTTTATATTTAGCTCAATTTTTATGGATAAAAATGATAAATCGTCATTTGGTAGTTACTACAAATTCACGATTTTTATATTTAGCTCAATTTTTATGGATAAAAATGATAAATCGTCATTTGGTAGTTACTACAAATTCACGATTTTTATATTTAGCTCAATTTTTATGGATAAAAATGATAAATCGTCATTTGGTAGTTACTACAAATTCACGATTTTTATATTTAGCTCAATTTTTATGGATAAAAATGAAAAATCGTCATTTGGTAGTTACTACAAATTCACGATTTTTATATTTAGCTCAATTTTTATGGATAAAAATGATAAATCGTCATTTGGTAGTTACTACAAATTCACGATTTTTATATTTAGCTCAATTTTTATGGATAAAAATGAAAAATCGTCATTTCGTAGTTTCCTCTGTTTTCTCAATTTCCGTTCCAGCATCAAAAAACCATCATCCCTTTCTCTCCCCCGAAAAAAAAGGGAATCAACAAAGGGCATTACACCGCAACACATTATTTACTACTTGAACAAAAATCATTAGGAAGGTTAAAAAGGGGCGGGGCCGAAGCCTAGGGGTTTTGACCACTTCCCCCAGGGGTATAAAAACCAAGAGTTCGGGTAACTCGGGCATCAGATCATCATGACTGGTTCGACTTGTATCGGTTTCGTCGCCGGGATTTCCGGCATCTTCGTGATTGGAGCTATCATTTCATGTGTTAATATCTATAATGATATTAATAGCTTTGTTGATAATGCTCACAAGGAGCTCGGAGAGTTCAAAGGGTTTGCCGATGATGCGTGGAACTCGATGATGGTTCAAGACTCCACAAGAGTTGCTCGCGCTGTCTTCCAACATCGCCGTCAAAAGAAGCAAAACTCGCAATGCAACTGTGGACCACAGGCTAACAATTGTCCAGCCGGGCCACCAGGACCACCAGGACAACCAGGAGATCGTGGACTCGACGGACAACCAGGACAAGCTGGAAAGCCAGGACTTCCAGGAATCGCGATTCCAACAACAATCAAGGGTGGAGATTGCATCAAATGTCCACAAGGAGCCCCAGGAGCACCAGGAGCCCCAGGACAACCTGGACCAGCTGGACCAAACGGGCAACCAGGAGCACCAGGATTCGGAGGAGGACCAGGGCCAGCAGGACCACCAGGACCACAAGGAGATAGCGGAGCACCAGGAAACCCAGGAGCTGCCGGACAACCTGGACAAGCCGGGCAACCTGGACAACGCAGTCGTGGACTTCCAGGACCAGCTGGACCAGCCGGGCCACAAGGACCATCAGGAGCACCAGGACAACCAGGAAATGCCGGAGGCCCAGGAGCCCCAGGAGCACCAGGACCAGCCGGACCATCAGGACAACCAGGACAAGCCGGAGGGCCAGGACAACCAGGAGCACCAGGAAACCAAGGAGCTCCAGGATCGGACGCCGCTTATTGCCCATGTCCATCGAGAAGCGGATCGGCTCCAGTCACCGGCGGAAGTGCTACTCAAGGATATGCGGCGCGTCACCGCAACGTTGCTCGTCGTCGCGTTGTTCGCAAACGTGTCGTCAAGAAGGTTCGCGCTGTTGCCAGACATGCTTAAGTTTGACTTTTGATGATGATAATAAAAGATTTACACTGCATTTCGTTTTTTTGGGTTATATTTTCAGCGAAAAAATTTCAGTCAAAATTTTCAGATTCTACAGATCTGTAAGAATAGTACCTACAATATTCTTTCAGAAATAGAGCTACAGGCAGAAAAAATATCCAGGAATACTGTAGACCTCTGAAACTACAGTGTAGTAGAAAAGCAGTATTTTGGACTAGAGTAGGTTAAGTTACTGTAATTTTCAGTTGGAAAAATGCATGAACATTGAAAACCTCTGAAACTACACTGTAGTACTGAATTACAAACTATACTCTAGTTCAATGACTGAAACTATACTCTAGTTAAAGGATTTGAAATAACTGTAGAAAAACGGTGTTTTTGAGTACAGTAGGATATTGGTTACTGTAATTTTCAGTCAGAAATACTTTAAGATTACTGTAGACCTTTCTGAAACTATACTCTAGTTCAAGACTAATTTTCAAATTTCCATTTTTTTTGCAATTTCAGCTTCAAATTTAATATCAAAAAATTCAAAATTTTCCGAAATTTTTGAATTTTTCAGTGATTTTTTTCTAAAAATCCCGAAAATTTTCCCGGGAAAAATTGTTCCTTTTTGTTGTTGTTGCTAATCAAATCAAGGTCATACACACAACTTTCACTAGGATTTTTCAGAAAAAAAACGGCTGCGCGAGAAAAATCAGGTTGTAATAACTAGCAAAAAAAATTTGGGTTGGAGAAAAATTGATTTGAAAAATTAATTTCAGGTTGAATTTTCAGATTTTGGATTTTTTTTTGCGATCCGAAAAAATTTCAGATTTTACATCAAAATCTCTGAAATCGGATCAATTTTTGAAAAAATCACTACTTTCAGCCAAAAAATTCCAGATTTTTCCCACAAATTTTACCAAATTTTTTATCAAATTTCCCATTGACCAAAAATGATCAGGAAACTATTCACTTTTTGCCAAAAAAAAACTTTTTTTTTTTGGAAAAAGTGACCTTGGCAAGAAAAAGAAAATGGCAAGAAAAAAACCGAAATAATAAGGAACCTTTTTTTCTTGAGATAGGTTTGATAGGAAAAAAATCGAATTTTTTTTGATAAAAAATTTCGAGAAGGAAAATTTGAGAAAAAAAATTGTGGGGGAAAATTAGGAATTTTTTGAGCTACAGTAATCTAGGAACTTTCAGATTTCTATCGAATGGCACCAATTTTTGCAGCCAAAATGATGATCTACTGAATTTTTCAGAAGAAAAATCAATTTTTCTCCAAAAAGAACAGAGAATTTTTACACCTTTACAAACTGTCCAAAAAAGTGTCCAATCAACCAATTTTTCCCGAAAAAATTGGGAAAAAAAACGGTTTCACTTCTCTTCCCAAAAGTTAACCAGTTTTTCAAAAACTATAAAAGCCAAAGTCAGGCTAACTTACAATATCAGTCTTCCAGGACAAAAATGTCTTCGACATTTTTATCGGTGGCCGCCGGCATTTCGGGAATTGTTGTGATTGGCGCGGTTTTTAGCGTTTTTCACATTTTCGCCGATATTAACAGTTTTGTTAATGATGCTCAGAGGGATTTGAAGGAGTTTAAGGTAAGATTTAGGGGTAGGCTTAAGGGCTTTAGGGCTTTAGGCTTCTTCATCTCACGAAATTCTAGGGCTATGCGGACGACGCTTGGAACTCGATGATGGTCGAAGACTCGAACCGCTTCGCCAGATCAGTCTTCCGTCAACGTCAACGCAAACAAGCCTCAAACCCCAACTGCAACTGCGGACCACAAGCTCAAAACTGCCCAGCTGGACCACCAGGACCTCCAGGTCCACCAGGAGATCGTGGACTCGACGGACAACCAGGTTCAGGTGGAAAGCCAGGAGGTCCAGGTATCGCTGTCGCTCGACCAGTCAAGCAAACTGCATGCATCCCATGTCCACAAGGTTCACCAGGAGCTCCAGGACAACCAGGACAACCTGGACCAGCTGGACCAAACGGGCAACCAGGAGCCCCAGGATTTGGAGGAGGACAAGGGCCACCAGGACCACCAGGACCACCAGGAGACAATGGAGCACCAGGAAACCCAGGATCACCAGGACAACCTGGACAACAAGGACAATCTGGACAACGTAGTCGTGGACTTCCAGGCCCAGCCGGACCATCGGGACAACCAGGACAACCAGGAGCCCCAGGGCAACCAGGAAACGGCGGAGGCCCAGGACAACCAGGTTCACCTGGACCAGCCGGACCATCAGGACAACCAGGTCAACCAGGACAACCAGGACAACCCGGGCCACCAGGAAACCCAGGTGCTCCAGGATCGGACGCCGCCTATTGCCCATGCCCATCGAGAAGCGGAAGCGTACCGGTTAGCGGCGGATTCGCCACTCAAGACTACCGCAGACGTGCTGCGGTTCATCGCAATGTTGCTGCGGCTCGTGTTGTCAAACGTCGTCGTGTTGCCAAGAAACGTGTGGCAGCCAGAAGACATGTTCAAGCCTAAGAGTTATGCTAAGTCCAGATGATTTTTTCGAGCACAAATAAAGATTTTCTATATGTAGAAATTGTTGTCCGAGCGCTCTGCGCGAGTGTAAACCGCAAGCTTCCGCGTAGCGGCACTGTCTTCCGCGAAGCGGCCAAGCCTTTAACAATGTCAGGTTCTGCCTTAGGCATTAATATAAACCTAAGCCTAAGATTAGCCTGAGCTTGGTCTAAGCCTAATCCTAAGTACCTTTAGCCTAAGCCTAAGCCTAAGCCTAAAAAAAATCTCAAATTCCTAGCTTTTTATTCCCCAAAAAACCGCAAACAAATATCCTTATCAGATTTCCCCAAACTTTCACTTCTCCCCCAATTTCTCTCTCGACTTTTTTTCAGCCATTTTTTTTCGCCTGCTGGATTTCATTAGGTCAAATTCGCGGCACAAAAAGTGGTCTTGGCGGGTTTTCCGCAGCCCCTCATATAAAACCATGCATAGTTTCATTTTCGGATTCATTTCTCTCTGCTAAATCTATAAGGCCTATGGTAAAACTATATTATGTGGCCGGCGGGGCCACGGCAGTTTGTATTCTACTTTTGAGTTTGGCTATCTCGTCTACCGTGTATTTGTTGAATGATTTGAGCGAGTTTTATCAGGAGGCACAGAATGAGTTGGGCGAGTTTAAGGTGAGTACTGTCGGGGATTTTTTGGAGTCTAAACATGCTTATGACGTGGAAATTTTTTGGCTACTTGACATAGAAGCTCTCAAGGAGCGTTTTCTAGCCACAGTGAATCTCAAGAAGATAACTAGGCACTATAAAAAAAAATTCCAGGACTTGGCCACCTCAACCTGGGACTACATGATTCTCGACGCGACTCCGGAAGAGCTCCGCGATGCGGAAAAACTCGACGCTCGCCTCAAGCGTGCCTACGATGATCCCGATGCGGGAGAGAGTATGAATGTGTACGGTCGAGACCCGCCAAAGCCCACCAAGGCACCTCCAGGTACATACGATGGATTCACCGCTCCACACATCGGTCCACCAAGTCATCGACCAAGAAAACCGCAGCCACCCACAATGCCTCGAACAATTCAGGGATTCCGAGCTACTACCACAACTCATAACGGATATTACGATCCAAGCGAGACATCTACAACTTCACCGGGACCATCGAAAAGTCCACATGGGTACTACGAAGCTCCGTCGAGTACACGTCGCCCACCTACTGCGACTCGCGATCCTTTGGTGACTATCAAGCTTCCACCTGGAGCTTATGATATCCCATCACAGCCTGAGCCCCCAGTGGGATATGATGATATTTCACAGAGTACTCCTGGGCCTCGCGGGCCTGGATTTGGACCACCCAAGCAAGTTAACTATGGTGGTGAGGTGGAGAATCCTTATGACACTGGGGCCACAGGAACAACACGAGGAGGGTATCCAGAAGATGTTACGACTACAACACAAGGATACCCAGAGGGCCCAACTGGAAAATACCCAGAGGACGAAGTTCCAACTACTACTCAAGGCTATCCAGAAGATCAAACATCTAGATCTTATCCAGCTTCACCTTCAAGCACTCAAGGATATCCGGAAGATAGCACAACTCAAGGATATCCTGAACCATCAACCAGAAATCCACAAGGCCCAGGATTCGGCCCACCAAGAATCTCGAATTCTTGTGAGCTTTGCGGACAGCAGCCTAACAATTGTCCAGCAGGTCCACCAGGTCCTCGAGGGCGTCCAGGGCCTCCTGGATTCCCAGGTCAAGATGGCCCACGTGGATTGCGAGGGCTTAATGGAGCATTGGACACACCACAAGTTACAGAAGAGCCTGAGATCGGATGTGTGCAATGTCCAATCGGGCCACCTGGGCCACCCGGACTTGACGGATTGGCAGGGCCAGCTGGTGAGGATGGAATGGATGGCGAGCAAGGTGATAATGGGAAAGATGGTTCGCCAGGAGTTCCAGGTGCTCCTGGAAATGCAGGGCCTCGCGGGCCATCAGGTCGTCCGGGGCGACCAGGAGTTCCGGGTCGAAAGGGTCAAGCTTGTCGTGTCGAGCCAGGTCCACCAGGTCAACCAGGCCCAGCCGGAACACCTGGTAGAGATGGTGATCCAGGAATCGATGGGCAACACGGGCAAGACGGAAGTCCAGGAATACAGGGTCCGCCAGGTCGTGATGGAGCAACCGGGCCAGATGGTGAGCAAGGAAAGAGTGTGCCAGGTACACCGGGAGAGGATGCCGGCTATTGTATGTGTCCGAAGCGCCCGCCAAAATTCGCGTTGGGCGATCGACAAGACGCGTCGGATCGACGCAGGCCATACGGGTCACGCGGCAACTACGCGGACGAGGATTACGCGCCGCCACGTCGTCCACCTCGACCACCGCCACGTCCAAGAGATCATGCTACCGACATTGACAAGGGTCGCAATCTTCCCTACGAATATCCACCGGAGCCCGAAGAGCCACGTGGATATGGTGATGAGGTCGACACAGGATACCAAGGTCGTGCGGAGGATAACGAGTATGGCGGTGGGCCGAGTAGGCCGAGGTATGAGGAGCATCCGAGAAGGCCACAGAACTATGGAGATCAGGATCGTGAGCGG
The DNA here is from genome assembly GCA_947459285.1 of Caenorhabditis angaria. NCBI lineage: Eukaryota > Metazoa > Nematoda > Chromadorea > Rhabditida > Rhabditidae > Caenorhabditis > Caenorhabditis angaria. The sequence continues at coordinate 10,683,464 of CANHGI010000002.1, read as the reverse complement.
GAAGATCGTAGACCAGAGAGACGGCGGCCGAGTTACGATGAGAATGAAACAGAAGGTAAGGTTTCGAGTTAGGCTCCGCCCACAAAACCGCGCCGCATCTCATACAAAACTTCCAGATCGTCCTCCACAAAGACATCATCCAGAACCTCCAGGCTTCCGCAAGCCAAAAACCACCACTCCATCTCCGCCACGTCATAACCAAGGGACCTACGAAGATATCTCAAATCCACCACCAATGCCAGCACCGCGAAAAACACCAAACCGGTTCCAGGAAGCGGAATGGGAGCGGAATGGCGAGAGACGCAGCGAAGGTGAGAGACGCAGAGGAAATATTTAGGGTGAACTTATCGAATTTTGCAGATCACAAGGATTTACAAAGCTACAGTTTCTACACTAATAAATACTACGATAAAATGCTCAAATTATAGAAGATGTCCCTTTAATAGACATGTCCCTTTAATAATTTTCGAAAATTCTAATAAAAATTTGAAATTTACCTGTCCTGAGTCATCGATTTTTCCGCAGGATCATAATGATAGACTTGTGTGAAGTTGGGATAACTCAAAATCCACAGTGGAAGTAGCGGAGTGTCGTTTGCACCGATAAAAATCAGATTCTCCTCCTGGAAATCCCAAGTGGCTCTTCCAAGATAGCTCGAACTTGCATCGTTGGAAATTTGCGCCATTTTCGAATTGGCTCCGAAAATTTCGGTGATTTGGGTCTCGAGGTGAGAATAAATCGAGTCGGTGAGGATTACGGTAGAGTTTGGCGCCAGATTTTGAGCGTCTATTGTGGATTTGAGATGTTGCAAGTCGATGGGCATTTTTCCGAGGACGTACCTGAAGAAATTGGGATTTTCATTCATTTTTCACGATTTTCACTGAAAAATTCGAATTCCAGTTAAATCCGACGATTTTTGGCTGAAAACTGCATTTTTAGCCAATTTTTCCCGATTTTCAGCTAATTTCAATCAAATTTCAGGTTCTGGAGCCTGAAAATGATTTGAAACGTCTGAAATTAGTTGAAAATCATGGAAAGTATGAATGTTCAGCTTTTTCAGCTCAAAATGCTCATTTTAAACCATTTTTCTATGATGTTCAGCTAGATTTGATAGAAATTCCGGTTTCGAAGCCGGAAAATCATCAAACACCTGCATTTTCACAATTTTGAGCTCAAAATTCAAGTTCAAAATGAATTTCTCATGATTTTCAGCAAATTTTGATGAAAAATATCATTTTGAAGCTAGAGAATGATTGGAAATCTCGATTTCCAGCTTTTTCAGCACAAATCTCGATTCTACAATCAGTTTCTTACGATTTTCAGCAAATTTCAGGTTCTAAAGTCAAATTTTTGGCTAAAAATGTTGAAAACCATGATTTTCAGCAAATTTTGAAGCTTAGAAACTTTCACAGGCTCAAAAACTAGCTGAAAACCACGAAAAAACATGATTTCCGTCAAAAATTTCGAAATTTCCATAACCCTCCCCCAAAATCTCACCTAACCGGAATATTCCGCGTCGGCGCGCTCAAACACGCTTCCCCAAAATGAATCAACGCATCACACGTGGCATGCGCGGCGGCAACTTCATCAATACAACAACTTCGATACGAGGTATCAGCCAAAACAAAAGTCTTCGCCAATGTTTCCGCTTCCAACGCAACCGCAATCCTCCGCGCAAAAATCAGGAAGCCGTCCGGAAATTGGAGTGCAACACGTTGCGCTGACAATTCTCGAATCCATTTCACACAATCCGCCACTTCGAAAAACTCCAAAACTTGCGATTCCGTCAAATTCTGCAAAATCCTCCATTTTCCATGGTTTTTTTGGGGAAAAAACTCACTTTCAAGTAGGATTTGAGCTCAATTTGCTCAGCCGGATGCTCTAGAGGTGTTGAAGATGTGAAAAACGTTGAAGACGCCATCTAAAACAAGATTTTCTAGCGGGAAAAAGAGATTTTCGAATTTTTTGGGAAAAATAAAAAATTGTCCGAGAGAACTACACAATGCAAAACTTCGGCCATGGCCGAGTTTTTTTTCGCTTTTTATTTATTTTTTTTGCACGGCAAAAAAATACAAAAAATGACGAAAAAAAATCGATGAGCTTTGTTTATTTCGCCAACAAAAATATAAAAATATTTAGCGGGGTAGATCAAAAAAAATTTTGATAAAAATTTCTTTTTGTAAGGCTTTTTTCTTTGAAGGAAAGAAAGGATTCTAGAAAACCACTACAAAAAACTTTATTCACAAGAAGAGAAGCTAGAAAAAGGTGAATCAATAAACTGTGCACAAAACTGGAGCCTCATGAGCATTACGAATTTCCATGATATCGTAACTCGAAGGGTTTTCGGCGAAAAACAAAAAATCCGCTTTTCTTTCAGCACAATGGCCGTAGTGAGATTGAGAAGTATAACTGTACAATGAAGAAGTCATTGATGGCATTGCATTACAAGAAGTCTGAAAAATATGCAAAATTTGCTGCAAAAAAAAACAATTCAACATACCGAAGAGGAGGCTGCATAATAATATGTGATTCTCGCATGGTAATTAGTGCGTATGTAATTGCCATAACGGTCACGATCAATTGTCTCATAGCAACACGAGTACACGGGAGCATAGGCGAAATTGAGCGATGTTTTAACATCCGATTTTCTCATATTTTCAGCATTTACCAAAGTTGGTTGCCAAACACTGATGGCAACTGTGTTAGTGAAAGCTTTCAATGATTTTTGACAATATTCAATAGCTGCGCTATAAGTTGAATACTTCCTGGAAAACAAAAAATTATTTTTCTCGTCAAAATATATAAAAATCAACTCACGTAAAGCTAAACTGATTGGCAGTTCGTAAAACAGCCACATCAGCATGACGAACGTGTGCAAAATAATAGGGTGCCAGCATTTTTGCCTTCAAATCAAAGCTGAGCGCAGTTTCCGGCGCACGGTAGACACACATAACTTGAGCGCGGGAATTGATGTTGGCGCGGATGAGAGATCCCGGTCCCACGTTGTAATGTGCGGCCATTCCGTAGACTACAGCGTAGTGTTGCTCATTGTTGTCGCCAGTGTAGGCGATGTCTTCGCCGTCGAAGTTGTCAGAGCGCGGTGTGAGCCAAATTGCTTTTAGTTCGGCGAAGTACACTGAAAAAAATAATGAAAAATACTACGGTAGAGAGCGTTGTGTGCAATTGCGCGTCAGCGTGTTTGCACACAATTTTTTTACTTTTATTTATTTTTTCGTTTTTTTCGGGAAAAGCTGGTTTTCGGGTGTTTTTTCGATGAAAAACCTAAATAAAAACACTACGGTATACAGCGTTGTGTGCAATTGCGCGTCATTTTTGTTTTTTTTTTCGGGAAAAGCTGGTTTTCGAGATTCTTCAACTCACACTCAAAAAGTCGAATCAAATCGATATCGAACAAATTGACCAACTGCTGGTTTTTCGCCGCACATTCGCCAAAAGCCGCATTATAATCCATCAACTCCTCGGTGATGATTTTATAGCAATGCGCGTGAATTTGAGTGTAACCATCTGCACAGCTATAAACATTGATGTAGACGCATTCTGGATGTTTGCTCTCAAGTTTGGCCGATTTGACGGGATAGGGTGCCATGTTTTTGCAATGCCATGCTGCATCCTCCTGAAAATTGCATGATTTTTGAGGGTTTTCTTGAAGAAAACGCAAAAAATATATAGAACTCACATCAGTTGTCTCGAACTTCCACATTACTTTGCACTCAGTTCCCTCAAAATCGGTGGCTTCAGTTGTTTGACCTCCGACTTTGTCGCAAAATGTGTTGAAACTCGCGTCAGTCGTCGGTTTTTGCAAAGTTTCTCCGATGAGAATTGCGAAGATGAAGATCAATCGATATTTCTTCTTGATCATTTCGTTTTTGTGCAAAGAATAGTTGGAATAATACAAAGTGATGGGTAAAAATGAGCGAATCGCGTGTTTAAGTAGCCATTGGGACGTGGCAAATTGATGACGTGGATGAGATAAACATCTGGAACACGTTTATTTGAATAAGTAAATACTTTTGCTTTTTTGCACATTTCTTGGAAAAAAAATAATGAGAAAATACTACGGTAGACCGCGTTGTGTGCAATTGCGCGTCAGCGTGTTTACACACATTTTTTTTACTTTTCTTTTTTTTTCGTTTTTTTTCGGGAAAAGCTTGTTTTTGCGGTTTTCGGGTTTTTTTTTCGATAAAAACTACACAAAAATATTTTTTTTATACTACGGTAGACCGCGTTGTGTGCAATTGCGCGTCAGCGTGTTTGCACACAATTTTTTTACTTTTATTTTTTTTCGGGAAAAGCTGGTTTTTGCGGTTTTCGGGTGTGTTTTCGATGAAAAACTACGCAAATTTTTTTTATAAATACTACGGAACAGCGCGTTGTGGCCAATTGTGCGTAATTTCTGTTTTTGTTTTACTTTTTTTGGGAAAAGTTATTTTTTGGTTGTTTTTCCGATGAAAAATCTAGATTTTTCAACTTTTATTTTGAATATCAGTAAAATTTCTTCATTTCAATAATAATTTACAAAAACAATTTAACAAAAATCATTAAAAACGCTACAGTAATCCCTGATCGACTACTGTATTGTGTATACAAACTCGAATCACAATATTGATCATTTGGTAAATCGGGTTTTGTTTGATCGGCAAAACCTTGGAGCACACTTAGGCTACAGTAATCTTGACCAGCTGGACAGCCGTCGAGTTCGGAAGTGATTACATCGAAATCATCACCGGCTTTGTCGTGGTAGAGCATCTGAAAATTAAGATTTAGAGCTGAAAACGCTGAAAATGCTGAAAATCAATAATTTCAGCATTTTCAACCAAGACTACTGTATGTACCTTGAAATAAGCCTGTTGATCCTTGGTATCCCTGTAGAGCTCAATTTGCACACAAGCAGAATACTGTGGATAGGACCCGGCTGCAGGTTTGACAGCTTTGGTCTCGATGAGAAGAGCCGAAAAGAAGGCGTAAATTGTAGTGTCGTGCTGGAAAGGGGTACTGTACTACTGTATACTGTAGGTAGATCAAAAAGTACTTACCACCGAGTACACATAATTCTTCAAATTATTGATCCACGTGCAATTTGACGTGGTTTTTCCGGCACACGCCAATTTCAAATTCATATGCATCGCAATATCGTTCAAAATCGGTCCACCACGAATTTTTCGCAACAAAAGTCCCACATCGATACCGTTCACCATGTTTGGATTGGTGGCTGCAAAATTCTAGATTTTGGATGGAAAAAGTGTGCCAGGGTTGCAGAAATGAGCGTGGCCAGGGAATAGCGCTTCGAAAGGTACCAGGAGAAAGTGTGCGAGGTTTGCAGAAAGGGGCGGGGCTTGAGAAAAGGCTGCAATTTCGCGGCAGCTTGTCTCATTTGAACCCGAATTTCAAGCCCCGCCCATTTCTGCAACTTCCGCACAGTTTTTTCCCCAAAATTTCTCACCGAAAATTCCATTGTTGAAAAGTTGAACCTGATCGTTATAAGCGTCCAATGTTGCGTACATTTCATCGGTAAACCACGGATTTGCAGTTCTCAAAGTGTCGTTGTAGTAGATTTGCTGGAATTTTCAGATTTCTGGCTGAAACTAGAGTCTAGTTGGAAAATGTCTATTACTCCAATTAATAAAACCAATGTCTAGTTATAACTAAAAAATTTTATTTATGAACTTATTTTTATTAATGAAACTAGAGTCTAGTCTTAAACTAAACTCTAGTCTATAACTAGAGTCTAGTCTGCTCACTCACCTCAATGAAAAACGCGTTGGCAATAATCCACAAATTGTCAATATTCACCTCCTGTCCACAATTTTTGCTCAAATTTCCGAGCAAATTTTGGAAATCTGGAGCATTGATGAAGGCTGCAACTTCTACTGAAGTTTTAGCCAAAGCCCAAGCTTGATCTTGAAGTGCGCAATCGCTGTCGACGTTTCCGAGCTGAAAATGTCAGAATTTTAGCTGAAAATTGGCCAAAAATCATGATTTTTCCGGTAGATCAAAAAGTTCCCCGAACTTACATGATCTGTCTCGTCGGGTACTGTATGAACTGGAATTGGGACGAAACCTTTTGGCCAACCGGCGACTGCTGGATAATCGATACCCGCCATTGATGATCCGTCGTCTTGACCGTATTGGCCTAGAAGATTTGACATGGCAGAGATCAGGGTTCGATTGACATCAGTGGAACGGACGTAGATCTGAATTTCTCGATGTTTTCAGAGGAATCAGCGTGAAATTTGGGTTTGTAGTATAGAAACAATTTTCTAGACCAAAATTTCGTGCTAGAAATGCTGAAAATGGCTAAAATATCTGAAAACCCACCTGTTTCGAGTCATATTTCTTCGGATAAAATCCCATTTTATCCACATATCTAGCCCGAATCCGCTTTCCCAAGTTCAAATGTTGTTCCATACCAAGTGGAGATAGTTGTCCCCATCCACCACCACCAAAAGTCCAATTCCCTTCTTGAAACGCGTCGGTTTTGAAGGTTTTGGTGGGCGAACGATCACCATGACGCCAGAGCTGGAAAATTTCGCATTTTTTGAGCCCAAACACCCTAGAAGAGTACTTACCGTTTGCACAAAGAGCAACTCTTTGGTGCCATCCAAATACGCCTGAGCCACGCCGAAAATCAGTGGAAGCAGGAGCATCCTAAAGTCCAATTTTTTTGTTAGAAAAATGAAAAATTTTATCACAAGAAATAACCCAAAAAAATTTTTTTGGGAGGAAAATCGGCTTATCAACACTTTTTTTCACTCGCCAGCTCAGACAAGTTTGATTTATTTTTGAAACGCAAATAGATAGAAGAATCGGGTGATAAGCAAAAAATAGTTTGAGTGCTCATTTTGAAAAAAAAATGAGCAAAAAGTTTGCCGCCAGCAGGGGTCGAACCTGCGACCTTGGGCTTATTAGACCCACGCTCTAACCGACTGAGCTATGGCGGCCACATTTTCTCGTTGTGAAAATTGACTTTTTATACCTGACCCGGTGGTCATGCACGTGTTTGGTTCGTTGAACTTAGCGGAACTAATTCATTTTCCCTTCAATTTAAGTTCGTTAAATAATTCGAGTGAAACCTGAGTCTTATCTGATTGAAAATCAGATATTTGTTCATTGTTTCAAAGAAAAATTGCGACAATTCAAAGATCGAAGTGCTTTTTGAAAATTTCTTTCCTGATAAGAGGAAAAAAATGGTTTTTCGCATATTTCAAGGAATTAGTGACACTTTCTCCGTCAAACTGCCACGTCATTAGAGCAAAAAACATGAAAAAACGTGAAAAAAAGAAGAAAAAAAAATAAATAATTCAAAAAGCGCGGGTGTATGAGCATCGTGAACGCGGAGTGTCGTTGGGAAAATAAACAATGTTTTTCGGTGACAATTAATAGTTTTTATGAGAACATTTGAATTTTCCGAAATATTCAAATTTTTCTATGATTTTTGAATATTTAAAAGGTTTTTTTTTCTGACTTTTAACTGAAAAATTAAGAAAATTGTTTGTTTTTGCCCAAAGTTTCAGTAAATATTTGATTTTCCACTCTGAGTTTGTAGTTTTCCAGGTGTTCGTGTGTAACATTGAATGTTCTTTGTACTGCGAAGCATCATTCCTATGTTTTCAGCTGCGGCGCGGTATGCGTTGCGTGTTCAAGGCGTGTGAAGTAAAATAACGTTTATTTAAAATAAGAAAAATACTTTCAAGGTTGGAAAATCTTATCATCCAAAACAACATTATAGGTGAAAGAAGCAATTGGCGTGGATGTCGGAACACCGTCAAACTGTTTTCCGATATATCCCAAGTCACTTCTATTTGTCAAACAATTATGATAAAAGTTAATGATCGGTTCATAAGTGAAGTCCTAAATGTTATCAATTTGTGTGAAATCACCACATCTAACAGTAAAACTCACAAAGTATCCATCACCTTCGCTATAAGTTCCCTGAATAGTATAATTATGAGTTACGCCCGATGCTTTATTGATCAATTCCTTTCTTTTTATCGTGTCATCCCATGTGAACTCATCAAATTCTTCAAGCACCAAAGTGACGTTGAACTTTTTGCGAATATTGCATCGGATTGTACCTTTCACGATGAATTGGGTTGGTGTGGCTTGATAGATTATAACACTGAGCAACAATAAGAGCTTGATCATTTTCTGTTGTTTAGTTGTTTTCTGGTGATTGGGGAGGGTTTTTATACATGTGGTTCCAGGGATGATGGGAAAGTTTCTCCAGAAGCTTTGTTATGATAATTTTTAGGTAATGTTTGATGTTGTAGAATGGAATTGAGATGTCGAGATAGAAGTAATAACTGAAATAGGTATTGTAAATATTGTCAGACTTCTCCGAACTTTTGAACTTTTCCTGAATATCAGAAATTTGCATAACAGAGGCTGAAAATTTATATTCGAATTCAATTCATTCGAAGTTCTATTTAAACCCCCCGCTCTTTCACAGTCTACCAATTCCCGATGTTCTTCCTGACCCTTCTTATTTCCCTTATCCCTATCTCAATTTCCACCGAATTCTACATGCAAGGCACAATTCGTTGTAACCTTCACGACACTTTCACCGCCTTCATTCAAATCGTAGAAGAAGATTCAAGTTATACATTTTCGGATATCATCAAGGAGAAAGTATGGACCAATAAGCCATCAAATATTACACATAATTTTTCGATCAGAGGGACTTATGAGGAAGGAGATGGGCTTTTTGTGAGCTAAACTTGGATCTACGTACTTTACCCCAATTTTTTCCAGGACGATGGGATGTACGAACCATTGCTCTTCATTCGTCACACTTGTATGGATCAAATAAACCGTGTCGGAAATGTCTATCGAACTTTCAAACCGGTTCCACAAACTGCGGCTAGTGCCAATTTCACAGGATTGACCATTAAGTTAGATAATCGGGAAGATTGTTGTTCATAGATTCCTTGAGTAAACTATAAAGCATCAAAAAGCAAGTTCTCACATAACAAAAAGCACATTCCAAGGATTCTTTCTATAGAAGTTGAAAAATCACTATAAAAGCATACGCCTTGTAGCTTCTTCTAGAAATTATGAAGCTCCTCCTGATCTTGTTGATTTCCCAAGTCTCATCTACCATCATCACAGTCAAGGGAACAATTCGATGCAACTTGTTCTCATCATTTAATGCCACTATAACACTACAGGAGAAAGATACGTTAGGTTCGGATGATATCAAAATAAAAGTATGGAAAAACAAGCCGTCGAATGTTACACATAATTTTTCGATCAAGGGGGATTTTACCGATGGTGACGGAATTTTTGTGAGCTTTCTAAAAATTAAAAGAGCAGTTTGAGTTGTCTGAATTTTGTAGGACGGGGAATACGAACCTGCTTTGTACATCGTGCACAATTGCCGTGACATTGGTTTTTTGAATGAATATCGGTGAGATTCGAGAGGAAACTAAATGATTTTCAATTTTATAGGGGTGAGGCTAACATAGGTCGTACAATGGGTACAATCTACATCCTTGGAAATGTTTATCGAGAGTTTAAAAGTGTCCCCATAACTGCTGCAAGTGCGAATTATACTGGGGTGACTATTAAATTGGACAATAGAGTTGATTTGTAACATTTTCGTGGGGTTAAATAAATTCATTTTGAAAGTTGTACTGAAATGTAACCGCTACGCATACGCAACGTGGGTATAAGGGTTTTCGCAAAAATTCAAATTTATGTAATTTTTCATAAAAGTTTTATATAGATGCGTAGTCAACATCCATACGATCATCCAATTTGAAGGTTAATCCTGTGAAGTTCACAGCTGGTGTTGTAATCGGAACAGATTTGAATCTTCGCAGAATATTTCCGGTTCCAGGTCTAGACATACAATTGTGATAGATCCTCAATAGTGGCTCATATTCATCGTCCTGAAAAACTGATTTTGAAAGTTCTATTTTCATCTAATCTAACTTGGACTTCACTATGCTAGTCCTAAGTTTCCGTAACTCACAAAAATCCCATCTCCTTCATCCTGAGTTCCGCGAATATTAAAATTGTGTGAAACATTCGACGCCCTAACTCCCAAATTTTTCGATTTCATCAAATCCCAACCCGATTCAAGTGAATCCTCTTCCCATAATTCGACAGTAGCCTCGAAGTTCGAGTTCAGATTGCATCTCATTGAACCTTGAATGAAGAATTCGGTGGATGAAGTTAGAGAAATCAGGAGGAATATTGGTAGAATCGCGAAAATCATGATTTTCTTCAATTTTTGTGCGGCCTGGGGCCTTTAAATGATCTTAAGAAACTTTTGTTATGCAAATATATGAAGACCCTGAGAAAGTCAAAGACTAAATGGCCTAGGGCATCACCCCAACCCTTTAGCTACGGAAATTCAAAAAAAGGCGGAGTTTTCCATATCCCTTTTTCGTCTCGCGTCTCTTCACACACTCTCGTTGTGCAAACACGTACTGTTGAGAGAGAAAACGAGAGAGTGTGTGTGCAGAAGAGACGCGAGACGAAAAAGGGATATGAAAAGTCCGTGAATTTTCTTTTTGCGTTCAAACTACAAATGTTCTACATCAGAAATCAAGTTCTCACATAACAAAAAGCACATTCCAAGGATTCTTTCTATAGAAGTTGGAAAATCAGTATAAAAGCATACGCCTTGTAGCTTCTCCTAGAAATTATGAAGTTCCTCCTGATCTTGTTGATTTCCCAAGTCTCATCTACCATCATCACAGTCAAGGGAACAATTCGATGTAACCTGTACTCAACATTCAATGCAACTATAAAATTACTAGAAAAAGATGTTGCCTTTTCCGATGTCATCAAAACCAAAGAGTGGATTAATAAACCATCAAATGTTGCGCATAATTTTTCGATCAAGGGGAATTTCACAGGAGGAGATGGGGTTTTGGTTAGTTTTCCGTTGGATTACATTTTTAGTTGTCATAAGTTGCTTATAGGACAACGAATACGAGCCAGCTATTCAAATTGAGAGCACTTGTAGTGACATCACTTGGGTTAACGGCGAGCAATTAGTGGGAAATGTTGTTCGAGAGTTGAAAAGTGTTCCGATAACTGCTGCTAGTGCGAATTATACTGGATTGAGTTTCAAATTGGATAACAAATTTGACATTTGATTAGGTTTCGCGTTTTTTTGGGCATAAAAGTTTATTTCAAAATCACAATGGTGTGGTATTCAGATCTTTACGATCATCCAATTTAAAAGTTAATCCTGTCAAGTTCACCGCTGGTGTTGAAATTGGAACTGATTTGAATCTTCGCAGAACATTTCCCACTGCTCCAGGTGTGCTCATACAATTGTGATGGATTATTAACATTGGCTCATATTCGTCGTCCTGGGAAATTTTGGGGTTTGGAGGATTCAGAGTTTTCAGCGCAAAATTTTGATCTAGGAACATTTTCAGGGTTCTGGAAGGCTTGTTGAATCGTTGTGATCTATTCTTCAAAACTTCCTGAACTTCGCTAAAAATCACTTCTAGACCCAAATTTTGCGCTGAAAACGCTGGAAACGCTAGGTTTCGTTGAAAATTAGTGTTTCCAGCATTTCCAGCACAAAATCCTGATCCGGCAACATTTTTAGGGCTCCTGAAAGTCCAATTGAAACTTTCGGATCTATTGTTCAATACTTTACTGATTTCCCAAAAATCACTTCTAGACCCAAATTTTGCGCTGAAAACGCTGGAAATGCTAGGTTTCGCTGAAAATTAATATTTCAAGCGTTTCCAGCCCAAAATTTTGATCTGGGAACATTTTTAGGGCTCCTGAAAGTCCAATTGAAACTTTCGGATCTATTGTTCAATTCTTTACTGATTTCCCAAAAAATCACTTCTAGACTCAAATTTTGCGCTGAAAACGCTGGAAACGCTAGGTTTCGCTGGAAATTAGTGTTTCCAGCATTTCCAGTGCAAAATTTTGATCTAGATAAATTTTTTATGGTTCTGGAAGGCTTGTTGAATAGTTATGATCTATTCTTCAAAACTTCCCAGATTTCCCCAAAAATCACTTCTAGACTCAAATTTTGCGCTGAAAACGCTGAAAATAGTCGAGATCTCTGAAAACTGATATTTCCAGCATTTCCAGCGAAAAATTTTGATCTAGAGAAATTTTCTGAAAATTTTGGAAAAAAAAGTTTCTAGACCCAAATTTTGCGCTGAAAACGCTGAAACTCACCAAAATCCCATCTCCCTCATCATAAGTTCCCCTTATATTAAAATTGTGTGATACATTCGACGCCTTAACTCCCAAATCCTTCGATTTTATCAAATCCGAAGTGGCATAAATGAGATCTTCTTCCAATAGTTCAAGACTAACTTCGAAATTCGAGTTCAAATTGCATTTCATTGAACCTTGAATGAAGAATTCGGTGGATGAAGTTAGAGAAATCAGAAGTAATATTGGGAAAATCATGATTTTCCTGATTTCTGTACAATTTTCTGGGGCTTTTTATCATTTAAAAGACCGTGAGAAAAGCAAAAATCGAAAAATAATTTATTGAAATTCAAAAAATAGCACTTTGTGTCAAATTATTATGCTCGGGCTCTTTTTTGCAATTTTTTGTGGGCTCATTTTCGCGGGCCGGCAATCCGAATACACGTCCTTTTAATTTGTAGCCATCGGGAAGGTTCATTTTGTTGGAGATGTCGGATAAATCGACGACCTGGAAAATGAAGGGTTAGGTTTAGGAGCTCCAGGGGCTTTCTAAAGGTCCTTAGAGGATTTAAGAAATCTAGGAGCTCCCTAAAGGTTCCTAGAGGTTTTTTAAAGTTCCTAAGGTATTTTTAAGATTTTTCTTAAAAATTTATAAACTAAAAACACTCCTAGATCAAAATTTTGCGCTGAAAATGCTGGAACTGTCAGTTTTCGGAGATCACAGCTATTTTCAGCATTTCCAGCGAAAAATTCGAGTCTAGGAGTGATTTTTGGGAAATCCTGGGAAGTTTTGAAGAATAGATCAGAAAGTTTCAACAAGACCTTCCGTAGGTCAAAAAACACTTATAGATCAAAATTTTGCGCTGGAAATGCTGGAATTGTCAGTTTTCAGAGATCGCAGCTATTTTCAGCATTTTCAGCGCAAAATTTGAGTCTAGAAATGGTTTGTGGGAGTTCTGGGAAGTTTTGAAGAATGGATCAGGAAGTTTCAACAAGACCTTCCGAAGGTCAAAAAACACTTCTAGATCAAAATTTTGCGCTGAAAACGCTGGAAATACTGGTTTTCAGAATTTCCCAGAATTTTCAGCGCAAAATTTGAGTCTAGAAGTGGTCTTCGGGAAATCCTGGAAAGTTTTAAAGAATAGATCACAAAGTTTCAACAAGACATCCAGGAAACCTAAAAAAACACTCCTAAATCAAAATTTTGCGCTGAAAATGCTGAAACTATCAGTTTTCCAAACCGATTTACCTTAAATTCCTTGCTCGCCATCCCATCCAACACGCGCATGTCCTCCTGGCTCAATTCAAAATCAAAAATCTGCATATTCTCAGAAATCCTCCCAAAATCGGTGCTCTTCGGCACCACCGCATTTCCCTGCTGAATATTCCAACGCAAGCAGATCTGTGCGGCGGATTTGCCAGGATGCCGCGCGGCAATTGCGGAAAGCCGCTCGTCTTCGAGGTAACGACCTTTGGCAAGAGGACAGTAGGCCTGAAAATTTGAAAAAAAAAATTTTCAAGTATAATATGAGCAATGCATCAAAATTCGTGATTTTTTAATATAACCTGAGCAATGCATCAGAAATCGCGATTTTTTGAGTATAAAATGAGCAATGCATAAAAAAATAGGGATTTTTTCACTTGAAAAATTATTTTTAAAAAACCATGCCGCAAAATTGCAAAAAGTGGGCGGAGCCTAAGCTTGTTTGGTATCAAATTAAAGCTTTTTCAAAACCATGCCGCAAAATTGCAAAAAGTGGGCGGAGCCTAGGCGTGTGGGGTCTCAAAATGTTCCATTTTCAATTTCCCACCCACCTACAGTACTTTAAAGGTACACATACCATCGTCAAAATTCCCAAATCGTCACAAAACTCCTTGAGCCGCCTGTCATGATACCAGGGATGATATTCGATTTGATTGACGTGTGGCATAATGCTGGCAAATTCGCCGAGTTCCTCGATGTCCGATTGCGAATAGTTGCTGACGCCAATTGATCTGACGTGGTCTGAAAAATATTTTTTTTTTGAATGGAGAGTACTGTAGATCGCTGCGGGACCCGGAGAGCGTTATTTTGAGTCTAAACAAGTGTAAGCGGATTCTTCCGCGCAAGCGGCTCGAGCGGAGCGAGTGTATGTCCCTTTAAATATGACTACAGTAACTCATGCTCTTTTAGATTACTGTAGTGCGCTGCGGGACCCTGAGAGGATCATTTTGAAACCAAACATGATCATAATGTAGATTGCTCAGATTATAATCATGTTTAGTGTTAAAATGATGCTCTTCGGGTTTCGCAGCGAACTACAGTACTTCAAAGGAACATGGGGTACTGTAGTTGAAATTATAGGAACACACACTCGCTCCACTCGAGCCGCTTACGAGGAATTTTGATCTACACTCGCGCTAGCGCGCTCGAAGGCTTGTTTGGTCTCAAAATGATCCTCCCAGGGTCCCGCAGCGAACTACAGTACCCCCCAGAAGCTCACCATCCTCATACAACAATTCCATCTGCCTCCACGTCTCCTCTCGACACTCCTTCTGATTCGAAACCCAATCCGGCAACTGCGGCATATGAATCATATACAAATCCAGATAGTCACTTTTCAACTTTGCGCAACTCTTCCGCGCCGCTTCGCGCACCGCTTTTCCGCAATCTGATGGCCAAAGTTTGGTGCACAGGAACAGTTGGGATCTATCGATTTTTGAGTCCTGCAAAATTGTTTTTTTTTTTTTTTTGGAATTTTTTTTGATGATGATTTTTGTTGGGTCAAAGTGCACGGTATCTTATCAGTTGTGACGTATTTTTTTGCGAAAATAATTGATTTTTTGGTTTTTGAACGTTTTTCCGATCAAAAAGATACCCTAAATTGCGAATTTTCAGTTTTTGGACAGTATTGCTCATGTTTGGGCTCCAAATGCTCCAAATTTTCTGAAATTGCTCATATTATAGCTAAAAATGCTTCTAATTTCAAGGAGAATCTGAAAATTTCAGAAAAAACAATCTGAAAATTTGAATTCAGCTAGAAATTAGGGTTTGAAAGATATCTCATAAGCCTAAGTTCTGAAAAATTGAATCTTAGTTCAAAATGCTCCAAAATCATCAGAATTGTGCTCAAAATGCTCCAAATTTCAAAGCAAACCTGAAAATTTCAGAAAACATCATCTGAAAATTTGAATTCAGGCTGAAATTTGGGTTTGAAAGATATCTCATAAGCCTAACTTTTGAAAAATTGAATCTTGGCTCAAAATGCTCTAAACTTTTCAAATTTGAGCTCAAAATGCTCCAAATTTCAAGGCGAATCTGAAAATTTCAGAAAATTCATCTGAAAATTCGAATTCAAGCTGAAATTTGGGTTTGAAACATATCTCATAAGCCAAACTTCTGAAAATTGAGTTTTAGCTCAAAATGCTCCAAATTCATCAGAATTGTGCTCAAAATGCTCCAAATTCCAAGGAGAATCTGAAAGTTCCAAGAAAATCATCTGAAAATTCGAATTCAGGCTGAAATTTGGGTTTGAGAGATATCTCACAAGCCTAACTTTCGAAAAATTGAATCTTAGCTCAAAATGCTCCAAATTTTCTGAAATTGCTCATATTATAGCTGAAAATGCTCAAATTTCACTTTGAGCCCTAGTTCATCTTGTAGAGCTCAAAATTCTGAATCTAATGGTATATTTTGCTCTGGGAAAATCTTGGATTTAAAGGGACATCGTGGCGAGACCCTTCTATGCGCCTTTAAGAAAATTATCAAAATTTCCCTTCATCTTGTAGAGCTCGAAATTCTGAGCAAAATGGTACCCTTCTCACAAATTTTTGTGGATTTTAAAGGGACATCGTGGCGAGACCCAAAATATATCTCTATAGGGATTTCTATGCGCCTTTAAGAAAATTTCAAGGAACATAGGCAATATGGGTATCAAAATGACCGTAATTTTACGTAGATCAAGTATTTTTGAGTCTCGAAGAGATTAGGAGTACTGTAGTGACGTGGCAACCCACCTCAATCGCCTGTCCCAACAATTCCTCCACACCATAGCGCTTCGCCGTGTCCACCATCCGATATTTGCCACGTGTCAACGCGTGCACTACCGTATCATGATACCAACCGCTCGAATGCGTCGTGCCGAGACCCACCCGGGGAATTTGTAGGTTGTTGGAGAGAGTTAGCGAAAATGACGTGCACGGGTCCATTTTTGCGCTGAAAATCCGGGAATTTTGGCTGAAAATCGGGCCGGAAAGGGCAATTTTGCATGGGGAAAACTGCAAAAAACAAAAAATAATAAAAATACATGAAAAGTTTTCTGGTTATCTATCTTATCTCATTTTCCCGCCCCAAAAAACCCATGGAAAAACACGTGGATGTCATGTGTGCGAGAGAGTGCAGAGACGCAGAGAAAATTGTACACATTCTTTCTTTAAAGATTTTTCTCTTTTCGAGAAAAAACACACGGCGAGAGAGTGAGAGACGCAGAGAAATTGGTTGTTTTTCTGAGTTGGAGCATTTCTAGTTTTTTCGCATAGCAGCTGTTGAAGTATACAATTTCACGTGCTTCAAGGTGCTATGTTCCTTTAAACGTCACTACAGTAACCACAAGAGCCACGTATTCTTCTTCTCCGCGAAATTCCCGTCATTTTGACACCCATATTGCCTATGTTCCTTTAACTTTTCTTAAAGGCGCATAGAAGGGTCTCGCCACGATGTCCCTTTAAAATCACTCAAAATTACATCATTGCTATAATATGAGCAATATTAGATGATTTGGAGCTCAAAAACTTGAACTAGGAACTTGAACTAGGAATCATGTTTTTTATAACTTTGTGAGTTTTTCACAAAATATGAAAATCGACATATGTAAATGATCCTTAGTAGATTCCTAACAATCTGCATAAAAAATATTGTGGAAATTTTTCTTCTCTCGCTGAAAAACTGTAAAAAACTGAAAAACCAAAAAAAAATTTCGAAAAATAAAAAAAAGCGTCAGTATTCACGTGACCCATTTCTTGAAACCCCGCCCACAATCGCTGATTGGATGACGTCATTTTTGTCGTATTTTTCTCTATGTGTGCTCCATTTTCGAAAATTTGCATCATAAGAAATGGGCAAACCCAAACCCAAACCGAGAAAACAACCAAATGATGAAAAACCGAAGACGATTTTGGACAAAATCAAGAACAATAAATTGAAATTCAGTTTATTGCTCATATTAATCATTCTACCATGTTTATTTCTTCCGATTTCGATTTATTTCACAGTGAAAGATTCTGATGTTCAATTTGTTGAGAGTGATATGCAAAAAACAGCCAAGGGTACGTTTTTTTCAGATTTGATGTTTTTATAGTTAAATCTTTGTTTTAGATGTTGATCAACGATTGAAAAAAATTCAAAATACAGTTCCGGACAAAATTGATGAATTAGAGGTGTTATATTTGCAACAATCGCGCGGATTTTTTGAAAAATATCGAGAAAAACTTGGAGTGAAGCAACTCAAAAGTGTAAGACAAATGATAATTGATTTTAATGAGTCAATTATTTTTGCAGATTAATGCTATTGAGGATGGCGAAGTTCAGAATATTTTTGATAAAATAAATTCAGCGGATGTGAAAAAATGTGATGATATCGCAAAAAATATGGATGAAAAAACATTCAAGGATATATTCTCGAATTCGAAAAAATCAACAGATTCTCTAAAGCGTTATGTTACACTTGGTTCAGCAAAAACGAATTGGGATTTAATTGCTGATAAAGAAAATGAAAAATATGGAATATTAACGAGGAAAGTTATCACTGAGCATTTGAAAACTATCAAGGATATATTGAAATTGTTTTTGGAATATGCTAAAGAAAAAGTGAGGAATCCTGATGTTGAGAAATATGATAAACAGAGAGATCAATGGAAAAACACAAAAATATGGAACCATACCAGTTTATTTGTGTTTTCAATAGTAGGAGCTATACTATATTGGTCTTTAGTCGTCACAAGATGTCTGTTTGTATCTGATAAAATCTCGAAGAATTTATACAAAATATCAAGTTATATTCAATTAGCATCTGCAATCGTTTTTCTGATTATTTTGCTTATTTTTACAATATTATCATTTACATCAACTGGAAGCTTTGAATATTCATGTAATATTAGCGCTGATTTTGATTCCGGAAACACCAGCAGCATTTGGTATACTTTCAATAGAGAGAAAATTAGTGAGAGGTTTGTTGAAATTATGAGAAATTTATAAAATAGGTTTTATAAAAAAATTTCAGGAAAATCACATCAGTTTGCGAAAGTTCGAATAACAAAGTTTTGGATGAATTGGGAATGATGACAAATGAAAAAACAGTGATTTCCAATCTGGACAAATATCAAGCAACTATTGAAAATTTAATGACTATTATTACGAATCCTGCATTTGAAAAATTGTCCGAAACTTTTGGAAAGAATTTGAATAAAATGAAAGATGTGAATGAAAGAATGAAGAAGATCGAGAGCGGAACTTGTGCCAGTAAAATAATCATAGAACAATTGAAATATTCTCGGGGTCCACTTAAGAATTTGATCACAGAAAGTGATGAAATTTGGAAGATTGCAAATGAAATTGTTGTGAAATGGAAAGGCGAGGCACCCAACATGAAAGCGGATTTGAAAGAAAATGGAGAAAAACTAAAGAAGTTGTCTCTGAGTTTGTCCGCATCATTAAATGTTAGTTTGATTCAATTGATCTTGTTCAAAATGTTCCTTGTTTTCAGGAAATTCTCGAGAAAAGTGATATAAGTTGTTCAAACTTCAATGGAAATGCTGATGAATTTTGTGGAATCACTGTTCAAAAAACTTCAATGACTTATCCAATCACATATTTATCGCTTGCAGTGGTGTTCATCATATTTATCATTATTTGTATTCTGCTTATGCTTGATTTGAGTGAGAAAAAATCCGCGAAAAAAGATGAAAAACCGAAGAAAAAGGTAACCGAAGGCTTCACAGGAGTTACTGCAATTACAATTTGAAGTATAAACTGTAAAATGAACTGACTGTGCAGAAACTATAAACACTACTTTTTCAAAATTCAAAAAAAAACCGTAGGGTCAACCTACATAATTATCTATTTTTAGAACTTTTTAAAATCAAATGAAGCATATTTGGTTTTATCTTCCACGATAGAATTTGTGTGGGAGGATATAGACAAAAACAGTTCGAAAAAGTGCACTCCAGAAACTATAAATTTTCAGGGAAAAAAGAAAAAAAACAGGCGCCTAAGATATAAGGACCACACCGGAAAGTTGTGTTATTATCTCGTAACTGAGGAATTAAAAAAGAAACATGAAACTAATAAAGCAGATTCGAAAGCAGAAGAAGCGAAAACGAATCTTGCAATTGAAAAAATGGTTGCCGAGCCAAATATTAAATTCAAAAACGAATATCAGCTTGCGGATATTGAGAAAATGTTTGGGAAAATATCGAGAAATGAAGAGCCGGAAGAACTTGTGGTATTGGACAAAGTCACTTATGAACCATCGATGAACGAGATGTTCAATTGTGATTATGAGCATGATGAGATTGAAGAGACGAGCAATCGTTCGGTATCCAGAACAAGTAATTATTCAACATCAACAACCAAAACTAAAACTTGTACAACTGAACAATAAAGAAGAACTTGGAAAATTACTCGGAAATATGGTGCTATTTACTTGGTGAAGAATATTTTCATACAAGTACTCAATGAATTTTTCATGATTATACTCAAAGTCCTCCAAATTTCATGACAAAATCGAAACTCTACAATTCCACGTCATCAAAATCGCTGCAAGACCCAAGTCCGCCAGGGAATCTTGCTTGGTATTGATAGGAATAAGGTGCTCCTGGAAGGTTCCAGTTTCAGAAAAAAAATCCAGTAGCAACTCAGCCCCCAAACTCATAGCCTGAAAATGTGACCTGGAAAAACCCTCTGGAAAATATTCCCAATAAAAAAGGTCCTGAAAATAAATTGAAAAATTGAAAAAAAAACTATTTTTGAAACGTGTTCCACATATTCCAAAAAACAATAGATAATTTTCACTCTTGAATTTCGAATCCACACATTTTCGTGAGGAAAAACATCAAAATTTCTTACTGCAACAACATGAGTCTAGTTGATACCTTCGATATTTTGTCATTCTTATTGAAACACTTGAAACCTTCAGCTTGGAAAAACGATCGGCCAGTAAGTGAAAAATCCGAATCTCGTGTCCTAAAACCCAATTTTTCCAGCAATCTTATAACTTCGAAGAACTAAAAGTGTTGGCAAGAATGGCAACGGAAGTTTTGAAAAATGATAGGAGTTTGGAACGAGTAAATCCACCTTGTACAATTGTCGGTGATATTCATGGACAACTGTCGGATTTGATTCGGATTATCTTTTATAATGCCGCAACTGGAAATTTGGGGTTGGATGATTTGAAGACAGGAAAGTGGGTGATTTTCTGAAACTATTTCGACCTGGTGACGACCGAAAAACAATAAAAAAAAAAATGTTGCGAAAAATTTCGAACTCGCATAGCGTGACCCTGCGCTAGGCACCTCACATTTTTTAATGTGTTTTTTTCTCTCCATTATTTCGTTTTTCTTTTTTCGCCAAAATCTTATCCGTATATCAATGTACTGTAAAAATTTCAACATGATTTGAAGTGTTGAGTAAAAAAAGGTTCCCTTGTTAGAGTTGTTCTGGAGGCTCGATAAAGATTTTTCAAAAAAGTTTGGGATCTGAAATTCACTCTGAATACTGTGAACAAAAATAATTTCTCAAAAATTTGTGATCTTTTTTTTCAGAAGCTTTTTTTCTTGAAAAATCATCGGATTTCAGAAAAACCGTCTGTAATCGAACCTACAACCCTAAGTCATCAGATTCTTGACCCAAAGTCCCGATTTTACGCAATGTTCCAAGTTTGCCACGTCATAACTCTACGACAAAGGAATCAGAATGTCGAAAACTACTAAAAAACATATAGTCCAAAAAATCTCGGTTTTAAGTTGAAAAATTTTTCATGTGAACACATTTGTGGCATCAAAAATCTAACAAGGGAACCTTTTTTACTCAACATTTAAAAACTTGATGAAATTTTGAGAATAGCAAGCTCGGAAAACCAGTCCGACTTTTATTTTTCTCCCAATCGACCTTGGAGCCCAGTTCTGAGCTCTCAAAAACTCAAAAAAGGCTCGTTTCAAGAATAATTTTTGGGAAAAATAAAGTTTCAGATATTCATCAGCATAGTCGATTTACCAAACGTACATCAATAAAAAAGTTTTTTTTCGAAAAATTTTGGAAATTTTTACTTTTCCGCTGAAAATTCATATGCTCATACTTTTTTTAAAAATCAAAAAAAATTTTCTGAAAATTTATTTTATCCATGCATTTTGAGTGAATCGACTACGCTGATCATCATCTGCTACTCAGTTTTTCACAAAAATCATCGTGAGCTGAGTTATGATGACATTTATGAGCCAATTTTAAAACTTTTGAGAGCCCAGAACTTGGCTCAGGTGTCCATTGGAAGACTAAAATTTTTAGGATGTTCTTTTGACCCCAAAAGCTGTCTCTGAACCAAATTTCATCATAATTTGAAGTGTTGAGTAAAAAAATCAGCAGTATTTCAAAAAAAATTTTTTTTTGCAGTTTTTTGTTCCTTGGGGACTATGTTGATCGTGGTGCAATGTCGACTGAATGTATTTGTGTGTTATTTTCGCTCAAATTAATCTACCCAAAAAAATTCATACTTCTTCGCGGAAATCATGAATGCGCGGATATCAACCGAGTGTATGGGTTGCATCAAGAATTGATCGATCGAATTGGCGAGCAAAATGGGGAGGTTATTTGGCATTTATTCAACGAATCTTTTGCACATTTACCTTTGGCAGCAGTTGTTGGTATGAGAATTCTTTGTATGCACGGTGGAATATCACCACATTTGAAAAGTTTGGATGACATTCAAAAAGTGAGTGATCCCTCCCAAACCTGAAGAAAACACAAAAAAATAAGTAAAAAAAAAATGTTGCAAAAAATTTCGAACTCGCATAGCGTGACCCCAAAAGCCAACGCGCTACCACTGCGCTAAGCACCTCACATTTTTGAGTGTGTTTATTTCTCTTCATTATTTCGTTTTTGTTTTTTCGCCAAAAGATTTTTTTCAGCTGTGTTGGTTGCAAATTCCCTCAATAAAAAAATCAATATTTCCTAAAGTTTCTCCAATTTTCAGATATCGCGTCCGATTCGAGAAGTGAAATCTCATCAACTTGCTCAAGATTTGTTATGGTCAGATCCAATGGATCAAGCAAGTGTTCTCAACTCCTCGAATCACCCGACTTAATCGGAAAATTGTGTTCGCGGTTTATCCTGTATGTTTAACAGCAAAGCAATTGAAGAATGTTGTAAATTGTTGAGAATCGATATGATTGTGCGAGCCCATCAGATGAAACAAAATGGATTTGAGTTTTCCGATAATCGAAAATTGGTGACAATTTTTTCGGCTCCAAATTATTCGGGAAGCAATACAGTGGGTTATTTGAGGCGAATTTCTTTGAAATATTTTGAATCGGACCAAATTTTTATTTTTTTTTCAGAATTTAGGTGCGACTATGAATGTTATGGCGAATGGCAAAATCAGCTTCAACCTTCTGAAAAACCATCAGAAAATCGACAAAATTGCTGAAAAATCATCGTCGATCACAGGAAGTGTTGATTAAAAACTCGGTTTTATCAGCTATGGAAGTATTATCCATTTTGTAGTATTACTTGTGTCTGATAAAATATGCATTTTTTTATTTCAGGTCTGAAGAAAACGTATATTTTTTTTAATTTTGCTCCAGTTTGCTCCAGTTCCAAAAATATTTTCTGAATTCCCCGTGTCAAAAAGCCAGAATACTGTGAATCAGACCTGGGAATTTTTTACGAGGCACCGTAAAACGTAAAACATACTTTTTACGGTTTTGAAAAACCGTAAAATTACGAGAAAAACGTAAAATTTTGTTACTCAATCTTTTCACTGAAAAACAGAAATAATTTCTTCAGAAATAGCGAGTTGGTAACTTATCGTAACTCCAACACATTTTTAACTATATTATTCTTCATATTTGTCAAAAATTAATCAGTTAGGATTAAATCAAAATTTTCTTTGAAAAATGTTGTGTTTTTTTTTTTGACTATAGTTAAACTATATTTAGTGATTTTTTCAAACGAATTATTTTACGATTTTTTGAGCGGTAAAACCGTCAAATGGATTTTACGGTGAAATCCCGTAAAAACCGTAAAACGATAAAAACGAAAACGTAAAAATTCCCAGGTCTGCTGTGAATATATGAAAATTTACTTCTCATAAATCAAAACCACAATTTTGTGAGAAAATTTGATGATTTGGAAGTTTTCTACAGAAATTTTGGATTTCTCGTGAACTTTGCAGCTTTTTGATATTAAACATGATGAACTTTGGAGCAGGATAAATATTACCTACAGTTTGGGTCTTGCAGCGATTTTGATGACGTGGAATTGCTCGATTTTCATGAAATTTG
This sequence comes from Caenorhabditis angaria, assembly GCA_947459285.1. Lineage (NCBI taxonomy): Eukaryota > Metazoa > Nematoda > Chromadorea > Rhabditida > Rhabditidae > Caenorhabditis > Caenorhabditis angaria. The sequence goes on along the minus strand of CANHGI010000002.1, from coordinate 10,659,776 downwards.
GAGCATTTTGAGCTGCAACAATTTCGTGGCAAGACCCATTTTTTGGTCTAAATTTGGTTACTGTAGGGTCTCACCACGAAAATCTTCAAAAAACTTTAATTTCGGGGTTTTTGGATATGTAATCCCCATATCTAAAAACCCCGAAATTCCCGAATTCAAATTTTCAGAAGATTTTTTTTTGAAATTCGGAGCATTTTGCTCAGAATTTCGAGCTCTACAAGATGCGCCGGGTTCCGCCGCGCAAAAAATCCACAGTAACCAACAAAAAATTTATTATCACTCGACAAGAAATCTGACTATACTTGATTACAATATAAAATAGAGGACTAGAAAAAAAAAACATTTTCACCTAACCAAAAAATTACAGTAAGACAAACTTTTAAAGGGACAGACACCTCCTGAGGCTGGGGCAAAAATGAACATTTTGTTGAAAATTAAAGAAAATCTGGGAAAAAATGAGCTGGAATGACAGGAAAAATTCGAAAATTTCGCAAAAAATTGAAATATGGAAATTAAAACCCGCTGATTAATTGAAATTTGAAGTTTTTTAGAATTAATTAATTAATTAGAAGAAAAATTAGATAAAAAATTGAAATCCTATGAAAAAATTTGATTTTCAGGAAGCCTGGAAGGTCCGCGGCCGAGCAATTTGTAAAAATAGTCGTTCTCCGGAGGCTTTGACGAAAGTGACGGCGGAAAGCTGGAAAAAATCGGGATTTTGGGTGGGAAACCGTGCCAGGGTTGCAAAAAGGGGCGTGGCTTGGGAATCAGCTCGAAATTCCGGTTCGAAAGATATCTCACAAGGTATAGAAACTGTGCGGATGTTGCAGAAGGGGGCGTGGCCTAATTTTACTTTAAAAAGGGAGAAAACGTGCCAGGGTTGCAAAAAGGGGCGTGGCTTAGGAATCAGCTCGAAATTCCGGTTCGAAAGATATCTCACAAGGTATAGAAACTGTGCGAGGCTTGCAAAAAGGGGCGTGGCCTAATTTCACTTTAAAAAAGGAGAAAACGTGCCAGAGTTGCAAAAAGGGGCGTGGCTTGGGAATCAGCTCGAAATTCCGGTTCGAAAGATATCTCACAAGGTATAGAAACTGTGCGGAGGTTGCAAAAAGGGGCGTGGCTTAATTTCACTTTAAAAAAGGAGAAAACGTGCCAGGGTTGCAAAAAGTGGGCGTGGCTTGGGAATCAGCTCGAAATTCCGGTTCGAAAGATATCTCACAAGGTATAGAAACTGTGCGGAAATTGCAAAAGTGGGCGTGGCCTAGCCTTATGAGGTATCATTCAAAAGCCCTCCTCGAGTAGATCAAAACCCTGCGGCACAAAAAAGTGGGCGTGGCCTACCTGATCCGTGACGGGCAGCGCATTCACCGCCATAATTCGATCGCCAACTTTGAGTTTTTCCGCTGCAGCCGAGCCTGGCTGCAATGACGTCACCAGAATGCCACGTGTCCGCTTCCCAATGCCCATTCCAAGTTGTTGATCGACAGCCTGGAAAAACTACAGTACCTGCCTGGACTACGGTAGCTACCGTACCTTTTTGAGCTCCACGAGCATCGTATCGCTTCCCTCCTCCTTTAAATCATGAATTATATCGATGGCCAGTGAATTGTTGTTATTTGCAGTGCTGGTTTTGGGTTGCGATTGGAGCGAACTTGCTTCTTTTGGTGGCTGCTCCTCCTCTTCTTGCACACTCTTCTAGAAAAATGACGTCATGTTCCTTTAAAAAGGTCCCAAGACGAAAATTGAAATTTTCAGGAAACCCTGTACATATGGGTGTCTAAAATCCCCAAATTCCACGAAAAAATCAAAAATCGCTACGAGACCTTGTGAAAATCGCTGGAACTCAGGATAGGTACGGTATGCGCCTTTAAAAATCGAAAAATTAAAAAAAAACGATGTGATATATCAAAAAACTCCTAATTTCATGTGGATTTCAAAAATCGCTACGAGACCCTTTGAAAGTACGGTATGCACCTTTAAAAACTCAAATTTCTTAGAAAATCCTATAGGATAGTCATGTGGGGTGTCAAAAATCCCCAAATTTCACGGAGAATTCGAAAATCGCTACAAGACCCAATGAAAATCGCTGAAACTTAGGATAGGTACGGTATGCACCTTTAAAAATCCGAAAATTTCAAATATAGTCATGTGAGATATCAAAAAACTCCAAATTTCCCCTAGATTACTGTATGCACCTTTAAAAAACTCACAAAATCCGTTCCGCTGCTCGGCTCCTCCGTGACCGGGCTCAATCCAACACTTTCCTGCTGCGAAATGTCACAACCATCCGGCGCGGTATGCGTTATAATTGGACGCGGAAGCATCGGCGGCGCCGGGGGCGGCACATCTTTTTCCGCGTTGGACTGCGTTGCGGTCTGCGTCGCGGTTCGTGACGTGGAAGGCGGTGATGTGGGTGAGGTTTCCTGGTTGTTGGATGGTGTATTGTTGTTTTCCGTGATAATTGGTGGTTGCTAGAAAATAGTTGGGTTACTGTACCTCCCTTTAATCAAATTTGGATACTGTACCTACAGTACTACTACTGTAGCTACAGTATCCCTAGGTAAGCACGTGCAGAGAATTGCCCAAAAAATCATAAAAAAACATGCCAGTGGTGTAAAAAATCAGATGGTGTGTTCAAAAAACCAAAAGAAAAATGTTGTTGATCTACAGTACCCCTACAGTACTCTAGATCTACAGTAATCCGAGAAAAAAATCAGGCTTCTTCTACTTCACGTGTCTCACCTGTCGTCGACCAACCCGTGGTGTTGTGGCGGATTTCGCCAGCGCTTCTGTGGCGGCATGAACACGGTTTGCGGTTTCGGTGATCTTCCAGCGGCCGAGCTGCAAAATTTTATCGATTTTGGAGCTCCTGGGGACCATTTTGATACCCAATTTGATATACTTACGAAAAACCGTGCCAGACTTGCAAAAGTGGGCGGGGCTTATAGTTTTAAGCTTATTGAAGGGCAGGTGAATTTTCAGAGTGACCTGAGGATTCGAAAAACATCCAACACTATAGGGTTTAGTGATTTTCAAAAAACCGCGCCGCAATTTGCAAAAGTGGGCGGGGCTTAGAAATTTACTATTTGAAAATGCTAGGAGAAGCTTCAGAATGTCTCGAGGATTCGAAAAACACCCAACACTACTAGATTTGGAAAAAATTCGAAAACCGCGCCGCAATTTGCAAAAGTGGGCGGAGCTTAGTTGTCTGCGGCGCGGTTTTTGAAAATATTCAGAAATATGTCATGTTTGGTGTCAAACTGAAGCTCTCGATGAACCCTGAAGGAATTTGAAAAGCTCTGAAAATTTTCCTGCAATCCTGGCACAGAAAAGTGGGCGGAGCCTAATGAATTTCAAAAAATGGGTCATGTTTGGTGTCAAACTGAAGCTCTCATGAAGCCCCGCCCCTTTCTGCAAGTCTGGCACAGTTTTTCGACCTACCTTCAGATGAACTTTCCCGGTACAGGTCTTCAAAATGGCTGCCACATCCTCCTGCATACAACCCGACACATCTTTGCCATTGACTTCGAGAATCTGATCGCCTGGCATCAGGCGACCGTCGGATTCCGCAGCTCCGCCTTTCACAATTTCGCTGACGTAGACTCCGGGCTCATTTTTTCGACCGACTGGAAAAAAATTGGGGTTTTTGGGGGTTGCCACGTGGAATTTCAGATTTTCAGGCTGAAAATTTGGAAATTTCAGGGTTTTGAAGGTTTTTTTTGGGGATATTTTTTGAGTTCGAAAAATTTTCAGACATTTTTTTGCATTGCTCATATTTGCCACGTGGAATTCATTTCAGAAAATTTCCAGAAGTTTCCCATTTTTTCAAGAAATTTTCTGAATTTAAATTTAAATTTTTCAAAATTTCAGAATTTTTTGCATTGCTCATATTTGCCACGTGGAATTCATTTCAGAAAATTTCCAGAAATTTCCCATTTTTCCAAGAAAAATGGGGAATTCCTGGAAAAATACTGAAAAATTCATGAGAATTCCAGAGACGATTTTTTTTCTGGAAAAAACATTTTTTTTTTCAAAAAATAATTTTGCCACGTGGAATTTTTAGCTCAAAATTTCATATTGAAATTTTTGAAAATTCAAATTTTTCACAAATTTTTCCACGTGGCACAAGATTTTTTTTAGCTGAAATTGAACATTTGAAATTTTCTACAAACTTAGGAATTTTTATCTGAAAAATTCAAATTTCAAATTTTGCCACGTGAATTTTTTTGGCTCAAAATTTTCAAAATTTAAAAAATCTGAAAATTTTCAGGAGAGTTTTCAGAATTCAACAATTTTTACTGATTTTTTGAGTTGAAATCAATTTCTGAAATTTTCTACAAAATTAGACATTTCTGAAATTTTTATTTGAAAAATTCAAATTTCAAATTTTGCCACGTGGCACAAGATTTTTTTTTAGGCTGACAAAAATGAGGCATTCGGGTATTTCTATACACTAATTTTATTTTTACACGTTTGCAGAAATGCCCGAATACACTTACACTTTTACACTATATACATTTTTACAATAATACACGAATACACTATTTTTGCTCCGGCTTGGAAAAAAGAAAATAAATGTCAAAATCTCAATGTCGAAACAGACCAATGGTTTCCTAAAGTGAATAAAAGAGTTCTGTTCGAAAATAAAGGATTTTAGAGTAAGAAAAAGGTTTTTTTTCGAATAATAAATAGTTTCAGAAAATGAAAAAGGAATATAAAAACCTGTTTAGAAAATGAAGAAGTCACATTTCTTGGCATTTGGGTTAGTATAACTCTGATTTTCAGACTTGAACAGAAAAAAAACATTGAAGTATCAATTTCTCTGTGATGTTATGCTTTGGCTCTGCTAATTCTCAAATAAGGACTGTTTTTTCACTATTTTTCAGTCTATTTCGGCACTTTCAACAACTTTTTTCCAGAAAAATAGTGTAAAAGTGTAAAGGTGTAAAAGTGTAGCCTTATAAATAAAAATAGTGTAAACGGGCATCATTTCTAAAAACGTGTAGTGTAAATGGGTAAGCCATTTTTGAGCATTTCTGAAATGAGTGTATTCGGGTAATTTTTTGCCAGCCTATTTTTTTTTTAGCTGAAATTAAAATTTTTGAATCCAGAAATAAAAAAAAATACTTTAGAAAATCTGGAATTTCAGATTTTTTCTGGAAAAAAATTTTGCCACTTGGAATTTTTTGGCTCAAAATTTTTTTTTAGAAAATTCTCAGTCCCTGAAATTCATTTTTTGAATTTCGGAATTTTCTGAAAAAATTAATTTTCAAATTTTGCCACGTGGCAAAATTTTGAGGCTTAGTTAAGCCTAAGGCCTAGCCTAAGCCTAAGGCCTAGGCTTAGACTAAAGCCTAGGCTTAGACTAAAGCCTAGGCTAAGCCTAAAGTTTAGGTTAAGCCTAAATAAAGCCTAGGCTAAGCCTAAAGCCTAGGCTAAGCCTAAAGTCTAGGCTAAGCCTAAAGCCTAAAAAACCGTGCCAGAGTTGCAGAAAAGTGCCCAAAACCATATCATGTTTGGTGTCAAAATGAAGCTCCGCCCCTTTCCTGCAAGCCTGGCACACTTTTTTCTGTCCACCAACTCACCAATACTAATTCCCAATCCGCGTCCCGCTTTTTTCGCCAAATCAATCTCAAACATATTATAAATCTGTGTCGGATCCAAAAGTGACAATTGCAGATTGACATCCCTGTAGATCAGCAGTCGAACCTTCGGCGGAGTCCTTCGCAAATACGCAATCGACTGATCATGCGTCACACCGCGCAACGACACTCCGTTCACCTCCAAAACCTGATCACCGGGTTTCAAACGTCCGTCGTGAGCGGCAGCTCCGTCCGGATAAACTTCGTGAATGACTACGGTACCGAGTACGGTATCCGCACCGCCCACAATTGATAAACCCAAACCTTTTCCGTCTTTGTCGATTTCGATCATTGTTTCTTTAGCGTTGTCGATTGGAGCGGTTCTTTCGACGGAAAATGATTTTTTTCGACCTGAAATTGAATTCAGGATTGGCTGGGAGTGGGAAATTCAAATTCTGCGCGATTTTTTGATCTGGGAACTTTTTTGGATGAAAAAATCGGGGTATTTCGACCTGAAATTAAATTTGGAATTGATTAAGGGGCTTTTGGAGCAAAAATTAGGATTTTTCGACCTGAAATTAAATACCGGATTGGTTGGGGTTGCGAAATTCGAATTCAGTGGGATTTTTTGATCAGGGAACTTTTTTGGATGAAAAAATTGGGGTTTTTTCGACCTGAAATTAAAATTTGAGCATTTTCTGATTAAAAAATTCGAAAATTTCCTAATTTTTCAATCAGATGACTTTTATACGGAAAAAATTCACAGTTTTTTTCACCTGAAATCAAATTAGGGATTGATTAGGGGGCTTTTGGACCAAAAATTAGGATTTTTGGACCTGAAATTAATTTCAGGTTTATTTTTTTAATAGCAAATTTTGAGCATCTATTCAAACTCTAGCAATTTCAAAAATTCATCAAAAAATATCAAAATTTTTTGAAACCTATTTTTTCGCGGAAATTTTTTGGATGAAAAAAATGGGGATTTTTCAACCTGAAATTAAAATTTGAGCATTTTCTGATCAAAAAATTCGAAAATTTCCTAATTTTTCAATCAGATAACTTTTATACGGAAAAAATTCACAGTTTTTTTCACCTGAAATCAAATTTGGGATTGATTAGGGGGCTTTTGGACCAAAAATTAGGATTTTTGGACCTGAAATTAATTTCAGGTTTATTTTTTTTTAATAGCAAATTTTGAGCATCTATCCAAAGTTTAGCAATTTCAAAAATTCATCAAAAAATATCAAAATTTTTTGAAACCTAGTTTTTCCCGGAAATTTTTTGGATCAAAATTTTTCTGGAATTTTTAAAGGGACATTGGATTTTTTGAACAAAAATTTGAAATTTTCAAATTCTTCTGATTCGAGAACATTTTTAAATCGAAAACTTGGGATTTTTTCGATTTGAAATTAACTTTTGAAATTTGCCACGTGGAAAAAATGCTCCAAAATTTGTGGCTCAAAAATTCCACGTAGCAAATTCGAGCTCAAAATGCTCCAAAAAGTGTGGCTCAAAAAATTCCACGTGGAAAATTCGAGCTCAAAATGCTCCAAATCCCATGCCACGTGGCATATTCACTATCAAAATGCTCCAAATTCGGGCTCACCATCACTGGATCCGGTCGAAATTTGCTCGCTAGTTTCAACAGCCGTCGGCGGAGCCATTTCTTGCTCTTTTTCAGCTTCTTCTTCCTCTTCTTCTTGCTCTTCTGGAGATTTTTCAGCTTCCGAGTTGGGCTGGAAAAAAATGCGTTTTTGTGAGCAATTTTCAGCTCGGCTCCACAAAGACAAAAGATTTTTTTTGTGGGCAAAAAAATGCATTTTTGGGAAGAAAATTAGGGGGGTGGCGAGAGATGGAGAGACGCCAGACGGTTAGAGTTTAATTAGCGCGTTTTGCTCTATAGAAGAATGGAGGCAAACTTTGCTTTTAGCCCGGGGAAAATGGCAATAAATGTGGCCAGGGACGAAAATCTAGGCCACGCCCACAAATCTGTGCCGCATTGCAAAATTTAGCTGGATTTTTTTTTTAAATTCAGAAATTTCATCAGTTTTTTAAGCCTAAAATTAGGAAAACTGGAAATAAATCTGAAATTCAGAAAAAAAAACATCAGAGTTAGCCTAACTTCAAAATTTCAGAAAATCTTCTGAGCCCAAAGCTTAGGAGGACTTTAATAAACTTCAGATTAGCCTAAATTGAGTCTAAAAGCCTAGAACCCTAATTGTAGGCCTAGATCCCTAACCCTAGCCCAAAAACCTAAGCCTAACCTCAAGCCTGAAAATCCTGAGCCCAAAATTTTAGAAGCCTGAATCTGAGATGTCTAGATCCCTAAGCCTAAGCTTTAAAGGTAAGCCTAAGCCTAGATCCCTAAGCCTGAACCCAAAACCTAAGATCTCTAAGGCCCAAAATCCCTAAGCCTACATCTAGAGCTTCTAAGGCCCATATCCCTCCTTTAAGCTAAATCTAAAAAGCCTAAAGATCTCTAGACCCTTAAAATCCTTAAGCCTAAGCTTTCTAAGGTCCAAATCTCTAACCCTAAGCCCAAACCTAAGATCTCTAAGGCCCAAAATCCCCAAGCCTATATCTTGAGCTTCTAAAGTCCATATCCCACCTTTAAGCTAAATCTAAAAAGCCTAAAGATCTCTAGACCCTTAAAATCCTTAAGCCTAAGCTTTCTAAGGTCCAAATCTCTAACCCTAAGCCCAAACCTAAGATCTCTAAGGCCCAAAATCCCCAAGCCTATATCTTGAGCTTCTAAAGTCCATATCCCACCTTTAAGCTAAATCTAAAAAGCCTAAAGATCTCTAGACCCTTAAAATCCTTAAGCCTAAGCTTTCTAAGGTCCAAATCTCTAACCCTAAGCCCAAACCTAAGGCTTCTAAGGCCCATATCCCTCCTTTAAGCTCAATCTAAGAAGCCTAAGGATCTCCAGACCCTTAAAATCCCTAAGCCTAAGCCTAAGCCTAAGCCCAAAAAAAAAAAATCCCCCAAGGCCTGAAAAAAACGCGCAAAAAAAACACAGCGCTACTACTTTTACTCATCGTGGCTCTGCTTTTTTTGCCTGCTCGCGCGCCAAAAAAAAAAATACTCACACACACACACACTCACTTTTTCTCTAACGGGTAAAAAATATGTGCCTTAAAACTAGAGAGCGAGAGAGTGAGAGAGTGGCAGACAGCGAGAGAGTAGACAACAACTAGTTGAAGGGGGCTCTTTATTAGGAGAAGGAGAAGAAGGAGCTGTGTGTGTGTGCTCACAGAGCTCTAGAGCTCTAGAGCAGCTGAAAATTCAGCCAACTTTTTTTCTCTGGGGGCCAAGCTCCGCCCCCGGGGCTCCGCGAGCAGCAGGCGACGTCGATTTTTTTTCAGCGACAGCGCAAAAAAAAAAAACTCGGCGCGGAGAAAGAAACAAATTCTGATGAAGAGGCAGGAAAAATAGAGGGGGGGGCTCAAGTTTTTTTCGCGATTTTTTTTGTGCGGCATGGAAAAGTGGGCGGGGCTTAGAAATTTGAATGCGGCATGGTTTTGTGGGCGGAGCTTAGAGCTTATTTCAGATTTTTCAGAAAATTGTAAAATTTTGATCCTAACATGAGCAATGCTACAAAAATCTTCAAAAATTCAAATTTTTGAGAAAATTGCAAAATTTTGATCCTTAACATGAGCAATGCTACAAAAATCTTCAAAAATTCAATTTTCTCAGAAAATTGTAAAATTTTGATCCTAGAATGAGCAATGCTACAAAAATCTTCAAAAATTCAAATTTTTCAGAAAATTGTAAAATTTTGATCCTTAACATGAGCAATTCTACAAAAATCTTGAAAAATTTAATTTTTTCAGAAAATTTTGAATTCAGGCTGAAAATATAGACAATTTTTCAGAATTTTTTCGAAAAAATGTGCAAGTACACAGAAAAGGTGTCAAATTTCAGCCGGAGAAAAAACATAGGAGAGAAATCCGAGCAGTTAGAACTTAGCCTAACTAATTAGCGAGAAATGGCTCATTTTTCGGGGAAAAAAGCTGGAAATGCTCAAAAATCTGAAATTTAGGCTGAAAATACTCAGAAAATCTAATTTTTATCAAATTTAGGCTGAAAATGCTCAAAAATCTGAAATTCGGGCTAAAAATTCTCAAAAATCTGAAATTTAGGCTCAAAATGCTCAAAAATCTGAATTTTGGGCTCAAAATTCGCAAAAAATCCTATTTTCATCAAATTTAGCTATAAAAACTCAAGATTTTTGAAATTAATGCTGAAAATGCTCTAGAAATCTGAATTTTGGGCTCTAAATTCTCAAAAACCTGAATTTTCTATAGAATTTAGGTAAAAAACTCAAGATTTTTTGAAATTTAGGCTCAAAATTTTCAAAAATCTGAAATTAGTGCTGAAAATGCTCAGATTTCTGATTTTTCATCAAATTCAGGCTGAAAATGCTCAGAAAATTCTATTTCTCTCAATTTTAGGCCAAAAATTCTCAAAATTCTGAAATTTGGGCTCAAAATGCTGAAAATTCTGAAACTTAGGCTCAAATGCTCAGAAAATCTGAAAATGCTCGAATTTAGGATTGAAATGCTCTAAAAATCTGAAATTCATGCTGAAAATTCTGATTTTCTATAAAATTCAGGCTGGAAATGCTCAAAAATCCTATTTTGCTCAATTTCAGGCTCAAAATGCTCAGAAAATCTGAAATTCCGGCTGAAAATCCCCCGAAAAACTCACAATTTCCCCACTTCCGCTTCCGCATTTCAAACTATCGCCACGTGGCACCGCACACTCGTTGACCGCGCCGTCGACGCGTCGGAAGAGCACAATTTCGACGTGCGGATGTGCGTCGCAGCACTCGCGGACGATTGCGGACGCGGTGACATGCGATATTCCGCGCAGAACACGTCCGTTGATCTGAAACGATGAAAATGAATTTAGGCCACGCCCACAAAACTGTGCGGCGATCATTTTGACACCAAACAAGGCAGGGTTTTAAGCCACGCCCACAAAACTGTGCCATGGCATGTTTGGTGTCAAAATGCTCCAAATTCGATGGGAAATTTGAAAATCTGAAAATTTTCAGTCAAAAATTTTCAGCTCACCTCCAAAAGTTCATCACCAACTCGAATTGCCAGCGGACACGCCGGTTTCACCAGAACCACAAAAACACTTTGCTTTTCTCGATTTCTGGAAACAAATGGGGGTCGGCTGAGTATCAAATGTGGGTAGGTACGCAGCCAATTCTCTGCTTTTTTACTTGACTGAGTATCTAATGTTAAGATACGCAGTCAAATTGAATATCAAAATTAGTCAAAAATTCGTGTTGGCTGAGTATCAAATGCCCAGATATCAGGCACGCAGCGAAATTAGATAGCTGAGTATCAAACGTATTTTTTCTAGGTACGCAGTGAAATTAATTTTTAGTCTGAGTATCAAACGTACGCAGCCAAATTTTACAGCTTAAATTAGACAACCTAGTAGATCAAAAATTTTGTTGACTGAGTATCAAATGTCCAGATATCAGGTACGCAGCCAAATTTTCATTTATTAGATCAAAAATTGTTGGCTGAGTATTCAATGTGATTGGGTACGCAGTCAATTTTCTGATTTTCTCAAAAGCTGAGTATCAAACGTATTTTTCAAGGTACGCAGTGAAATTATTTTCTAGGCTGAGTATCAAACGTACGCAGCCAAATTGTGCAGCTAAAATTAGACAACTTACAATTAGTAGATAAAAAATTCGTTGGCTGAGTATCTAATGTGAAAGTACGCCGCCAATTTTCAATTTTCATTAGCTGAGTATTCAACGTACGCAGCCAATTTTCTGGTTTTCTCAAAAGCTGAGTATCAAATGTACGCAGCCAAATTAAACAGCGAAAATTCGTTGACTGAGTATCAAACGTAGTAGGTACGCAGCCAATTTTCGCTCACCTATTTCCAGCCAACGAAATGCCCAATCCAGCTTCGGGTTTCTCACAAGCCACCATCAACAATTCGCCAATCGCCGGATTACTGTAGTCCTCCAAACTACCGTATCTCGCCTGAATCTTGGCTCGAGTATAGAAGAAATGCGACGGTTTGTCGTCGCCTGCGGCCGAATTTCGCCGCAGCGGGTGGACGCGTGCGGCCGAATCGTCGTGAATTCCGAGTTCGGATAACTTTTCAGCGCTTGAGGTGGATGGTTTCTCCTGATCTTCTTCGAGATCTTCGTCGATGACAGCTTCGGCTTCTTCGTGGATTTCAGAACTGCTCACATCGGACACGATTAAAGGCACAGTCTGCGGAAAAAATGGGGATTTTGTTTTGGAATAGGATTGCTCATATTAAGGTTTTCTAAGAGTTTCTAAAGAAATTCATAGGATTGCTCATGTTAAACTATATGGGATCGCTGATGTTAAACTTTATGAGAATGTCTCCTGCTAAAAATTATAGGATTGCTCATATTAAACTCAGAGAACATTTCTGAGTATTTCCAGCCTAAATTTCAGATTTTTGAGCACTTCAAGCCTAAATTTGTGAAAAATTCAGATTTTTGAAAATTTTTAGCCTAAAATTGAGAGAAATAGGATTTCCTGAGCATTTAAAGTCTAAATTTAGATACTTTAAAGGATTGCTCATGTTAAAATTTATAGGATTGCTCATGTTAAACTTTATGGGATTGCTCATGTTAAAATTGATAGGATTTCTCATGTTAAGCTTTGTGAATCTACAGTAACTCATTAATTTTTGACTCCAAATAATGATCTACAGTAATTCTACAAACTTTAAAGAATTGCTCATGTTAAACTCAGAAAAAAATACAATTTTCGACGCGATGATTTGACCTACAGTAACCCTACAACCTACATAGGATTGCTCATGTTAAACTATGAAAAAACCCAATTTTCAGCGCGAAAATTTGACCTACAGTAACCTTAGAAAATTATGAGATTGCTCATATTAAAAGACTAAAAGAAATTGATATTTTTTGGCACCTACAGTACCCCTATAAACTACCGTACACTCACCTCATTCGACGGACTCTTCCTCAACGAATCCCTCTTCTTGACACTTCGCAAACTCTTGCGGCTCTCCACACTTTCCTGCTTGCGTATAGCTGCGGAAGCGGAAGCGGACGCAGATTCCTTCCGCCTAATCACCGTATCCTCGCGCTGACATCCGTCCGGCGAGGACGCGGAATCGCACGACGAAGTCGTCGGTGGATCCTGGGTGGGCGGGACCACAAATTGAGCGGGTCCGGAGCCCATCATAGGCTTGAGGGGGGTGGTGATCTGCTGTGGAGCCACGGGCTCTTCTCGGGTCTCGAAGCGAACCGAGTTTACTGTCGAATTCGACGCGGAGTTCACAATATGATTCTGCGGATTTGTGTGCAAGCTCTGGAGCACAAAACGCACCGGATTTTCGGCATTTTTGATCGCATTAACCGCTTGTTCGTGCGTGGCATCACGTAAATCCACGTCATTCACACTGATCACACGATCTCCCATATTCATTTGACCACTTTTGCCGGCCGGCGAGTTGGGCATGACGGATTTGATGAAGATTCCGCACACAGTGTTGCCGGTTCCGGGAAGACCGCCTTTTTGCGAAACTTCGACACGGCCACCGACTATTGAGATGCCGAAAGATTTGTTGGGCTCGCGATGGAGGATTACGGTACGGGCTTCACCCCAGTATTTTGAGCGGGCTAGTTGACGAGCCTGGAACTTGAATTGCGATGGTTAGGGCTCAGGGAGCTCTAGATTTTCAGATTCTCCATAAAATTTGGAGATTTCTGACACCCCACATGACCTATTTTTGAAATTTTAATTTTTGAAGCATTTTCAGGGCCCTCTGAGCTCTGGAACCAGAAATCCAGAAAATTCCAAGCTTCAGGACCCTGTTTTTCAGATTCTCCACAAAATTTGCAAAATTTCGACACCCCACATGCCTTGGTTTTGAAATTTTCAGATTTTGGAGCATTTTCAGAGCTCGCGGAGCTCTGAAACTTGAAATCTAGGAATTCCCAAGCTTCTAGACCCAGTTTTTCAGATTCTCCACAAAATTTGCAAAATTTAGACATCCCATATGACCTATTTCTATGGAATTTGATTTTTGGAGCATTTTCAGAGCTCCGCGAGCTCTAAAACCAGAAATCTAGAATTTTCCAGAGCCCAATCCCAGATTTTCCAGATTCCCCACAAAATTTGGAGATTTTTGACACCCCACAAGCTTAGGTTTTAAATTTTCAGATTTTGGAGCAATTTCAGAGCTCGCGGAGCCCTAAAAATGCTCCAAAATCAACATTTCTCAAAACCTAGGCTTATGAGGTGTCAAAAATCCCCAAAATTCGTGAAAAACCCAATTTTCCTAATCTGTGTCCCTGGAAGTTTCTAGAAATCTAGTTTTAGAGCTCTCGGAGCCCTGAAACTGATCCAAATTCAAAAGTTTTCAAAACTAGGTCATGTGGGGTGTCAAAAATCCGCAAATTTCGTGAAAAATGAGACCCTTGCGGTGAAAACTCTCAAAATTTCAGTTCAGAGCATTTTTCGAGCTCTCGGAGCCCTGAAAATGCTCCAAAATCAAAATTTCTCAAAACCTAGGCTTATGCGGTGTCAAAAATCCCCAAATTTCGTGAAAAATTCAAAAATCCCCGTAAAAATACCTGATTCTGTAGAGTTTCGGATCCTGTAGACGGAGTTCTCGACGTGACTTTCGACATATTACTATTGTTGTTGGAAATCGGCAAATTTTTGGGTTCAGAAGAGGCAGCAGAAGTGGAAGTTAGACCAACTTCAGCAGGTTCACTCAAATTATCGCTAATTGGAGCTGTCAGTTGGGCTCGCGGAGCATTTTCCTCAGCTTCTTCCTCTTCTTCTTCACTATTTTCCAGGGGTTTTAGAGCACCGGGTGAAATTGCGGGCGGTACGGAATTCAGCGGAGTGTCGTTGGAAATTTCGATTCTTGTGTTGGAAACTTCTTCTTCGGTTGACAAAATGTGAAGTTGCGAGTGTCGCGAGCTGGTCGCAGGCGGCGGTTCGCTGTCGCGGCGAATTAATTGGTCGCGGAAGATTGGGGCGACTGTGGCGGTTGGTGGTGGAGGGGGTAGGGGCTCCTGAAACGATTTTTTTTTGATTTTGCGAACTTTTTTGGAATCAAATCTGGATTCTCCATGAAATTTGAGGAATTTTGACACCCCACAAGCCTAGGTTCAAGTGATTTTTAAATTTGGAGCATTTTCAGGGCTCGCGGAGCTCTGAAAATGGAATTCTGGGAAGTATTAGCTACTCTAAGCTAGGAATTTGGATTCTCTATGAAATTTGGAGAATTTCGACACCCCTCAAGACTAGGTTCAAGTGATTTTTAAATTTGGAGCATTTTCAGAGCTCCGCGAGCTCTGAAACTCGAGTTCTGTGAATTTTTATGGTCCAGGAGCAGGACATTCCGATTTTCCATCTGATTTGAGGAATTTTGACACCCCACAAACCTAGGCTTCATCAAATTTCACATTTGGAGCATTGTTGTGCTCAGCGAGCTCTGAAAATGCTCCAAATCTCAAATTTCAAGATTTTTTTCAAAACAAGTGCATTTTTCAAAAAAATTGGAGAATTTTGATACCCCACAAGTCTAGAATTGAAGAAATTTTGAGTTTGGAGCATCTAGAGAGCTCGCGGAGCCCAAAAATGCTCCAAACTCAAAATTCCTCAGAAAAATATCATGTGAGTTGTCAAAAATCTTCAAATTTCATGGAAAATCTGGAAATCGTGATGAAAATCTCGAAAAATCGAAAATCAGAGCTCCAAAAGCTTGTGAGGTCTCAAAAAATCGCAAATTTTCCCCAGAACTTCAAAAAAGCTCCCAATTAGTGCTCACCTCTTCCTCTTCCGCTTTGGGTTCCGCTTTGGGCTCCAACTTTTCGCTTCCGCTTCTAGATGATGAAATTTTCGTCCAATCCGCAGTTTTGTGAACCACACTCAATTCTATTGCGGCATCCGCAATTGCTTCCTGAAATTATAGAAAATTTCAGATTTTCAGTCAAATTTTCAGATTTTTCATGAAATTTAGAGATTTTTGACACCCCATAACCTAGCTTTTTGAATTTGGAGCATTTTCAGAGCTCGCAGAGCACAAAAATGCTCCAAAAATCTAATTTTTCAAAAATATATCATGTGAGGTGTCGAAAATCTTCAAATTACATGAAGAATCCGATTTTCCTGTTCACGGACTCCTAAAACTTCTATAAATCTATTTTCAGAGCTCGCGGAGCACAAAAATGCTCCAAAATTATTATTTTCAAAGAAATATCATGTGGGATATCAAAATTCATCAAATTTCATGAGAAATCCACTAAAAATCATTAGCGCTTCTGAAAATTCCAGATTTTTTCAATTTTCAGCCAAAAAAATCAATAATTCCAGAGCCAAGTCAAAAATACTAGGCTAGCTCAAAAAATTGGCTTAAAAGTGGCAGGGATTATCAAAAGAAAAAATGAAGAGCTGCCGGAAGAAACAAGAGAGAAAAAAAGTGTGAAAAAACACGAGAAAAAGGAGGAGCTCTAGGATTATTGATTCAATTTTTGAATAATGAAAAGAAGAGGGCATTTTCAGGGCTCCGCGAGCTGTAAATCTCGAGTTCTAGCAATTCTGAGCTGCTCAGAGTACGAAATTTCAATTTTCCATGAGATTTGGAGAATTTTGACACCTCACAAGCCTAGGTTCAAGTGATTTTTTATTTTGGAGCATTTTGAGGGCTCGCGGAGCACAAAACCCAAAATTTTCTTGATTTCTAAAAATTCTCACTATGTTTTTTAGCTTTTCCATAAAATTTGGAGAATTTTGATACCCTATGAGCTAAACTTTTGAATTCGGAGCATTTTCAGAGCTCGCGGAGCACAAAAATGCTCCAAACTTCAATTTTTCCAAAATATAACATGTGGGGTATCAAAATTTCCCAAATTTCATGAAAAATCCAAAGTTTTTAGTTATTGACGCTGAAAAAGCCTGAAACTCGAGTTTTAAAGAATTTTCAGAGCTCAAAATGCTCCAAATCTCAATTTTTCCTAAATATATCATGCGGGGTGTCAAAATTTCCCAAATTTCATGAAAAATCCAAATATTTTAGTTATTGACGCTGAAAAAGCCTAGAACTTCAAATTTGGAGCATTTTCAGGGCTCAAAATGCTCCAAATTTCAATTTTTCGAAAATATATCATGTGGGATATCAAAAATTCGCAAATTTTCTGAATTTCCCGCCAAAAAACACCGTACCTTGATCAAATCGCTAACAAAACAATCAATTTCAGTTCCATCAATCAATCTTCCCATTCTTTTTCGAATTTCTTCAGCTTCTTCTTCGGGTACTGTAGAAGATGTTCCTTGGGGCGCATTTTCAACATCATCAATCATCTGAAATGCAAAAAATCGATATTTTCATGGGGGTTACTGTATGTACCTTTAATTTCGCCACTTCTGACATCGAATCCGTCATTATTGAAGGCGCTTCTGTGACGTCATCATCTTCCGGGTCTTGACGCGCTCCGCCGGATAGATAAGGACTACGGTAGAATTTCGGGAAGACTCTGGAAACATTTTTCTGATTTTGAGCAATTTTGGGCTCATAAAACTCTGATTTTCAGATTTTTTAAGAAATTTGGAGATTTTTGACACCTCACATGGTATATTTTCGAGAAAAGTTCATTTTGGAGCATTTTCATAGCTCGCAGAGCACAAAAATGCTCCAAATCTGAAATTTCAGAAGCTGTAGCAGTTTACGCCGGGTTTTACACGGAATTTGGAGATTTTTGACACCTCACACGGTATATTCTCCAGAAAATTTCATTTTGGAGCATTTTTGTGCTCCACGAGCTCTGAAAAATGCTCCAAAATCAAAATTTCTCAAAACCTAGGTTTATGGGGTGTCAAAATTTCACAAATTTCATGAAAAATTCAAATATCATGGTCTCAGACATTGGAAATCTCAAGAACTCCAGTTTCAGAGCTCGCGGAGCACAAAAATGCTCGAAAATCAAAATTTCTCAAAAATATGCCTTGTGAGGTACCAAAATTCCACAAATTTCATGAAAAATCCAAAATTCATGGTCCCGGAGCCGCAAAAAAAACTCACTTTGGCGATAATCGATTAATCATTGGCGACGAAGTTTCAGCCGGTTTCTGGAATCGTTCTTTCCAAGTTTTCGCGTCGGCCGATGTGATATAAGTGACACTGAAATTAATTTCAGATTTTAAGATAAACAATTTTTGGCTGAAAAAATGAAACTCACTTGCAAAATGTGCCTACAAGATTGGTTCTTTTCAAAATTGCGCGAGCCTGCGAATTTGTCGCGTTTCGCAGCGATTCGGTGTTGATTTTCGTCACGAAATCGCCGACCTGGAAATTTTCGAAAAAATTACAAAATTTCTGAAATTTTGAGCCCAAACATGACATATTTTGATGAACTTTGAAATTTGGAGCATTTTCAGAGCTCCGCGAGCTCCGAATCCAGAGTTTTGGGAATTTTCAGAGTCCGAGATTGAAAAATTCGAATTCTTCATGGAATTTGGAGATTTTTGAGCCCAAACATGACATATTTTGGAGCATTTTTTGATTTTTGTGCTCGCGGAGCCCCGAGAATGCTCCAAATTCAAAATCATTCAAAAATAAGCATGTTCGGTCTCAAAATTCCTCAAATTTCATGAAAAATCCAAAAATCACCGCTATGGCACTTGAAACTTCTCAGAACTCCAGCTTTAGAGCTCGCGGAGCCCCGAAAATGCTCCAAATTCAAAAATCATTCAATAATAAGCATGTTTGGTCTCAAAATTCCCGAAATTTCATGAAAAATCTAAAATTAACAGATATAGCTCTTGAAACTTCTTAGAACTCCAGTTTTAGAGCTCGCGGAGCCCCGAAAATGCTCCAAACTCAAAAATCATCCAAACCTAGTCATGTTTGGTCTCAAAATGCTCCAAATTTCATGAAAAATTCAAAAATCATAGGCTAGAGCATCTGGAACTTCCCAGAACTCCAGTTTCGGAGCTCGCGGAGCCCTGAAAATGCTCCAAACTCAAAAATCCTCCAAACCAAGTCATGTTTGGTCTCAAAATTCCTCAAATTTCATGAAAAATCCAAATCCGGTGCTCTCTTACCTGAATTCTTCCATCCAGTGCCACCGCCTTCTTTCCACATATACTTTTCACCACACATCCATTCACACCCTTGTCTTTTTCCGAATCCAAAACCACACCAAGCGGGAGGGGCCCTTTTTGCAATTTTACAGTTCTTTCGAGATGTGCGGGTAGGAAAATGACGTCATAGGCCCAAGATCCTCTAAAATGAGCAATTTTAGGCCCGGGCCCGGGCTTAAGGCCTACCTGAGTGAAATCGGCGATCCACAAGGTGAAACAGATCGTGTAGAACAAGGCGACCAAGACGTCATCGAAAATTCGGACTGAAATGTTTATTTTAGGCTTTTCAGGCTTTTCTAGGCCTAAATTGGCCCGTTTCGGCCCAAAAAACCCCGAAAAAAAGCCCCAAAAAGCCCCCAAAAGCCTAGAAAAATGAAAAAAAATTGTCATACATCTGCCAAACTTCGTTCACTTCGGGCCGTTGATGGACTTCGCGACGGATAGTAGGCCTGCAAAATTTGTTTGGGCCGAAAAAATAAGAGAAGCCAAAAATCAGGGGATTTTTGGAAGCAAAAAAGGACAGAAAAAAAGGGGCGGAGCTTAGAGTGCAAGTGCGGCATGGTTTTGTGGGCGGAGCCTAATTTCACTCTGTGCAAGTGCCGCACACTTTTGTGGGCGTGGCTTAATTCGAGACAATTTTTGAAAATTTGCAAGTGCGGCACACTTTTGTGGGCGTGGCTTACTTTTAGATAATTTTTGAAAATTTTGCAAGTGCGGCACACTTTTGTGGGCGTGGCTTAATTCGAGACGATTTTTGAAAATTTGCAAGTGCCGCACACTTTTGTGGGCGTGGCTTAATTCTAAATAATTTTTGAAAATATTGCAAGTGCCGCACACTTTTGTGGGCGTGGCTTAATTCGAGACGATTTTTGAAAATTTGCAAGTGCCGCACACTTTTGTGGGCGTGGCATAATTCGAGACAATTTTTGAAAATTTGCAAGTGCCGCACACTTTTGTGGGCGTGGCTTACTTTTAGATAATTTTTGAAAATTTTGCAAGTGCGACACACTTTTGTGGGCGTGGCTTAATTTTAAAAATTTGCAAGCCTGGCACACTTTTGTGGGCGGAGCTTAATTCAAGATACTTTTCGAAAAATTTGCAAGTGCGGCACACTTTTGTGGGCGTGGCTTAATTTTAAAAATTTGCAAGTGCGGCACACTTTTGTGGGCGTGGCTTAATTCCAGATAATTTTTGAAAATTTTGCAAGTGCGGCACACTTTTGTGGGCGTGGCTTAATTCTAGATAATTTTTGAAAAAATTGCAAGTGCGGCACACTTTTGTGGGCGTGGTCTATTTTTCTCCAAACAAAAAAAATGGCAAAACAAAGGTGATAGAAAAAAGAGGTAAGCAAACTGCGGCACAGAAAAGTGGGCGTGGCCTGCAAAAAATTACCTGCGGGTGCAATTTCCGATATTGTTCAGCACTTCCGATCCAAACTGTCTCTTGGCTGGAGGTGGTGCCAGAAGTCTGCAATTTTGCGGCACGGTTTTTTTTCTGGCGCGCGAAAAAAAATTTCCAACTCACGTATCGTCGCCTGCCACGTGGACTTCTTCCTCTCGCCAACAATCTCTCGCTTCTCGAGCAAAGCGGAGTGTGTGCGGTGAATTGTGACTGAAAAAGTTATTTTTCAGACGTTGCCACGTGGATTTTCAGATTCCCCGTGAAATTCTACCCCGGAAACATGTTTTCAACAAAAAAAACTTTTTTTTTAAGTGCGGGCACCGGGGATCGAACCCCGGACCCCTCACTTTGTTTGAGATGGCTCAGGTGGTTAGGGATAAAACTAGCAAGTAAAGGGTGGCGGGATCGATCCCGCTAGTGAAAATCTGCCAGATTTTTTTGATTCTTACACTTTTCCGGGTCAGAATTTCACGGCGAGCCCGAAAATCGATACGAGAATTCAGGAAAACTCAGGGTTAGCGCAAAAATCCAAGAAAAACAAGTCTAACCCTAAAAAACAACATTATTAGTTGTATTAGGGGAAAAGGAAAGTGGCTGGCTCGCAAAAAAAAAAACTACTTCATAGAATATTCAATAACTACACCCTGCTCAGGGGGGGGGGGCTGAAAATCAACAAAAATATAGGATTTTCGGGTTTGGAGCATTTTTGAGGACCTAAAATTGGGATTTTTCTTTTTTCCATGAAATTTGATGATTTTTGACATCGAAAATGTCAATTTTTGAAAAATTTTGATTTTCAGAGCTCGCGGAGCCCTGAAAATGCTCCAAAATCAAAATTTCATGAAACCCAGGCTTATGGGATATCAAAAATCCCCAAATTCTCTGGTAAATCCAAATTTCATACTTTGAGCACCTGAAACTTTTCATAGCTCAAGTTTCAGAGCTCGCGGAGCTCTAAAAAATGCTCCAAATTCGCCTAAACTTAACAAAATTCGTCAAATTTCCACTAAAACATCCAGCAAAATTTGGATGTTTTGCAAAAATATAATTATTCATTTTGCATTCTGCAAAACATTGACAAAAAATTTTTGGCAATATAAATCGAAATTTTGAAACGTATTTTTCCCGATTTTTCATTTTTCAATAACAATTTGACTTTTGGGCTGAAAATTGACTGAAAATCGGATTTTTTCAGACTAAAAAGTGGAAGAAATGAGGAAAACTCAGAAATTTCAAATTTGGAGCATTTTTTGAGCTCGCGGAGCCGTGAAAATGCTCCAAAATGAAATTGTCACGAAACAAACCATATGGGATATCAAAAATCCCCAAATTTCCTGGTGAATCCAAATTTCGGGCTCACAGTGTCCAAAAACCGCCCGAAATCGGAAATTTTCAAAAACCAGGTCATTTTCGTCCAAAAACAAAAAATACATGAAGCTCGGGGAGGAAAACGAAGGGGGCATAAAAGGAGAAGCTCGAAAAAGGTGTGTGTGTGGCGAGAGATTGAGAGACGGCAGACAGGCTAGACGTAGGATAATCCGAGAGAGGTTGACAGAGAAAAAAAGACTGTGAAGATGGCGGGCAGAAAATGTGGACGGATTATGTTGTTAGTAGTAATAAATGGAAGAAGGGGCGGACATTTTGTGGACTTTGAGGCGAAAAACGCGGAAAATTCGAGGGATTAGTGAAAGGGAGGGGGATTTTTGCACTTTTCGACAGGAAATTACGACGGAAAATCACCAAAAACTGCATTTTTCACAGTCCCCTAGAAATTTTCAGATTTTGCCACGTGGATTTTCAGATTCCCCTTGAAATTCTACCCCGGAAACATGTTTTCAATAAAAAAAAATTTTTTTTGGAGTGCGGGCACCGGGGATCGAACCCGAGACCCTGTACTCAGATGGCTCAGGTGGTTAGAAATGAAACTAGCAAATAACGGGTGGCGGGATCGATCCCGCTAGTGAAAATTTGCGATTTTTCTTTGATTTTTGAACTTTTCTGGGGTAGAATTTCGAGAGGAGTTCAAAAATCAAGGTTAGAATTCAGGAGGAGCTCGCGGAGCTCTGGAAATGCTCCAAAATTAAATATTGGCTTGTGAAGTGTCAAAAATCCCCAAATTTTGTGAAAAATCACAAAAAAATGAACTTTGGATGAAAATGAGGGCGAAATCTTGAAAATTCAAAATTTTCCGAGAAAAATCCAAAAAATCTGCTCTCAACAAAAAGTTTTCTCGTGAAAAAAGCGAAAAAAAGGCACGAAGAGCACATCCTTCCGTTATCCCTTCTGACAACACAAAAAAAGGCAACAAAATTTTTTCTGAGAGGGGGAGGGGAATTTTCTCTGTGTCCACCCTCAAAAAAAAGCACTCAAGGCCCAATAAATTTTTTTTTCAACTTTTTGAGCTTCTGGAGCTCTGAATTTCGTTTTTTTCGAGTTTCAGCACGATTTTCAGATTTTTCATAGAATTTGGGGAATTCAGACACCCCACAAACCAAGGTTTTGAAATTTTAAAAATTTTGGAGCATTTTTAGAGCTCGCGGAGCTCTGAAAATGGTCAAAATCCAAATTTTCAGGAGTTTTTTTGGCCAAAAATTTTTTTAATGTGAAAAAATTGTGTGAAGCAAAAAAAGCGACGAGGAAAAAAAACAATAATGCGTCAGACACAAAATTTATGACGGGCAATTTTTTTGTTGAATTTTTGGATGAGAAATCAAATAAAATTTCGAAATTGGGAAAATTGAGGGTTTTGAGGCCGAAAAAATCGGGAAAAAAATATGTTTTTTGGAAAAAATTTCAAAAGAATTGCGTGAAAATTTCAAATATTCAATTTTTTGCGCTAAAATTCGGGAAAATGTCAAAAATATCACCAGAAAACTCCTACTTGTCAAAAATATCACCAGAAATCTCCTACTCAACAAAAATAACACCGAAAGTACCCCTTCAGATCAAAAATCACACCGGAAACCTCCTACCTGTCGAAAATAATACCAGAAATCTCCTACTTGTCGAAAATATCACCAGAAAACTCCTACTTATCAAAAATATCACCAGAAGTCTCCTTCTGGTTAGAAAAAAGCCCCAGTGTCAAAAATATCACCGGAAGTCCCCTAACCGACCAAAAAACCACCCACCTGATCAACGGGAATCGGTTTCGCGATTCCAAGCCTAACAGGTCCCATTCTCGCCGCTTTCAGCACAGCCACAGCTCTTTCCAGACTCGAATTTGATAAATCATGATTGTTGACAAAAAGCAGGCGATCTCCGGGTACAATTCGACCGTCGGCTTGAGCAATTCCACCAGGAACCAGCGATTGAACAACTATTACACTTTCGTCACGGTGTGTTGGATCCTGGAGTGAAATTTGGGATTTTTTGGTGAAAATCCGGGAAAAATCGGATTATTTTGAGGTATTGTTGAGAAAAAAAAATTGATTTTTTTTCCAATTTTTTCTCAAAAATTCAAATTTCCCGCCCCAGAAAACCGTACCTTATAATCGACAATTGAAAATCCTAAACCTCTCGAATCCTTGTTCAAATAAATCACCAGCGGAACACAATTCCAAACCGCCAAACCATGGAAATTTTCCAGCGATTTTGAACGCAATTTTCGAGCAACCTGGCAAAAAGAGCATTTTTGACTCTAAATATGATATTGCTCATGTTAAGAGCATCGAAATAACCTAAACACACTCAAACCCCTCACAAACAGCCTAGTAACCAAGTTTTCCTGCAATTTTCTTAAAGGAACATAACTCAACCTGTAGTCGGGTCTCGCCACGATCTCCCTTCAAATCAAATAATTTCCCAGAGAAAAATATACCATTCGATTCAGAATTTCGAGCTCTACAAGATGAGCTAAGTCTTGTGGTGAAACTCTAAAATTTGCGAGAAAAGGTGACCCCCCTCGCTTATGGGTCCCGCCACGATCTCCCTTTAAACCCCACAAATTCCCAGAAGTTAAAGTACCGTTCGATTCAGAATTTCGTGCTCTACAAGATGAGCTAAGTCTTGTGGTGAAACTCCAAAATTTTCGAAAAAAGGTGACCCCCCTCGCTTATGGGTCTCGCCACGATCTCCCTTTAAACCCCACAATTTCCCAGAAGTTAGGGTACCATTCGACTCAGAATTGCGAGCTCTTCAAGATGAGCAAGGTCTTGAGCTCTTAAAATTCCTCAAAATCACTCACCCGATGCAATAAATGTGTAGTTTCGGCTCGAGTTCGTGTCAAATCCACTTCACTTTTCGCTTTCACCCAAGTTTCTTGATTTGCCGCCAAAAATGAGAAGGATAGCGGAAGTTGTTTGTCCAATGTGGTTGGTTCGAAGACATGAAGGTGTTGGGATCTGGAAAATATTTGGGATTACTGTACATAGATCGCTTCGGGACCCAAAAAGACGCATTTTGATATCAAATAAGCCTGGACATTTTTCTAGTCAATATTTTTACGCTGAAAACGCTGGAAGTACCCTTTTCCAGTAAAATTTTGGTTTTCTGAAAGAAATTTCAAATTTGAGTCTAAAAGATCAAAATTCCCACATTAGTATGCAATGAGCAAACTAGAGAAAAATATAGGTCAAACTAGAAAACCTAAACATGTTTTAGGACCAAAATTTCGCGTTGAGAACGATGAGATCGCTGGAAATAGATGATTCCAGCGTTTTCAGCACGAAAAATTGGTCTAGAAAACTTTCCAGGGTGATTATTGAGTATTTTGTTGAAAAAAGTGGTCACCTTATGTTAGTGTAGGGAGCCATTTTCAGTCAAGAAAATTTTTCTGGATCAAAATTTCGCGCTGAAAACGCTGGAAACACCTATTTTCAGTGAACTCATCGTATTCAGCATGAAAAATGAATCTAGAAAAAATTACCGTAAAAATTTGACCCCCTCTGGTCTGATGAATGGGGGGTACATTTTTAACCTAAAGCCTCCCAAAATATTTCTAGATCAAAATTTCGTGCTGGAAACGCTGGAAATATCTATTTTCAGCTAGCTCATCGTTTTCAGCATGAAAATTTGGCCTAGAAACATTTTCTGGGTAAAAAAGTGACCCCCCTTAACGGTAAGTAACAGGGGGGGGTCACCTTTTTTCCACCCAGGGCTCCAAAATGTTCCAAAAACATTTCTAGATCAAAATTTTGTGCTGAAAACAAAGGTTCCACTCAAAATGAGCAATTCCAGTGTTTTCAGCGTCAAAAACTAGCCCAAAACCAACCTTCTTCCAACAATCAACGTTACAGGTGCTCCAGAATGTACAGCCCGTGTAAGTGCCTGCCGCACAGTCACATGCGACTCCCCGTAAAGTGGGCTGTGATTGACTTGCAGTAACTCGTCGCCAGCTTGAAGTACACCAGTTCGAGCGCACGGTCCATTGTGTCGAATTGATTCGATGTAGTGATGTGGACACAATTGCGCTCCATTGAGAACGTCTACAGTACCTTCGAGGGATATTCCGAGGCCACCGTCGGTTGATTGAAGATCGGGTTTGACGACGGCGTGGAGGATTTCAATGTCTTCGCCGATTTTCGATTTCCATTCACGGACAAGATCCGGGTTTGAGAGTTTGACATCGATTACTTGAGTTTCGGTTTCCTGAAATGGGAAATATTGAATTGTTCAGGGCATTTTGGTTCGGGATAGTTTTCTAGACCAATTTTTCATGCTGAAAACGATGCGCTAGCTGAAAATCAACATTTTCAGCATTTTCAGCACAAAAAACTGGCCTAGAAACCTTTTTCAAAATTATTTGTCCGAAAAGTTTAAAAAAAGGTGCAACCCCCTCAAAACAGGGGGGGGGGTCACAAAAATGTTTCTAGATCGATTTTCCGTGCTGAAAACGATGAGCTAGCTGAAAATCAACATTTTCAGCATTTTCAGCACAAAAAACTGGCCTAGAAACCTTTTTCAAAATTATATCAGTCGAAAGTTAAAAAAAAGGTGACCCCCTCAAAAAAAGGGGGGGGGGGAGGTCACAAAAAAGTTTCTAGATCAATTTTTCGTGCTGAAATCGATGGAACTCATCATTTTCAGCCAGCTCATCGTTTTCAGCACAAAAAACCGGTCTAGAAACCTTCTCCAGAGTCAATTTAGTCAAAAGTTTGAAAAAAAGGTGAACCCCCCTCAAAACAGCTGGGAGCACAAAAATTGTTCCAGATCAATTTTTCGAGCTGAAAACGCTGGAAATCATAATTTCTAGCAAGCTCATCGTTTTCAGCACGAAAAACTGGCCTAGAAACCTTTTTCAAAATTATTTGTCCGAAAAGTTTAAAAAAAGGTGAAACCCCCTCAAAACAGGGGGGGGGGTCACAAAAATTGTTCTAGATCAATTTTTCGTGCTGAAAACGCTGAAAATCATCATTTTCAGCCAGCTCTTCGTTTTCAGCACGAAAAATTGATAAAGAAAAGGTATCGGTCGAATATTAGAAGCCCGTTAAACCAAAAAATAATCAAATTTTCCCCTACTAATTTTTCTAGACCAATTTTTCATGCTGAAAACGCTGGGCTAGCTGAAAATCATTATTTCCAGCATTTTCAGCACCCAAATTACCTGCTGCTGCAACATTTTCAAACATTGCGCTTGCGGTGACGTGGATTGAAACCTAACGAGTCGAAGTTTGACCTGATCTCCGGATTTGACCAGAGTTCGAACGCTGTCCGCGTGCGACATGTGCTCCAAACTTGTCGAATTCACCTGGAAGAAACACATGAGGTTTTGGGGAGTACTGTAGGTACTGTAGATCGCTGCGGGACCCAAAATGGATCATTTTGAGATCAAACAAGTCTAGTGCGAGTGTAGATCAAAATTCCGCGTAAGCGGCTCAAGCGGAGCGAGTGCATGTCCCTTTAAACTCAACTACAGTATCCCATGTTTCTTTAAATTACTGTAGATCGCTGCGGGACCCAAAATCGATAATTTTGATATAAAATAAGGCTAGATTAGTTGAGGCTGTCAAAAATCCTGACATATTTTGCCTACCCATAGGTGAAAATGCTCAATTTCGGGCTCATTCTGCTCGCCATGATCCCGGCAAGCTTTTGGCGCTAAATTTAGCGTAACTCACCTCCAAAATCAAATCGTGCACTCGAATCGAACCACTCAAACTGGCAGCACTTCTCGGCACAAGTGACTTCACGAAAATTCCGCCAATTTCTTCTGGAAAAAAAAAATGTGTGTGTGTGGGGGGCGAAAAAATGCAGATATAATTCAATTTTTTGCTGCCGGCGCTTCTTCTTGTGTCAAAATTCAATTTTGGCGGGAAAATGCTCGAAAATATTTTTATTTACTTATATTTTAGAATTTGTGGAAGGAAAATGAAGTGGGGAGATTTTCTGGGCTGAAATTTCGTGCTGAAAACGATGAGCTCGCTGAAAATGAGCAGTTTCAGCGTTTTCAGCACGAAAAATTGATCTGGAAGTGTGATTTTGGGGTAGAAAATTGAATTTGAAAAAAAGTAACCCCCCCCCGGGTTCCCCAAAAACCTCCAAAAACTTTTCTAGACCAAAATTTCGTGCTGAAAACGATGAGCAGGCTGAAAATGAGCAACTCCAGCGTTTTCAGCACAAAAAATTGGTCTAGAAATTTTTTCAGGCTCAAAGATGACCTCCCCCCTTGGACATACTGTAGAGGGGGGTCACCTAATTCCTCCAGGGTTCCCAAAAAATTTTTCTAGATCAGAATTCCGTGCTGAAAATAATAAAATCGCTGAAAATGAGCAATTCCATCATTTTCAGCGCAAAAAATTTATCTAGAAACATTCTTAGGCTCAAAAATCACCCAAAAAATCATTTCCAAGCCAATTTTTTCCCGCCAAAAATCCCCCTACCGTACCCTTCTTATGCACATATCCAGCTACCGTAATCCCCAAGCCAAGTGCCGGATCTCGTTGCAGTTCCACATCAATTTCCTCGAATTTTTGAGCCTGCCAATTTTCGCGCAAAAATACGGTAAGCGCCATTTCCTGCAGTGATTTTAGGGAGATTTTCGATGTTTGGCTTGACGGTGTTTGCAGTTCTTCTGTAGCTACAGTATCCTGGGGTACTGTAGGAGGGTCCGAGGGTACTGTATTCCCATTCACATGATTATTCTCATCTCTTCTATTATAGTTCGGAGCACAATCACAAGGCTTCCTGGAAAAATTTGATCTACCTACAGTAATTTTGGCGCCAAAAACTACCGTACCTCAAATCCACGTGTTCCTCCGCTTGCGGCAACGCTTCCGTCTCCTTTTCCGCTTGCGGTTCTTCCGCAATCGGTGCGCAGCTCACGGACGGTGACATGGTGTTGGGGGTGGGCAGGGCGGCGGTACTTGGCGCTGACGTGGCCATCTGCAAAAATCCACGTGGCTCAGTTTTTGGCGCCAAATTTTGCCACGTGGCAAAATTCGACCTACCTGTCGCTGAATGGCTTCGTCGAGTGTTTGAGCGCAAAGCGCTGCTTTTGTCGCCAGTGTGAAGCAGTCTGGAAGAAATATGAGGTTGAATTTGGCTGCGTACGTTTGATACTCAGCCAAGTTGACAATTCATTTGACTGCGTATTTGATAGATATTCAGCTAAGGAAGGAGGAGAGTTTTGGCTGCTTATATACATTTGATACTCAGCCAAGTAGAAAATTGTCTATTTTAACTGCGTACCTATAGACATTAGATACTCAGTCCAGTCCACTTTTCGAAATAACAGGTAAATTTCCAGTTTCCATTAAAAATCATCAAAATTTGATCTACAAATAAAAATTGGCTGCGTATCTCTAAACCTTGAAAAACATTTTATACTCAGCTACGCAAATAATTTGGCTGCGTACCTCTAGACATTAGATACTCACTCAGGAACTCAAGAATTTGCCTGCGTACCTTTAGATATTAGGAAACATTAGATACTCAGTCATGAGTTTCCTACAATAAATTTCAAAAAATTTGACTGCGTACCTCTCTGCATTAGATACTCAGCTCAAAAAAGTTTGTCAAAAAGAGGTAAAAAAGGGAAAAAAAAGAAGAGCCGGAGACAAATTGAATAAAATTCAATTTGAAATTGTTATGTGTTGTGGCGGGTGGCTCAGCCTAGAAAACTATATAGTTTTTTCTTCTTTTCCAAGTTGCCTGAGTATCAAACGTAGGTACGCAGCCAAATTTTCGCTAAAAACTGACGCTAAAAAACGATTTTTAAGGCCAAAATTGCGAAAAAATGAAGAAAAAAATTTTTTGGGGGACACGAAAAGGCAAAGATGGATAACAAGATGAGCAAAAAATGGCACAAAAAATGGCCGCTCCGAGAAAAAAAAAACGAGAAAACGAAGAAAAATTGGAGAAGATGGCCATATTTATTTATGTATATACATATATATGTTGAAAAATGGCAAGGAAAAAATGTGTAGGCTGAGTATCTAATGTAAGAGGTACGCAGCTAAATTTTTTGAAAAAAAGTTGATTTTTTGTAGATCAAAATTTCCCGTTCACTGAGTATCAAACTTATTTTGTAGATCAAAAAACGCTTAACTGAGTATCAAACGTACGCAGCCAAAACTACAGTAATTCGAAAAAAAAAGAAATCTAATATATTTTTGTCTAAAATGGGCACCTATTTATTTATTCATTTTTGTTGTTTATTATTTTCGGGAAGGGATTTTCCGGAAAAATTTTACGAATAAAAAATTGGCTGCGTATCTTAGATTAGATACACAGCCAACTGGAATTTGGTCAAAATTTGGTTAAAAATGGTCCCCAGGTCCAAAAAATCGCCAAAAAATGGTCCCAAGCCCAGATTTTCATGAAAAATCTATTAAAAATGGTCCCAAGCTCAGATTTCCATGAAAAATCGTTTGAAAATGGTCCCAAGCTCAGATTTTCATTAAAAATGCTCCCAAGCCCAAATTTTCATGAAAACCTCCCCAGCTCTGTTTCACTACCAGGAGTAGTTGTGGCACAGTTTGCGGATGACGTAAAAATTTTCTCATCCATAAAAAACCGGAAGGATTCTGAAAACCTGCAGAAATCCATAAACAAAGTGGTTTCTTGGGCCGTTGAAAATAAATTGGCATTAAATGGCGATAAAACAAAAATACTTTCTATACACACAAAACCAACCAAATTTGAGTATAAAGTAATGGACACAACAATAAACAGAACATCGGTTATGAGAGATCTCGGTTTTTATATCTCTGAGAATTTGGATTTTAGTGACCACTGGACTACATTCACAAAAAAATCTAATTCCCTTTTATATCTTCTTTTTAAGTCATTCACTACCAAAAATCCAAAATTATACTTATCCCTGTATAAAACACATATTCGCTCAATTCTCGAATATGGTTGCGTTGTCACTTCCCCTCCTGATAAATCCACCTCGGATATGATAGAGAAAGTGCAGCGTAACTTCACGAGAAAATTATATGGTAGAGTGACCGGTAAATTCATCAATTACCGAGATCCAGGCTATCTTACTTATGAGGAGAGGTTGGATGTGTTTGAGTTGGAGAAGTTGAGTGACAGGAGGAGAAGATTTGATCTCCGTATGCTTGAAGACATTCTTTCGGGTAAATCTAAAGTAAATTATAAACCCCTCTTTCAAATTCAGAAAACCTCATCTAGATCTCGCCTAAATCTTTTATTCAAAGTCCCCAAAAAGAAAATCCGAAAAAACTTTTTTTCCATGAGAGTAATCCCGGAGTTTATTAAAGGCATCAGACAATATTCAGATGAGTTTCTGGATACTATTACTAGAGCTTCTAACCACTGATCCGAATCTTGATAAAATTAAATTCTAAATTTTAATTTTAATTTTAAATTTAATCCTTCTAAAAACAAGAGGAAAAACCTTTGTGTCTCACAATCAATACTCAAATTAAAGCCATTAATTCATTATAAAAATTTTTGTGCAAATTCCAAGATCTAGTACCACTCCAAAACAGTCAAACCAATGTGTCATTCCCTTTCTTTTTATACGGTTTCTCTTTTTGTTTTTCTTTCTAACTTTCTTTTTTTTTTCCTATTCCCACCCCCCCCCCCATATTATTATTTTTTTCCTTTTTTCTTCTTTCTCACCGCCATCATAATGTAAATAATTCTTAAAAATCAAACCCTACTGGTTAAATTGTGATCACCGCACCCGTGATATTGCTATTCATTTTATCACTTTTTCTCACGATGTACTTTTCCTCTCATCGTAAATAAATAAATAAATAAATAAATAAATAAATAAAAATCCATTAAAAATGGTCCCAAGCCCAGATTTTCATGAAAAATCCATTAAAAATGGTCCCAAGCCCAGATTTTCATGAAAAATCCATTAAAAATGCTGCCAAGCCCAAATTTTCATGAAAAATCCATTAAAAATGCTACCAAGCCCAAATTTTCATGAAAAATCCATTAAAAATGCTACCAAGCCCAGATTTTCATGAAAAATCCATTAAAAATACTCCCGAGCCCAGAATTTCATGAAAAATCCATCAAAAAATACTCCCAAGACCAGATTTTCATAAAAAATCCATTAAAAATACTCCCAAGCCCAGATTTTCATGAAAAATCCATTAAAAATGGTCCCAAACCTGCAGTATCAGTGGGTTTATCAGCATAGGCAATCGGTCTTCCAACAATCATCTCAACTTGTGGATGTTGATGTCGTAGAATGGTGGCAACTTGTTGACTCGACATTCCGTGCGTGTTAATTGATCCAATTTGAAGAATATGGTCGCCGGGTTGAAGTCGACCATCCTGAAATTAAATTTCGAAGGTTCTAGATGAAATTTTCGAGTTCAGCGTGAAATTTTGATCAAAAATGGCTCAAAATTGACCTATTTTGGCTCAAAAAAGAGCATTTTTGAGCAAATTTCCACCCAAGTTAGCCAAACTCACTTTATCCGCTGGACTTCCTGGTAAAATCGTCTTGACCACCACGCCGGTACTTGTTCCACCAACAATTCCGAATCCTAATCCACCTTGATCGGTGCCGAGTCGAATTACTTCAACTTGGGTCCAATCGCCGGACAGCTGCAAGCAAATTTGGATAAAAATTTGAATTTTCAAAATTCCCGCCGAAAACTCTTGAAAAAAAAACTTGAATTTTTTTTAATTTCCCCCCAATTTTTTTGAATTTTTAAATTTTCCCGCCGAATTTTTTTTTTTGAAAATTTAAATTTCTGAATTTTCCCACCAAAAAAATCTTTTTCAAAATTTTAAAAAATTCAAATTTCCCGCCAACATTTTTTTTTAATTTAAAACTTTAATTTTCCCGCCAAATTTTTTGTTTTTGAAAATTCAAATTTTTAAATTTTCCCACCAAATTTTTTTTTTGAAAATGTGAATTTTTAAAATTCCCGCCCAAAAAACTATCCCAGAAATTTTGAAAATTCAAAATTCCCGCCAAATTTTTTGTTTTTGAAAATTCAAACTTTTAAATTTTCCCGCCAAAAAATCTTTTTGAAAATTTGAATTTCTGAATTTTCCCGCCAAATTTTTTGTTTTTGAAAATTTTGAACTTTCAAAATTCCCGCCCAAAAACTATCTCAGAATTTTTTGAAAATTAAATTTTCCCGCCAAATTTTTTGTTTTTGAAAATTCAAACTTTTAAATTTTCCCGCCAAAAAATCTTGAAAAAAATTTTTAATTTTTTAGTTTCCCAATTTTTTCGAAAATTAAATTTTCCCGCCAAAAAAATATTTTTGAAAAATTTACATTTTTAAATTTCCCGCCAAATATTTTTTGAAAAATTTAAAAATTCAAATTTCCCGCCAAAACCCTACATTTCCACGCGAGACCTGATAATTCATTTTATCGATCACAAATTGCTGTTTTTTCGTCGACATGCTCCTTTAAAATTTGGAATACTGTAGATTAGAGTAAAAATTCAAATTTCCTTTAAAATCAGAGACGAGAGAGTATACAAAAATGAGAGAGGCAGAGAAAAAAAGCAGAAAATCATATAATGATAAGTTATCAATCGTTCAACTAGCTTCATCTTCATCTTCCTGAAATTCGACACTTTTTTGTCGACAAAAATTAGAGAGCACATGGAAATGAGAGAGTAGGTTAGAGAAACATCGAGGAGAGATGAGACGGAACACTTTTTTGTACACAATTTGTGATGTTTTTTGTGTGATCTGGGAGATATGAGTTAGAGAGCATGAGAAATGAAGAGACGCAGAGAAAAATTGAGATTTTCATGATTTTCAGCACAAAATTTTGATCTGGAACATTGTTTCGAGCTGAAAATCTGAAATTTTCTCGTTTTCAGAGCAGACTTCAAATATGGAACTGAAAATCTGAAAATTCCAGAATTTTCTTGATTTTCAGGAATTTTAGCGGGAAAATCTAATTTTTGAAAATTTTCAATTTTCCATATTTTGAGCCACAAAGTTTCTAGGCTTAAAATTATCGAATTTTTTTTGCTTTTTGGCCTAAAATTACGGAAAATCTGAAAATTTGAGATTTTCTTGATTTTCAGCGTAAAATTTGAGTCTAAAAACATTTTTTCAGGAGAAAAACGGAATTTTTCGAAAAATTTCAAATCTCTTTAGTCAAAACAGTTTCTAGACCGATTCTTCGCGCTGAAAACGATGAGATGACTGGAAATAAGCTATTCCAACGTTTTCAGCAGAAAATTTGGGTCTAGAAACCTTTTCTGTGAAAAATTTGGTGAAAATGAAAAAAAATGTGACCCCCTCCCCTTTTCTAAGGTCAGGGGGGGGTCACATTTTCAGTCAAAAAATTTCCAGGCCCAAAATATCGCGCTGAAATCGATGAAATCACTTATTTTCAGCTATTTTATCGTTTTCAGCGCAAAATTTGGGTCTAGAAACATTTTCTGTGGAAAAAATGTGACCCCCCCCCCTTTTCTAAGGTCAGGGGGGTCACATTTTCAATCAAAAATTTTCCAGTCCCAAAATTTCGCGCTGAAATCGGTGAAATCACTTATTTTCAGCTATTTCATCGTTTTCAGCACAAAATTTGGGTCTAGAAAAATTTTTTACGAGAAAATTCGAACTTTTTGAGCCAAAAAGGTTCCCAGGGTCAAATTTTCTCATTTTTCCCAATATTTGGCTTAAATTTTTCCAATTTTCAGCCAAAACCCCGAAAAACCAACTCACCACCATTGGTGTCGTTTCTCGAACACAAACAAATCCTACAAATTGCGCGGCACCGTCCAATTTTTCGAAAAGCTCGTTTTTCCGGTGGCAGATATCGATTTTTTGTTGCGAATCTGGAAGAAATTTTGAATTTTCAACTAAAAAATCCCATTTTCCTCCTCAAAACGGAACTTTTTTCCACTAAAAAACATTTTTCGTCGTTCAAAAAAAAGTAAAGAGTAGGGGGGAATCTCTTCAGCCAAAATTGGCACAAAATAAGATTTGCGCGGGCCTCTTTAAAGGGACACTTCTCTCTTTTCTTCCTATTTTTAAAAGGTCGAAAATTTGATTAACTTGAATTTGAGAGTAAGGAAAAAAAGTCCGCGAAATTCGTGATTTTTAGGGTGGAAAATTCAAATTTCTCACCAAAATTTCACCAAAACTCACCAAAATCCTTGACGGCCGCATCGATTGCCAACAGGATACAATCGCCGATTCGCAACTTCCCGGAGCTTCTGGAAAATTGAAAAAATTAATTTGTTATGCTGAAATTATCCAAGAAAAAATCGAATTTAAGTCACAGACCCAGTTTTTCATGCTGAAAACAATAAAATCATCAGATTCCAGCAATTCCATCATTTTCAGCACGAAAATTCAGTCCAGAAATTTTTTTGAAAGAAAAAAAAAGAAAATGATTCAAATTGCCACTCTTGGGTCTCGCCGCGACAGCTCTCAAAAATCCATGCGCCTTTAATCGATTTCATTTCAATTTTTTATTTTTTCGGGCGGTTTGGGGGTTTTCCACGTTTCTAGGCTGAAATTTCGTGCTGAAAACGCTGGAATCAATGAAAATCAACGATTTCATCGTTTTGAGCATGAAAAACTAGTCTGAAACTATAGAATCAGGCTGGAAATAGGGTTTCCAAGAGAAAAATTGATTTTGGTGATAAATTAAAGTTTCTAGGCTGAAATTTCGTGCTGAAAATGGTGGAATCAATGAAAATTAACGATTTCATCGTTTTCAGCGTAAAAAACTAGTCTGAAACTATAGAATTGGGCTGGAAATAGGGTTTCCAATAGAAAAATTGATTTTAGTGATAAATTAAAGTTTCTAGGCTAAAATTTCGTACTGAAAACGGTGGAATCGCTGGAATTTCGTGATTTCATCATTTTCAGCACAGAAAAGTGGTCTGAAACTTAAAATTTGGCTGAAAATCGGGTTTCTAAGAGAAACGCTGATTTTGGAGGCAAATTAAATTTTCTTGGCTAGAATTTTGTGCTGAAAACGCTGGAATTGCTGAATACATCATTTTCAGCATGAAAATCCAGCTAAAACATTGGTTTCCTTCAGGTAATGACAGACGAGTTCAAATTGTCAGGTTATTTTAGTTTTCTGAGTTATCATGTCACGTCAGACACTTACAAATTGGATGATATTGAATGGTAAGTTGACCAAAAGCCTAGCAAATCAATCAACGTCATAGTCATATTTCAGGATGTTCTCTGTGAGCTCAAAAGATCGTCAAGTTTTGAATGTTCTAATTCACAACAGTAATTCAAGCAATCTCCAATCTTTTGACACCAACATCAAAATCAATTTGAAGTATGACAACGGAACGAATTTGGAGAAAACTTTCGATGTCAAATTCGACTACAAAAACAACACACATTGCATCGATTTCGTTTCTATTGAAGAATTCGAAAAGCATCAAAATTATTTTCATCCTTTCACAATGAATGTAGTTATGAAGGTTTCGAAAATTGCTCCAATTCGAAAAACCACCGACGAAATTGATTTATGCGAAAAGGATTCGGTATTCAATGATATTGTTTTGCAATTCGAAAATTCTAAAGTGCTATATTCAAGCAAAGCGATGTTATCAATCCATTCAAAAGTTTTCAACACAATGTTCAATTCAAATTTCGAGGAGAAATATCAAACCAAAATCAAACTTGACGATGATTTTGAAGAATTCAAGACAATGTTGATGATTATCTATCCATCAAAGAATGTTGTCAATAGCAAGAACATTGAGATTCTCATGAAATTAGCGGATAAATATGATATGTCACAATTAATGGATAAATGTGTTGCGTTTGTAGAAAAGGATGGAAATGTTCAAAATGACTTGAGATTATTGTTAGCTGATAGATATAATCTCCCAAAAGTTCATGTGAGTTTTTTCTTTTTTGAAAGAAAATAACACATTGAAAGTTATTTCAGAATAAATGTATTCGAAATTTCAAAGATATGGAATCATTGGAAAAATTCGAAGAATCTGAAGTTTTTGGAAACCTCACACAAACAACTCAAGTAGCAGTTCTCAAAAGAGCATTCGGACTTTCGAGCCAAGAAAAGAAGGATGGAGGACCGATGGCTAAAATTAAACGAGCTCAAGAAAAAGGCTTTAATTAATGATTTTCATGTATGGATTGTTATATTGCATGAATAATTAATGTTTTTGGGGAAAACATTGAAAAATTGGTGCTTTTTAACGTGAAAAAAGCGTTATTCCACAAACTATCACCCAGTTTTCCATGCTGGAAGCGTTGAAATCGTTTTCAGCACAAAAATTCGATATAGAAATGTTTTTCTGGCAGAAATATAAAGAAAAATTCAAATTGCCACCCTTGGGTCTCGCCGCGACAGCTCTCAAAAATCCATGCGCCTTTAATCGATTTCATTTCAATTTTTTATTTTTTCGGGCGGTTTGGGGGTTTTTCACGTTTCTAGGCTAGAATTTTGTGCTGAAAACGCTGGAATCAATGAAAATTGACTGTTTCATCGTTTTCAGCATGAAAAACTGGGCTGAAAATTTAAAATCAAGCTGGAAATAGGGTTTCCAAGAGCAATTTGATTTTGGTGATAAATTAAAGTTTCTAGACTGAAATTTTGCGCTGAAAATGGTGGGATGGCTGGAATTTTGTGATTCCACCATTTTCAGCATCAAAAACAAGTCTGAAAATATGGAAAATGGCTGAGAATCTTGTTTTCATGAGAAAAAATAGTGAATTCCTACGGGAATGACAATTAGCCCAAAAACAAGCTGAAAAATGGGAGAAATTATTGATTTTCAGCAAAAATCCCAGAAAAGTACAACAAAAAATTAGAGAGCTTGAATAAAAAATCTCGTCCAATGTAATTTGACACCAATTTCTTTAGCTTTCTTCTTTCTTCTAAGCCTAGCCTAAATTTTTCCCAAAAAAAAGGAAAAATAATAAAAATGCTCAAAAAAAAATTTTCCACACCGGAACACACCAAAAAAAAAAATAAATATATAATATCTCAAAAAAAAACGCGACATTTTTCACTTTTTGCATGTCGAGACAGTTAGAGACGCAGAGAAAAAAGACAACCAAAAAACGTGTGTTGGCCACTTTTTTGTAGTTCTTTCGAATGGAAAATTTGAGCTCGTGTGAACAAAAAAATGTGACATATTGAATTTTTATGCGATTTTTTGGAGGAAGCTATGGAGATAGTTAGAGATGTAGAGAACAAAGAGATTCAGATCATTTTTTCGTGCTGAAAATGCTGGAATTCTCGATTTTCAGTAATTCCAGCATTTTCAGCACGAAAAACTGGCCTAAAAAGGTTTTAAGAGAAAAAAGTGATCCCCCCCCTTTAAGTAAGGGGTTTTTTTTAGCTCTGCGGCTCCGAAAATGCTCCAAAAATTGTTCTAGACCAAGTTTTCGTGCTGAAAATGCTGAAACTGTTGATTTTCAGCACGAACAACCTTCATTTTCACCGCTTTTGAGTCAAATTTTGATTCAAAAATTCGAATTTTTCAAAACCAAAAAAAATACGTTTCAAAATTTTGATATAATTTATTATCAATTTTTTCAATGCTGAGCGTACAATCGATTTGAATCAAAAATAAAATTCTCAATCCCATATTTTTCAAGCCAGAACTAAACAAAATCAATTTTTCATGGTGAAAAACTGGTCTGAAACTATAATTTCATGCTGAAAACCGGGTTTCCCCTGGAAATCATGGAATGAACGCCAAAAATCCAGTTTCAGACCAATTTTTCGTGCTGAAAATGCTGGAATTGTTGATTTTCAGCAATTCCATCATTTTCAGCACGAAAAACTGGTCTAGAACGGATTTTGAAAAAAAAGTGAGCCCCCCCCCCTTTTTAAGTAAGGGGGAGGGCGTCACTTTTTAGCTCTGCGCTCCGAAAATGCTCCAAAAATTGTTCTAGACCAATTTTTCGTGCTGAAAATGCTGAAACTGTTGATTTTCAGGAATTCCAGCATTTTCAGCACGAAAAATTGATCTGAAACTGGATTTTCGTACTGAAAACGTATTTTTCGAAGAAAATCCCGTATTTTTCAAGCCAAAACTGGACTAAATAAAGTTTTCGTGCTGAAAAAGCTGAAACTGTTGATTTTCAGCGATTCCTTCATTTTCAGCACGAACAACCTTCATTTTCGCCGCTTTTGAGTCAAATTTTGATTCAAAAAATTCGAATTTTTCAAAAACAAAAAAAATACGTTTCAAAATTTTGATATAATTTATTATCAATTTTTTCAATGCTGAGCGTACAATCGATTTGAATCAAAAATAAAATTCTCAATCCCATATTTTTCAAGCCAGAACTGAACAAAATCAATTTTTCATGCTGTAAAACTGGTCTGAAACTATAATTTGATGCTGAAAACCGGGTTTCCCCTGGAAATCATGGAATTAAAGCTATAAATCTAGTTCCAGACCAATTTTCCGTGCTGAAAATGCTGGAATTGTCGATTTTCAGCAATTCCATCATTTTCAGCACGAAAAACTGATCTGAAACTATAATTTGATGCTGAAAACCGGGTTTCCTCTGGAAATCTTGGAATTACGCCAAAAATCCAGTTTCAGACCGATTTTTCATGCTGAAAATGCTGGAATTCTCGATTTTAAGTAATTCCAGCATTTTCAGCACGAAAAACTGGCCTAAAAAGGTTTTCAGAAAAAAAGTGACCCCCAGCTCTGCGCTCCGAAAATGCTCCAAAAATTGTTCTAGACCAATTTTTCGTGCTGAAAATGCTAGAGTTCTTGATTTTCAGCGATTCCGGCGTTTTCAGCACGTAAATCTGGTCTGAAACTATAATTTGATGCTGAAAACCGGGTTTCCCCTGGAAATCCTGGAATGAACGCCAAAAATCCAGTTTCAGACCAATTTTTCGTGCTGAAAATGCTGAAACTGTTGATTTTCAGCGATTCCTTCATTTTCAGCACGAACAACCTTCATTTTCACCGCTTTTGAGTCAAATTTTGATTCAAAAATTCTAATTTTTCAAAAACAAAAAAATACGTTTCAAAATTTTGATATAATTTATTATCAATTTTTTCAATGCTGAGCGTATAGTCGATTTGAATCAAAAATAAAATTCTCAATCCCATATTTTTCAAGCCAAAACTGAACAAAATCAATTTTTCATGCTGAAAAACTGATCTGAAACTATAATTTGATGCTGAAAACCGGGTTTCCCCTGGAAATCATGGAATTAAAGCCAAAAATTCAGTTTCAGACCAATTTTCCGTGCTGAAAATGCTGGAAGTGTTGATTTTCAGCACGAAAAACTGGCTGAAATTCCAAGAATTTCCCACTATTTTCAACAAAAAAAGTGAAAAAATCCATTTTTCCAACAAATGACTTGAAAATGGGAGAAAAAAGGGAGCTTAAGTGAACAAAAAAACGACAGCGAAAAAAGTGTATGTGTGATTTTTTTTTCGAAAAAAAAACATCTTTTTTGTTTTTTTTATTTTGGAACTGACATCTGTCGGCGGTCAAGAAAATACATTTTTAATGCGATTTTTTTTTGGCGAACGAAAAAAAATTTGGGAAGACATTTTTTGCATTTTTATGGGAAATTTTGAATTTTTAATGGGCCCTTTTAGGGCTGAAAAACTGAAATTTTCAGATTTTTATGTGGAAATCTGGAATTTTCACTAATCTGAGCAACTAGTTTTCACAAAATTCCTAAACTTGAGACTACCATTGCTCAGGTTAGGCAAAGACACTAACCTGAGCAATGTTCTTGGGCTAATGTTTCAATTTTTGATGAAAATATAATCTGAGCAATGTTTATTTCAAAAATTGTATAGAATCAAAATTTTAGGAAAAAAAGTGAGAATTTATAATCTGAGCAATATTTTTCATTGCTCATGTTATAAATTTCAAGCTTTTTTGTGCCAAAATATTGATTCTATACAATTTTTGAAATAAACATTGCTCAGGTTATATTTTCGTCAAAAATTGAAACATTACCCCAAGTTTTCAAGAACATTGCTCAGATTCAGATTTCTGGGCTATAATCCGATTTTTCAGCCAAAAAAAAAAACCTGAGCAATGCTATTTTCTCAACAAAAAAATTTCCAAAAATTCCCCAAAGTCTATCAAAAAAACTTAACACAAAGGGGGCATTTAACTTTTCAACCAACAACAAAAAAAACAGCAAAAAACTTTACGAAAAGAAGAAAATAGATTCTTTCGACCCCAATGCAGTCAGTATTTTGTGTGGCCGCTCCTCCAAAACTACTAAACAAGGCACTAAAAAAAACTGGAGAAGAAGAAAAAAAGACAAGTTGTGAAATAATTGACGAAGAAAAAAAAATAGAAAATAGGAAAAAAAAAGGGGGAGGGAAACGAAAACGAGCTCTAGAATGGAGGCAAAAATTGAAGAATTGAATGAGGATTACTTGCGGGTGACAAGGGGAAAATCTTGAAAATTTGCCACGTGGCGTAGGAAAATCGCTGCGAGACCCAGAAATTCATGAATTTCACGTTGAGACGAAGATTTTGAATATAAACATGCTTAGGGTACTGTAAAATTTTCAAATCTCAAAATTTCCCGCCAAATTTTGCCACGTGGCATCGGAAAATCGCTGCGAGACCCAAAAATTCATGAATTTCAGGTTAAGACAAAGATTTTGCGTATAAACATGTTTAGAATACTGTAAAATTTTCAAAACCCGAATTTTCGCGCCAAATTTCGCCACGTGGCATAGGAAAATCGCTGCGGGACCCAAAAATTCATGAATTTCAGGTTAAGACAAAGATTTTGCGTATAAACATGTTTAGAATACTGTAAAATTTTCAAAACCCGAATTTTCCCGCCAAAATGTTGCCACGTGGCATTGGAAAATCGCTGCGGGACCCGGAAAATCAGAAAATTCAGAGTGAGACAATAATTTCGAGTATAAACATGCTCGGGTTACTGTACGATTCGATTTTGGCGCCAAAAAATCATGACACGTGGTTTTTTGGCGCCAAAATTGAAACCTACAGTACCCTAGTCATATTTATACTCAAAATTCTGGTCTTCATCTAAAATTTTTGAATTTCTGGGTCCCGTAGAGATTTTCCGATGCCACGTGGCAAAATTTGGCGGGAAAAATTGAGTTTTGAAAATTTTACATTACAATAGCCATGTTTATACTCAAAATTCTCGCTTTTAGATGAAATTTTCAAATTTTCACGCGAAAACTACTGTAGATCGCTTCAAGACCCAATGTCCGTTTGAAAACCACACCTTGTCTTGATATCCTTGGGTCCAACAATCAACAATCGTGATTTCTTCTCTTTCGTCTCCAAAATCTGCGTCTCTTTGACCAATTTCGCCTCCAACACACCAAAATGCAATTTTTGGTTGGATTTGAGCTCGAAATCGGGATTTTCGGCCAAAAATCGATTTTTGAGACGAATCGAGAAATCCGGGTCTTGCGGGGAAGCGGTTTCAGCAGAGTTAGTTGAAGTTGTGGCTGATGGTGGCGTGGATTTTTTAGGAGGTGAGATTGGTTGCTGAAAATGCGGGAATTGCTCATTTTAAGCTAGTTTATCGTTTTCAGCGAAAAATTTTGGTCTAGAAACGATTTTCTGAAAAAAATGGACCCCCCCCCTCGCTTTGAGGGGGGTCTAATTTTGCTAACCCGGCTCCCAAAACTTTTCTAGATCAGTTTTTCATGCTGAAAATGCTGAAATT
Organism: Caenorhabditis angaria; assembly: GCA_947459285.1. Lineage (NCBI taxonomy): Eukaryota > Metazoa > Nematoda > Chromadorea > Rhabditida > Rhabditidae > Caenorhabditis > Caenorhabditis angaria. The sequence goes on along the minus strand of CANHGI010000002.1, from coordinate 10,617,634 downwards.
GCTAATTTTAAGTGAACTCATCGTTTTCAGCACGAAAAATTGATCCAGAAACAAATTTTCGGGATTTTTAAGCCTTTTCTGATATAATATTCTCACAAGAATTATTGTAGATCTGTAGGGAGTACTGTACATACCGTAGTCATTTTCCACTTCAAAACCAGCCTTTTCGAATTTATTGATTTTTGAGAACTGAATTTTTTACGGACACGTCATTTTGTTATTTTTGAACTGGGTCACGTGAAAATTATATAAATTTTTTATTTTTTGGACTAAAATTTTTTCTAGATCAATTTTTCGCGATGAAAACGCTGGAATTGCTCATTTTCAGCCGGAACATCGTTTTCAGCGCGAAAAATTGAACTAGAAATGTTTTTGGAGCATTTCGGAGCCCGGGGTGGCAAAAAGGTGACCCCCCCCCCTGTACTTACGGTTAAGGGGGTCACCTTTTCTCCCGGAAAACGTTTCTGCAGTTTTTCGTGCTGAAAATCAACACTTCCAGGATTTTCAGCACGAAAAATTGGTCTGAAACTGAATTTTTGGCTTTAATTCCATGATTTCCAGGGGAAACCCGGTTTTCAGCATCAAATTATAGTTTCAGACCAGTTTTTCAGCATGAAAAATTGATTTTGTTCAGTTTTGGCTTGAAAAATATGGGATTGAGAATTTTATTTTTGATTCAAAAATCAATTTTTCGTGCTGAAAACGCTGGAATTGCTCATTTTTAGCGTTATCATCATTTTCGGTACGAAAAATTGATCTAGAAAATTTTTGGGCTGAAAACTTTGAATTTTTGAGGAAAATGTGACCCCCCCCCCCCTTTTAAAGGGCATCAAAATTTAAAAAAAATCTCAGAAACTTTTCCATGCTTAATTTTAACGCTGAAAACGCTGAAATTGCGCATTTTCAGCCAGAACATCGTTTTCAGCGCAAAAAATTGATCTAGAAACTTTTCCTCGGGAAAAGGGTGACCCCCTCCCCTTAAGTAATGGGGGGGGGTCACTTTTTTCGAGACAGGGCTCCGGAAGTTTTTAAAATCGATTTTTCGTGCTGAAAACGCTGGAATTGCTCATTTTCAGCCAAATCATCGTTTTCAGCACGAAATTTTGGTCTAGAAACTTTTCCTCGAGAAAAATGTCCCCCTAAGTAATGGGATAGGGTCATCTTGTTCAAGGCAGGGCTCCAAAATATTTTTCTAGATCAATTTTTCGTGCTGAAAACGCTGGAATTGCCTATTTTCAGCCAACTAATCGTTTTTAGCGCGAAAAATAGATTTTTTCACTTTGGAAATCCCCCACCTGACACGACAATTGTTTGAAAAGCGGGTCTCGCAGAATCCGTTCGATTCTCTCAATATCCTCCTTCACGTCTCCGCCCTCTTTTCTCGATTTCAATTCGCGTAGCACTTCACGTATTCGCTCTTCTTCGGTTTGTTGTTGCTGTTGCTGTTCTGTTGGCTGGAAAGGCATCGGCCATAGGCCACCCGTGCTGCCTGATGAGCACCTGAAAATGGGCAATTTTGGTGGAAAAATTTGAGATCTACTTAAAAAATGCGGAATTTTGAGACCAAACACGGTCTATTTTGTGTAGAGCTCAAAAAGGAAAAAGGGATTGCTCATATTAATCTGAAAATTCCTGTGTTTGGTTTCAAAATGCTCAAAATTCTTTGAAAAATCCAGAATCCCCTTCAAAATTTCAGAAAAATACCCTAAAAAATCAAAGGGACCATTAAAATTCCTAGGGACCATCAAAATTTTTTTGTTTTATATAAACATTACACATTTTTTGAAACACACACGCTCTCTTTCTTTTATATATATTTTTAGCTTTTATTATTCCTAGAGATTGGAGAGTGCAGAGAAAAAAGTTCCAAAATTTTTTTTTGTTTTTTTTTCAAAACAGAAAAACTTTCACACACGGCTTAAAATATCGAATTTTTGGCGAAAAATTCGATTTTTCTTCGGAAAAAAATTTTTTTTTCCGAAAAAGCGAAATAATTGGGAAAACAAAAGGAAAGCACTTCAAAAAAAAAGCAGAAGGACGGAAATTTGGAAAAAATTTCGTCGCAAGAAAAAAAAAGTTTTTTTTTGAAGAAAATACATGAAAGAAGAAAAATGGGAAAAATATTATTAATGAGTTTTTTGAAGCTTCGGCTGAAAATGAGGATTTTCAGCGTTTCTAGATCAATTTTTCGCGCTGAAAACGTAGAGCTGGCTCAGAATGAGCGATTCCAGCGTTTTCAGCGTGAAAAATTGATCTGGAAAAGTTTTTGAGCCCTGGATTAAGAAAAGGTGACCCCCTGTACTTACTGTAAAGGGGGGTCACCTTTTTCTAGAAAATGAGTTTCTAGCTCAGAATTTCGTACTGAAAACGTTGAGATAGCTGAAAATGATCAATTCCAGCGTTTTCAGCGTGAAAAATAGGTCTAGAATATTTTTAGAAGTCTAGAATCTAAAACTCATAAGGCAGGGGTCACATTTTCCTCAAATATTCAAAATTTTCAGCCAAAAACTTTTCTAGATCAAATTTTCATGCTGAAAACGTAGAGCTAGCTCAGAATGAGCAATTTCAGCGTTTTCAGCGCGAAAAATTGATCTAGGAATGTTTTTGGACCGTTTTGGGCCCCTGGATTAAGAAAAGGTGACCCCCTGTACTTACTGTAAAGGGGGGTCACCTTTTTCTAGAAAATGAGTTTCTAGCTCAGAATTTCGTACTGAAAACGTTGAGATAGCTGAAAATGAGCAATTCCAGCGTTTTCAGCGTGAAAATTAAGCCTGGAAAAGTTTCTGGGAATTTTTTAAAAAATTTTGATACCTCCTGAAAGGGGGGGGTCACATTTTCCTCGAAAATTCAAAATTTTCAGCCAAAATTTTTTCTAGATCAGTTTTTCGTGCTGAAAACGATGAGCTAGCTGAAAATGAGCAATTCCAGCATTTTCAGCGTGAAAAATAGGTCTAGAATATTTTCAGAAGCCTAGAATCCAAAATTCATGAGGCAGGGGTCATATTTTCCTCAAAAATTCAAAATTTTCAGCCAAAAACTTTTCTAGATCAGTTTTTTGTGCTGAAAACGATGAGCTAGCTGAAAATGAGCAATTCCAGCATTTCCAGCGTGAAAATTAAGCTTGGAAATTTTTTTGGGAATTTTTTTAAATTTTGACGCCCTTTAAAAGGGGGGGGGGTCACATTTTCCTCAAAAATTCAAAATTTTCAGCCAAAAACTTATATAGACCAAAATTTCTCACTGAAAACGATGAGCTAGTTGAAAATGAGCAATTCCAGCATTTTCAGCACTCAAAATCGCTCCAAAATCTGAACTAAAAAAGCCGGACACACAAAAAAATGTTTCTGGTTCTTCTTTTTTTCCTTTCTTTTTTTTCTCGGGATGGATAATTGAGCTATAGATAGAAAGATAGAGGAAAAAAGAGTATAGAGAGCTGAACTAAAGGAAAAATAGAGGAAAAAAGAATTTTTCGTATTTTTTTCGGGAGAAGAAGAAGAAGAAACCCCCTCATCATCATCAAACAACCAGCTGGTGTCCACATAAAAAAAATAACAACATTACTTTTTTCTGCAGTTGGATTGGGTACTTTTGAGGCTAGAAATGTGGGTATTGCTCATTTTAAGTGGTATTATTGAATTCGGCGCGAAATTTTGATCTAGAAAATTTTTGGGCAAAAATTTGAATTTCTGAAAAAAAAATTGACCCCCCCCCCCTCCATTAATTAATGTAAGAGTTCAAAAAATTTTCCAAATCAATTTTTCGTGCTGAAAACACTGGAATTGCTTATTTTCAGCCAGTTCATCGTTTTCAGCGCGAAAAATTGATCTAGAATATATATACAGAGGTCAAAAGGTCAAAAGTTCAACTCAAATGAAAATGACTTGATTTTTAAGGGCTCCAAAACTTTTCCAAATCAATTTTTCACGCTGAAAATGCTGAAATTGCTTATTTTCAGCATAACCATGGTTTTCAGCACGAAATTTTGGTCTGAAACTATAATTTGATGCTGAAAACCGGGTTTCCCCTGGAAATCCTGGAATGAACGCCGAAAATCCAGTTTCAGACCAATTTTTCGTGCTGAAAATGCAGAAAGTGTTGATTTTCAGCGATTCCCTCGTTTTCAGCACGAACAACTTTCATTTTCGCCGCTTTTGAGTCAAATTTTGATTCAAAAATTCGAATTTTTCAAAACCAAAAAAAAATACGTTTCAAAATTTTGATATAATTTATTATCAATTTTTTCAATGCTGTGCGTTTAATCGATTTGAATCAAAAATAAAATTCTCAATCCCATATTTTTCAAGCCAAAACTGAACAAAATCAATTTCTCATGCTGAAAAACTGGTCTGAAACTATAATTTGATGCTGAAAACCGGGTTTCCCCTGGAAATCATGGAATTAAAGCCAAAAATTCAGTTTCAGATCAATTTTTCGTGCTGAAAATGCTGGAAGTGTTGATTTTCAGCACGAAAAACTGCAGAAACGTTTTTTTTTGGAGAAAAGGTGATCCCCCTTAACCGTAAGTAACAGGGGGTCACCTTTTCTCCACCCAGGGCTCCAAAATGCTCCAAAAACATTTCTAGCTCATTTTTCATGCTGAAAACTCTGGAATTGCTCATTTTCAGCTATCTCATCGTTTTCAGCGCGAAAAATGTGTATTTAATGGAAAAATCCATAATTTTCCCACAAATTTTCTCATTTTCTTTCAAATTCAAATTTTCGCATTTTTTTTTTGAGCAAGAAAAAAAAACAGAAAAAACAAATAAAAAGTACTTTTTAGAGGCCTAAAAAAGGAAAAAGTTGGCGAAAAAAAAGGGAGGAATGCATAATTAGTGGACAGCGAAAAAAACTGGAAAAAAGGAGAAAAAAGCAGCTCATTGAGCACATTTTGCTATTTTCAGCTCGGCGAAAAATGAGGCTGAAAATTGCAGAGAAAAACATATATTTTTGATTAAAAATTGGAAATTTTAATAAAATTTTCTGAATTTTTAAAGACTAATATGAGCAATTATTGAAAATATTGAAAATTCTCGAATTTTTGAGCTCTAACATGAGCAATGCTTCAAAATTCACCAAATCTCTCGAATTTTGGCTCAAAACATCAGAATTTTGAGCTCTAACATGAGCAATGCTAATTTTTTCATTTTTTCGCGTTGGGACCCAATAAAACTCACTCATTTTCCATTGCCATTTCGTCTATCTCCTCAAATATCATAAAAACATCCTATTTTCGCGTGTTTTTCTCCAGAAAACCTATAAAATATATCTTAGTTAGTACAAAAAAGGAAAAAGAACGAAAAAAAGATGGGGAAATGGGGGGGGGGGGAGAAAAGGCGAAAATCTTCTAAAAAGATAAGATGAGCAATCCCCCGGGGAATTGCTCCTTTTAGCTTTAAAAATCCAGAGTCTGGAGCAGTTTTTGAAGCTGAAAACGCTGAAATTGCTCATTTTAAGCCAACTCATCGTTTTCAGCACGAAAAATTGATCTGGACATTTTTTTCAGAGAAATTGGACCTTTTGAAAACACCAGAATTTTGAAGCAGGCTCAAAATGGTCCCAAAAATTTTTCTAGATCAATTTTTCGTGCTGAAAACGACGAGTTTGCTGAAAATGAGCAATTCCAGCATTTTCAGCATGAAATTTGTGGCTGGATGGATTTTGGGGAATTTTTTGGATGAAAAGTTAGAAAAATTGACACCCTGCTCTTTTTTGGGGCTCAAAAATTTCAGAAAAATTTTTCTAGATTAATTTTTCGCGCTGAAAACGCTGGAATTGCTCATTTTAAGACAGCTCATCGATTTCAGCACAAAAAATTGATCTAGAAAATTTTTTCAGGGAAAATGGACTTTTTGAAAACACCAGAATTTTGAAGCAGGCTCAAAATGGTCCCAAAAATTTTTCTAGATCAATTTTTCGTGCTGAAAACGACGAGTTTGCTGAAAATGAGCAATTCCAGCATTTTCAGCATGAAATTTGTGGCTGGATGGATTTTGGGGAATTTTTTGGATGAAAAGTTAGAAAAATTGACACCCTGCTCTTTTTTGGGGCTCAAAAATTTCAGAAAAATTTTTCTAGATTAATTTTTCGCGCTGAAAACGCTGGAATTGCTCATTTTAAGACAGCTCATCGATTTCAGCACAAAAAATTGATCTAGAAAATTTTTTCAGGGAAAATGGACTTTTTGAAAACACCAGAATTTTGAAGCAGGCTCAAAATGGTCCCAAAAAATTTTCTAGATCAATTTTTTGCGCTGAAAACTATGAGCTTGCTGAAAATGAGCAATTTCAGCATTTTCAGCACAAAAAATTGATCTGGAAATTTTTTTCAGAGATTTTTCCCTCCGAAAACACCAGAATTTTGAACAAGGCTCAAAAATGGCCTAAAATGTTTCTAGATCAATTTTTTGCGCTGAAAATGACGAGCTTGCTGAAAATGATCAATTCCAGCATTTTCAGCACGAAAAATTGATCTGGAAATTTTTTTCAGAGAAATTGGACCTTTTGAAAACACCAGAATTTTGAAGCAGGCTCAAAATGGCCTAAAAAATTTTCTAGATCAATTTTTCGTGCTGAAAACGACGAGTTTGCTGAAAATGAGCAATTCCAGCATTTTCAGCGCAAAATTTGGGTCTGGAAGAATTTTGGGGAAATTTTTGGATGAAAATTTGACCACCTTCGATTTTTTTAGGGTCAAAAATTTCAGAAAATTTTTCTAGATCAATTTTCTTGCTGAAAACGCTGGAATTGCTCATTTTAAGCTAGCTCATCGTTTTCAGCACGAAAAATTGATCTGGAAATTGTTTTCAGGGAAAATGGACTTTTTGAAAACACCAGAATTTTGAAGCAGGCTCAAAATGGTCCCAAAAATTTTTCTAGATCAATTTTTCGCGCTACAAACTATGAGCTTGCTGAAAATGCGAGCAATTCCAGCTATTTCAGCCCAAAATTTGAGCCTGGAAGAATTTTGGGGAATTTTTTTGGATGAAAATTTGACCATCTTTGTTTGGGGGTCAAAAATTTCAGAAAATAATTTTCTAGATCAATTTTTCGCGCTGAAAACTATGAGCTAGCTTAAAATGAGCAATTCCAACGTTTTCAGCACAAAAAACTGGTCTAGAAAAATATTTTCCGTCAAAAAATGCTCAATTTTCAACTATTGCTCATACCAACCTTGAAATTCCAATATTTCCGCCAAAACACAATGATTGCTCATGTTAAAACATTTCCAAACCATTTTTCACGCTGAAAACGCTGAAATTTCTCATTTTCAGCCCAAAAAAACTGCTTCCAGGGGTCCAAAAAATCCCAAAACTTCAAATTTCAATTCGAAAACTGATAAAAAATATGATTTACACAAAAGAAGGAAAAAAAATCAAAAAATAATCATAATAAAAAGAAAAAAAACACAAAATCTACAGTACCCAAGAAGGAGAAAAAAACAAGTGGTAGATCAGAAAAAAATGGGGAGAAAAAAGTGGGCGGAGCCTATTTTTGGGGTGAAAAGAGTGGGAAAAAAGAAGATTTTTTGGAAAAAATACGTTAAATCTATTGTACAGTGTGAAATGAAAAAACAAGGAATTTTTAAAAATAGAAAAAAAAAAATAAAATAAAATAAACATTTTTGAATGCAACAAATTTTGGAGCATTTTTTGGTGGAGGAGAAGAAGGCAAGTCGGAATTGTTGTACATTTCATATATTCGGACTGCTGCAAAAAAAATTAATTTCAGGTTGAAATTCCAGTTTTTCTGAAAATTCTGGTCGTTTTGAGCCAAAATTTGAGTTTTTTTAATGAAAATTTTAATTTTAGGTGATTTTCATCCAAAAAAATTCTGAATTTTCTTAAAATTTTAAAAATTTGAGTTTTTTATGAAAATTTGAATTTTCATGTCATTTTGGGTTAAATTTAGGTCCAAATTCCACACATTTCATAAAAATTTGAACTTTAGCTCATTTTTAACTAAAAATTCCAGTTTTTCTGAAAAATCCCGTCGTTTTGAGCCAAAATTTGATATTTTTCATAAAAAATTCTGAATTTTTAGAAAAATTAGAGCAAAAATTTCAGATTTTCTGATGAAAAATTGAATTTTTGGCCATTTTCATGCAGAAATTCTGAATTTTCAGAAAATTTGGGAAATTTCAAGGCAAAATTTCAGATTTTTTATCAAATTTCTATTTTTTTTAACTCTAACATGAGCAATGCTCGAAATTTTTCAATTTTCAAATTTCTAACATGAGCAATGCTCAAAATTTCAGATTTTTCATCAAATTTCTAATTTTTCAAACTCTAACATGAGCAATGCTCAAATTTTCTCAATTTTCATGAATTTCGGCTCAAAAATAATTATAATATGAGCAATGCTCAAAACAACTCAATTTTCATGAATTTTGGCTCGAAACCCTTCAAAATTCTCAAATTTTCAGATTTCTAACATGAGCAATGCTCAAAATAGCTCGGTTTTCACAAATTTCGGCTCAAAAACCAGTATAATATGAGCAATGCTCAAATTTTCTCAACTTTCACAATTTTCTGCTTAAAATTCCAAAATTTCAGATTTCTAATATGAGCAATGCTCGAAATTTTTCAATTTTTACGAATTCCGGCTCGAAAACCTTCAAAATTCTCCAATTTTCTGATTTTTAACATGAGCAATGCTCAAAATTTCTCAATTTTCACAAATTTTGGCTCAAAAACTTCCCACTCACCTCTCAAATATCAGTTACACGTTGTTTTTGTTGTGGTTTAGGTGGCAACAACGTGGGCGGTTTTGCCATTGTTGCGGAGGCGGCGGCGGAATTCGAGCAAGTTGGTCCAAGAGCTGGCTCCATTTCGGAATGCGATGAGAAGACGGTTTGACGACGAAGGGTTTGATTTCGATTCAGTGTTCGATTCAGAAATGTGGCCGATGTTAGGCGAGCTCTGGAAAAAATTTGGGAAATTTCAGAAAAATTTGAATTTTCATAAAATTTGCATACGTCGCATGTTTGGGGTAATCGAGCCGAGGAGGGGTTATCACTCACCCCAGTTTTTGGAAGTGGGTGTCATTTTGAGAAAACATTTTGAAGAAATTTTCTAAACTTTGTACTCTATAACTTATTGGAAGTGCATTAAAATTTCCACGAATTTTGATTCAAAAATGGATTATTAGTTTCAAAATGTTCATCCAAATTTTGAGAATTTTGGTTTTGATTTATATCCGAATGTCAACAGGGAAGCATTGAAAAAATTGATAATAAATTATATCAAAATTTTGAAACGTATTTTTTTTGTTTTTGAAAAATTAGAATTTTTGAATCAAAATTTGGCTCAAAAGCGGAGAAGATGAGAATATTTGACGAAATGAAGCAATTTTGAGCTAAAAGTTTATAAAAATGAAGATTGTCAAGTTTTTATAGCTGAAAATTAAAAAGGAAAAGGGGGGGGGGGTTATCCCTTTTGGCAGAAATTTTCAAAAATAGGGGGGTGCACTGGCGGATTTGAAACGAGGCTATGCGACGTATCAAAAAATGCTCCAAACTTACCGTATTCCACGTTTAGGCGTCGATTCGCTTTCCGCGTTCCGCATTCCGCCGACCGACGTCATATTTGCCAACGCCGCTGGATCGCAAGAGACACGTGGCGAGGCCATCATTGACGAATTTTCGTCTGTAAAGCAAAAAAAAATAGAGTTAAGGTAACTCTGGGTAAAATTAAGGTCATTAGGCAACCCTAATAGGGTTGAAATTAGTGTCGTAAATAAGGCTTAAGGTAATTAAAACTTAAACTTAACACTAATTAGCCTATTGTGTCAAAATTAGTGTCTTAATCAAAGTCTTAAGGTAATTTTCATCCTAAATGATCCCTAGGATAAAATTAGAGTAATTTTAACGTTTCTGGGCTTAAATTTGAGTAAAATAAGTGATTTTAGGCTCAAAATTAAGGTCTTAAGGTAATTTTCACCCTAAATGATCCCTAGGTTAAAATTAGTGTAATTTCAACGTTCCTAGGGTGAAATTTGAGTAAAATTAGTGATTTTCGGCTCAAAATTAAGGTCTTAAGGTAATTCTCACCCTAAATGATCCCTAGGATGAAACTAGAATAATTTTAACGTTCCTAGGGTCAAATTTCAGTAAAATTAGTGATCTTAGGCTCAAAATTAAGGTCTTAAGGTAATTTTCACCCTAATTGTCTCCTAGAGCCAGATTCGACCGTTTTTAACGTTCCCAGGCTCAAAATTCATGAATTTTCACATTTTCGAGCTCAAAACTCACTAATTTGGCTCAAATTGGTGCGACTCTGAAATGGTCGGCTAAATCCAAATGTGGTGGCCAATGTGATTTGTGCATTCGAGAAGGCTCGTCGCATTTTACTTTGCGATTGTTGCGGATTTGGAGCGGCAAACGGATTGTCATTGTGATGATGATGATAGTGATCCTGAAATTAATTTTAGGGTAAAATAGGGTAATTTTTAGGTAAAATAAGGTATTTTAGGTGAAAATTCAGAATGTTTTGTTGAGAACATGCTCTTGAGCTCATTTTTTGCCAATTTTTACAAATGTTGGACCAAAAAATCAAAATTTTCAGATTTTCAAAAATTTTGGCTCATTTTGGACCAATTTTTACAAAATTTATACCAAAATATCAAACATTTCGAAATTTTTCAGATTTTTATGGTTCTAGGCTCATTTTGGACCAATTTTCAAGAATTTTGGACCAAAAAATCAAACATTTTGAAATATTTCAGATTTTCATGATTCTAGGCTCATTTTTGACCAATTTTTACGAATTTTGGACCAAAATGAGTCAAATTTCACGATTTTTCGATTTTAGACTCAAATTTCATCAATTTTCACGTATCCGGGCTCATTTTTCCCCAAAAAATCCCAAATTTCGGCTCATTTTCACCCGCAAAACTCACATGATGATGATGTCTGGGTGTTCTTTCACTAAACGACACATTCGTCGCCGATCCATGTTGATGTGTTGCCATCAATTGTCGTCGGAAATATCGCATCGCCAATTCAGCCACGTGTTCACTTAGTACTGTACTTGGTTGACATTCGCCAGAGTAGAAATATCGACCGAAATTGCTCAAAGTCTGCAAAAAATTGGGGATTTTTGGGTGAAATTGATCATTTTTGATGCAAAATTCATGGAAAACTGAAATTTTCAGCTAAGTTTAAGTCTTGATTACTATAGTTTTGAACTTTTAGCTCAAAATTGCTTCATTTCGTCAAATATTCTCATTTTCACCGCTTTTGAGCCAAATTTTGATTCAAAAATTCTACTTTTTTCAAAAACAAAAAAAAATACGTTTCAAAATTTTGATATAATTTATTATCAATTTTTTTTTTCAATTGTTCTAATTTTACTTCCGAGAATAAATTTTGACCGAAAATTCAAGAAAAATCGAAATTTTTGAACAAAAACTTGGCCCCTACGAAAAAAATTCCACGTGGCAAACATTTGGCGCAAAAAATTCAAATTTTGCTCAAAAATCTCGAATTTTAGCTCATTTTCAGTCAAAAATCATTAATTTCAGATTAATTATGCTCGAAAATGCTATTTTTCATGCTCCAGAGCTTAATTTGACTTAAAAATCTCGAATTTCAGCTTATTTTTAGTCAAAATCCGTGATTTTCATCAAAATTCTGAATTTCGCGTCAAAATTGACCAATTTTGATCAATTTTAACTTGAAAATTCAAATTTTTAACATCCAGAGCTCAATTTGACTCAAAAATCTCAATTTTCAGCTAATTTTATGAAAACTGATCAAGTTTCATCATTTTTAGCTCAAAAAATGAATTTTAAAGCTCCAGGGCTCAATTTAGCTCCAAAATCTCGAATTTTAGCTCATTTTCAGTCAAAAATCACTAATTTCAGTTTAATTATGCTCGAAAATGCTATTTTTCATGCTCCAGAGCTCATTTTTGCTCAAAAATCTCAATTTTCAGCTAATATCATGAAAACTGATCAATTTTTATCATTTTCAGCTCAAAAATGCAATTTTTCAAGCTCCAGAGCTCAATTTTGCTCAAAAATCCCAATTTTAGCTCAATTTCATGAAAACTGATCAAGTTTTATCAATTTTGGCTCAAAAATCGCATTTTCAAGCTCCAGAGCTCAATTTTGCTCAAAATTCATCATTTTTCAAGCTGTCGAGCTCATTTTTGCTCAAAAATCCCAAATTTAAGCTCATTTTCAATCAAAATGCATAATTTCATCCAATTTTGGCTCAAAAACCAATTTTTCAAGCTCCAGAGCTCATTTTTGCTCAAAATTCATCATTTTTCAAGCTCTAGAGCTCAATTTCGCTCAAAAATCTCAAATTTTGGCTCATTTCCCGTACCTTAATATGAATATCATCGAAAAATTCGACAACCTCTTCTTCGGTGTCAGCTTCGAATAGAGTTTCGGTATCACCGCCTTCCAAGTCTCGATGAATCATACACCACAAAATCGGTTCGTTTTTTGGAGCCGTGCCAGATGTGGTGGTGGTGGAGCCTGGAGGAGCAAATGGCATATTTTCGATTCCACGCCAAAAATTGTCGGGTGCACGGATTTTGAGGCCGCTTCGCATTGATGATAATGGAATTTGCTCAATGTATTTGTACCTGCAAGAAATTTGTGATAATTTTGATACCAAATAAGCCTAGGCTCCGCCCATTTTTGCAATTTTGCGGCATGGTTTTTGAAAAAGCTTCAATTTGATACCAAATAAGCCTAGGCTCCGCCCATTTTTGCAATTTTGCGGCATGGTTTTTGAAAAAGCTTCAATTTGATACCAAACAAGCCTAGGCTCCGCCCATTTTTGCAATTTTGCGGCATGGTTTTTGAAAAATCTCGAAAAATTCAAAAATTCTCGATTTTCTGAGCTCTAACATGAGCAATGCTCAAAAATCAGTGAAATTTGTGATTTTTTGAGCTCTAACATGAGCAATACTCGAAAATTCAAAAATTCTAAATTTTCTGTGCTCTAACATGAGCAATGCTCAAAAATCAGTGAAATTTGTGCTTTTCTGACCTCTAACATGAGCAATGTTGGAAAAACTCAAAAAATTCTCGATTTTCTGAGCTCTAACATGAGCAATGCTCAAAAATCAGTGAAATTCGTGCTTTTTTGAGCTATAACATGAGCAATACTCGAAAAACTCAAAAATTCTCAATTTTCTCAGCCTTAACATGAGCAATGCTCGAAAAATTCAAAAATTCTCGATTTTCTGAGCTCTAACATGAGCAATGCTCGAAAAACTCAATAATTCTCGATTTTTTGGGCTCTAACATGAGCAATGCTTCAAATTTCACCAGAAAATCCAAATTTTGGCTCAAATTTCGCGCTTTTTTCAACTTCAGGCTTATTTTGACCAGAATTTACCAAAAATTTCAAATTTTCTAGCAAAAACTCACGGTCTTCTGGTTCTCGAGTGCAAACTGACAAAAGAGGCGTGGCGGGCGAATCGTTGCATCGTATTCTTTTGGCTTCGAATTTTTGTGATCTGAAAATGTTGAATTTCAGTGAAAAATATCAATTTCAGGTCATTTTGAGCCAAAATTCAGGAATTTCAGGTCATTTTTGCTCAAAAATCGCAATTTTCATGCTCTTGAGCTAAAAAATCTCACATTTTGGTTCATTTCAGCCGAAATCGTGAATTTTTCAGTTTTAACTCAATTTCAGCTCAAAAAATCGCAATTTTCATGCTCCAGAGCTCAAATTTGCTCAAAAATCTCAAATTTTGGCTCATTTTCTCCCAAACTCACCAACAAGACATCGTGAAAGAGAAACAATTTCATTTGATTGAATTGTTGAAGGCGCGGAGCGGTTGAGGCAATCGGATTCACAGTCATATCGCGGATGAACATTCGATTTGAGGCGACGAGATGAGGCTGCAAAAATCGGGATAAAATGAGACCAAATAGGACCTAGGTGTACTTTTGGGGCTAAAATGAGCCTAGAACTACGAAAATCGGAAAAATCTTAAAATTTGACTCATTTTGGTCCAAAAATTGTGCAAATTGGTCCAAAATGAGCCTAGAACCATGAAAATCTGAAAATTTTCAAATTTTTTGATTTTTCGGTTTAAATTTTGTGAAAATTGGTCCAAAATGAGCCTAGAACCATGAAAATCTGAAATATTTCAAAATTTTTGATTTTTCGGTTTAAATTTTGTGAAAATTGGTCCAAAATGAGCGAGAATTCGAAAAAATAGTCACATTTTCAAAAAACCCAAAAATTGTACGTTTCAAAATTTTCACATAAAAAATTGCAAAATTGAAAATTTTCGATTTTCGTATTTATTTAAGAAAAAAAAACTTCGAGATTACTGTAGTTTTTTTGGCGCCAAAAAAAATGACCTACCGGTACATTTTCGATATCCGTAAATTTGCTCATATGTTGAATCAAATGATCGTTGCGCTCTCGAGTTTTATTAGCAATTCTGGAATAAATTTCAGATTTTTTGGCTGAAAATCTGAAATTTCCAGATTTCTAGACTAACTTTGGCTGAAAATCTCAAATTTTCAGCCAAAAATCAGGGAAAAAAACACACTTCAAAACTTCATCAACCGATTTTGCCGCCTCTTCTGCACTGCTTTTCAATCGACTCGATTCCGATTTTTTGAGCATTTCTGGAAAAAATCGATAATTCTAGAATTTTTGGCTGGAAATCTGAGAAAATTAGCTGAAAATTAAGATTTTTTTTGTAAAAATTGATTAAAAAGTGAAATTTTGAGCGTAAAAAAGCCACGTGGCGGATTTTTAGCTGAAATTTCACAAAAATCCATATTTTCAGTCAAAAATTCAAAATTTAACATGAGCAATGCTAAAATTTTCTGGAAAATTTAAATTTTTGAACTCTAATATGAGCAACGCTCAAATTTCCATGAATTTAAGCTAAAAAACCATAATTTCTCAAATATTAATATGAGCAATGCTTAAATTTCTCGATATTTCACAATTTTCGACGTCTAACATGAGCAATGCTTCAAAATTCACCAAAAATTCAAATTTTCAGATTTTTCCCCTCTCCCAGGCTCAAAATTTTCCAATTTTTTCAAATTTTCAGTCAAAAATCTGAAAATCCTCACCTTTCAACAACAAAATGACACTTGGCAATCTTTGCACCGGTTTCACCATCAAATCATTCAATTTTAGGCGTCGAAAATCCGGATTACTTTCTTTGGCCTGGAAAAATCTCAATTTCAGTTTGAAAATATCGATGTTTAGGCTGAAAATTATGGGAAAATCGATATTTTCAGCAAAAAATAGTCAATTTCGGCTGAAAAATCAATTTTCTAGCTCAAAATTAGTTCAAAAGTTCAATTTTCCAGTCAAAAATCACCCCAAAACCATGAAAAATCAAAAATTTCCCTTCAAATTGAGCAAATGTGCTCCATTGACAATATTGTATTTGCAGGTGATTTTCAAATTTTCTGGCTCATTTTTTGGTGAAAATTCAGCTGCTAGGATCATTTTTGACCAATTTTCAGATATTTTCAGCCAAAAATAGTCAATTTTGACTGAAAACTCAATTTTCTCGCTCAAATTTAGTTCAAAATTCAATTTTTCAGTCAAAAATCACCCCAAAACCGTGAAAAATCAAAAATTTCACTCCAAATTGAGCAAGTGCGCTCCATTGACAATATTGCGGTTTTGAGTGATTTTCAAATTTTTTGGCACATTTTTTGGTGAAAATTCAGCTCCTAGGGTCATTTTCAGCCAGATTTCATGATTTTTGGCTGAAAATTTCAAATTTCCCGCCCAAAATTCGCAAAATACCTTGCAAAACGTATGAAACTTGGCATTTTCGCGGTCCAATTGATCGAAGAGCGTTTTGGCAGTGTCGTACGAGTTCAAATATGGCGGGTAGACTTTTTTCATCTCCTCTTTCATATCGATCCAAATCTGAAACAGAAAATGATTGGAAATTGAGCAATTTCAGCTTTTCAGCGGGAAATTTGTCTGAAAATGAGCCCAGTGTTGTGTATAGAAATGATTATGATATACACGTGAACGTGCAACGTCATTTGGGTTATCTATTTGTGCCATCTATTATGCCTGTGTATAAAAGAAGACCGACTAGAGTTCTAGTGAGTTGAGAAGAGCCAAGAGGTTCTACGGAACTGAAACTAATTCTTATTCTTTCTTTCATAATAAAGACTTTACTGTCTAGTCTTGTCTACAGTAATAACTGCATCTTGTTATACAAAACATAAGAGATCAGAGTATCTCAAATACATTACATTGGCTTAGGAACTTTACAGTGGCGATCAGGATGTCGAAGTCAAACACACGAAGTATAGACTCGAGAAGGAGAGGTCGTTCAGGATCTTTACAGCGATCCAGATCGACAACAACTATGAAAATCGTCGATGGAAATACATTGGTAAAACACATTCCTGAAAACACAATTCTTCGCGAATTACGGAGATGTGTGGAGCAGTTGAAGAAGAAAAATATGAACCTTCGACAACAGCTGGAGAGACGAACTAGCAACTCGTCAATATCGTCGATGGAAAGGGAAAGTGGAGAGATATCAGTCAATGGTTCTACTGGATTGATATCTGGAAGTATACAAGAAGTTGAGCAGTTGAAGAAGAATAGAGAACACACGAAGTCTTCTAGTCAGAAGCAGAAAGACACACCAAAAACAAAATGCACCAAGAATAGTTGGAAGGAAAAACGCAAGGCAGTTTGTGGGTCCACTATTAAGGCCAAGGAGAATCAAGAGCACACATTGTTGGAACGATATGAAGAATATCGGGAGTGCCTAGGATTCGTTGGTGATCGTCATTCGGAGGAGCGAATAGTTGATTCGTGTTGGACCGTGGCGAGGGGTACTCAGAGTGAGGACCGAGTGGTGACATGTTGGGTGGATGTGTATGATGGCGAAAGTGCCAAACGTTGTGGTGGCGGAGAAGTAGCTGAGGATGTTGGACACAAGCCGGTTGATGTTCCAATTGGGCTGCCGTGTGATATCAAGATATGGAATCTTGATATGGCCAAACAACGTCGAGAGGAGCAGGAACATCGGAATAGTACGATGGCTACCTCGAATATGAAAATGGATGAAAGAGTCCATAGTATATACAATAGATACACCAAGATGGGTGAAATATCTCGTGGTATATACAACGATGCGATGGTTCGTAGCAACGATTGGTTTATCGTGCGAATGTTGAAACATCGAGTGTTATTCGTTATACGGACATCAGTTTGGTCAAAACTTGTCGTATTATCGAAGTTATGGAGTTGGTGGAAAACAACCGAAGTGAATCGGTCATACTTCTTGAAATACTGGGAGAAGGTTGCAATATTTGGAACTGTGGTGTCTTTCGTGGACAAAATACATCAAGTGATATTATTATCTGGTTTGATCGTAGTATTGGTTCGCAAATGCAGCTTCTATGATTGTATTGGAAAAAGGAGAAATGGCGATGACTGGAAACACTGTGGGCGAAAAGAATGTATGTCAACGGATCCAAAGAATATGAGTTATGATTTGGAATGGAAAGACAACATTGAGATTACTGTTTGTTGGATGGATGCTAGTAATTGGTATGAATACAATTCATACAATGAAACAATACACTTTGAGAACGATGGAGGAGTGGTCTACGTGAGCGTGACACTGGAAATAGCATATCTATCTAGAGCATCGAAGGATGACGTGGAAAACATCAGTAGAGAAGAAGACTCGCATACACAGTATATCGGGGATGGAAAATACGATATTTGGTTGTATCAAACTAACTTGGATTGCTGCAAGCAAGTCGAATGTGTGTCGGATCTCATTCATGAGTTGAAATGGGAAGACAGCATTAGATATGTGTGTTGGATCGGTGCCAAATCAAAAGAGCCTGGAGTTCCAGAGCATCTCGTAGCAGACAACGAAACGCAATTGGTATCTGATGAAATCAAATACACATGTGAGGAGTTTGGCATTAAACACGCTTATACATCAGCTGACAATTCTCAACGTAATGGAGAAGCAGAAATATTTGTCAATAATCTGAAACAAGGATGGAACAAGCTGAAGGGAGATGGAAACACAACTGATACAATGCGAAATCAGCTTATCTCGTGTTCAATTCTTGATACATCATTATTTGGTGTGATACCTGCTGCTGACAAGTATATTGGTTATTGTTGGAGCAAAATATTCTCATTGATTCCGAAAGGGGAAGAGGAAGGTGTGAATGCAGACAAATACAAGATACAAGCTGATGAAAAAGCGACTATTATCGAAAATTCAATCGGTACCACGCGCTCTACCGCACAAACGCGCGCGAAAACAAACAGATGTTTTTCATTTGAAAATTTGTTTGTTTTTATTTTCTTTTTTCGTCATTTTCTTTCGTTCAACTTATGTTTTTGTTGTTATATTTGTTTTTCTTCGATAAATTCTTGGTTTTGGATGGAATATCGGATGATATAGGTGCTAAATATGCTAATCAATGGTTTTTTCAGTTGGATATTCATTGATACGTGATGTATGAAGCGAGTGAGATGGATTTTATTGTATTAATGACTTACTCGAATCGAATCCTCAAAAATGCAAGTCATTTATGATGTGGCAGTATGAAATGTGAGAATATTTTCGTTTGAATAACCCGAATGTTATGATTTTGGATGGATTTATGTCAACTTATGATTATGTTATGATTTTGGCTGGATTTATGTCAAATTACGTTTATGTTATGATTTTGGCTGCACTTATGTGAATTGCTGTTTATGTTATGATTTTGGCTGCACTTATGACAAATTTAGCAAATGTTAGATTGCTGAATTTATGACAAATGCCGTTGATTTTATGCTTTAACCGAAATTGAAATTGTTGCTGTGATTTTGAGAAGATGTGAAAAAGAGAGATTGAAGAATCTATGAATGAGAAAAAGAAGAAGAAGAAGTGTGTTGAAAGTGGCCCGTTTTATTCGAAATGTGATCTTGATTGTGATTATATATTGAAATTGTGATTCTCATCGAAAAATAAATGTAAATTTTTTAAACAATTTAATAAAATATGAGGTAATAAAAATAAAAAACAACAAAAACTAACTAAAATTCAAAAAATCTATAACAAATTTTCAATCTCTAATTAAATCTATGATCTATCAAGTACTGGCATATCATCCATATCATCATCTTCATCTTCATCTGAATCAAAAAACGCATCTGGCAATTCACCGTCAGAATCCATTTCTAAAGTAGGCATATCTAACAAATCCTTTTGTTTTTTCTTCTCAATAAGTGCTCTCAGATCATCTTCTTCTCTTTTTACCTTGTTAAACAGTTTTTGACTTTGTTCTGGTGTGAATTTCTTCATGAAATCCAGCATTCGAAGACGCACCTGTCAAATCACAATTGTTTCAGTTGTTTTTTTTTTCAAAAGATAATTACCGTTTCCACTGTGCACTCCAAAGTTCCTAATGATCGAGCATTTCCCTTCAATTGGCTCCAGAATAATTCGATAGCGTTGAGAAAACAGTGGTATGGAGGGGTTCTTATAATTCGAACCTTGTGCATCTCCCATGCCCAAAAATCTAATTCATACACAATAAATCTCTGTCTACCTCCATTTTCCCTAACAAATTTTCTGCTCAATTCCAAAAGTTCAGGTTTTTTCAAAGATGAATCAAAGTCAACGTTCCACTTGTTCAAAAAATCTTTGATCTCGCCAACGGTGTTCGAGCTGATTGGTGGCTAAATATTAAAAGTTGTTAATTTTTTATGAATTCTTGAATTTTTGGGAGTTAGTATGCATATAATAGTTTTCTAATCACCTTTTCTCTCATTCTATTGTGATATGGAGCGTTATCTGCCACAAGATACGCCTCTCTATTTTTAGCAGCCGCAGCAGCTGCCACCAAAGGAATCACTCTATGCATATATTGTTCTAGTTTTGCGCTATCCATATCTTGATGATAGTCTTCAGATTGTACTTTATTTCCAGATATTATGATTTCTTCAGATCCCGGAAGAATACCATCTTCGGTCAGAAGTCCAAGAACAATACAGCGTTTTCCTCTTTCCTTTCCTTTTGGTGGCCCTTGAATCGGCGCATCTAAATCAGCCATTCTCGCCTTTTGATACATGTCACCATGCCCAAATTGCCAAGCATAAATTTCAACCATTGCATTAAATCCCCAAGTTTCATCAGCATAAACCAAATATCCATCTTTATCTCGAATCTTTTCAATTTCTATCAAAAAGTTTTTCCTCCATTGGATAATATCTGGTCGTTCTTCAATTATTGTGTTTCTCTGTTTTTTTTTGAACACGTAACCCATTCCGCCTAAAACATATCCAAGAACATATTTTCCATATCTAAAATCAGTTTTTTTATGAATATGATCCAACACAATTCCTAATGTTACACGAGTTTGATTTTTCCAGGATTCTTGAAGAAATGTGGCAATTTCTCTTTTAACACTTTCACTAGTTTTTGCAGCGGCCTCCCTCTGTTTTTGCCTTTTGGTTTTCACAATATGTTTTGGGGACGGAAGAGGAACTTCTTCGAATTTTGGCAAAGTTGTCATTGTTTTTACAGATACTCCACTCAAAGTTGCTGCCAACAAATTGAAGTTATCGAATATCGATGATCGAGCTGATTTTCCGAGAGCTTCTTTCAAAATCCTCAAGTTTTCGCGAATTGTAATTAAAATGTTTTCTGCTCGTCTCTCTATAGGTAATCTCAAAAGATCGGAATGTTTTTTGAATATGTTGAGACTGCAGGCAAACATCGATTCTCCCAAATCTTTCCACTTTTTCATATTCTACAAATAAATGAAGTTCTCACTTTTTTCTCTATATTTTCTGATTTTTTTTGTAAATTTTGTCAACATTTTGAAAAAGAAAAGTTTTTTCATGAATTTTTCCAGACTACCCGAACTATATTGATGAAAACATACACGCTCGTCCTCTGTTTGAAAATCCCGCAAGTCGTATTGAGTCGAAACGTCTTTTACTTCTGGTTTTACTTGGATACCAATACTTTGTGTAGGGTTGAGCAGACTGTCAGTTTGTGTTTTTTTAACCCGAGTGTTTCGTAGAGTTTGATTGGAAAAATCATTTCTATTCGGAGGATTGTTGGGCGGCTCTAAAAACTCCCAAAAATTGTTTATGTGCACGAAAAATAACAATTATTCATCAATTCAATATTTCTTACCCATTTCCTCGCGATTTCTAAACCAGTCGAACATTTTTAATGCTGATTTGGAAGTATAACTCGAAAAAAAACTTTTTATTGAAAATAAAAACAATAAAAAACAAATGAATTCAAATTCCCTCCTTTTTTGTAACGCGACGCGGTCGCGCGGCGCGTGTTTTGTTCAATGGGGCGCGTGGTACCGATTGAATTTTCGATAATATCAGACACTATGAAATTATGGTGGAATGGTTCGTCGAACTATACAAAAACAACAAATGGTTTTGGCGGGCTAGAATCAGGATGTTGGAGATCAGGATACAATGGATCAGAAGCTGTAATAGGAACATTACAGTGAAGACCAGGAGCTGTAAGTGGACCTTACAGTCGAATATCTTGTCAATAGGATTCGGGATTATTGATCGTGGATCAATTTGGTTGATGGCTAATGTTTATCATTGCCTGATGCATGAAACATCTGTGACTCGTGATCTGGACGAAGAGACAACAAATATCTCGTCAATTGTATACGGGGAAGGTGTTGTGTATAGAAATGATTATGATATACACGTGAACGTGCAACGTCATTTGGGTTATCTATTTGTGCCATCTATTATGCCTGTGTATAAAAGAAGACCGACTAGAGTTCTAGTGAGTTGAGAAGAGCCAAGAGGTTCTACGGAACTGAAACTAATTCTTATTCTTTCTTTCATAATAAAGACTTTACTGTCTAGTCTTGTCTACAGTAATAACTGCATCTTGTTATACAAAACATAAGAGATCAGAGTATCTCAAATACATTACATTGGCTTAGGAACTTTACACCCAGAATCGAAAAATCTTGAAATTTGGCTCGTTTTGGTGCAAAATTCGTTGAAAATTATGAAAATTGAGCTAAAGGCTTTTCCAGGCTGAAAATCCACGTTTTCAGGCCAATTTTCAGCCAAAAATCCCAATTTTGCACTCAAAATTCCAAATTTTCAGCCATTTTCAGCCTTACCGCCGCAAAATCCAAATTCTTGTCATCCGTTTTTTTGCCCTGACACGTGGATAAAATCGAGGTGGCCTCGTTGAGCAAAGTGTTGAGATTGTTGAGGATTTTTTGATGGACCTGGAAACAAAATATTTAAGGGGTACTGTAGGCGTGGCGAGACCCAAAAATTCAATTTTCGGAGAAAATTTGGAGATTTTTGATATAAAATATGGTTGGGGCACAGTTTTGTGGGCGTGGCTTCAATTAGAGACTAAGCCACGCCCCCAAAACCATGCTCTATGCAATTTTGGTATCAAAAAACGTGGAAAAATTAGGCCACGCCCCCAAAACCGTGCCTTAAGCAAGTTTGGTATCAAAAAATGCGGAAAAATTAGGCCACGCCCGCAAAATCATGCGGGGTCTCAAAATGACGCAAATTTTCCATTAAAAATTAGGCCACGCCCCCAAAACCATGCGGGATATCAAAATGCTCAAAATCACCTCCAAAATCGGCTCCAATTTTCCAAAAATCATGGCCACATCGGATTTTTTCATAAATTCGTTTTGCGCAATTTCCTGCTCCAACGAGTTCTTCAATTTTACAATCAATTTCATTTGATTCACATAATTCGTCTCGGTTTCGACCATTTCCATACAAACTTGAAGGCGTTTTGAGACGACACGTGGCGATTTGCAAACTTTTTCCATATCGTCATTTGAGTAGATGTAGTCAGGTGTGGCTGAAAAATCGATAATTTCAGCATTTTTTGGCCAGAATTTCAGATTTTTAGCTCAAAATTTGGATTCCTCATGAAATTTCAGACCTAAATACATCTAGAAAATGCGAAAAATCAAATTTTTGAGTAGAAAATGAGCAAATGCGCTCTATTGACCACATGGTAATTTTATAAGATTTTTTCGAATTTTCTAGGCATGTTTTTCGTGAAAATTCAGCTCCTGGGGTCATTTTTGACCAATTTTCATGATTTTCAGCTCATTTTCAGTCAAAAACAACCCCAGAACCCCGGAAAAATGAAATTTTCAGTCAAAATTAGGCAAGTGCGCTCCATTGACAATATGGTGTTTTTGTGATAAATTTGAATTTCCTGGTTCAATTTTTGTGAAAATTTGGTTCCTGGGGTCATTTTCAGCCAATTTTCATGATTTTCAGTCAAAAATCTCGAATTTTGGCTGAAAAACAACCCCAGAACCCTGAAAAATCAAACATTTTGGTTTGAAACGAGCAAGTGCGCTCCATTGACAATATGATGTTTTTCAGTGATTTTTCAAATTTTCCAGGCCTATTTTTCGTGAAAATCCGGGTTCTAAGGTCATTTTCAACCGATTTTCATGATTTCTAGGTCATTTTCAGCCAAAAATCCCGAATTTCAGCTCATTTTCAGCCAAAAATGCACGCACCATTCAACGACGGTCCTTCACCGCTACAATCTCTCATCGATGAAACACTTTTCGATAGTCCACTTCTCGGATTGGCCGTATTTGTTGAATTTCGATTTGAGAGCGGAGTTGAGGCCGAATTGATCTCTTTGTCCTCTTGTGCAAACTGAAAAATGGAGTTTTTTTCGATTTTTGGAAAAAATTTGAATTTTTGAGGTCAACACGTGGGAATATTAAATTTAGAAAACAATTTTAAAATGAGCAATGCCTGATTTTTCATGAAAAATTTAAATTTCAAGCTCTAGAACTAAATTTCAACTTGAAAATTTATGAAATAACCACTTTCAGCCAAAAATCCTACTTCTAGACCTACTTTTGACTCAAAAATCTCGAATCTTAGCTCTAGAATGAGCAAGTGCGCTCCATTGACAATACGGTGTTTTTGTGATAAATTTGAATTTCCTAGGTGGATTTTTGTGAAAATTTGGTTCCTGGGATCATTTTTGGCCAATTTTCATGATTTCCAGCTTGTTTTCAGCCAAAAATCTCAAAATTCAGGTCTAAAACAAGCAAATGCGCTCCATTGTCAATATTGTGTTTCTGTGATAAATTTGAATTTCTAGATTCAATTTTTGGGGGAAAATGTGGTTAATAGGATCATTTTTGGCCAATTTTCGTGATTTTCAGCTGAAATAGTCGAAGTTTGACTGAAAAATCAATTTTTTAGTTCAAAATTAGGCCAAAATCACGTTTTTCAGTGAAAAATCACCCCAAAACCGCGGAAAATCAAATTTTTCACTAAAAAACGAGCAAGCGCGCTCCATTGACAATATGGTGTTTCTGTGATAAATTTGAATTTCTAGGTTCAATTTTTGGGGGAAAATGTGGTTACTAGGATCATTTTTGGCAAATTTTCATGATTTTCAGCTAGAATAGTCACTTTTTGACTGAAAAATCAATTTTTCAGCTCAAAATTAGGCCAAAATCACGTTTTTCAGTGAAAAATCACCCCAAAACCGCGGAAAATCAAATTTTTCACTAAAAAACGAGCAAGCGCGCTCCATTGACAATATGGTGTTTTTGTGATAAATTTGAATTTCTAGGTGGATTTTTTTCTGAAAATTCGGCTCCTGGGGTCATTTTTGGCCAATTTTCATGATTTCCAGCTTATTTTCAGCCAAAAATCTCGAATTTTGGCTCATTTTCAGTCAAAAATGCTCACTTTTCGTCGCAAAGTCTTTGTGGGCAACGCAAAATTCTCCTCAAACGCACAACTTCCACGATGCAAGCTAACCCAATACCACTCTTGTGTCACATGCATTTGATTGGGTATATTCGGCAAAAATCGTTGCGGTTCCTCTCCGCTTCCGCTTCCGCTTTCCGCGTTCTCCTCATAGCTCGAATTATAGACAACGTGTGTGGCTTGTTCAATGCGATCCGCCACAATTCCTTCCGAATCT
This sequence comes from Caenorhabditis angaria, assembly GCA_947459285.1. NCBI lineage: Eukaryota > Metazoa > Nematoda > Chromadorea > Rhabditida > Rhabditidae > Caenorhabditis > Caenorhabditis angaria. The sequence continues at coordinate 10,592,682 of CANHGI010000002.1, read as the reverse complement.
TTGAGACTTTTCACCATATCATCAATGTCTTGTTTTTTGAAACCGTGAAAATATAGGCAAAGTCCTTCGAAAACTCGCAATTTGTATTTGGCTAGCAGTTTTGTGTCGAACACGTCATAATATGGATTGTCACGGTGTTTCCAGCATTCGTGAACCCAACCTGATCGCAAAATTGGAATATCGATGAAGGTCGAGAATTTTCCGGCAGCTTTTCCGGCTATCAGCACGTTGGTTCGTTGGATTGTCTGAAAATTTGGGGAATTTTTGGGTGAAAATGTGAATTTTTAGAGGAAAATGGGGGTTTTTTGGTGAAAATTTGGGAATTTTCGGGTGACAAT